>CM061548.1:22044198-23244198 GCA_030864215.1 Capsicum pubescens
TTCTTATAATAAGATGAGAGTACTCGTATAGGGACGGATTGTGATGAAATGGAAGGTGGTCTTTGTTTTTCAATTATTTCTTCTTTGAGTGTTTTAATTCTTAAGCATACTATTGACAATGTTCTTGAGTATTGTAGTGAGCATACCCTTAAGGACATCTTAGATAAAATCAATTTATGTGACATATTTCTTTGCTCTCTAAATGCTTATGCTTGAGTGGAGAGTATATCTTTTTGTGATGGTAGTACCCTTGGGAAAAATGGGTGTCATTTAGACCCATGTCTATGGACATTCTATCCATTTGACCCCGATGAACACTTGGAATGTAGTCGTTGTAAGACACCCGACTTGGTCAAGAAGATAAGCGAAAATTAGTTGAGGTTGTTGGCATCCTTCCCTATGACGGAGTCTTTCTTGAGGACTTATAATCCACTTGATGGACTCAAGTTATGTATGAGAGAGACTTCCAACAAAGAAGAATGATCATTCGAGAAGGGGGAGCAATGAGAAGGTAAAAAAGCATTCTCTTGGTATATACCATGCCAAAGCTTTTAACCTAAATAATGGACACAAATTCTACTTGAAGCTTGATGTAGTACAAATGAGCTTAAAGGTAAAACTCCTCTTAATGAACTTCATTGTTTGATCGACTTGTTTGTTAAGTCTTATCAAAGGAGGATTATCATAGGAGAAAACCTCATGGAGCGTCAAATTGGTATGAAGTCATGTACTTGTGGCTTATGCTTATTCATGGACTTTCTAGAGCCATAGAGGACTTCCTTCCATTCATGAAATATTTGTTTGGTGTTATTACTTGATCTTATTGTGAGATCAAATGCACTATGTTTGTTGACTTGTGTAGGGGATACCCTTTGTATTTGACTACGATGATGTGGGAGTAATCCCACTCAAAGATAGCTAGTGCATTGGGTGGAGTCTTAACATGGGATGACCTTGGTTATGTCCTTGCACTTAGCTATGAGGGCTGTCACGAGTTTGTTGACTTAGAGGCGGACATGTGCTTCATGAAATCTGGAACCAAGGTGGACTTGCATGTCTTGATGCCTAAAAGCCATGGTTCTTTTGTTTTTTCCCTTTGTCAAGGTTCTTTGTGTAGCCAGGCCCAAGTGTCCATAATTTTGTACGAGCTTATACTTTTTATGGATCATGTCCATACTTGGCTATACTAGAAGAGAGCAATTTTGGGTATTGATTACATCTTATGCTCACTTTAGGTATTATCATTGGCCTCATGATGATTATCTTGCTTGGGTTGAGCGAGAACTCGTAGTTATTCTCTTCCATGTATTGCAGGATTTCGATTCAAGGACGACTATTTTTCAAGAAGGGGAGAATGATACAAACCTAGGAACCATTGATGCAATCCGAGCTTCCTTAAAAAATGGCACACAAAGTCGGGACAAGAAACTAGTAGAATTGTCCTCAAATCACTACTTTGAAGGCTTGGTAAATGCTTGGAATGAAGGTATGAAGCTTGGAAGTGTGCATGCTTGGAAGGAACTCTCGAATGCGCAGCATCATGCTAAGAAGATAGCTTGGAGCACGGGAAGTCCATTGTAGCAAGGGAGCGCCCACTTTGGCGACATGAATAGCATCGCCCAGATGGGTTAAGCCATCGCCAAAGTGGCTTGGGTGTCGCCTAATTGGCATCCACATCGCCAAACAAGACAACTCCCTTTTTTATTTTGGAGCGGGTCACTTTTGGGCCCATGTAATAGTTTAACCCAAGACTATAAATAGGTAGTCTTTTCATCCATTAGGTAGATTATTTTGATTATTGATGAATATTGAATATTTCTCTTGTGAGAGACTTGAGGACTTTGGTAATGCTTTTGTTAGTGATTTAGCTTTGAGACGGTGGTTTCAAGGTGAATAATTTCCCTCGTGGTTATCGTAGAAATTAGGATTGTGTCGATTCAAGTTTTGGGGTTTAAAACACCCTTTAGTTGCTTTCGATTACCTATTTCGTGTTTATCTTTCTGTCCTTTATTTTATCATCTTTTCGTTTCCACATTTTCCTTTAGTTCGTAAGTCGAATTGTATCATTTGACACTAATGGTAAAAGGCCACTGTGAAGCCATCTAAAATCCAATGCTAATTCTTTACATTTCCATTAATAGCATATCATTCTAGAGGTGGCAAATGGGCGAATAGGGTCAAATTTCGGTGGATCAAAATGGGTCAAGCCAATGAATGGTTCATAATCCAACTCGCCCCAATTTTATTTAGGTCAACAACAAAAAACCCAGTATATTCCCACCTAGTGGGGTCTGGGGAGGGAAAAATGTACGCAGTCCATACCACTACCTTTGGGGGAGTAGAGAGGTTGTTTCCGATAGACCCCCGGCTCAAGACAAAAAGACAAAGGACAAAAACGTCAAAAGCGTGCAACAGGAATAAAATAACACAACAATAAAGTACACAAACAGACAATGGGCCCCCTCCCCCCCCTAGACCTACCAACCAAGCTACACCAAACCCTCCTATCTACAGACTACGACTCAACCACCCACCTTAGCCCTCTACCCTAATGTTTTTCCTCCATACTTTCCTATCAAGGGTCATGTCCTTAGAAAGCTGTAACTGCTCCATGTCACGTGTAATTACTTCTCTCCAGTACTTCTTCAGTCTACCCCTCCCCCGCTTGAAACCATCAAGGCCAACCTCTCACACCTACGAACGGGGGCATCCATGCCCCTTCTCATCACATGACCAAACCATCTCAACCTCACTTCCCACATCTTATCTTCCACCGACGCCACTCCCACCTTCTCCCGAATAATCTCATTCCTAACCCTGTCAGCCCTCGTGAATCCACACATCCAACGCAACATCCTCATTTCCGCCACCTTCAACTTTTGGACGTGAGAGTTCTTAACAGGCCAACACTCTGCCCCATACAACATAGCCGGCCGGATCGCAGCTTTATAGAATTTGCCTTTGAGCTTGAGGGGCACCTTCTTATCGTATAAAATCCCCAAAGCAAGCCTCCATTTCATCCAACCTGCCCCAATACGGTGAGAGACATCCACATCAATCTTTCCATCCCCCTGAATCATAGACCCAAGATACCTAAAACTATCCCCCTTACAAACCACCTGCGAATCCAACTTCACTACCTCCTCTTCCTCTTGCCTCGAGTCACTAAACTTGCACTCCAAGTACTCTGTCTTGGTCCTACTCAATCTGAATCCTTTAGATTCCAGGGTTTGTCTCCAAACCTCCAACTTATCATTAACACCTCGACGCGACTCATCAACACTACATCATCCGCAAAAAGCATACACCAAGGCACCTCTCCTTGAATACTCCGCGTCAACACATCCATCACTAAGACGAATAAAAACGGACTAAGAGTCGATCCCTGGTGCAACCTTGTCAAGACCGGGAAATGCTCGAAATCTCCTCTCACCGTCCTTACTCGGGTCTTCGCCCCCTCATACATGTCCTTAATCGATCGTATGTGTGCCACTGGTACCCCATTTGCCTCCAAGCATTTCCAAAGAACCTCTCTAGGGACTTTGTCATATGCCTTCTCCAAGTCGATAAACACCATGTGAAGATCCCTCTTCCTCTCTCGATACTGCTCTACCAGCCTCCGCACAAGGTGAATTGCCTCCGTCGTCGAGCGACCAGGCATAAATCCAAATTGATTCTCCGAAATAGACACCACCTTCCTCAACCTCCGCTCTACCACCCTCTCCCAAATCTTCATCGTGTGACTCAACAACTTAATACCACGGTAGTTGTTGCAACTCTGAATGTCACCCTTGTTCTTATATAAAGGAATCATCGTGCTCCATCTCCACGCCTCGGGCATCTTAGCGAACTTGAAAATGTTGTTAACCAAATTGGTGAGCCACCTCAACCCTGCCCCGCTCGTGAACTTCCAAAAGTCCACCGGAATCTCATCGGGCCCCGTCGCCCTGCCCCTTCGCATCTTACGAATAGCCTCACATACCTCATCCACCCTAAAACGCCGACAAAAGCCGAAATCGTGAGATTTCTCGGTGTGCTCCAACTCCCCTAACACAATGCCTCTGTCCTCCTCGTCATTCAAGAGCTTGTGAAAATACGACTGCCGCCTCTTCTTAATAAGCACGTCCTCCACCAACACTCTGTCATCCTCTCCCTTGATACACTTCACTTGGTCCAGATCCCGCCCCTTACGCTCCCTAGCTTTAGCAAGCCTAAACAACCTCCTTTTCCCGCCTCTCTCCTCTAATCCCGAATACAATATCTCAAAAGTTGTTGTGTTAGCCGTCGTAACTGCTAACTTAGCCTCCTTCCTAGCTAACTTATACTCCTCCCCGTTCACCCGTTTCTCCTCTTCATCCTTACTCTCAACCAACTTGGTGTAAGCCGCCTTCTTCCTCTCCACCTTATTCTTGACTTCTTCATTCCACCACCAATCCCCCCGATGTCGGCCAGACCCGCCCTTCGAGACACCCAAAACCTCTCTAGTCGCCTCTTTGATGCAACCCGCAACCCTATCCCACATACTATCCACATCCCCCCTACACTCCCACACCCTATCTCCAAAGCACTGACCGGAGTAAGGCCACCTCACCTAACTCTAGGCCTGCCCTCCCCACCCCTACTATCCTTGCCCCTCTTAATAACCAAGTCCATCACCAGAAGTCTATGCTGGGTCGCAAGGTTCTCACCAGAAGTCCATCACCTTACAAGTCTTACACAGAGATCTATCCCCCAATTTTATTTAGGTCGATACGTATAAAATAACTGGTTAAGCATAACCCTGAGTATTGTGTCCTTATAAATGGACCAAATTATAAAACTAACCCAAATACTTATTCACAGGTTCTAATTTGAGCAACTCTGGCCAAATTACGAAATTTCAACTGAAATACTTTTTCTTCTCTGCTCAATTAGTATTAATGATTATACAACATTACATTAATATCTTTTATAATGTTTCCAAACATAGCTAGTTCATCAACTGTCTATTACTTATTGAAACTGAAAATGAGAAACAGTTATCATGACGACTTATGTTTCTCACTCTTTGCAGTAAAGACTTTATGATTACAATATGCATGCTGCTAGATTTTCTTGTTTCATCGTATATAACACAGGAATTGAAATTAGAAGACTCGGGCGTTGCTCTTCACATGTTGATTGACTGACCTATTAGGTAGCCCAAGTTGACCCATCTAAAAGAGAGGTCAATTTGGGTTATAACCCATTAGGTAGCCCAAGTTGATCCATCTAAAAGAGGGGTCATCTTGGGTTATAACCCAAATTGACCCGATAAAATAATTACTGACCCAACCCTTTAAAACTTGCAGGGGATGGGCCAGTTAAACATTAATAGATCAAATTTAACAAATTTACGCTCATTCATATAGAAAAAATTGCTTTGGTTTTTGGAAACTTGAAATAAGTGATAGAAAATCCTCACAACTAACAAATGGATGGAGATTTGGGAATCAGAAATAGAAGCGTAATTATGAAATGGCCTTAGCAATTTTCGCTAGAGGAACAAGCTTTGTGGAGGCAAGTGCATGTGGAAAATATAGGACAGAGAGTAGTGGACCTTGGGTACAGTGGTTATGGAGTTGGTTAAACAAACCGTCCTGAAACATCAGAGTTTAACGTAGGGAGCAATGTATCTATGTTCAAAATGCTTTATTTTGTGGCAGGGCCAAAGAAACAAACAACCATTTTTTCCTCCATTGTCAGGTCACCAATAGACTTTGGCAACTACTTTTTTAGCATTAAAGGTCTGAGTTGGGTAGTGCCTACTGCCTAGAGATACTGTGGAACTTTTGATATGTTGGACAACATAGCTGCAGGACCAAGTCAGAAGATGAGGTGGAGTATTATCCCGGCATGTATATGGTAAACAGCATGGCTGGAAAGGAACTCGAAATGTTTTGAGGAGAGCAAATTCTAAGCATAAGATTAAAATGAATTGTATATTTGTTATTCACTTTTGGTGTAAAGTCCTTAGTTGACCTTCTTGGGTCCTTGTAAGTTGTAACTAACACAATACTGTTTTTTGCCTTTGGTTTTTCTCTCCTTTCTGAAAGTTTTGTATCTTAGGGCTTGGTTCTTTCAGCAGTAACTTTGTGCTGAGATTTGCTTATTTTTATTAATGAATTATCAAAACATAAGACAACTTGAAATAAGCGATATTTGTGCGACACACAAAACCATTCTGGAGGCAAGTTAAACCATAGAGAAACCTTAAAGGTTTACAGAATTAACCCATAAACAAAGACTTGAGTTAACATTGTAGCTAGTTAAGATAAACAATTCTGTTATTCACCATACAACAGGTCTTCAATCACAAGATAAATGGCACTCCTTATTTCCAGTTTTCCAATGGGAATTGATTTGTAACTCCAAACAATACTCAACAAAAGGAACTATTATGATAATGAGAAACAAAAGAAGAAAAGGTAAATATTTACGGAATTCAGAAGAACAGAGATTTTGCAGAGGTTGGGAATTAACAAGAGATAATGCTGAGCCATCTAGCCAATCATAATTTCAACTTAATAATCTAAGGTGGCAGTATCTTATGGTGATTTCTTTATTACATTAGCAAAAAGTGTCTCAAAAACTTATCCAATTTAGAACTTCATTTCATAATGACTACAAAGAAGTTTCCAGTAACTTCTTATTAATACTATCTAGAAGTATTCCAAATGGTGACAAGTTCTCTAGCCTACAGAGCATGGATATTATACTTCCCTTCTCCTAGATATTGTATCAAGCATTTAATTGATATTCTTTGTTACATAAAACCATTAATAGATAGAGCAGGAATCAGCAAGCATTGATTGGGTAATCACCCAGATATGTATCCTAGAAGCTCAGCACAGCTATACTTAGCTGCGCGAGGAGATGAACTAGTCACAAATCCATCATAAGTACCTGCTATATTTCATCATCTTCCACTCTAACCATGTTCTGGTCAAAAACTTTAAGAAAACATACCAGGCATACTATTTAAGTCATAAGCAAGGAGAACATGAGAGTGTTGTACCAAACCTTACAACCGCCGCCAACAAAACAAGATTTCTTCTACCTCATTTGAATATTTGACAAGACATAAATTATCTTCAGAAATTCTCTATTCACCATGACCAACCTCTCCCGTTCGCGAGCAGAGCACAGCATCAGTATATCGCGTAGCAATCAGCATAAAACATGACTACTACAGTCCCCTCACCAATATCCCATTAATTCAATTGGCAGAACATATTGTGAAGCAACATATAATAATAGATCCCTGGAATTCAGATGAAAGTGTGAAAGGGATTTGGATACAGGGACTCAGATAGGCAAAGAGCTACCACATTTCAAGCAACAGAGACTGCAAGGCAGCGCACACAGTTGAACAATTAATCGGCATAAATCTGTCACACTGTTTCTTATGTTCAACAAACTGATGTGAGTACGAACTAATACCACTGTGATCAAATGCAAAAGCACAAAAAAGAAAAGGGCAAGATTCTCAAGCATAATAATGAAAAGAAAGCATAGTCCAAGGTTTTTTAATAATGAATTAGTTAGAAGACTATCTAAGACCAAACAATACCTACTTTAGGATTGCCACCAACTTTTGGCTCATATGATTAGCCCAGGCTTATAAAGAAATCTTTTATCAAGTAAAATTTGTATCAGAACAATTCAGGGAAAGCTTTTCTCAAAAAAATAAATCATGTAAATCACCCGGAATTAAGTTGTGGTTAAAGGCGTACAAATTTGGGAAAGCTTTTCTCAAAAAAGTAAATTATGTAAAACTCACCAGGAATTAAGTTGTGGTTAAAGGCGTACAAAATTGCAATTGGAGCAGCCCACATAATCAAAGATGTAATAAAGAACTTATTAACAACTCCCACCATAGTTGTTGTCAACCTGTGGAATAAAACAAAAAGGATGAAGTATAATCAGATAGAATCATATACAATAGGACAGAAAAAAGAACCAATTGAAATGAGCCAGAATAATGGAAAAAGGAAGTCCATAAGGTAATTTTTCTTCATATGGAGGAAATGTCTCATTACGGACTGATAAATATTTGATGCTTCTCTAATAGCTATGAATACCTTGCTCCACAATTAGAAAAGAGAAACAAAGTCTATGATCCAATCAATTGGACTTTCTTGTTTGACATGTTGTGTCATACAGGCTGGTAGATTAAGAGCCTGTTTGGATGGGCTTATAGTTTTAGCCTTTTTTTGGCTTAATAACAGGTGCTTGAAAGCACTTTTTATTTTACCAAATACCACAAAAGTGCTTAAAAGTTACTTTGGCATAAAAACACTTAAAATAAGTCAATCCAAAGTTCTAAATCTAGGACCCTAGACAAGGTAGCTGAATATCCCAGAAACCCACCCCCAACCCCCCCAAAATTCTTTTGTAGGTTTGGTAAGGCTTGTGTCAAATTCTTTTATATGAGTAAATTGTCAATCCAAGCACAAAATACTAGTGTGAACCAATACTCAAAATTCTCGCCATAGACATGAACAAGTTTATGCAATAAGCATAATACTTCTTTGATTAGTCATTCGGCTTTCAAATTCGTATGTCCTTTAGGAACTATTACGTTCAGAGACAAGATTGTGTGGTTTTCATATAAGCTCTCAACCTTGAGGAAGTATACTTCTATGAACCATGACCATTAAGGGGTCGTTTGGTAGGCTGTATTAGGAGAAATAGTCCATGTATTAAGTGTGGTATTAATTAATACTATGTTTGGTAGGATTTTGGACCAATGTATTATTAATACCATGTATTAGTTATACACCCTACATGGTATTATAGGGTGTATTGCTAATACATCACATATGGTGGTATTAGTAATACATGGGTTTTAATACCATGGGATTAGAATGTGTAAAGACAAGAATATCCCTCAAATTCTTTTAAACATTTTTTTATTTTCTTAATTTTATTTTTTATATTTGTACTAATAAATTTGTTCAAATAAATTAGTTTACAAATTTTATTATTATTTACAAAAATGTCCTCAAATTTCTTTAATTTTTTTCTAAATCTTTTTCAATTTATTCAATATGAATTACTTCTTTTCAATTTATCAAAATAATAATATCCCTCCAAATAATTTTAGTTATAAAAAAAACTACTCCATTAACTCAAAAAAATATTTATTGGTCAAAATCCGATAACAAATTGCATACAAGCTTTAATTTTGTAAATAGGATATTCATAAATAAAAAAAAAAATTCTACTTAGTTTTAACACTCTATAGAATACAATTTTCTTTTAATAATGATTTTATTATCTCATCCAAAAGTTATACGTACCTCCCTACAACTTAAAAACAACACAAAGTGGGAACAACAAGCAAATGATGAACAAACAAAGAAAAGATAATAAAAAAAATAGTTTTTGTAAGTGAATGATTAAATCTTAAAATTCTAAAGTAAATAATTAGTTATATTGTTAACTTTTTTTTATTTTAAAAAAAGAATAATAAACTTTTGCAAAAAAAATACACAAAGTTATAATATGTCGAGGATATTTTTGTAAACAAACAATATTCTTCTTAAAATATAACAATACATATTGTTTTCAATGCATCAAACCAAACACTGCATAAAAAATAATCCAGTATTACTAATCTCAATATTACTAATACAATATTTTCAGTATTATCTTATACACACTACCAAATGAGTCCTAAATGTATTGGGGATCAGGACCATAGGATCCAGATCAACGGATTGTATAATATGCAAGTTTTTCTTGAATTTTAAAGAGCAAAAAATATGGAAAATCTTCTAGAATTTATATTTTACAATATTCAAAATTATATGGACCCAAAGATTTGTTTCTAGAGAATTGTGGACAAAATTGTTTCATATCAATGCTAACAAGCAATGAAGAGAAATTTCGAGCTTCCAATATCACAAAATACACCCAAACAGGGTAACAAGAAAATTTAGAAAAGACGCAAGATTTATCTTACCTCGGCAAAAAAAAAAAGACGATCAAGAATAATTGCAGAGCTTGAAACAACACCAGGAAAGCAGAACCAAAATATTTGACAGAGGTACAAAAGAGATGTTATATACCCGTCTTTTACCTGCTCTAAATTTAGCCAAAGAAAAATAAGAGACTCAAACATACAAAAATGTTGATGAGAAAATTTCAAACAATTTAAAGAAATGTAACACCTAAAAAGCAAGAGATCAAAGAAAATACAAGACCGACCTTATCCTATTATTGTTCAATTCGGTAATACAACTGGCCCGCACCTTTTTCTCCAAAAAAAAGAATGAGTAATATATTTGAAGTTCAAAAGGATTATCAAGATTGAAAATGACAAAACTGTGTTTCAAAGGGGATTAATTCAAAATTTTTTCGCCACTTGATATTGAGTTTTGGAATGCCAAGTCACCTTGAAAAAACAGATATCCCTTTCTAAAATAAGTTTGACTATAAAAGAATGGTCAGCAACAAAAACGAAAGAGATTCTGGATAAAAATTTTGTTGATCGATGCAAAGGTGTGAGGCACCCCTCGAGTCCCTTGGTTCAGCATGGTTGCTTTTTCGACTTGCATATAGAACTCAATTGGAAAAACTTCATAGACACGCAAGCATTCGCACAAAATGCATCCAAAATTTTATTACAAATAGAAATATATAAAAAAAGTTCCAAAATCAACGCCCACACTGCCTATACTATCTTAAACTATACTTCACCCAACATCTCGGGTCTTGTCCACGAACAACCTTCATGTTTATATTTAGTTTCTCTTCCTGACATACCACCCGAGAAATGAATACATAGATCCAAAAGCGAGTAAAAGCACACAAGCAATCAAATCGATGTAAAAATTATATACAATCCCACTAACAAGCCTATAATAATAACAAATTGAACAACAACAACAACAACAACAAACCCAGTTTATTCCCACATAGTGAGGTCTGGGAAGGTAAGAAGTGGACAAATTGAAAATGGACAAAAATAAAACAGTAGAGTAGTTTTAAACCCAATTCGCATGCACACCTTTAATCAAAATCCAAACTCAAGTTAATTTCATTTTAGTCATGTTATAAATGTAGCCATGGTGGAGGACCTTGTGGAAATATGTCAAATTACATATGAAACCCCGGAAGATCCTATATATAGAAGAGGGAAATAATCTTGGGTTCATGCTAAGAGTTAGCTTTTGAGGTTTAATTAGGCTCAAGATCCATTCTTTACAATTTCATTTGACGGGCATGAGTATGTCAAAAGTAGTTGTCCAGACAATGAGAGAGGTGTATTCGATGACATAACTGGTAGGTACTCGTTCATTGTGCTTCACAAAAATTTCACTCACGTTCTGGTTATTCACTTTGATATCTTTAAGAATTGGCAATTGCTAGCCAAGTATCAAATTTCTCATTCTGTCGGACAAGAGTATCACGTTTTGATATTTTCCTTTTTCGATAAAGACCAATTGGAGCCTCATGAAATTTGGATGCATAATAAGGTTCTATCTGTTGTTGGGCTTCGATAAGATGAAGTTGGTCCAATGTCTGTCATGAAGGTTCGAAAAGCTCCTTCAAAGTTATATGTTGATTTTGGTGGGTTAGATGTGCTGATTCAGGAGATTACAGAAGTCGTTGAGTGTCCTTTGATTCACCCCAAGCTATCCGAAGACGTTGGTATTAAACATTCTACAGATATCATTCTCTATGTTCTCTATGGAAAGGCTGAAGTTGGCAAAACAATTGCGAAAGTAGTTGCTCAACCCTATAATTTTTCCCACCTTCCTGCTCCAAAGACAGCTAAGGATGCTACTGTCGTCTTTCCTTTCATTCCAATTTGAAGCAAGTGCTAGAAAAGCAAATTACTCTGATATCATAGGAAACATTACTTACATTGCCCAATTGGTCAATACTCTCTGAAGTTTATTGTTCTTGAGCTCGAGATTCACGGTACCAAAAAGCAAATAACTCTACTCCAGACCAGTGCATACACCCCGGCCTGTTGCAATAAAGTTGTTGCTACTCTTATTACTGGACATCGTGTTCTTGAAGCTCTGTTTTCCTCATTGCTTGTTGGTATTTGTGTTGTCCTGAGTGAATTTGGCTGTGGGGAAACCGTGGCTAGTCAAGCTCTTTCAAAGTACTCTAATTTAGACAATGCAATGTATGTTGGTTCTGGGGAAAATGGGAATGAAATAAAAAGGAACTAATGGATCCTCAAGTTGAAAATGACATTGCCCAAGAGTCGTGAAGAGTCTATCATGAAACATACCTACTTCTTGTTAATACTCAACTGCTCATACCATACTTGTTGTTAATACTCAACTGCTCAGGAGGCCTCAATTTATACAGGTGCTTCAATGGCCAAATATTTAGATACACGAGCTACAATGTTGGCACGATAGTATACTCAACATCTCACTCGGTCGAAGCTTTAAGTGATGTAGGGGTTCTTTCACGAGTAGTAATCTTTGTCATATTGGACACTCAAGTGTTGAATATAACATGAAAGTAACACTTTTAGAGTTGTATAACGAGGACATAACAGATCTTTAGCTCCAGAAGAATTTGCAAATTTTATGTATGAGTTGACAAATCCAAGAAATCATTAGCTCTCATGGGAAATAGAAAGAGTAAAACGTTTGCTAGAGGCATGGACCAGGGGATGGTATGCTCTGAGAATGAAATCAGTAGTATCGTGGAGAAAGGTTCAGTTAGAAGGCATATGACAGAGACTGATATTTTAGAAGCACACCATGTGCTTACTTTATTTCTTAAGGCATGCGGGAGATGGAGACATTATAAATCAAGCAAAAATAATAATTGCCAAGCTCTTGGAATGAAAAGGCATTACGAAACTAGTGAAATGTGATGGAGCTGCTATTTATTGTTATCCTTTAGGTGTTCCACTTCCTGAAGCTAAGACAATGGACAATATTTATTTTGTTAGCAAAAAAAGGCCGACACAAGCTCTGTTGAAATTTGCTTGTTAGGGAGTGTTGAAATGATATTGCTAGGTTCAATAATTGGTTATCATATTCATCGGTGTTGACAACAACTATAACCAATTTCCATGGGGAGCAGTAGTTTCCTTTTTCTATTGAAAATTTGATTGAAGAAGTTGTTGTCAAGGACATGAAGCAATTTTCTCCACTTTAGTGGGAGTATTACTCCAATAGTGGTGTCATAAATGGTATTTGTGAGACTTTAGGTTGTTGGGAGTATCATGTTGCATTTGTAATTGCACTTGAAAGAACAGCAACTTGGATATCCTTTGCATCATTAAATCTATTTGGTGGCACTCTCTCATTTTCTCTATGAAGTTTGGTGATGCGAGGATGAACTATCATAGTGCGAGTAGCTCAATCGTTGTTTGTGAAAAAGTGGAAAGTCGTGACACTAATGTTGCTAAAAATTCTTTGTTTAAAGTTGCCAATCTCAAGTGGATATTGCTAAATTTTTTACTTTATTTGAACCGGAGTACTAGGTTCTCCTTGAGGGCGGAAGAATGTTAGAGATCTACCATGGTGGAGGACTCGTGTGGAAATATGTTAAATTACCATGGGACCCTGGAAAAATCCTATATATAAAGAGCAAAGAGCAGCTTAGTGCACTAAAGCTCCCGCTAGGACTGAACCACAAGGGTTTATGGTACGCGGCCTTACCTTACAATTTTACAAGAGGTTGTTTCCATGGCTTGAACCCGTGACCACCTAGTCACATGGCAACAACTTTACCAACTACCATTCAGCATAATCTAGGACGCATGCTAAGAGTTACGTTTTATTTTCATTAGCTATTTTGTAATAGCAGTCTGAAATCTCCCTTTTCAATATTCCTTTTTGTTCTTTGATTGCTTGTAATTTCCTTTTATTATCAATCCAACAGGTCGTCTGTTTTGGAACCCTTCACAAGCAATGATACTTTTTCCTTTCCATTTGTTAACACTTGAATTAATACTATATTCCCACACAATCTAAGGCATTAACCATTAATATGAAAAAGCTAACACAAATGCAACAATTCCAAACTAAGAACAAATCATCAATAAATATGAAAAACACATTTAACAGTGAAGATTCAATTTGAGCTCAATAAATTAAAATTAAGCATATGAGTAGCAAAATTCTGAACACAACGAAAAGGAATGGACCTCTATGTCTCTAGATCTGAATTTCAATGCTAATGTGAACTGACAGAGCCTAGGTCAGAGCTTGACCACAAACCTTGATTGAAATCATGAACAAAAACTTAAGAGAATCAGAAAAGATTTTGCAAAGCTCCTCGTGAATTCACGGTGGTAAATGGCAAATGCAGAGGCTTGGAGAGGTGGGTTATGGTGGATTCATAGTAAGAATTCACATACCAAATTATTAATTGCTAGAATAATTTTGTATAGAAAGTGTGTAATCAGGAAGGTGTTGTTTATTCTGGGCACTTTTTTTATGAGAAATTAACTACATTTGTCATCTCATGAATACCCTTGATCTGAACTTTATGCCTTTCATCAAAGGTTTTTACAATAGGCAGACTCGTAGATTCATCCTATTTTTCTTAATTTTTTATTAAATTAAATATTAAAATGTTTTCTTATTTTTTATTAAATTAAATATTAAAAACGTTTTTTTAAACAAAAGGTACATCTATATTTTTTGTGTTTTTTGATGCACTCCTAAATATGTGGGAACTCAAACTCTTAAATATATGGAAAATTTTCTTCTCTTATTTTTTCTTCTAATTCTTCCATTACAAAATCCTAAAATATATAAATTATTTCTGTGAACTAAATATCTGTGAAGTCAAACTCCTAAATATGTGGTAAGTCTTTCGATCACCTTTTTAACACGTTTTTATAGCAAGAAAGAATCACTCATCGCTCTCAGCCCTCTCACCCCCTCCCCCTCCCCCCTCCCCTCTAATATATTAAAAGTGTGAAGACCCTTGAAAAAGTGATTTGAAGGGACCGTAGAAAAAATAATAATAATAATAATAATAATAATAATAAAAGTTGAGGAAAAAGAAAATAATGAAGAAAAAATATTTTTAGAAAAAGAAAAAGGAAAAAAATAGAAGTTGAGAGGAGAAAAAGAAAAAAAAAGTTGAGAAAAAAAATGAAGAAAAAAATAAAAAATAAAGACTGAGAAAGAAAATTTTGAAAAAGAAAAGTAAAAAGCAAAGAAAAATAAAAAAGAGGAAAAAAATAGAAGTTGAGAGGAGAGAAGGGAAAAAAATTAAAGGTTGAGAAAAAATAAAAATCAAAGTAAAATGTAAAAGGAGGAAAAAATTAGAAGTTGAAAGATAAATAAGCATGGAGAGTTGTTTAAGTTACTAGTTTAGGATACGCGTATCACATGTGATTTTTAATTGTTAATCATCAAGACATTACTCTTAATATAATGTAAAATATTTAGATGAGAAATAATAATATAATACATTGATGAAATATATCGATAAGTTAATCTATCTAATTATGCATTAACGCTCCGCCTCAAATTACATAAGTAGAACACTTGACCTTTTTATATGAAATTCTTATCATTTAGATAGAAATAACATTATTTTAACGTCAATTGCTATCTATAAAAATCACGTAATTAAGTCGAACACTTGTTCTTTTTTATATGCTTTTAGTGAAAGGCACATACCCTAAACTAGAGACTTAAAAGTATAGGAGCGAGAGACTATATATGACCAAAAATTATAATAGAGGATAAGTATAATCAACTTCAAAAAAAAAATAGAGGGACAAATCTGTCCCTTTTCTTTATTTAAAACTATCTGATTTTTCCTTCTAAAAGCTTGGCTACGTGTCTCAATTTTCTAAAATGAACACTTATTGAAAGGAAAAAGGACACCACATGGCCACTTTGAAACAATATTTCCATCAAAAGTGGCCATTTTAAAGTTTGGACATAATATAGCCAGTCGCTCCCAAGTAATTCCAACCAACGACACTCGGACTTTTTTAAGCCATTCAGGCCTTTTATGTAAGACTTATATAAATTCCAACAAGTTTATTCCTAATTACTCCTTATCCCTACTCTTTACTAAATTACAAATAATCACTTATTTTGTAATTTTTGGATACATAATTAGCATTCGAATACATAATTGTAAAGCTAAGATACATAATTTTGAACTTAAAAATGTAACAGTTAATTACTTCATTCTTGCTCGGATACACAATTAGCAATCAAATACATAATTTTGATTACTAAGATACCTCCATTTCTGAAACTATTTGGTCAAGATACATAATACATTAACTAAACCAAAGATAGATACATAATTAACCTTATGTATCCTAAAATTTATGGGTTTGTGGATGTATCCAGCCTTTTTAAGAAAAAGAGGGATTTAGGTATTTGATAAAAAGGGTAAGGATTTTATGTAGTTTAATAAAGATAAGTTGTGGTGTTAGGTAATTTTTTTTCTTTATTTTGGCTATAATTTTTGGCTAAAAAACCTCTGTTTTTCTTAAGAAAAAAACTTAAATACAATTATATAAAAACCGTATAATTGTTGTATAGAACATTTATCTGTTATATAGAAATTTTATAGAATGTGTATAAAAATTGTTATGATGTATAAAGAAAGTATATCATTGTGTTATATAAAATACGTATACGAATAGGATGTGAGTAGAAACTATATCATTGTTGTATAAAATATGTATATGTATAGGATGTGCATAAAAATGATATACAATGTGTATATAAATTGTACAGTTGCTGAATAAAATATGTATATGTATAATGTGTTTGTGCGCAGTGTATCTCTCTCTCTATATATATATAATATATACCGTGTAGGATACATATATGAACTGTATAGTTGTTGTAGAAAATGCGTATCTAAATAATAATAGCAGCTAAAGGTTGTATAAGAAGTATATAGAAATGGAATAATCATTGTATATATATTTGTATATGATGTTTATAAAAATTATGTCACTGTTGTATATAATATGTAGATGTATATGATGTGTATAGAAGAACATGTATCTGCGATCAAATATGCCCCGAAGATAGTAGGTTAATTGTTGTGGACGATCGTATGTTGACTGTTGTTGATCAGTTACTTTAGTTACAGATGAAAAATGAATGAGTAATAATTAATGGAGTGTATAAATATGGGTGAAGGAAAAGTGAGAATGAAATAAATGAATGTTCATGGAGACAAGAATGAGGTGATGTCACACGTACAAGGAGGTAGAGAAGTTAAGGTACATGCAAGAGCACACATGGAAAGTAATATTCCTAGATGTGCTTTGAGCAGAATTGGACCTCTTTTATGTGCTTTGAACGTGTTAATTAGCATGAAATTATTTTTTTGAAGTTGAAAGCAAATTTTATCGAGATCTATAAAGAAAAAAGAAGTATCAATTTTTTTTTAAAAAAAAGGAACAAGAAAGCGACAGAAGGCTTGTAAAAAAAGCCAAAAAGGGGGAAATAAAATTGGATGGCCATTCGGTGACAATTTTTTCACCCGAAGTGGCATTTATGTCCTTCAGCGACACATGATCCTCCTACTAATCATTTCGTTCAAGGGTCTAATGAAGATAAAAATGCACTGCCTAAAGGAGCATCAGAACAAGTATCAAAGAGTGCCTATACTGCAGGTTCTCATCACCAAGTTGAGAAGGCAACCTGCATTGGTGCAGAGCCTCTGCCCATTGAGGAAAAGGGAGATGAGGTTGAGCATTTGCTGCTCAACCAGACTGATAAAAATCAGGAGACTGTGAGCATTGCAGAAAAGAGACTGAAAAAGAAAACCAAAAAGGGAGAAATTTCTAAGAAGAGCAAATCCATTTTGTCTGTTCAAGACCAGGAAGTCGGTCACAAAGAGTTAGCTGCTTCAAATAATAATCTGGAAGATAATCATTTCGTTCAAGGGTCTAATCAAGATAAAAATGCACTGCCTGCCAGCAAAAAAAAGGCACATCAGAACAACTGTCAAAGAGTGCCTATGCTGCAGATTCTCATCACCAAGTTGAGAAGGAAAACTCCATTGAAGCAGAGCCTCTGCCCATTGAGGAAAAGGGAAATGAGGTTGAGCATTTGCTGCTTAACCAGACTGATAAAAACCAGGAGACTCTGAGCATTACAGAAAAGAGACCGAAAACGAAAACCAAAAAGAGCCAAAGTTCTAAGAAGAGCAAATCCATTTTGTCTATTCAAGACCAGGAAGTCGGTCGCAAAGACTTAGCAGCTTCAAATGATAAGCTGGAAGATGTAAACCCTCTTGCCACAGCCAATGGAGATGGATGAGTCAGGCAAAAATAGTCATGTTGATCATTTGGCTGGTAACAATTCGGAAAATCAGAGAAATTCTGGTACTCATTCCAACTTTGGGAGTTCTAGAGAAAATGTCAGAAATGCTGACTCAGTTACTTCAACTAAGGAGGCGTTAGGGGAGATGCACGTAACTGACGTCAATACTGATAAGAGTGAGGGCATAAATTTCAAGAAATATTTTGTTCCTGGCCAACAAGGAGAAGTTGCATCAAAGAAACCAACGAAATCAAACAGAGACAAAAGCTGGCAGAAAATCGAAGGATGGTATGACTTCTAGAGAAACTTTGGAAGATATCTCAAACTCAAGAATTGAGGTGGCACTTCCGAGCCGCTCAAGTGCTCTGATTCACAATTGCTGCATAAGCATACAACGAATTTAGCAATTTAATCGAAGTGCAAGCACATACACAAGTTGTCTGTCAAGTCAGAAAAAACAACCAACCATCAACAATAGCATCTCCTTCAAGTTCAGAGATACTTTGTCGCTTAATGTTAGGGATATCTGGGTCTGTTGAAGTATCAGCCTGACTAGAGTATTTCCACATCCAATTGTCCAGAATTGTAGAAGATATCCAAATTGGTGTATCGAAACAAGCCTCACCATCTAAATCAACCTAAGAGATACAACCAACATTATATGCTATAACTGTAGCACAGATTAAACTAACAGCACACATATCTTCTATAGTGTGAAAGCACTTTTACCTGAAACTCTGCCTTATTGAAAAGGATATGCACTTTTGACTTTATAGGCAGAACCAAACAGGCTATACAACTAATTGAGCCATGCAAGAAATGGAATTATCTCATCTTCCTTCACCGACTTATCTCTATAAAGGGCAATACAAGCCGTCTAGCTATCCATTATCCTCACATTATAGCAGAAAAAAGGAGGAGCAAAAGTGTCATCACCAATAACACAATGGCAAACTTGGATGGCAGACAGAAAAATGAAGGAGGTTATAGCGATTATTGGAGCTGGAATAAGCGGTCTATTGGCCTACAAATACTACCTTTCTAAAAGATTTGATCCCATGGTGTTCAAGACGGAGAGTAGCATTGGGGGCGTGTGGACTAAGACAATTGGGTCGCTAGTGTAGGGCATTACTTGGTGGGGGTATTATTCTTGTTATGATACCTTGTTTCATGCTTTATTACGAATCTGTTTACTTTTCTCTGTTTACTATTACTTGTGGGTGTCGTATTTATGTTATGTCATCTTGTTCCATGCTTTACTATGAATTTGTTTATTATTCCGTGTCTCGAGCCGGGGATCTATCGAAAACAGCCTTTCTACTTCTTTAGAGGTAGAGGTATGGACTGCGTACATCTTACCCTCCCCAGACCTCACTATGTGGAATACACTGGGTTTGTTGTTGTTGTTGATTATCCATGGCCCGAATCTGTAACCGAATTGTTCCCTGACCAGCAAAGAGTGTTGGAGTACATTGAATCGTACGCAAATCACTTTGATTTGGTTCGACACATTCAGTTTAACAACAAAGTGTTGAGCCTCAGCTATGAAGGTAATGACAACTCATCACTTAGTGGAGAGAGTAATTTGTGGGGAGACGCATTTAGCAGTAAAGGGAAGTGGAACGTCACTGTACAGGACACTCAAACCCTATCCACACAGGTAACTAACCATCCTTCCAAAAAGGAGGGGGGAGCGAAAATGTTGATGTTCTCAAAATTTTTTGCTTGTTCAAGTTAAATATATTAATTTGATGACCTGAAATTTAGTAGAAGAGTAACTTTAAACTAGAGCATTTAATGTTGCTAAAATTCGAAATACGTGTGGGAAATTGGAGCATGTGAATCCTACCAATTATGACTCTTCTTTGGCTTTAAACGAGACGCATACAGTTTCATTTTTGTTCTCTCATTTGGCTTTCAACTTACACAATTTCCTACTTGTTCTTACGTACTATCTTCTCTCTTTAGTGCTCATCTTCTGTTGGTAACTACACAAGTTCACATTTTCAAGTAATTCAAATTTCAAGTTACTACACTTAACCATTTTCAACTCACTAGTACACATTTCAAGTGACTATACTTAACCATTTTCAACTAAGTAATTCACATTTCAAGTCACTATACTTAACCATTTTCAAGTACCTAATTCACATTTCAAGTCACTACACTTAATCATTTTCAACACACTAGTACACATTTCAAGTAACTAATTCACATTTCAAGTAACTACCCTTAACCATTTGCAAGTCACAAATTCAAATTTCAAAATATTGTACTTAACCACTTTCAACTAACTAATTCACATTTGAAGTTACTATACTTAACCATTTTCAACTCACTAGTACACATTTCAAGTAACTACACTTAACCATTTTCAAGTCACTAATTCACATTTTCAAGTCATTAGTTCACTACTTCAAGAGAATACACTTAACCATTTTCAAAACATAAGTTCACATTTTCAACTAATTCACAATTGAAGTCACTATCTTAACTATTTTCAACTCACTAAGACGCATTTCAAGTAACTACACTTAACCATTTTCAAGTCACTAATATACCTTTCAAGTGAAGTGACTACACTTAACCATTTTCAAAACACAAGTTCACATTTTCACCTAACTAATTCACATTTGAAGTCACTATACTTAAGTACTTAACCATTTTTAACTCACTGGTACACATATCAAGTAACTACACTTCATCATTTTCAAGTCACTAATTCACATTTCAAATAAGTACCTATAACCATTTTCAAGTAACTAATTGACATTTCAAGTGACTACACTCAACCATTTTCAACTAACTAATTCACATTTCAAGTCACTACACTTACCATTTTCAAAACACAAGTTCACATTTTCAAGTAACTAATTAACATTTCACGGGACTACACTTTACCATTTTCATGTAACTAATTCACATTTTTAAGTAACTACACTTAAACCATTTTCAAGTAAATAATTCACATTTCAAGTGATTACACTTAATCATTTTCAACTCACTAGTACACGTTACAAAAGATCAAATATAGTAACCAAAGAGCAAAAGAAAATTAGAAAAGGGAGGTTCCGGATTGACATTACAAAATAGCTAATAAAAAGAAAATACTACAAGTGTTAGCATGAGCACTAAGCACTTTTCTCAACTTAAATACCATGCTTAGTTCGCTCCCGTTCAATCTTACTCGATTGAACTACTCACCGGGAGCATTATTTTTCTTTCTTCAACTTTACATAAAACTAAGGTGTATGTCCAAGAAAAGGAATAACATCGGGAATTAGTAGAAAATATGTCCATAAACGTTATTTTATGCACAAATTTGACATCAAATTCTCAATTCATCAAGCATAGGACACATTTCAACTCACAATTTACAAAATTAGCAAAAAATAACAGTGAAATATGCATTTAGCTGATATAAAGTTTCACAAAACCTTACCTTCTCCCGGATTAGTAGACCCGAGTGAGAGTGAGAGAGAGAGAGAGAGAGAGAGAGTTGGCTGGTCGCCGTTGGCTGCTGCTGCGTTTCTGTAGAGAGACGACGCTGTTGGCAGCTGCTGCGTTGACCGTCCGTCGGCGGCGTAGTCTGTCGCCGGTGGCGTTTGAGAGTGGAAGAGAGACAGTGGTCGCGCGCGTTTGAGAGTGAGAACGACAACTGATACGTTGGATGTCTCCGGCGGCTGCTGCTGCGTTGGCTGGTCCGGCTGCGGCGGCGACGGAATATGAGAATTTGAGAGTGAGTTGTGAAAGAGAAACCTAAAATTTGTTCCAATTTGTTTGTTTAGTGTGTATATCCAATTTGATCCAATTTGTTGGTTGAGAAAAAGAAAACAAAATAGAAATTGAAAAAAAAAATTGTAGATTTAAGGGAGAATTTATTTTTTATTTTTTAAAATAAATAAAATATAAATAAATATTTAGAGTGTAAAAATTAGGTCGGGTGTTAAAAAAAAAATAGAAAAATTGATCACAAGTGATCGGTATATTTTTAAAGAAAATTAATTATTTAAAAATCAATCACTTGTGGTTGGTTTTTATTTAAAAAAAAAATCAATATTTGTATAATATTTATAATGCAATGTAAAATGGATAATTAGTGATTCAATATATAATGTAAGAGAATATTTATAATACAAAATTATTTATAATGTAATGTATAATAAATTTAATAAACTGTATAATTTAATGCAGTGAATATAAATCGGATAATTAGTTAATTCATCGTCACATCAACACGAGTAGTATATTTCCTCAATCGTATAATAATATCAATATATTATTCAAAATAATTGGATATATAGATTTTGTTAGCTAGCTTTGGACTACTATGTACATCACTATACAAGAGATACATGTATATACATATATATATTTGATTGACTATCATCTTCGAAATATGTACTATGTACATCACATACACAAGTATATTACTCCATAATACAACGTATTTTCATGTATACTGTGATGAATTATTGATTAATTTAATTTATATTATTGCACTATAAATCCAACAATATATTATTACCTCGATCGATCCTGTGATATCAGCGTATTCAATATACAATTGAATACATTTAGTTAGCTTTTGACTACATACTACGTACATCACTACATGATATATATATATACACACACTTATATATACACATACACACTCTATTGACTATCGAAGCATATACCCAGTGGTCCAATTTAGTCAACATCATCTTTGCAACACTCTTTACTATACTAAACCCTAAACCTAACCTTACTCGTTTGAAGTCGCTAGCCGTCATGGCCACCACCTCCGGTAGAACTAACCCACCGGAAGAACCAAATAAGAATAATATTGGTGAACTAGACAATGATCCACAATCATTAGTTAATGCGCTTAATTATGCAAATATATTGAAACCTAAAAGTATCAACACTAACATATCTAGGGTTCCACCAAAACCTATTGTCATGTTGCAAGGCGAACCCATCGTAACATAGAAATCATCAGAAATTAGAAGCTTGATCATTCAAGAAAATCTACAATATGCTATAATTGGAAAATTATCTTATGGTAAACCAAACATTAAAGAGTTGAGAAAGGCAATCCCCGGACAGTATGGCATCAAAGATAAATGCACAATAGGTGTATTAGATGCAAGACACATTCTAATTAAGTTGGAAGGATTAGAGAATTATGTGCATCTACTGTCAACTACAACATATTACATAAAGGCTAAGAAGTTGTATTAGCAGATGAGAATATTGAAGTGGGATCCATGATTTGAACCAAATTTAAAACGAGCACTGGAGTGGTCTGGATGTCAATGCCACATCTTTCTCCAAATTTATTTGCTAAAGAAGCAATTTTTTCAATTGTTTCAGCGGTAGGTAAACCCCTAACAGTGGATATGGCAGCTAGAAATCAAACAAGACCTAGTTGTGCAGAGGTTATATATATATACACACACACACACTATCAACTATTGAAGCATATTCCCAATAGTCCAAATTTAGTTAGCACCATCTTTGAAATGCTCTCTACTATACTAAACCCTACTCGTTTGAAGCCGCCGTCCATTATGGACACCACTTCTGGTGGGACTAACCCATCGAAAGAACCAAATAAGAATAACACTGGTGAACTAAACAATGATCCTCAGTTAGTAGCTAATACACTTAATTATTGTCACGCCCCAAAATCCCATCGGGCCGGACTGGCACCCGAAGTCGAGAAGGCCCGGGAGAACCCGTTCAAATACCTGTACTTTCCCTTACATTTTACCAAAATTTTGGACAGCACTTCGTTGCATATAGAAGGATCTAATTACCTGTATCAGCACAACACGCACAAATATATATATATATATAATACTTGGCCGTCGGGGCCACCACATATACAAATATAACATCACTATATAAACTTCCATGACTTTACCCCTCCTTATGTCTACAAAGCCTCTAGGATATACATGACATAACTAGGGTCGGGACAAACCCCCGCCCACACATGACTCCTGTACAATAATAAAACATAAGGAACCGACTCGGAAAATTCCGAGGCAAACTGGAGCTCACCAACAATAGTTGTATGACCTGGCTCCTATCTATGCTGTGAATGAGCTGAGGTACCTGTGCCTGTAGCATGAAATGCAGGTCCTAGTGGGGGACGTCAGTACGAAATATGTACTGAGTATGTAAAGCTGTAGATAATTACATATGATATAGGAGCTCAATAGAAATCCGAAACAAGTGAATAAATCGTAATAGGAGTGGACCACACTTACTAGAACTTGTGACAACCTGTACATTGAATTTATTCAATCACTTTACCTTCGTTCTTAACATCTTTGTAATCATTACTGTACTGTACTGTGACCATTAGGCTGTCTCCAGTACATAACAACTGGGGTCGACCCATGCTAGGCTTATGCCCCTGGGATACCACCCATAAACACGTAAATAGGGATCGACCCATGCTAGGCTTATGCCCCTGGGATACCACCCGATAAGAGAGAACTTCCATCACTTGGTTCAATTAATCTTTGAGATTGTTATTTCGGTCGCCACCACATTTTTTATACTTTGAAACAACGATACATCAATAAGAACCAAGTAATAGACCTTCTATACAATAACGACGTAATAAAGACTCATTGGTACATCAACAATGTGTTTCAGAATCATCAATATCACAACAATAAAATAGGAGCCTTTTGGTATATCAATGAAACATTTTGACACTTTATAGAATGGAAACAACTTCGTTGGTAATGTAGAACAATACATATTTTTGGACAACCTCGGAATCTTACTTGATGGAACATTGGTGTTTTCATGCCAAAGAACATCGTTAGAGTATGCTTTACATACCTCGGTATAGATTCGGATACCAATTCAACACAACTTCCCGCCTTTACAAATCACTTATCTACAATGAAATGTTTGGCATCTAGTATTAGCAACCCAACACCACAATTCTCTTCCATAATTCCATACAACCAATATTTGCAAAACATTCCAAAAACCAACTTGAACAATAGGTTTATGTGTATATATATATATAATCATCAACACCACATCATCACACCAAATTCCTTCACAATTCAACATAATCCAACATCATTTCCCAATCACCTTTCAACAACAATCAAATAACATACTTCTTATGCTCACATGCATATATATATACATATCCATATAAATAACACCAACATAATTTACATCTTTACCATAAAATGGCCTTTTTGATTTCGAAGTCCTGTTGGCACAAATAAGGGGTGCTTCTCGAAGCCCTCGAGACGGTGAACACAACTACGGAATCAATTTGGACTTTCTACGGTTGAATCACAAGATAATTGGAGTAGAACTTAGACTAGGGTTTCTTATTCTTCAATAATTTGGATGATAACATGATGGATATGAGGCTAAGTATATGTATATAATGACCAATTTTTGTCCATGAGGTGATGGAAAATGACCATATTGCCCTTAAAAATTTAAGTAAATCTGAATTTGTCCATGGTGGACTGTTTTGATAGGCTAAAGTAAATCGACCATAACTCTTTGCTCTAATATCGGATTTGGGTGAAATTAGTATAGTTGGATAGATAATTCAAAGGTCTTTCATTTCATATAAAGTAGGCCACCCAGTTAGTCCTGTACAAGGAATTATGATCGTTTGAAGTTGACCCAAAAAATCTGTTTTGAGAGGCTGAAGTAAAACGAGTATAACTCCTTACTCAGACGTTGGATTTGGATGAAACCAATTGCATTAGAAAGAAGACTCTCGGGGATTCTCATCGATATATAGAATCTCACACAGTTCATTTTGTACAAGGAGTTATGATCGTTTAAAGTCGACCCAAAAATCTGTTTGGCTGCAGTACTTTTGTGGGCAGAAAATTTCTGCACATTTACTGTTCATTGCGTCCACCGTTTTCAAGTTTCGAACATGCTCGCTTATATCCGATACTCATCTGTTTTTAGAAATCTTTATATCGTTGGAAAGCTAACTCGATAAACTTCACATAGAAACTTCGACGAGCAAATTTCGGTATAAATAAAGTCTATTCCCATATACATATAATCAAACTATACACTTGAAACCATCTAAAAATAATCAATACTCATACTTAAACTCATATATACCTAACTTATGATCAATACATATACTCCAACACATATAACCATGGCTAATGCACGTAATTAAGTACGGGGTGTTACATCCTTCCCCCATTAAGGACATTCGTCCTCGAATGTGAATGTAGTTATTTAGCCGAAACAAGTTCGAATTCATAATTGATATTCACGTCATCATATAGATATTATGCATATGTAAAAACTTACTTGTTAGCGTCCCAGTTCCACTCATTGCACTTCTTTTTCATCTTTGAACAAATAAGGGTATTTCGATTTCATTGCTTCCTCTGTTTCCCATGTAATCTCTTCCCTTTGTTGATTTCTCCAAAGTACTTTCACCGATGCTACTTCTTTGTTTCTCATCTTCTTAACTTGACGATCTAATATAGCAATAGGCATCTCCTCATAGGTAAGATCTTCTGTTACTTGCACATCTTCAGTAGAAGTAATAAGGGACGGATCTCCGATGCACTTTCGAAGCATCGATACATGAAATACTGGATGCACTGATGAGAGTTCCTGGGGTAGCTCTAATTCATAAGCAACTTGCCTACATCTTCGAATAATCTTATACGGGCCTATATATCGTGGACTCAACTTTCCTTTCTTGCCAAACCTCATCACCCCTTTCATTGGCGATACCTTCAAAAATACCCAATCGCCTAACAAAAACTCTAGACCTCTTCTTCTACTATCCGCATATGACTTGTGTCGACTTTGGGCTGTTTTCAACCGTTGCTGAATCACCTTGACTTTTTCTATGGCTTGATACACAAGATCCGGTCCGAACATAAGAGTTTCACCCGCTTCGAACCATCCTATTGGTGATCTACATTTCCTCTCATATAAAGCTTCATATGGTGCCATTTTGATACTTGAATGATAGCTATTATTGTAGGCAAACTCAATAAGAGGTAAATGATTATCCCAGCTGCCTTTAAAATCTATAACACATGCTCGTAACATATCTTCAAGTGTTTGAATGGTGCGCTCTTCTTGTCCATCCGTCTGAGGGTGAAAAGTTGTACTCAGATTCACTTGTGTTCCCAAACTCCGTTGGAAAGACTTCCAAAAGTTTGCGGTAAATTGAGTTCCCCGATCCGATATAATAGAAGTTGGCACCCCATGTAATCGGACTATTTCTTTAACATACAACTTCGAATATTCTTCAACTGTGTAAGTGGTCTTAACGGGTAAGAAATGTGCGGATTTAGTAAGCCTATCCACAATCACCCATATAGAATCAAATTTCTGAGCTGTACAAGGCAAACCTGTAACAAAATCTATGTTGATCATGTCCCACTTCCAAATTGGAAGATCTATGCATTGCATATAGCCTCCGGGCTTTTGATGTTCCACTTTAACTCGTTGGCAATTTGGACATTCAGCTACAAATTCTGCGATGTTTCTTTTCATGTCATTTCACCAATACATATCTTTCAAATCTTGATACATTTTGGTTGATCCTGGATGAATGGAATACCTTGAAAAATGTGCCTCTGTCATAATCTTCTTTCTTAGCCCGTCTACATCCGGCACACACAATCGGTTTTGGCACTGAAGTACTCCTTCTCGCGTAAGCTCAAATGCCTTGGTCGCACCACTCTGAACGTTCTTCTTAAGCTGTAATAAAATAGGATCTGCATCTTGCTTCTCTTTCACCTCAGCTACTAATGAGGATTCCGCGGCATTATGCACAATAAGCTCCTCGTCCGGAGTTTCGAGAAGACGAACTCCTAGACTAGCTAATTGATGAAGATCTTTAATCATCCCTTGCCTTTCTATAGGTGCCATCATAGCCTTATGACTCAACGCATCATCTACTATATTCGCTTTCCCTGGGTGATACAAAATATCAACATCATAATCTTTTAATAGTTCCATCCACCTTCGCTGCCTCAGATTTAGATCCTTCTGACTGAAAATATATTGTAAGCTCTTGTGATCAGTATATATATCAACATGAACCCCATATAAATAGTGGCGCCATATTTTTAAAGCAAAGATAACCGCTACCAGCTCAAGATCATGTGTGGGGTAATTTTTCTCATGTGGCCTCAATTGCCTTGAGGCATATGCTATCACCTTACCATGCTGCATTAATACACATCCTAAACCAATTCTCGAAGCATCACAATACACTGTATACCCTTCTGTACCTTCTGGAAGTACCAACACAGGTGTAGAAGTCAACTTATTCTTCAATTCTTGGAAACTCTCCTCACACGCATCATTCCATTGGAACTTGGATGTTTTATGCGTTAGCTTGGTTAAGAGTGCTGAAATGGAAGAAAAGTCTTTAACAAACCTTTTATAATAACCGGCCAACCCGAGAAAACTACGAATCTCCGTAGGCGTTGTGGGCCTTGTCCAGTTCTTCACAGCTTCTATCTTTTGAGCATCAATCTTTATCCCTTCACTAGATACAATATGACCCAAAAATGCCACCGACTTTAACCAAAACTCACATTTAGAGAACTTTGCATAAAGCTTACAATCACAAAGAGTCTGCAATGCCTGTCGTAAGTGATTGGCATGGTCCTCTTCTGATCTAGAATAAACTAGAATATCATCTATAAAAACTATCACAAATACATCCAGGAATGGCTTAAACACCCTATTCATCAAATCCATAAAAGCTGCAGGTGCATTTGTTAGCCCAAATGACATAACTAGAAACTCATAATGACCATACCGTGTTCGGAAAGCTGTCTTGGGTATATCCTTCTCTTTGACCCTCACTTGGTGGTAACCTGACCTCAAATCAATCTTAGAAAAACACTTGGCGCCCTGTAACTGATCAAATAAATCATCAATTCTTGGGAGAGGATATTTATTCTTAATAGTCACCTTATTCAATTGCCGATAATTAATACACATCCTCAGCGAGCCATCCTTTTTGTGCACAAATAACACTGGTGCTCCCCAGGGGGACATACTAGGCCTTATGAATCCCTTCTCTAGCAAATCTTTCAATTGCTCTTTCAATTCTCGTAATTCTGCTGGGGCCATTCTATACGGAGGAATGGAGATTGGTTGGGTGCCTGGTATTACATCAATACCAAACTCTACTTCTCGTTCAGGAGGCAAACCTGGAAGATCTTCAGAAAATACATCAGGAAATTCATTTACCACCGAAACAGCGTGAAGAGTTGGTGGCTCTGCTTCTGTATCCCTTACTCTAACTAAATGATATATGTATCCCTTGGAAATCATTCTTCTTGCCTTAAAATAAGAAATAAATCTACCTCTTGGCGCGCTAATTTCACCTTTCCATTCAAGGACTGATTCATTTGGAAAATGGAAATATACCTTTTTCGTGCAACAATCAATTGTGGCATAATAAGATGCCAACCAGTCCATACCCATTATAACATCAAAATCTACCATTTCTAACTCTACAAGATCAGCCATCGTATCACGACCACAAACAGTTACTATGCAGTTTCGATAAACCATTCTAGCTATAATAGATTCCCCAATCGGTGTGGATACTTCAAATGGCTTAACTAATAGTTCGGGTATTCTTTCGAACTTTCCAGCAACCAATAGAGTAACATAAGATAATGTGGAACCGGGATCAATTAAGGCATATAAATCGAATGAAAAGATAGACAACGTACCTGTAACCACATCTGGGGAAGCCTCTAAATTCTGTCGATCCGCTAGAGCATACGTAAGATTTTGAGCCCCGCTAGAACCCGTGGCTCCTCTATCACCTCTAACACGACCCATTGGTTGTGCACTCCTTCCTGAATAAGGCATCGATAATGATGATGCAACAAATAACCCCGTAGGTCGTGCCATACCCTCTATGTCCCTTCGTGGGCATTCACTCATCATATGCCCCGACATACCGCACCAAAAGCAAACATTGGTCCCCAGCCGACATGCGCCCAAATGATACCTTCCACATTTATTGCATGGCTCTCGAGGAGGTCTCGATTGGCTCATATTTCCTTACCCTTGGTACCCCACTATCCGCGAACTCTGACTCTCACTTCTATGCCCAAATTGATTTCCTCTGGACCCTTGGAACTGTGGTGGGGCACTAGCTGCAGAATAAGAAGATAATGGCCTAGTTGGTCTAGTAGAAAACTGTGGTATGAACCCTCCTTGAGATGCCATGAACTGCCCTGTAGATCTGGCCCTCTTGGAATATCCTCTTTCTGATTCCTGTGTTCTTCTCCTCTGTCTCTGATCTTCCATTTTCTGTGCAAAAGCTTGGATCCTCGCTATGTCCATATCTTTGTTCAAAGCGGCAATAGTACAATCCCTAACCAAATACGGATCCAATCCATCCACATACCGATGAACTCTGTCATCCATAGTAGCTATAACATTAGGAGCATATCTGGACAAAGAATTAAATCGAAGACTATACTCCCTCACACTTGTATTACCCTGTCGAAGATTTAAGAATTGATCTGCACGGGCCTGACGAGTCTCATATGGAAGATAATGATCAATAAATGCCTCTTTAAACTCTTTCCAAGTAGCTGGGGGTGCATCAATGCCCCTTGACCGTTTTCAGTCTTCATACCAATATATTCTTTCCAAGTGGCTTGTTCTTTTAATTTTTCTTGTATTGTTATTACATACATCCTTTAATAATCTTGTACGAACCCTATTATTGTAATAATAAATTTGGGGACTGCTTTGAGGGCGGGGGGTTACGTGCTCTATGAACGGAGTAGTAGGCACAATTTAGGTTTTATGTGTCTTATATACTATATGAAACGCTTAGGCAAAATACGACTTAAAATTTATTAATTTATCTACCTGGCCGCCTAGAAATCATGCTTTGGAACTTTAATTAATTTCGACATATCGAATTAAGTTTGGCAATACAGAAATTGATGAATCTGGGTTACTACGTATTTTGAGCATCAAAGTCATTTTTCATCACATTCTAGATATTCATATTGATTCTCACATATTAACATGTTAAAATAGACATCAATACATCTTAGCATATTTGACATCCAACGTATTGCTAAATTATTCGACATCAAGCATATTAGTAGATTATTGATATCAAGCATGTCACCGTATTAGTGGTACTTGGTCACATGTTAAACACAAGTATTAGGCATGTTCATCATATATTTAATTATTTTTTCAGTATGTCTAATTAGTTTTACAGCATGTCTAATTAAGCTTTCAACATGTCTAATTAATTCTTACACATGATTAATCAATGTTCAGCATGTCTAATTATTTTTTCAGCATGATTAATCAATTTCTAGCATGTTTAATTAACTGGTTAGCATGTTTGATTAATTTTTTAGCATGTTCAACATAACTCTTAGCATGTCCAATAACATCTTCAGCATGTTTAAATATAATATCAGTATGTCAAAATATTTTTTAAGATATCTTTAGTATGATTGATACACTTTCAGCATGTCACTATGAATACAACTGTTGTTATATAAAATACATACTTTGAGCACTTTCGATATGTTTAAACACTAAAATAAGTATATTATGCCATCCTTAACATGTTAATGCCTTTTAATATTATTGTTGATTTCTTATGTTCTCATTTATATTTTGCAACACTTAATTCACAAGCACATTTTTGTTTGACATATTTACCACACTTTTGACACCTCTCATAAACACACATAATGATGTTGCATTCACGAATCACAATCGTCCTTTATCACTACTTGTTGAACATTTAGACGCCATGCCCATAGGTTAATGATAATATAATTTGCTTGTCTTGGCGTGTCATCACACTAATTAACATTAACTAATCAAGAGGCTAACTTGGAATTATTACGTGCTACTTGTTGTCCATTATGTTCGCGCTTCGAGTCCTAGGAAACATAGCTTTCTTTTAGTCTAGAACATAAAATCAAAATAGCAAAGTCCAATGCCTCTTGAACGATAGTTGGGACGATAAGTATTACTAAAAATGTTAGTTTTGTCCTTGTCATAGAACGCCCTTAGACTTGACATCCAGCCTAGGTGGGGTGGAATGGGTAGCCCTTTTTAGAAATGACAATCCCAACAAATATTAACGGCGAGGCTAATGACATTATTATTTGTCTAAGAGTTCGGCCTTTGGGTCGAATGATGATTAACAAGTTGGGTTTCTGATCCGAATAAAATCAAAACATCTCTTTGTTTGACTCGAATGATTTCTTTTAGTCTTTTTATTTATTTTACATGTTCATTTGGGGTAGCTAGTTTATTATAAAGCAGTTCCCTTTTTATTATAAATTATGTCATTTTTTTCTCCTCGCTTATTTTATTTCTATGTTTTTTATTTATTTTATCTCCTAGATAATCGACAATTCACGTTAACAAATGGCATGTGTTCGCTTATTAATTATCTTATCGCTTAGCTAAACAGTAAATTAATAATGCAAGAAGAGACCTTTATTTGATCACATAGAATCCCCATGTAAAGTATGAATTCGGCCGGGAACCACCTTTGTAGACCTCGAAAGGTGCCTAACACCTTCCTTTTGAGGTAATTTGAACCCTTACCCGAACTCTGGTGAACTAAGACAAAACGTCAAAAAATAGGTTTGTAGTATCCTAGATTGGTGCCCTAACGCACCTTAATACGTTAGGTGGCGACTCTCACACCCTTCCTTAATGCATCTCAAAAAGAGTTTGTCAAGTTGAATCCCGCCTTCCGCGAGGAAAACGGGGCGCGACAAAAGTTAAGGAGATGTATTGGCAGATGAGAACATTGAAATGGGGTCCATGGTTTGAGCTTGATTTTGAAACGACCATTAGAGAGGCTTGGATATTAATGCTCGATCTCTCTCCAAATTCTTTACTAAAGAAGTAATTATTTCAATTTCTTCAGCAGTTGGTAAATCCTTAACAACAGATATGGCAACTACAAATCAAATGAGGCCTAGTTGTGCAGAGGTTAAGGTAGAAGCAAATTTAATTGCTAAGTTGCCTCAAATAGAGAGAATCAATGAGGAAGATGATGTTACTGGAGAAATTAAATCTAAGTATATACAAATTCAGTATGATTATATGTCCAAATACTGCAATGAATGTTGTTTGCAAGGTCATGATGAAGCAAGTTGTTGGAACATTTACCTTGAGTTGCATGAGAAGAAATTGGAGGAAAAGAAAGAAGTAACTAATAAACAACCAGATGAATGAATTAAAGGGCATGAGGAAGAGATATGCACTAATAAAGAAAGAGGAGGAAACACAAATAAACAACAATGGTTGACAAGAAAAAATAAATACAAAAAGAATGTGTATGGACACATTATAGGAAAAGTTGAGGAAGAGAAATCCAAGAAAGTGATAGTAGTATCGAATGCTTTTGAAGTATTAGGAGAAGAAGGGATAGAAAATATTGATGGTGAAAATGAACCCGAGCATAAAAAGAAAAAAAAGCATAACAACAAAGAAAGTACTAAAGAATAGGTTACTAATAGGTTTGGTAAATCTTCAACAGCCACAGAACCAACAAAGGCATTAATTGACAAGAAAAAATTAAATAAAGAAAAGAATATGACAACAGTAACCAGTAAAGATCAATCAGACAAAGATCATACACAACAAGATGTAGTGGATCAAGAGGAGGGTTCAAAGAAATAGTTGATAGTTGGTCACGAGAATAACACTCGAAAAGTAATGATGATAGAAGGGGTTTTACCCCGAGCAATACAAACTGGAAATCAAATGGAATTCATTAAGAGGAAAGAAGACTTGGATGATGGTGATGATTTGTAAGAAAATATAGAGAAAAAAAGAAAATTCAGCCTCCAGAGCAAATAGACACAATTAAAGCAACACATGGCAAGCAACATAAGAAAGGTAGAAACACTAATGCAAATACAATGCAGACAAGGAGGCACACATCCAAAACTAAATCAAGATGAATATTTTGATATGGAATATAAAATCAGTGAACAGTCAAAAAACATTCATCAAATTGATAACTGTACAAAAAAGATATAATTTTTACTTTATAGGGTTGATGGAGTCATTCCAAGACAGACACAATATTGAAGAATACAGAAGAAGATTAGGGATGCAATATGCAATAGCTAATACTTCTGATAAGATATGGGTATTTATGAATCCAATTATAAATTTTACTATGATCAAAGATGGGAAACAACAGTTGACACTAAAGTTAGAGAATCAAAAGAATGGATGATAGTCATAGTTACATTAGTCTATACGAAGTGTACACAGACTGAGAGACAAGCATTGTGGGAATCTTTGAGAGATATGGCTCTTTTATTTCAGGACCTCTGGTTAGTGGGAGAAGATTTTAATGTAATAATCAATGATGAAGATAAGTTGGGGGGTTGCTTGTAACTATAGCTGAAACAGAAGACTTCAAGCATTGCATAAGTATGTGTAACTTATAAAATTATGGATTCAAGGAAATAAAATACACATGGTGGAATGAAAAAATATATACGAATTGTATATTTAAAAGATTGGATGAGGTTTTATGTAATGACAGGATGCAGGGTGATTTTCGGTAATAGAGGTTGAGCATTTAGTTAGAAGTGGGTCAGATCATACACCTTTACTATTACAGTTCAACATTGTTAATGAGCAAAAATTTTAAATTTTTTAGATTCCTAAACTTTTGGCTTAAGGAAGAATCCTGTATGAAAGTGATAAGGCAAAATTGAAAAACTGGTGTATTGAGTAATCTTTTACCACGTTTCATCACAAGTTGAAAAGGACTAAATCTGTCTTAAATCAATAGAGTAAGGAAAAAATTGGTAATAACTTTCAAGAAATTGCAACTCTAGAGGAAATCATTAGAGTTAGAGAGTTGCAGTTTGAAGAAGATCCATCAGGTTCCAACAAAGAAAAGTTGTTGAAAGCTTAGGCATAATTAAGCTTATAGCTTAGAAAGGAAGAAGAATTTTGGGTGTAGAAAACAGGTTTTGAATGGTTTGAGGATGGAAAAATAAATAATAAAATCTTTAATACAATTGTTTGAGGGAGAAAAACATGCTAAAAGTGGGGAGAATTCAAGATGAAGAGGGTATATGGTTAGAAGATATAGCAGAGATTGTTGATACTGTTGTAGAGTTTTTTCAAAAATAATTCACCAAACAACAACATTGGGAAGATTTTTCAATGTTGAAAGAATTGCCAACAATAGTTTTCAGTGCACATAATGAGAAATTGAATAGAATTCCAAGTCTAGAAGAAGTTGAAACTGAAGTTATGGGGATAAATAGACATAGTGCAGGAGGACCAGATGGAATGACAGGTGTTTTTTACCAGGATACATGGAAAATTATTGGAGATGATATATATCAAATGGTAGTAACATTCTTCTGTGATTTTGAACTACCTAGATTCATCACTCATACTAATTTGATACTCGTGCCAAAAAAGTTACTGGTGATATATTTTTTCTAACATAAGGCCTATATCTCTAAGCATTTTTGTGAATAGGATCTTTTCAAGGATTACTCATGATAGAATCAAGGAACTTTTGCCACAGATTATCTTAGAAGAACAAGTTGATTTTATTCATGAGAGAAGCACTGCGAAAAATATTCTGATGGTCTAGAAAATTATTACAAAGATAAAGAAGAGAGGTAAACCCCCAAAATTATCATTAAACTAGATATGATAAAAGCTTATGATGGGGTAGAGTGGATGTATCTGACAAAAGTTTTGAGAAAGTTGAGATTTAGTGAAACAATAATTAATATAGTGTACAGACTAGTTGGGTATAAATGGTATTCAATCCTGTTGAATGACCAACCAACAAAATTTCTTAGATCCTCCATAGGACTGAAACAAGGAGACCATTTATCTCTTACACTTTTTATTCTTGCAGCTGAAGTGATGTCTAGAGCTCTAAAATCTTTGGATCTCAAAAAAGAATTTAGGATGTTTGGTATACCTAGAGGAAGTCCTAGAATAAATCATCTTGCATTTACAAATTATATGATTATTCTATGTAAAGATGAACTGAGCATTTGCAGAAGGTTACGAAAATATTGGAGAAATATGAATAAGTGTCAGGGCAGAAGACTAATAAAGAAAAAAGTGAAATTTACTTGCACAAAGGAGTATCTCATGGTATAGTAGTAATGGTAGAGGTAGCTAAAGGTATTTTGAGGAAAGATTTTCCTTTTACTTACCTAGGTTGTCCTATTTTTATATGAGAAAGAAGGACGACTACTATCAGCATATAATGAATAGAATAAGCTACAAATTACAAGGGTGAAAAGGGAGGTTGTTTTCATATGGAGGAAGAGTCATTCTAATTAAGCATGTGTTGCAAAGTATACTTGTTCATTGTCTTTCAGTAATGAATCCACCTATGAATGTTCTAGAAACTATTCAGAGGATGCTTGCTCAATTTTTCTAGAGCAGTAGTATAGGAGGGAGAGAGAGACGTTGGTCAAAGTGGAAGAACCTTTGCCTACATGAGGAGGAAGAGGGTCTAGGTTTTAAACTGTTACAGAATGTGTCTATTACTCGTTTTTGCAAGCTATGGTGGAATTTCAGAAACAAGACTTCTAAATAGAGTACTTACATGTATAATAAGTATTACAGAAAAGAGCACCGTAATATGGTGATGTTGAAGACTGGATCAAGAGACTCTCAGGTGTGGATAAAAATGTTACAAGCCAGGGATGTCATAAAACATCAAATTCTATGACAAACTAAGAGTGAAAATTCTCAGTTGTGGTTTGATAATTGGACAACTATTGGGGATTTATACACTACCATACAGGGAAGTACAGAGTGAGCAGCTGATTATTGAATTATTTCCAGTAGATGTTGCTAAACATATATTGGACAAGCTTAGACCACTAATTCACTTAGGGGAGAAAGATAAACCCAGATGGATGCTTGAGTCCACAGGAAATTTTACAGTAAGATCAGCCTGATAATACATTAGATAACAAAAATAGCCTAAGGTACTTTCAAAGAGATATGGATAAAAAGGCTACCTTTTAAAATAGCATTTTTATATGGAGGATATAAAAGGGTAAAGTTCTTGTGGATGATACTAAGGATATGAGGTGATGCAGGCGCATCCAGGTGTTGTTGCTATGAAAATCCAACACAAGATACCATATCTCATGTGTTTCTATGATCAGGCATTTCTAACAACACTTGATCCTACTTTTCTTCTTTTGCAGGTATACATACAATGGCTAAGCTTGAGGCAGATTATAATGAAATGATGGAATGCAGATGTCAGGCAAAAGGAAAAAACTTATTTTCAAGCTCTCCCTGGTATTATCATCTAGAAACTATGGAGGAGAAGAAACAACATCAAGCATGAAAGGAAAAATGTCATAGGATAGAGTGTGATAAACAATATAACCAGGAATCTAAGAATGTTGTTGAAAGTGAGGAAACCATCATATGAATTTTCCTATGATTCGCCAGCGATTCTTAAGGATTTTGAATAGATTAGTCCAAGAATTAAAGTTACAAAGGTAGTTTGGGAGTACCCACCTGAAGGGTGGATTAAATATAATACAGATGGAGCTTCTAGAGAGAATCCTGAAACTAGTTCTTATGCATTTTGTCGTAGGAATGATCATCGGGACCTACTATATGCAAAAGGGGCCAATATTAAGGACACAACTAATGTGGAAGAAGAGGCAACAACTATCTTACAAGCAGTCACACATTGTAGTCAAACACATCATAATAAAGTTATTACCCTGACAGATTCCTTAGTATTGCAGAAAATCTTAAACAGAGAATGGGAATATTCATGGAGTGTATCAGACACAGTCGAGCAAATATGGACATTAATGGCAAGCAACCAAGTTTAGTACCAACATATATTCAGGGTGGAGAATCAGCTAGCAGATTATTTAGCTAATTTGGCAATATACAGAGGAAATTTCACATTCACAAGCTTTCAGCAACTAGAATTCAAAGGTAAAAGAATAATTAACAATGACCAATTACAATGCCCATATTTAAGATTGTCACCAACAAAACGATAAGGGGGTTGGGAAGGTTGAAACTTAGTTTTTCACATGCATTAATTTACAAGATATGGAGACAACAAAAAGAATGAAACAACTATTTAACTTAGACTGCAATAACCAACAAAAAGGACTCATAGCAAAATGGGAAGGTCAATCGGTTAGATGAAAGTTGATAAACTTGAAAGACTTGTTACTCTCTGAATACTAGTGATTTCGAGCATCCCATTATCTCTATACCAACCATATCTACAGATTTGGAAGTGTTATATAGAGCAAAGTACACAAATACAAAAAAGAAAAATGGTCAATTTCATGCATACTCAAAAAAAGTAAAGGTTTTCAGTTGACAAGATCCCTCAATACATTACAAAATGAAGATAGTAGTCTCATCCATCGGAAAACACAACCACATCACAAGACAACAAATAAAAAGCAACTTAAAATGAAAATAAAGGTAAAATGGAGAACAAACAAACAATATGCACTTCTGCAAGCTGAGAAATGCACATATCAGAAGCATCTATGGTGCGGAGTTTATCATCCAAAGCTCCAGAAGGATGAATCACCAATTGAAAAAAGGTGACATAGTTGGGTATTATAGGGCGGGGGAGGAAAAAAGGTGGAGTCTGATTTTGGAAACCCTACACGTCTTTTTATATGTAATAGAATAGTGGGGTAGGGTGAGGCAGGTTGAATTTTAGGAGTAGATTTAAATTATTATTTTTTTGTGTTTTTCGGAGGATTGCACAATCTGTTTAAAGAACAGGTTTTGTTTGCTCTTTAATTAATAAAGCCCCAAAAATTTAATAAAAAAACTCTATCAACTATCAGGTTCTAAATACGTACCATATACATCACATACATGAGTATATTACCCCATAATGCAACATATTTCATATATACTCTGATGAGTTATCGGTTAATTTATCTTACATTGATATAACTTCAACAATATATTATTACTTCAATCATTTCAAATCCAAGTATCCAATATATACTTGGATACATTCAGTTAACTTTTGACTTACATCATATATATTATATTATGTGTGTATCTATATATATATATATGTATATATATATATACGTATACACACACATACACACTTATATACACCCACCCCTACACACACTCTATCGACTATCAGGTTCTAAATGCGTATTATATACATCATATACACGAGTATACTACCCCGTAATGCAATATATTTCATATATACTCTGATGAGTTATCAGTTAATTTAGCTTACATTAATATAACCTCAACAGTATATTACTTCAATCATTTCAAATCCAAGTATTCAATATATACTTGGATACATACATATATATATGTGTGTGTGTGTGCACACGCACACTTACTATCGACTGTAAAGTTATAAATACGTACTATATACATCACATATACATGAGTATATAATTACCCTATAATACAGTGTATATACTCTGATAAATTATCGCAGTTATTATAACTTCAACAGTGTATTATTAATACCTCAATTGTGTGATATCAACGTATTATTCAATATATTTAGATAGATTCAGTTAGTTTTTGACTACTACGTGCATCAATCACTACATGATATATATGTACACAAACACACACATATATATACTAGATATCGAGGAGCACGTGATATGTTGTTTTTTGTTTTGTCTCAATTAATGTGATACAAATATAATTTATATAATTAATCATAATTTTAATATATTTTTAGATATTTTAAGCTATTAACTATTGTAATTTGTAATACATTTTATGCAATTTTTAAATAGTATATGTTACTCTCCTTGTCCAAACTTTTGTGGCATTGATAGTCAATTATATTTTAAAAATAATTTAAGTTTTTAATTATTATAATCTATAATACTTTTTTTACTATTCCAATTTAAGCGACACTGACATAATTTTGAGGGTCGATTAAATATGTTATGTCTTTATTGTGATTTACATATTTTTATGTATTTTTTTAAAAGTATATTACATATTATTTTTTATATAATTAAGTTTTTAACTATTGTAATTTATAATACTTTTTATGTGATTTTCAAATAATACATATTACTCTCCTTATTCAAACTTTTGTCTTGATAGTCAATTATATTTTTTATTGAAGCAGACAATATATATATATATATATATATATATATATATAAATATATATATACACACACACACACACACATATATATATATATATTGTGGTAAAGCATGTAGGTGTCCGTCGACATGCCTGCTTGTTGCATGATTTTACTATATCACCCCTAATTAATTATTATATGTCATCTACATATAGAAAAGTAACGATATTTGATAAAAAGAGTAAATTATATATTTATGACATGCTTGCATATATATATATATATAGAGATACATATATATATATATATATACATATATGTATGTATGTATGTATGTATGTATACACTATATTACCTCATAATATTGTGTATTCCTTATACTATGATGAACTATCAGTTATTCACCTTACATTACATTATTATAACTCCAATAGTATATTATTATCTCGATTGATTGATCGTATGATATTAACGCATTCAATATATAATTGGATATATTTAGTTAGCCTTTGACTACTTAATAAGTACATCACTACATGAGATATACATACATACAAACACACAAACGCACACTCACATATATGTATGTATGTATATATGCATACAACCACCCACACTCTATCGACTATCAAGTTCTAAGTATGTACTATTTTCATAACATACACAAGTATATTACCACATAATGCAACGTATTTCATATACACTCTGATAAGTTATCGGTTAATTTAGTTTACATTAATATAGCTTCAATAGTACATTATTATTTCGATCATTTCAAATCAAAGTATGCAATATATACTTAGATACATTCAGTTAGCTTTTGACTTACATCACTACACGATATATATATATATATATATATATATATATATATGTATGTGTGTGTGTGTGTGTGTGATACATGAGCAACTTTGAAAGGCAAATGTAGAGGAAAAGTAGGGTACACGGTAGAGTTATAATAAAAGTATAAGGTAAAAGGATAAAAATAAGATTATTAGATAACAAGAAAGGATAAAATAAGAAGAAAAAAATAAGGTTGTGACACAATCATACAAATCAGGTGTTACATAAAATGAGAACGATGAATTTAATGATACAATAAAATATAAATAACAATCAAAATAAACATTGATTTAAACCAACTATACAGTATAATAGGTAACAACCATACAAACAAGTTGTAAAGGGCGGGCTGCATAGATAATTAAGAACGCGACTATTGACCTGGAGAGGAAAGAAAACTCGAAAATGTATGAAATACTAGTATAGATACCCGCGCGATGTGCGAAGAATTTTTTTAAAGACTATTCATTAAAAATATTAACTTCTTCACACAAAATTGAACAAATTTTATTTTAAAAACTTAACATATTCCAAGGCCAATGAACTATAAAAATAACCATTAATAGCAAAATTACAATTGATACTTAATAACCAAATACAATTATAATTGTTCTATATGTTTTGATATAAAAAGATATTTTCTTTATATTCTATTGACTAATTTTAAAAATAATAAAATATAAAATATTAAATAATTATTAATTTTATTTTGGAATTTTAACTTTACATTTTTAATCAATTAAGACTTGTAATTAATCCCTTACCTTTCATTTTATTTTTTCTTTTAAATTTATTAATTCAACTTCATCTACCAACTGTAATTTTTTTGAAAAAAAAAAGTTAGCTTTCAATTCAATTCAAACACTAAAAGTACTTAACTTTGTCAATTACAAAACTTCTAATTTCAAATTTTAGATTTCACTGCTTCAATTTTAAAACTAATTAAGCACATATAATTTATTATTTTTTCTTTTATATTTCAAACTTTGTTCTATTATTCTATTTTTTTCATTGTTTGATTTCATCATTAATACCTTTAAATATTTTATTTATACTTATTACTATATCTTCTATATTAATTCAATTAAAAGTTTTTATGTTACTTTCAAAACCACCCATGCCACTAAATCTCACACTCATCTTTCATCTCTGCTCCACCACCCCACCCTCAATTTTTATTTTATTTTAACTTTTTAAAAATTATTGTTGAATTATTTTCTCACCCCACCCCAAACCCGCTCTCCCAACAAATAAATAACTTTTTTTATGCTACTTATTTATGTTGTTTCTTGTTAATATTTCAAACGCAGAACATTTTTTAAAAAATATTCATAAAAATGTTTGATTATTCACATTAAAATAATTTTTTATTTAATTTAACATACTTTAAATTAATTATGAAAAATTAAAACTAAAAATAGTATTAATTGTGAAATTACAACTAATACCTAATAACTAATCACATTTGCAATTATTTTAAATATTTTGATGTGCAAAGAAATAATATTAGTGTTTTATCATATTTCATTAAATAATTTTAAAAAATAATAAAATATGAAATGTTAAATACTTGTTAATTTTGTTGTGGATTATTATTTTATATTTTTGAACAGTTAAGAAACATAATTACATTTCTTGTCATATCACATTTTAATTTTTTTGTTTATCAATTAACTTCAACAACTAACTTTGCTCATTTTAAAAAATTTCATCTTTCATTCCATTTCAACACACCAAAAGAATTTAATTGTGCAAACTACAAAACTCCCAAAAGCATTCTCAATTCCAAAACTAAGCACCTATAATTTTATTGTTTTATTTTAAATTTTCAAATCGTTTTATTTTTTATAATTTTTTTCGTGTTTGATTTTGTTAGCAATAACTTTAGCTATTTATTTATTAAGTTCTCTCAAAACACTTTCAAAATGACCTACTCCATCAAATTTCACACTTCCCCACCCACCCACCCAACATTTTTTTAAAAATAATTTAATATTTTTTATTAAAAAATCTTACCTCACCACCTCTTACCCCTAACCAGCCCTCCCAAACAAAAAGAATATTTTATTTTTTAAATAAATTATTTTTCTTTACCTCAACCCCCCTACATGCTACCACCCACCCCGACCCTCTACACAACCCAAAAGCATTTTTTTTTTTATTTTTAAAAACTATTTTTATAATTTTTTTCTGCTATCGCCCTGTCTTGACCCCCCCTCCCCCCCCCCCACTCACAATTTTTTTTTAATTCTTTCTATACCCTCAACCCCAATCCACCTACATTCACCACTCCCACCTACCCCACCCACCGCTTCACCTCAACTACCACAATTTTCTATCCCCCTCATCACGATATTCATCACTTCACTCGTATTCATTTTATTATTTTGTATTAAATATAAAAAAATAATAGAAAAATATTTTTTATTGTTCTAATAAAATATCAAGTGTCAATTTATTTTCAATTACTAATACCAAATAATTACATCAAATAAAATTATCTAATTTTTAAGTTCAAAATCAACTAATAGCTACTAATTAGTATGTTCGTTATCCTAAACAAACAAAAAAATCTGATTAAGTTCAAGCATGTTATCTCTTTAAATATATTATGCTTTTTGTGTATTTGAAAATAATTTGAGATACGGAGGATTAGCTCATCATTGAAATAAAACAAAATATATAAGCACCATTTTTGGTTAAACATATAAAGCATACTCTGTTAATAATGGTCATAAATTCATATACAAAGGTTAAGAGTAAACATTGAGTAATCTACTTTCAAGGAAATTTTTGTAATAAAATTGATATGTGAATTCAGATAAAGAAATTGTCATAAATTTTAACAAACATGAAAGGGATAAAAAGAGATAAAGATAGAGCTATATGATTATGGTGAAAAAATAGTGACAATAATATTACTTTGTTAGTCGAATCATTGAAAAAGATGAGATATTAATATCAATTTAAATTGATAGACCTTGAACAGTAACAAAGAAAGATGAAGATGAAAACATTATACCATTCCTGCATACAAAAAGAAAAATGTTAAATAAAATATATTTTTAAAAAATAAAGAACGAAGAACAAAAAATGTAGTAAGTAAATCTATGAATAAAACTGATGAAATAAGAGTATATTTAATAGTATCTAAGTGATCGAACTTCATTCTAATTCAAAATTCATTTAAATTGAACTTCAAATATTGCAAATTTATTAAAAGAAAGATTAGTTTACTATTCTTCTTTATCTTCATTGTTTCAGTATGATACATAGTTATATTATAATCTATATATTTGAATTCAGATAAATATTGAAATCAATGAGATAATATTATTTTTTTATTATTAATATAAATTACAACGTGAGGTCTCTTGACTCTCTTTTTCAATGTTCTTTTTTTTTTTGGTAACCGGGATATATATATATATATATGCTTCAACGTCTTACAGGAAAATTGTATGTTGGCAAGTCAACTGTACAGGCACTAACAGTAGTAACAACACACCTAGCGCTAGCATTTACAATCTGACAATTAGGATTAGTAGTTGTAAATAAAATTTGGTCAGATGTATCTATTCTAACCCTTCGGCAACTCAAGTCTCCATTTGTATCAGCTCTCAAAATATCCTTTACGGATTCAGGAGGTTCCCAAAATAGTTGCATAGTAGTAGTAGCATTCATCCGTTCCAGTGCATGAGCCAACTTATTTTGTTCTCTGTACATATGTTCCAGTAGAGGATTATCTAGTTTAAGCATCAGGCACCTGCAATCAGACATTAAGGGTGAATCATCCGTTGATACATTAGATACAACTTGAACAATTGGAAGGCAATCCACATTGATTTGCAATGGTGTAAAACAGTGTTGAATTGCAACATTCAAACCCAAAAGTAAAGCCTGAAGTTCCGCCTCTAAGGGGTTGGGGCTAAAGACCTTACTATTAAATCCTAGTAACCATTCACCATTTGAATTTCTAAATACCCCTGCTATATTATCCATTTCTAAAATAGAAATAAAAGCCGCATCCGTATTAAGCATAATAAAAGGAGATGCAGGAGGCTTCCACTTAATATAGACAGGCATAGTACGTTTGATAGTTTTATGTTTGCCCGCTAAAAACCAATATTCTGTGGACAAAGCTAAGACATGAGCAATAGAGACTTCAAAAGGAATATTCTGAAAAGTAGTTCTATTGCGCGCCAACCAAATAGACCAAAGGCAATAGGTTAGGAGCACCTTGTCAGGAACATAAGGTATAATTGGCTGGTGAGGCACCAGATTAATTAGGCAATGAAGCCACGTGCCTGGATGTTGATACTCAAAAATTACCTCCCTGAGACGGTGAACTTGGGTTATGATATTGAGTTATGCCCATAAGGGATCAACCGATTTGCAGTGGATGAAGAGATGGCTTGCGGGTTTTTTCAGTCAACGAGTGATAAATCAAGCAACACGATGAATCGATGCAACGAATGTGATAGAGGTAGGAAGCAATTGGGAGTCGATTATGATTTAGAAGCCAAAGAAAATGCCTTAGTTTGGTTGGAACATCCAAATTCCAAATCCAAGAAAAGTCAGTAGTAGACGTGTTGGGATGGGTTCAGGAGAAGATGCCATTGTAATAGGAACAAACAGTAAAAAGTTTTGAATTTGTCAAGCCCCATGTGATTTTGTCTGATAGAGTACTATAGCGAGGTAAGTGGACGGAGTTTATGAGCGAAACAATATCCGTGGGGAAATCCAAGGAGAGGCGCGAGAAGGACCAACTATTAGCTACTCTATATTGAGTAACTTTAGATGAGATTTCATGCTCGGGAAGTGGGCCATGAATCAAATTTTGGAGCAACGTATTTGGCGCTATCCAAGCGCCCGTGAAGAAATTAATGTTCTCTCCATTCCCAGGCTGCCATTAAAGTTTGATTTGGCATTGGGCCCCGCCCAGAATGAGAGTCTTGCAGATTCGGGAAAAAACAGAGCGTGTACGCAGGTATTTACTGCGAAGAATTTGAGCCCAAAAAGAAGATGAGTGAAAGGCTCGCCAAGCTGTAGATGCTAAAAGTGCTAAGTTATTGGTTTCAAGTTGTTGAATACCTAGTCTTCCTAGATTTTTCAGTTTTAAAATAGAGGCCCAACTTAACAGATGAATCTTTTTACGCTCTGGGGTATTTACCTAAAAAAGGTTTTGCTGGTAAACCTCCATTCTTTTAATAACATAAGTAGGGAGTTTAATAAGGTACATGACCTGATTTGGGAGACTGTTAAGAGTAGAACGAATAAGGGTTGCTCTCCCTACAGTGGTAAGAAAAGGAGCTTTCCAGCTCGCAAGTTAATTCTTAAAGTTGTCTAATAAGAACTGGAAGTCTTGTTTAGTTGGCCGACGTATAAAGATGGGATAGCCCAGATACTTACCGAAGGTGTGACCTTCCTGCAGACTTAAAATAGATTTAGCCATCTCCTTAGTAGAGGAAGAAGTATTTTTTGAGAAGAAGACTTTCAATTTTGCGAGACTAATTTTTTGGCCAGAAGGCAAAAATTGAATTAAAGTGTGCAAAAATTCCTGAAATTTCCGTGCACGAGGTGAAATTTGCCTCATCGCAAAGAATAATATCATCAGCAAAGAACAAGTGGGATAAAGGTGGGGCACTGGCACAAATTTTAATTGGACTCCACAACCCATAGTCAACAGCTATGTTAATGCGTCGGGAAACGCGCTCCATGTATAAAATAAAGATATAAAGAGAGAGTGAGTCGCCCTGACGGATACCTCTAGAGTGGTAAAAATAAGGCGTAATCGATCCATTAAGAAGGATGGAGACTGATGAAGACATGATACAAGACATGATAAGCTTGACTGAATAAACGACCATTCCAACCAATCAAAAGCCTTTTCCAAGTCAATCTTGGCTGTCATATAAGCTTTTCTACCCTTGGTAGTGTTGAAAAAATGGAGAATCCGTTGAACTAGAATTGCATTGTCAGAAGCCCTCCGATTTGTTAGAAAGCTCGACTGGGAGGGTCCAATAAGGTTATGAAGAAGAGGCTTCATTTGGTTCACGATAATCTTGCTAATGATTTTATACGATGTATTGCAGAGACTAATTGGTCGATACTAAGTAATAGTTGCAGGATTTGAGATCTTCGAAATGAGGCAAATAAAAGTTTCATTGATTTTTGATGGAATTGTCCAGGTTGAGAAAACATTAGAAGAAAAATCCTTAATGGAAGTACCTACAACATTCCAGTATTTCTGGTATAAAAAAGGATGGATTCCATCAGGTCCCGGGGACTTATATGGCTTAAAATAAAAAACTGCATCAATGACCTCTTGGAGCATTAGGGGCCTCAATAATCGATCGGTTTCCTAAGGAGGGACTACTCGTAAGAGAGCACATGAGTGATGTCTGGGGGAGCAGATGAGATTCAAAGTATAGAGGCTCGTGTAAAAGAAAGTAGCATGCCTTTCAATGTCCTACCTACCAGAGATCCAGTTGCCTACTGAGTCTCGAACATATAAGCTTTTATTTTTTTGCCTTCGTCCAAGGGTGGAAATGTGGAATAATTTTGTGTTCGCGTCACCCTCGTTGAGCCAATGAATCCGAGACTTTAGCCTCCAAAATTTATGTTTAGTATGAAGTAAAGTGTTGAACTCAGAGATAAGAGTGTTCTCTAAGTTCTGCAAGAAAATGCTGGTATTATAGTTTGGAGATCTTTGAATTCCAACAAGGCGTGCGAGAATTCGTCTTTTTTTGTAGAAAATATTCCCGAACACCTCTCTATTCCCACTGGAGACTTGTTCTTGGAAATACGATATTGCAGGGACTAGGGAATTGTTCATATGAGCCCAGGAATTAGTAATAATCTGGCTAAAGTCAGGGTGAGACATCCAAATAGTTTCAAGTCTAAAAGGGTTTTTAGGAACAGAAATAAAAAGAGTTAAAGTCAACAATAAAGGGCAGTGGTCAGAGTGGGTGCGCGGGAGATGTCTGACAAAAGATTCAGGAAATATCTCTAACCACTTAGAGTTCGCAGTGAAATGGTCAAGAAGCTCCTGAATAGTTCTATTATTCCTACGCAAGTTCGACCAAGTAAACTTACTACCCGAAAAACCCAGGTCATGTATTCGACAATAACTCAGACAGTCTGAAAACTGATTAGCCCTAGTAAAATTGACCCCTAATCCCCTGAATTTCTCAGCGGCTTTACTAACTTTATTAAAATCCCCACCCATAAGCCGCGGACCATACACTGAGTCAGCTACAATCTTAAGGTTCTCCCAAAGCACGAGTCTATCAGAAGCGCTATTAGAAGCATAAATAGCTGAAAACAACCAATTGTTATGAGAAGGTAAGACCTGAATCATACAGTGAATTTCCTGGTGCGTAAGAGCTACATTAGTAAAATTAAGGAGGTTAGCATGCCAAAGAATGGCAATTCCACCCGCTAGCCCCTCAGCCGGGACAGAAACGATATTTGAAAAATGGAACTATGGGGTATTGACTGATGACTTTCTCTATGAGTTTCCAGCAAAACAACTAGATCAGGTTTATGCATATCAAGCAACTCCCTAAAATTAAGTCTAAAGTCAGGGGAGGAAGATCCTCTGCAATTCCATATAAGAAATTCATCAGACGAAAAAAATAACGTGTACAACCCTAGGAAGAACTAGGGAGTTCCTTTTCCCTCAGAGAGGGACTCATGCTTATGGCATATTTCTCCACCTTTGGATTGAGCGCCAGTTTCACATGGATCATACGTTTAAATATATTTTGAGGAAAATTTACGTTTATTTTTTTTCTAACAGTTCTTTAAGGAGAAAGACACGTACCTGACCCAAGAAGGTGGTCGCAGATGTCATCCATTCCGTCTCCATATCTAGATCTTCTATGGTGATATCCAATTGATTCCCATCGCTCTTCTCCTGAGCTTGGTGAGGTGACAGAGGAGGTTGCGAATCGTGGCATATCTCGGGCTCTATCTGTACCATAGTAACGTATGGCTGGATCCAAGAAACAAGCTCCTCATGATACTGGGGGTAGAAAGGGAGAGCCGGGAGAGCTGGGTTCTGCTGCGTCGTACTGTTGAACACTTTCGTCCCAAGTGTCATATCCCTTCGGTGATGATATGGGCTAGATCGCGTGGATTTTGTATCATCACTAGGTAGTCCCGTCCATTCACTTACATAGTGAACGTTAGCGCTTGCCCCGTTAACGTCACTTCCAACCATGACTCGGTGGGTGGAGCAGAGATGGTATCGTAGACGCATAAACAAGATGAGATACTTGGTTGTTCTCCTGTTCCATTAGAGCAACCTGAAAGTACTGAAGTTTGTGAATCTGATAGGGGGACTGTGGTGTATGTGTAGGCTTGTGAAGGGACAAGTGAGATGATGGTTCATGATTTATAGTAAGGGTGGGAGCAGTAAGGTTTACGTGGGCGTTTGAAGTTGAAGAAAGTGTCTCATTATGAATTATGAGGGGTAAAGAGGAGGGAATGTTTAAGTCAGATGAATCACATGAAATGTAATCATTGCTTTGATTAACATTTTTATCTATAGCATGTGAAACGCATGGAACAACAAAGGAGGGAATCTCCTGTAAGTCATCCACGTTGGGAAGGGTCATATGATTATGGGACATAGTAGGAATAAGGCTAAGGTAAGAAGTGGTAATAGGAGATAAACTACATGGGGGTTGATATTTTAAGTTGTCTTTATCCGAAGCTAGAGGTGGGCTATTGGAGGAATTTATTTGTGCCAGCAGAGTAGAAGCAACACAGTCAACATAGGTCCCTCTTGATATAACTAGAATTATTAAAAAAATTGAATTCATAGACTGGTTTAAAATTTGTGAATCTTTGGACTTACCTGGGGTGCCTGCGGAGGTGTTAACCAAATTACTTACCTGGCCCTGCTTATGTGGATCTACCTCAAGATGTCGAGTTGGTGGCCTTTGATTTGCGTTGAGTGTGTGTGTAAACCGTTGATTATTTTTGCCCTTTACTGCAAATTTCACTAGCTGCCAGCCTTCTTGCTCTTCACAATTTTGTTCAAGACTTTGTGGTGGACTTGTAGGCATTGGTTCGCCATCCTGTTCATTGTTCTGCATCACAGCAGCAGGTTTGTTAAGGGGTGTGTGCGGGCAGTGGGATGTGTGTCCGAGCCGACCATAATTTGTGCAGAGTAGAGACAATACTTCATAGAGAATTACTTGTTTATGTGTTCCAATGAATAGGTGGTGAAGCAATGGCTGATCAAGGGGCACTTGAACACAAAGGAGAGCATATCTGTCGCGTGAATTGGTGGATGTGCAGTTGTCTATATCTTTTCACCTATCCTGTGAAGAATTTCAGCATCATAATATTTTGTCGGAATCTCAAGCAAACGAACCCAAATGACAACGTAGGCAACATGTGTTTGGGATGCAACGAATAACGGTTCCCACCTCTGCACAGAGACAAAGTTGTTGTAGACAAACCAAGGCCTATCGTAAGAGCGTGAAGAAAATTCCGTTCTTGAGAGAATTTTATGAGGAAGAAGTCATGGCCTAAGTCCATTAACGATAGATCCTCCGAAGGTTTCCAGAGTTGTTGGAGCTTGTTCTTTAAAATTTGATGGGTCAATTTTCGACCGACCACTTTAATTATTAGAGAATTTTGCCAAGAAGAGTACAATTTGGATTTATCTGCTGCAGAAATGGGAATAAAATTATTTGCCAAGTTTGAGTGTAGGGGATGAAGAATCCCCTCACCCAAAAGTTTTTTAGTATGAGTAGGCTGCACAGATGATTTAGGAGATGGAGGATCAAGTTCCATGAAAGAGAAACCAAGAAAAAAGAAACTAAAGCAATAAGTGTGGGAAGATACCAAAGCAGAATAAATCAGGAAAAGAAGTAAAAGAGTAACCCCGATAAATATATATATATATATATATATTTATATATATATATACTAATATATATATATATATATATATATACTAAATCCTAAATTAAGGAACAACTAGTTAGCTAACTGTACAGGGGAAGAGGAAAGCAGGAAAGCTGCTAAATCTACTGTGAAGGAAAACGTTCAACAGAAAATCGGAATATGTTGTTATACTGATCTCATCCGGTTCTCTTCTTTTGGTTCATTCATTGTGTGGCTTGGATGAACAATTAAGAAGTCTCTTTTTCAATGTTCAAATTCATTATCCAATCAACCAAAAAGAATAGAAATTTTTTGTTGAATCAGTCAAAGTAGCCCAAAAACTAATCCTTTAATTATAACTATTTTAGTGGGTTCAATTATTATTATTATTATTATTAATCATAGTTTAGCTATTCCATACATTTTTTCCTCTTTTTATTCTCTTTTATTTCTTCTTTTGATTACAAAACATAAATTAAAATTTTATTTTTTCATACATTAGTTTAAGTAAGTTTTATCATATTAAAACAAATATTTATTTAATATAAAAGATATGAAAACCTCCTAAAAAAGAAAATTCTAAATTGCTTATTAGTTTTAATGTAAATCATGTGCAGTTTATTTTTGCTACAAAAAAAGAATACTAAGAAAAGTTAGTTTAAATATTCAATTTAAACCAAGTGATAACTTTTCAAATAAAATTAAAGCAGATAAGGTTTAAAGGGATACATACATTAGGACTCTTAAAAACTAATAGGTATATAAATTTATATTTGTTATGAAATATAAATTAACAATAACAAGAATAAATAGAGAGAGAAGAGATGAGACTTCTTTATTTCTCTTGAGGAATGAGAGATCATTAGATTGGGAATACAATGAACAAAACCTCTCTATTTATATGAAAAAATACTCTTAATTTCTAACTAAAAGACAAATACTTCAAATCCTGATAGATATCAACTAGATCTTGATAGATCTTATTAGATCTTAATAAACATTCACTATAATGTAAATACATTTATAATACTCCTCCTTGAATGGCTAGATAGATAATGTGCCTCGTTAAAATCTTACTAGAAAAACCCAGTGGGAAAAAAATCTAGTGAAGAAAAAAGAGTACACATCTCTAACAATACGCATATAGGTTGCCTCATTAAAAACCTTACAAGTAAAACCCAGTGGGATAAAACCTTGAAAGGAAAAAAGAGTACAACGCGTATTTGCTCCCCCTAATGAGAACATCTTTGAACTTTTACATCCTGATATTGTGCGTCATCTTCTTAAAAGTTGCAGTTGAAAGAGACTTAGTGAATAAGTCAGCCACATTGTCACTTGAACGAATCTGTTGGATATTAATATCACTATTCTTTTGTAGCTCATGTATGTAGAAAAACTTTGATGAAGTGTGTTTCGTTCTATCTCCTTTCGTGAATCCTCCATTAAGATGTGTTATGCATGCTGCATTATCTCTATATAAAATTGCGGGTACATTGTCGCATTTCAAACCACATTTTTCTCAAATGAGATGTATCATGGACCTCAACTACACACATTCTCGGTTCGCTTCATGAATAGCTATTATCTCAGCATGATTCGATGAAGTGGTTAGATAGATTGCTTTATATATCTCCAAGATATGACAGTATCTCCACGCGTAAACATATAACCTATTTGAGATCGAGCTTTATGCGGGTCAGATAAGTACCCAACATCAGCATAGCCAACAAGATCGGGACTGCAAGCTCTAGAATAAAGTAAGCCCATGTCTTTTATCCCATTTTGATGTCTCCTATTAGGAGCAGAAACGTACCTTACTAACAAAATAACCGAAATGCTATATCATGTTGTGTAGTATTTGCAAGATACATTAATACACCAACTGAACTAAGATATGGTACTTCAGGACCAACCCAATTCGGTATGTTTCTCATTTCAGCAAATAATCTTGTTGCTTTTGAAAACGCTCCAAGAGTTTCAATGATTTTCAAACCATCAATTTATCCCTTATAAGGATAATAAACAAGTTTCCCAGAAACTTTATTTGCTTCAGACTTTTTTTAATCCTTTAGGAATTTTCATATAGATTATTTTCAAGTGACAATATCCAACATGTCAAGTGTGACATCTTCAAGTGTCTGGACTGCAAATCAAATAAGTTTTACGCTTACCAAAATGCATCATTTCAGGTCACTTGATAAATGTTTCTACGTCAGTATACTTAAATAAACGTAGAATTTGGATCCTCATAATCTTTCATAATATTGTGTTAATATTGTATCAAAGATATTGATGATGTATCATATTGTATCGGTTTCTATTTTGACATAACATTTTAAGATCTCATCACTTCATTATTTTCAGGTACCTGAACCCTTTATAAGGTTTCATGTGTTATGTCGTAGGCTCTTCAAGAGCACATTGCCTTCTTATTATGATTATTCGTTCCTTATTCTTTTCGAGGACTATTTCATTTGAAACCGCTTGGTCTACCACGCTTCATGCATGCATAGACTTTGTCCTTTAGGGATATAAAATAGAAGCACTTGTAGCTTAAATATGAGATGCGTTCGGCATTCGACTTGAATTATCTTTTGAATGAGGATCTGATGATAATTTGTAACATATTTCATAGCTGCTTATAATCTCTCCCTTATGTTAGAAAAACTAATATACATCCCTCATCTTCTTTGGGAAATCCATCTTTGTGCATCATGATTATTTATTAATCATATACCACACATCAAAATTATTAGATGGACAACGTGTGTCTCCTGACTCAGAATCAATTTTGAGGGGGGGTTAATCATAATTTATTGGTTTGATGCATACAAGTACTTCTGTATATAATATATCACACTTCAAACCAACACATAAAGCTTTGTTCCCATTAGCAATGATTCAGCTACTTATCGTAAGCATTCAATGCCAAACCCTCCTCATCAAGATGAATTATCTTGATTACATAGTCTAAAAAATATACTTTTAACTCAATTTTATTGAGCAAACAACTTTATGAATGTCAAACTGCAGGTTGACAATAAATGTACATGTGAATATCTTATATCGATGCATCTTAATAGATCACATGACTATTGAACGGGCCCATATTCACCTTTTATATTTTTCAGATTTTGAGGGATCAAAACTCAACATTAGTTGGTCCAACCAACTTATCATGATAACAAGCAACGTAGATAATTTTTGAAGAATCTTCTAGTTCTCATTACATGTCCAATTCTCAATATGCACATCTTCGAGATGTCACAATTGTTTATGCCAATTTATGGACTTTTATTCTAGTAAACTCCAAATTTACCATGATATAGTCTTTTGTTTTAGTAAATTTCAGGTTTACTATGACATGAATAAATTTTGAATTTACTACTATAGAAGTAGATTTCAAAATAACTTTTCTCAATTATTCAGCCTCTTTTGGAGGTGAGTTGTGATACCATCTCAATCAAGTGAACATTTTGCATTAATAAGCTTCTCATTCCCCAGGAATGGAATATAATCGTGCCTTAAGCCTATCGAATTGTGATAGCTTATAACCTCTTTCATGATATTGCTACTCTAGGAGCACATTGAGACGTACATATCTTTCATAGTATATCATATATTGCTACCACATTCACTTCAAGAATGAAGCAAATTGTCATCTTTCAAACTTATCATATATTGCTATCACATTCAATTCAATTCATGGAATGAAACATATCACATAATTTTCACCAAATACACATTATTTTATCTTAGCCATCATAGTATCATCAATATGGTGCATTGAGATTCAAACTCAACGTCTTATCCATATAAAGACGTCTTAGGCATAAATCGATGGACTTGAACCCAACATATTATCATCCCATTTAATAATATTATTCTTGAGGAATAAATTTAAAACATAAATGCATGGTTGCAAACCAATTCTTTTTCTCAAATCCAACAATAATTATATTATTAATAGCAAAAGACAGATAACATAAGGAATTACTAATCTTGAAATTACCTTTAGATTTATAATCTCACCTTGGCAGGGTCTCGTGCTGATAACGTGTTATGAAATATAAATTAACAATAACAAGAATAAATAGAGAGAAGAGAGGATACTTCTTTATTTTTCTTGAGGGATGAGATCATTAGATTGAGAATACAATGAACAAAATCCCTCTATTTATAGGGAAAAAATACTCCCAGTTTTTGACTAAAAACAGATACTTCAAATCCTGATAGATATCAAGATCTTATTAGATCTTGCTAGATATTCACTATAATGTAAATACATTTATAACAATATTATTATTATTATTATTATTATTATTATTATTATTATTATTATTATATTTTTACTCCTACTACTATTAATAGTACTACGTAGTGCCATTAGATCTATAATTATTCATTTATTATTTTATTATCATTATATTTTTATTTTTAAATCAAGTGATATATATATATATATAAATCATTATTGTTTATGCAGATTAGTTTATGAAATATAAGATTTCGTTTAGAACTCTTTCATTGTGGATTTTTATTTTTAAGTCAATTAATAATTTTTTTTAAAAATAATACTACTGTATTTTCAAATTCAAATATTTAATAATTTTTAATTTAAATTTTTTATTACAACACTTCTTAGTTTTGTCCTAAGAATTGCCATGTGGCTTAACAATAGCTTGCCACATGGCTTCTTCTTGTGCTTCATCCTCTACTTTATAATAGAACTAATATAGGTATCCACGCGATGCGCGGAATATTTTTAGAAAAATAAATCATTAGAAATGTTATCTTATTAGTTTGAAATAATAAATTATTTTTTATTGTATCACATTAATATATTTTAAATTAATATATTGAATATATTTTATAATAATTCATAAAATTACATAGTTCAATTAATTTAGTTGAACTATGTATTCTCCCTTCGCCACCATCACTCCGCGGCGCCATCCCCACTCGTCTTCAACCCTCTCAACCTCTCTTCTAGACAATCTCATAATCAAATCATATCAAAGGAAAAAAAATGAATCATATAATTATCAAAAATAAAAATGATCAACAGTTTTCTTTATTACATTGTTTACTATCAAATATTATTTGATTATTAATATTGACTTTTATTAACTTATCAAATTGCTTAATATAATTATCAAGTAATTTTTTTGTTAATATAAAATTATAAATTTATTTTGTTTAATCATGTACTTTATATTTTTTTAATATAAAATATATGGATAGTAATTTGTGAATTTTAATTAATTTCTTTACTAAAATTCTTTTATTCATTATATTCTCAAAGTTAATTCAAAATTCTTATCCCTCACCCCAACCCTCCATATTTGTAAAAAAAAAAGACTATATTTTAATTATTTTCTTCAGAATACATTGAATTATTATTTTTTGTTACATTTCATAGGTAGCTGAACTTTTTTCTCTTACATTTCAAAATATAAGATATTGAATTTAAATCTAGGTCACTTAAGTTCTCATATTCTAATGTTCATTTAATTTGTTGTTTATTAATGCTTTACATGACATACAAAATTTAAAATTTTACTTGTTATGATTTAAAAAATACTTTCTCATTTAATATATTAATTGTATTATACTACTACTACACATACTAAGTACTACTTCTAATATACACTACTTCTAATATACACTAGAGAAGCATGACCCATGTCAGCACGGACCCAACATTAAAATATTTTAATTATATACGATAATTTAAATTAATGTCAATTCAAATTATGAATTATAAAATATGGATACACAAAATTAACATATTAATTACTGGATAGTATTTTTAAAGAACCAAGTCTCACAAGATAATTATGTATATTTTATTCATATAAATGATAAAATTTGATGCGTTTTTAAGTTTCGATCTTTAATCATATAATAAAGGGTTATCTAGTCATGCATATTTTTTATGTAATTTTCAAATAATATACGTTACTCTCCTTGTCTAAACTTTTGTGGCATTGATAGTTAATTATATTTTTTAAATAACTGAAGTTGTTAATTATTGTGATTTATAATACCTTTCTTCTATTCCAATTTAAGTGACACTAATATAATTTTGAGAGTCAATAAAATATTTTATATCTTTTATTTTTTTTAAGTTGTTAATTATTGTGATTTATAGTATTTTTTTACATAGTTTTCGAAATATATAACAAATTAAATTATTTTTAAATATTTTATGTGGTTAACGATTGTAATTTATAATACTTTTATATAATTTTTAAATAACATATGTTACTCTCCTTGTTCAATTTTTTGTGTCATCGATAGTCAATTATATTTTTTAAATAATTTAAAATTTTAATTATTGTGATTTATAATACTTTTCTACTCAAATTTAAGCGGCACAATGCTTTGATGACTATAATAATTAATTAGGGGTGATTTAGTAAAACAACGATTGAAACAGCGAAACAGGCATGTCTTAAATGACTTACAACAATTAACTAAAAGTGATATAACAAAAATACTATAAACAAAATACCTGTGAAATTTTTTTTAAGTGGATCTCATATAAGACGTCAAGTTAGTTTAAAACATCGAGAGTTAATTATCATTATATATATATATATATATATTATTAAATATTATTAATTTATTAATACTTAGATGACTTATAATAATTAGGGTGATATTTAGTAAAATTATGATTGAAGTAGCTAAAGCAGACATGTTATATATATAAATTTTACTTTTTTAATAAAATATTATTAGTTTTTTAATACATAAATAACTTATAATAATTAATTAGGGGTGACATAGTAAAATTACTGTTGAAGCACAACATATCATAAATGTCTATTTTACCCTTTTTAATTAAATATTATTATTTTTTAGTACATAATGACTTATAATAATAATAATTAATTAAGGGCGAGATGGTAAAATTATAAATTTAATATTATTAATTTTTTAATACATAAATGACTTATAATAATTAATTAGGGGTGATATAATAAAATTATGATTGAAGCAGCTGAAGCAGACATGTAATAAATGTTTATTTTACTCTTTTAATTAAATATTATTAATTTTTAATTAAATATTTTTTTTAATATATAAATAATTTATAATAATTAATTAAGAATAATTTAATAAAATTACGGAGCAAACAACCTAAAAAAGCAATAGCGAAAAAAAAATTGGTGAAAACTATGGAAGTGCAAAGTGTATAGAGGCATGAAGTGAAATACGTGTCTTTAGAGTATATGGACTAATATTATCTATTGAAGATACGTATGACCAAATAATCAAAAGTCCATTGTAACCTTACATTGAAATTGGTTGACAATTAAGCAACCATGTCGAAACCAACCTTTATATATCTACTAGAGGAGCATCGCCCGTGTCAGCACGAGCCCAACATTAAAATATTTTACTATGTATAGTAACTTAAATTGATATTAGTTTGAATTATGAATTATAACACATGAATACACAAAATATATTAACTACTTGGTAGTATTTTGTAAGGAGACAAGTCTTACAAGATAATTATGTATTCTCTTACTAAGCCGCCATAAACATTATTTGTTTTCATTTCCTCCTTCTCTTTTATTTGTCAACTTGTTCTTTGAAGTTAAACTAAATTAATATTTTAAATTCATATTTTAAGTGTTTCAAAAATTCTATAGAAAAAAAAACTATAGTTACCATCTTTCATATTAATTTAAATTATTTGACTTTGAGAACACGATAAAACATACTTATGTAGATATTTTATTGAACTTTGCTTTTGTATATGTTTCTTCCATTCAAATATGGAATCGTTTGTTATAATGAATAAAAATAATGCTGATAGAATGTATTAATAATGTTTGCATTAATAATGCTTGTATTAGTAATATTGGTATTATTTATGCTAACATTATTTCTTATACACTTTTTGATGAACAATGTACTGTATTAAAACTTGTATTTTCAATTTGATATATTTAAACCAAAGTTTAAAAAAAGATGAATTGCATATATACATCCTAGGATTCACCTGGGATCTAGCATGAGCTCAATATATATTTATTTGTCTCAATTTTTGTGATGCAAAATGAATTTAGATAATCAATCATACTTTTAATATGTTTTTAGATATTTTAAGTTGTTAATATTGTAATTTCTAATATTTTTATGTAATTTTTAAATAATATATGTTACTCTCTTTATCCAAACTTTTGTGACATTGATAGTCAATTATATTTTCAAAATAATCTAAGTTTTTAATTATTGTGATTCATAATATTTTTCTTCTATTTCAATTCAAGTGACACTGATACAATTTCGACAGTCAATCAAATATTTATATCGTTTAAATTTTTTAAGTTGTTAATTATTGAGAATTACAATATTTTTTTAAGTATTTGTTAAAGATATATAATAGATTAAATTATTTTAAATATTTAAAGTTTTTAATTATTGTAATTTATAATATTTTTTATGTAATTTTCAAAAAATATATGCTATTCTCCTTGTCCAGAGTTTGTGCACTGATAGTCAATTATATTTCTTAAATAATTTAAATTTTTAATTATTGTGTAAAAAATTTCTACTCTAATTTAAATGACTTGATTCTTAGATGAACATAATAATTAATTAGAGGTGATATAATAAAATCACGATTGAAGCAGCGAAATAGACATGTCTTAAATGAGTCACAACAACTAATTAGAAATGATATAATAAAATTACTGTAAAAGATACTTTTGAAAAAAAGTAAGTGAAATCTCATATAAGAATTCAAGTTACTTTAAAACATCAAGAGTTAACTTATAATTTTATATCTATTTTATCTTTTTTATTAAATATTATTTAATTATATATTTATTTAATACTTAGATAACTTATAATTATTAATTAGAGGTGATATTTAGTAAAATTATGATTAAAGCCACTGAAGCAGACATGTCATAAATGTCTATTCTATTGTTTTATTATTTATTATTAATTTTTTAATATGTAAATAATTTATAATAATTAATTAGGAATGATATAGTAAAATCACGGAGCAAATAGCTCAAGCAGACAAGTCGACGGAGAGCTTCTTTAAATACTTAGATGACTTATAATAATTAATTAGGGGTGATATTTAGTAAAATTACGATTAAAGTAGCTGAAGCAGACATGTCATAATTGTCTATTTTACTTTTTTTATTAAATATTATTAATTTTTTAATATATAAATAATTTATAATAATTAATTAAAAATGATACAATAAAAAGTAAAATAACGATTGAAGCAACTGAAATAGACATGTCATAAATGTCTATTTTTTAAAAATTAAATATTTTTTTAATATATAAATGACTTATAATAATTAATTAGAGATAATATAATAAAATCATGATTGAAGAAGTTGAAGCAGACATATCAAAATTTTCTCTTCTATAGATTTAAAAAAATCAAATTAGGTGAAATTGTAGTAACAAATAAGAAAGAAAGTAAATTATATGTTTGATATGAAATTAAATAAAGAACAAAATTTATTTAATTGTATCAATTATAATTAATTTTTATAATAAATTACCATCTTACTAATTAATTTAATTAAATATAATATATTTGAAATAATTTTACACATAAAAAGATAAATACTAAGAATGAAAAATAAATGGAAGATAGAAGGCCCACATGTGTGAAAATAATATAGAAATATGCAAGGCCATGTGTGATGGCATTATGGTAAATTTCTTAGATGACATTGTTGGTAATTAAAGAGAAAAGAATGGGCTTTCATTAAAATTTTTGATGAGGTTCAAAAAATACTGCATAAAAAATTACCAAACTGAGTTTAGAACTTATATTTAATGACTAAACTACCCTCAAGCTTTTTTAAAATTGCAAGAAGTTGCCATGTTGAAACCATCATTTCTATAATATAGAAAAGAAATATATCTATATTATCTATATTAATATTATATTAATATATTAAAAGTGTGAAGACCCTTAGAAAAGTGAATTGAACTTTTTGCCCTTCATTACAACTCTTTGTAATAGACAAAATCGTCATTTTTTATTTTCTTATTATATTTTTTAATTAATAATAAAATAAGAATCCTAAAATATATGGTAGAAGAAATTATATGGTAAGAGGTATTAAGAGAATTAATTTCTATAATTGAAAGACACTCCTTAAATATATAAAAGATGAATTAGTTAGAGACAAGGTTACGTCGGTATTTTTTGTATTTGGTTAGGATACTTATATTTGGTTAGGATACTTATACTTCTCCAATTTCATTTTTTATTTTAGGTAATCCCACTATTTATTTTTGGTTGATAAAAGGGATTGTTTTTATTTTTTATATTTTTGGCATTGTTAAGAAAATCAGTGCTAAAACGTTGGTTTTGTTTGTCTATGGTTTTGCATTGTTAAAAATATGTGTTAAAAAAGTAAAAATATTTCCTTTTAATTTTTGGTGAAATAATTTTGCAATTAATTTATTTTTTATTTTTTTAGGTTTAGTGGTATAATCTAGATAAAAAATTATAATATTTAATGCTTCTAAATCAGTTAGAATTTTACCTTATATAAAAAAAGAATTTCTATAATTCTATTTAAATAATAGTTTGATCAAACTTTACTAGAAACTTAGGGTTATTTTTTCTTCGTTACATCTATTTTGTGTTTTGTTTGTGTAGCAGTGTATCGTGTTTAATTGATTGTATATTTTTCTTTTTGTGAACAGGAAGTATGATTAAAGCTCCTCCTTTTGTGACGCCATCGCTAATATTTTGTATTTATTCGTGTTCAATATCTATTTCTCTGATATGTGTAAGAAATAACGAAAAAGCAACTCCTTTATGTGCATGATAGTGTTGATCGGTAACGATAAGTCCTACTATATATGGTAAGAGAAAAATAGAAAAATCGTCTCACAAGTGTTTGTTCATTGTCGAAAGCTTTTGAAAACTAAATTATGTTGCTCTTGAGGCACCCAAAAAACATGTCAAAGATGCAGGTCCAAAGATTATCAATAAAGGGCTCGTCATAGATGAACAAGTTAGTTACTATTTCAACTTACAATTAGACTCTTGTAATTCCTACTCCACACATATTTTTTTATTTCACAATCTTTGTTTCTTCCTCCTTATTTGTGCTTAATAGAAAGAAAGAAGTGAAAGATACCTTACTCGACAACAAGTTTAAGATGTCGTAGATTCTATATAAATTACATATGTTGTTTCGAAATCTTTAGCTTTGTCCAAAAAAAATATCAATTTTATTATTGTATGTAATTAATTGTTCTAAAAGATATTATGTTACTGGTGTGCACGATACTAAATACATTAGTATAAGATTCCTAAGAGAAAATTTGAATATTCAATCACTTGTTTTTTGTCAAATTATATTATGCGCGCAAATAAATGAGTACAATATTTATTTTGAAGTCAACTGCATTTTTTTATGATTTATGTAATTTTATTGATTGACGTGAGGCACATGTGCAACGCACGTACACTATGCTAGTAATAGAAAAATATATACTATGTACTACAACTACTGCTACTATTTATGATTAGTAGTAGTAGTATTATGTTCTTATATTTCATTTAATATTTTAATAAATTATATTTAGATATATTTTTTAATAAAATTATAAGTTTATCTTTGAGAAGATATTGTATCTCCAATTCAAATTTTAAAAAGGAATAGATAACATTAAGAATTCAATTAGAACTCTTTAGTATGATAGCTAACTACTTTTAATATGTAATTTCATATATTTTTAATTTACCTTTAATCTTGTCTTAAATCAAATAACTTTCTTAACTTGAATATTCGACTTTCTCTCCTCCCCTACTCATCTCAATTGAATATTTTAAATACCTTTTTCTACTTATTAATATTTTTTTTGGATTTTTTTAATATTATATAATGTTCTTCTCTTTTAATATATATTATGGACTTACATATACTTATAGATTTTTTCAAACATATTAAATGTTAGAAAGATAAAATAAGTGATCACAATAATATTTTAATTCAAATGTTTTCTTTGTATAAGTAGTTTTGACAATAGTATTAATATGTAATTTCATATGTTTACCAAAAAAAATGTAATTTCATATATTTTTAATTTACCTTTAATCTTGTTTTAAACCAAATAACTTTATTAACTTGAATACTCGACTTCCTCTCCTCCCCTACTCATCTCAATTGAATATTTTAAATACCTTTTTTTACTTATCAATATTTTTTTTGATTGTTTTTAATATTATTTAAATGTTCTTCTCTTTTAATATATATTATGGACGTACATATACTTATAGAATTTTTCAAACATATTAAATGTTAGAAAGATAAAATAAGTGATCACAATAATATTTTAATTTGAATGATTTCTTTGTATAAGTAATTTTGACAATAGTATTAATAATATAAAATTGTATTTACATATTTGATAATGAAGCAAAATCAAAAACTATTTACGCCCGTCTCCTCATATTCACCCCACCCCCATCCCCACCCCGGCTGAAAAAGCACCCAAAGAAAAAATCAAAATCAAGTATTTTATATTCTTTTTAAATTTTTAAAATTTAAATTCAAATATTTCTAATCTTTTAAATTCAAATGCTATCACAAAATTATTAAAAGAAGATTAATTTATTATTCTCTTTGTTCTTATTTTTCTTAAAAATATGTATATTTATATTATAAGTTATATAATTGAATTGAGATAAATATTTAATACGAGTGATGATGATAATAATAAAATAGTAGTAGTAATAGTAGTAGTTGTTGTTTTTATACTGTTATTACTACCACTGTTACTACTAAAACTATCACTACTCTAGCATATTTTTTTAATTAACTTTTTTTTAGTCTACACTTTATAAGTAATTAAGTCTTCTTATCTTATATTTCAAAATATAAAATACTGAATTTAAATTTAAGTTAATAATTTTTTATATTATAATGCTTATTTGACTTGTTTTTTATCGATATTTTAGTTGTGTAATTTTAAAAAATATAAATGACAAATAAAATTAGTAAATATTTTTTATATATAAATATAAATTTGCAAGTAAACTCATAAAAAGAATAAATCAATTGCAATATTTAAATACATATAAATCTTTTTTATAACCTTCTTAAAATAGAGTGGAAATGTAAATGTGATAGAGAAATATATTATATTTGAACACATAAAAATATTTGCATTCATTCTTTACACAAATAGTCTGATAAATTTTCTCTGTATATTTCAACTCTCAATTGTACTTGCTGATTTCTCGAATATTCATTTTGCATTTTGGAGAGATTTACATGCATAAGATTTGTGAAAATTTCAGCCTCCTTGTATACATCTGTGACAAAAGATAAACATAGTGTTAATCACAAAAATAGTAAAGTTACTATAAAATTAAATCAAGTATGAGAACATACCTTTCTAATCTATGAGAGAAATCTGATGAACATTCATTTTTTAATCCATGGTAGGTAGATTTGTTTCAAAAAATAAAATTTTAATCATAAATAACAATAAAATAATTCAAAACTAAATTAACCATGAACAATATATATTGATAATTAATCAAACAAATATGATGAACATTACTTGTAATATTTTTAACCATGGTAGATATATTTGTGACAAAAATAAGATATAATGTTAATCATAAATAACAATAAAAAAATTTAAAAGCTAAGTTAAACATCAACATACTTTGATAGTTATTCAAAGATAATTTTAATAATAATAATAATGAAAATAATCTTGTGAATAAAATGATCATATAATTTTTTTCAAAATAAATACAATTTAAATATGAAAATAATTCTATCTGCCAAAAAAAAAAAAAAGAAAAGAAGAAAGCTTAAATGATACTATATGTATTGAAGGGGATATACATAGGAGGATACAAATATGGATATTTATGTCAACCAAATTTCAGTCAAATTCAAAATTTAAATATATCACTTATTAATTTTTTAGAAAAGATAAGATTCTGACTTATCATTATCTAATAGTTTAGAATTTCAAAATTTTAAAAATAGAAAATCATCTGAGAAGTTACATTCAAACTTGAAAAATACATCATTAGCATTTTATTAGGAACTCAAACTCATTTAATTGATTTAAATAAAAAAAAAATACTTGCTCAAACTTGTTCTTATATTTAATTATTTGTTTTAAAAATTCTTAATAGTGATTCTACAGTGTTTTAACGTGTTTTAATTATTATTATTATTATTATTATTATTATTATTATTATTATTATTATTTCCACTTTCCAATTTGATTTAATTGTTTAATTTTCTTTTTATATTTTGGACTGGTCACCTTAGGCTCGATTTAATAATAGGTTTGGATTTTTTGACTTTTTAAATAAAAGGGCCTAGAGCCCATCTTTAATTATTATTATTATTATTATTATTATTGTTATTATTATTATTATTATTATTATTATTATTATTATTATTATTATTATTATTATTATCCTACTTCTACATACTACGTACTAACATAACTTGCTCCTACCACTATACTACTAATTGTTATTATTATTTTGATAAATTTTTTATCTTTTATTAATATGTAATTAAATTATATTTAAATATTTTTTGATAATTTATAAAATTTAAATTTTAAAAGAGATAAGTTTAAAATAGTAAAAGCCTATTAGAACTCTTTAAGCATGGGTTTCTATTTTTAATATAATAGTTTGTTTTTAAAAGAAGGCTAATATTTTTTTAAAGAAGAAGAATATATTTCAAATTTAATTTTAGAGCTTAGTTAGGACTCCTTTTTTTTCCTCTTTTATTTTCAAATTCAAATTTTTAATATTCTTTATTACAAAAATTTTATTACAACGCTTAATGGTTTTGTCCTAAGAATTGCCACGTGGCTTAACAATAGCTTGCCACGTGGCTTTTTTTTTTTGTGTTTCGTCCTCCGTTTTATAATATATATAGATATAGATTAGCATTATTCTTCTCTCCTTAATTTTGGCTTGAGGTACTGTTAGGGTCATCTCTCCGAATTCGAGTAGTTTAAGGAATAAGATTTCTGAGAAGGGATGCAGATTTTTTTTTTCAATTTAATCTGGTATAAAATCAGTACTATAAGGACTTTTGAGTTGGAATTTTCAACTATAAACAAGTATAGCGAAGTTACCTTCATTCTCGATTTCTATTGCGTCAAAGAAAGTTGTCACAATAGAGTAAAAATCATGAAACTCTTCTGCTAGATTGCTCGTAGAGCAAGTCATCCCGAAAATGTGTAAATTGGGCACTGCATAAGTGCATATTGAAATACCTTACACAAAATCCATTTATTAAGCTCTTTTTGATTTTTTTTTTTTTTTTGGGAAAGGAATAAGATTTATCAATTCATTCCAAAATCCAACTATAACTCTATAAGAAACAAATTATCGTAAAATATTACAAAATGTTGTTGCATAAAAGACAATTAATTATTTTAATGTAATTAAATGTTGGTACACGTGAGCAGCAAAAGTGATATAGTGGAATTTGTGGTCACTAGGATTTAATTTATACCAATCGATAGTACGTTGTGATAAAATTTTCGCGTTGTTTGATATGTTGCTACAAAAATAAAAAGATTATTAATTTTTTAGATTATTGAAATTCGTATAGCTGATTCAAACTGATTTGAGATCGATTGAGACGTAATTATTATTTTCAGTTCATATAAATCAAACTCTTAGAAAATACAATTGGAAGAAATGTGACTGACTAAAATTAAATTATTGATTTAGCATCCATAATGTACAGCAACATTAATATTGTGTCTGAGAAATTGAATCTCTCCACGCATTAGATACCTGTTTAAAACTACCTATAAATTATTGGATTCACACTATTGATGTGTGGTGAATCCTAAAAGATATGTTTTCATGCTATTTTTATGATTACTTAAAGACGATTATTACTTGAAACGTCTTAAAAAAGAAATGTAATTATAGTGGAAAGACAATTCTCACCAGATGAAAATATATGTCAAGAACATCCCACATTACCTCCTATTTTCTATCAAATTACCAATTACTTTTCAATATACATAAGAAAGCCTTTTTTTCTACGATAAGTGTCAAGAACCATATAATCATGCTAAGAGAATTTGAGTTTCAATGTCAAGCAAATTATTGTTGATTTGTGATACTTCCACCTTGGTTTTAATTTATTTATCCTGTTTTTTTTAGTTTGTTTTTAAAAATATTTTTTTATCTTTTTTTTTTTTACAACTCTTTAATCTAACTTTTATCGACTACTTATCGAAACCTGTAAAAGAAAGACTCTTATTATTGAGCATTATCTTTGGTTGAACCGACAGTAAATGAACGGCTCAGATTTCACTGTTTGTTGTATCGGAAGGTTAAGATTGATTGTGGCCCAAAATTTGTGCATAGGTTTACCCGGCCCAATTTATTAAAGCCCAAATATTAAAATAAAGGCCCATTAAATGAGCCCAAAGTGAAAATTAATTCGGTAAAAAAGGAATGGCATCGGAAGCTACTCATTTTATCAGAGCCAGGTTTCTATCCTGGGACCTGTGGGTTATGGGCCCACCACACTTCCGCTGCACCACTCTGATTTGTTGACATTAATTTTCCTTCATATTTATTTTATATTATGACCCCCCCCCCCCCCTCCCCGTATCATATTTTCCATAAATCGTTTGTATTGGTTTGTATTGTATGGTTGTGGTGAAAATAATATTTGAATTAGATTGTATGATTTTTCGCTATAACATTATGTCACACGAGCAATTTTGAAGGATGAATGTAGAAGAAAAGTAGGGTATATGGTAGAGTTATAATAAAAATATAAGATAAAATAAGATTTTAGATAACAAGAAAAGATAAAATGAACAGAGAAAAGATAAGGTTGCGACACAATCATATCAAATCAGGCGTTATATAAAATAAAATTTTTCATTGTTACGTAACGATAAATTTAACGATACAATAAAATATAAATAACAATCGAAACAAACTTTGATTTAAACCAACAATACAATATAATAAATAGCAACCATACAAACAAGTTGTAAAAGGCGGGTTGCATAGTTAATTAAGAATGCGACGGTTGACTTGGATAGGAGGAAAAACTCAGAAATGTATGAAATAGTTGCATTATTCTTCTCTCTATATTTTGACTTGGGATATTATTAGGGTCATCTCTTCGAGTTCGCACGGTTGAACTCTTCCCAGCAAAAGTGATATTAATTTGTGGTAGCTAGAAGATGGACTTAATTTATACCAATCGTCAGTACGTTGTAATAAAATTTTTGCACTATTTAATACTTTTAGATTACTGAAACTCGTATAGCTGATTCAAACTAATTTGAGATCGATTGAGATGTAATTATTATTTTCAGTACATATAAATCAAACTCTTTGAAAACACGGTTGGAAGAAACGTTCTCCAAAACCTGTTACTAAAATTATTGATTTAACATCTATAGTGTACAACAACATTAGTATTGTGTCTGAGCAATTGAATCTCCTCACGCATTAGATAACTTGTCTAAAACTACCTATAAATTGTTGGATTCACACTAGTGACGTGAGGTGAATCCTAAAAGAGATATTTTCATGCTATTTTTATGATTACGTGAAGACAATAATTATTTGAAATGTCTTAAAAAGGAAATGTAACTATATTAGAAATACAATTATCTCACCAAATATTGATGAAAATATATGTCAAGGGCACCCCACATTATCTCCTACTTTCCATCAAATTACCAATTACTTTTTTCTTGATTTTCCATCCAGTATCCGGTACCTGCATTGACGCCCCGACTAATCCGAATAGTGCGTTGCAGGGCCCATTAAGGTGACAGCGCTCCCAACAGAGTTTTCTTTATACCCATGGTCGAACCCTTGACCTTTGATTTAGGGTGTAGTAGCCCCATCCACTGCACCATAACCATGGTACCAATTACTTTTCAATATACATAAGATCTTTTTTTTCCTACAATAAGTGTCAATTACCATATAAACACGCAAAGAGAATTTGAGTTTCAATGTCAAACAAAGTATTGTTGATTTCTTATATTTTCTCTATTTTAATTTATTTGTTATATTTTCTTTTTAGTATATATTTTTAAAAAAATGTTTCTTTTCTTTTTTTTGACAACTCTTTAGATCTAACTTTTCGAGTGACATGATTAAGACTAGGGGCCGCTCAACGAGATTGATGCCTAAAGCCAACTTTAATTTTAACAAGGGGCCTTATTTCTTTTTTAAAAAAAAATATAATATATACTTTTATTAAGCAGTAATTTCTTTTTGTTAAAATTATTAATAATCTTCTTCTAATACATTATTGATCTTAACCTTAGACAATAGAATATGATTTAAGATGTTGATAACTTTTAAAATTATTTTTTGATTATTCAGTATACTTGTTACAATGCTTGAAATCTGAGGAGGAAAAAAATAAAAATCAATGTCCTTAGCTCAAGGTCTTGAGTTCGAATCTCCAAATATAAAAACAATCTTGCTAGGAAGAATTTCCTTCTTCAATTGATCTTGTGTGACGCGAATTTAAATTAATTGAAAATTTTAATACAAAAATCAAACGCCAAATGAAAAAATGGGGCTCCCAAAATGTTGGGCCTAAAGCCCTTACTTTAGAAGCTTTACATTCTATGCGACTCTGGTTAAGACCATAAGATTAAAGAACCTTTTGATACATTTTATATATCTTTAATTTAAGACCATGAAATTTTTTTTTTTTTTTTACTTTCTTAAAAACCATGTCAATTCAAATTAGACAAATAAATTATAACGGAGGGGAATATATCATATCCCAAATGATTATATATAGAGCATATAAACCAAGTCGTTAGAAGGATACATGCAAATTATTTTCTCCATAAAATAGTAGAACTAACAATATCAGGAGCTAACAATTTGAATACAACATTTATTAAACAACATTTTAACATTTGGAAATAAGCACAATAATGCCTAAGAAAACAGAAGAAAAAAGAGCTACTCAATTAAAATTAAGACAAAAAAAGAGCTATTAGTAAACTTATGTTAAGTTTTTTTTCGTCATCATGTTTTCACCTCCTCTTATTTTTGCTTCCAATCAACAAAGCAAAATAGAAGAGAATCCTAAAGAAAAATCCCAAACCAATAGTGATCCAAAAACAAGTCCATTTGTTCAAGTCAGTCACACCACTTTGCTTCAATATGTCTTTTCCTGTTGTCAAACATGTTGAACTTGTTATGTTCATTCCTAAAGTCTTGCTCATGTTGTGCAACAACTTGATCTTTAAGGGCTCAGGGACAGCCCTCAATGGCGAGACGTCGAAAATCTGGACACCCTTTACAAAACACTTGTAAGGATCAGAAAATTCATTTTGTAACACCCCTTGGTAAGGGTATTTCACTAAGGACATGTAATGAAACCATAGCCAATAAGGAGGGAAGCGATCGCGACTAATGAAAAAGCCACTGAACAGAAAGAAATATGCTAAGATCGCGACCACGACTGTGTAGGCCATCATGATATTGTAGATGACACCAGAGAGGAATGTGACAAATGAACTTCCAGCCCAAAATGAGGCAATCAAGAAGAGCAAGAAGTAAAGAAAACCTGAAGTGCCACCGGCTAGTCCAACTGACCAATAAGTAGTGACAGCAAAGGCAATGGACAGGACAAATATGGAAGGAAGTGAGATAATGGCATGTGAAACAACATAAGAGGAACGGCGATAAGCATTATAAGCAGTCTCTCTCATGAAAATGTACCTTTCTTGAAGAAAAACAGGAATGGCTTCAGCACAAGTGTAAAAAGTTGTGGACATTGCAAAGGCAAAGAATCCTAGCCTTTCTTGAACCCCTTTAGGGGAATTATCCAACTTCCAAAAAGTTGTGGCTAGGATAATCCCAGTGACAACGACAGCACCAAAACGCATACCAAATAGTTCAGGCATTCTCATGGAATTCAACATTGATCTTTTGGCTATCACAACCATATCTACCCAAAATGGATTAGCAAATTTTGGGACATTTGAAGAAGAAAGATTTGGGTCGACACTCGTTGCTCCTGAGACTAATTTCCCTCTTGAAACACTTGCACTTATGGCATCTTTGAGTGATGGTTTTGGTCCATTGTAAAAGCTGCTGCTGCTGCTAGTAGTGGAGTTTCTTTTCCTTTGCCATGTTTTATTGAATTCCATCAAATTCTTGGTTCCATTTGGTGTTCCTTCAAGCTCTCTGATGAAATCCAAAGCAAACTCTATCCTGTTTTCATTTTCAGGAATTGGATTCCCAAATTCAGCAAAAAATTGTTGTAGACTTGAAGGAGGGCTAGTAAAGACAGTGTGTCCACGCGATAGGATGATCAAACGGTCCAAAAGACTCAAAATTCTATAACTTGGCTGATGAATTGACAGGATCACAATACTCCCACTTTGTGCTATTCTTTGCAAGACTTTTACCACCATATATGCACTAGTGGAATCAAGTCCTGAAGTTGGCTCATCAAGAAACAGGACAATAGGATCATGAATTATGTCGATGCCAATAGAAACACGCCTTCTTTCGCCACCAGAAACTCCCCTATGGCCTTCATCTCCAATCACAGTCTTGGCAGCATTTCTAAGGCCTAATTGATCGATCAACGCTTGAACTCTAGCTCTCTTCTTGGACTTAGATAAAGTCGTTGGAAGGCGAAACTCGGCTGAGAACATGAGTGTTTCTTCAACCGTTAACATTGGAAACAAAAGATCATCTTGCATAACATATGCTGAGATAACCTTGAGAAGCTTTGATTCAAGAACTTCACCATTCAAAGTAACATTCCCTTTAAGGCTTCCCCTTGATATTCGATCAGCAAGTGCATCGATCAACGTAGATTTTCCCGAGCCACTAGCTCCAAGAACAGCCATGATTTCACCTTCTCTGGCTTCTCCTGATATGTCATTCAACAACACCTTCATGTTGTTACCGGATGGAAAATTGTCGTCCTTAGTACCCCACCTCAAGCACTTAGGAAGTGCCATTTTGTGTTTAACTTTAACACTGTAGCTCAGATTATTGAAGGAAAGAACAAAGGGAAATGATGGAGTAGTACTAGCAAAATTGGAATGATTCCCAAGTTCAAGAACTTGGTGATTTTCCTCAGCAGAGTCGCCAACGTGTTTCAACAGATCAGCTAGTGTAACAGACACATTATGCCTTGGTTTCCTGCTGAATTCTTGAAGTTCCATGTTGTTTCTTGTGCCTAAAAATGGAAGGTCACTGGCTGAAGACATGTCGTCGCCTCCGCCAAGACTAGACATGTTTGATCTAAGGTCTTGTGTATATTTCTTACTAGTTTTGTCTACAAACAAACACTAAATAGAAAGGCAAAAGTGTATGAAAGGTTCTTCAACAGATTTTCTTCATGTTGAGTCACTTTCTTTGTGTATTTTGGCTAAGTGAATGTCTTTGTTGGTGCTTAGTATAAGAATATAATGTTAAAAATTGTGTGTTTTCGTGTAATGTTGAGATTTGAAAACTATACGAAAGTAAGTTCAGTAGGTGGCAAGTTGGATGCCTTCCATTGAATAAGTATACTAGTGTATACGTAATATACATCATCAATTACTAGGTCTATTTCTACCTTGAGGTTTCCTGAAGGGATCTATGTTGCTACGATATGGGTGTGGGCATCTATAATTAAAAGCTAGTATAATTAAATTTGTTGTGATATTTTGTTCACAAGTTATATCTTATAATAATATGAGTATATATTTTAATAATTAGTTTAAGTTGTTAAATAAAAGCTAGTATAATTAAATTTGTTGTGATATTTTGTTTTTAAGTTATATCTTATAATAGCAAAGTGTTCCTACTATTTTGTTCGTAAGTTCTCTCTAATACTAGCAAAGTGTTCCTAATGTTTTATTCATAAGTTATCTCATATAATAGCAAAGTGTTCCTATGTATATGACATAAACTCTTTATCCAAACCAAATACCATATCAAGTTGTACTTGTCAGTAATAGGCGAAATCAAGATTTGAAGTTTATGGGTTCTAAATTACAATTTTTTTAACATATCGAGTTGTGAATAAATTTATTGTACGTAATAAATGAAAATTTTAAAACAAATATAGAGTTCAAGCCAAAATTACTGGATTCTGTTGAACTTTTATCGCCATTGCGGTTCTGCCCTAGACATAGATATAGTCAAAACACCCAAGTTGGATTGACCAAATCCAGCATAGGTCATATTCACACACCCTAACCGTGTTGGGTGCGGCAAGAATTTTGATGGATCTGAGCAACATAAAAATAGCGTTTACTACCCTTTCCGGCTCCTTTTTTTTTTCTTTTTTTTTTTTAAAAGTAAATAATAATAACCATTGTCTTTCAAATTTCACAGGTGAAATAATGTCGTAGAATATCATATGTTAATAACCGGAGGTTGCAAAATGTTTATTCGTGAATTTTACTTTAAAATAATAAATAAAGAAAATAGAAAAAATCAATGCCATAGTTGTAAGTTGTAACTAACCAAGATTTAATGGGAAGACATTTATTGTGTGCTTTTTTAGAGAAGAAAATATCAGCTACTTATTCTTCTAACCTAATAAATTTCTTTAAATCATTTAGCACTATCCGCAAATGATTAGAGTAAATCATAATTTTGGAACTTCATCAATTGGTTGGTTGAGAAGCAATTTACAACAATTAAGACTATTGAACATCACTAAAATGTCAAAAGCTTCATGTCCAATTAATTAAGGTTTGAGCACCAAAGAGCATGGTGATAACGAAGATGGTTGGGACTCATTCACCTTTTTAACGGGTCGCGATAGAGTACTATCGATAAATATTTTGTCTGTCTCAATTTATGTGATACCGTTTGATCTGACAGAAGTTTAAGAAAGAAAAGGAACACTTCTAAAATTTGTGGTCTAAAACACTAATCCTTGATTATTTGTGTGGCTATAGAGGAGAAATTTTAAAGTTAAATTCTTTACAATTGTAAGAATATGACATTTTTTTTAAACGAACTAAAAAGGAAAGTAATACCACATGAATTGGGATAGATGAAAAAACATCTTGATAGGAAACGTTTTATTACCCAATAATAAATCTCTCCCCCCAAAATTAATTCTGAATTACGAAACGACATGATGCGATGGTTGAAACTCACATCAACTCTTAATCAATAATCGGGTTTGAGCTCTGAAAACAAATACTCCATCCGTCCCAAATTATTCGTCCCAAATTGAGATGATACATTGATTAAGAAAAATAATTAATAATATTCCTAGTTTATCATAATACTCCTATTAAATGATGTTTACAATTTGATTTGAAGAAAAAGTAATTAACGCAAAGGGTAAAACATGAATTTTTTTTTTTGTCTTATCTTGATTAATGAAAAAACATAAATAAAATGACAAATCAAATTAAGAAATTTGGGACCGATAATTTGGAACGAAGGGAGTAACATACGACAAGATAATTTGGATCTATCCACCTAAGATCAATGGTCAAATTCGAACTTCAAAAATAAATAATATTTTAATAGTGAGCGTTTCACCCTCTTAACAAAATATTCTATTGAAAATTTTAATTATTTGTATTAGTGAATTTCAAATACCAAGGCCTAAAGATGATGCAAGTTTGGTACATAATGTGAGCTTTACCTTTGTGCAAATTAAAGAAAAGAAACAATATATAATATCCATTTAATACTTGTTGCGTGTTATATGCATATAGTAGACATTGTTACTTCTTGTGTGTTTTATAGTTACAAAATAACTAAAATCATCTACTTTTCCGTCAATCTTATGCGGCACCATTTAATTTGATATAATATTTAAGAAAAAAAAAAAGAAAGACGTTCATTAAACGTAAAAGAAAAAAATTCAAAGTTAGATTATTTCTAATTATAGTAAGATGAGATTCTTTTTAAGATGGATTTTTAAAAAATATGTGACATAAAATATAATGGAGGAAAGTAATTTATATTGAATTATTAGTCACTTTCAACAATGTGGTGACCAAAAAATTCCTAATCTCTCGTGCACACGCCTTCATTTCTTTACGAAATCAATTTGTTTATTTGCTAGTATTATTTTCACTTAGATAAGTATGTCTTCTTACAATAATTTTTTTTCAATTTTTTAATTTGTTCCTTAATCCTTTCCTTATTAATCTGGATTTTGTTTATACTTCTTTAGGTGTGGATGTTTATCTACTCTGGACCTAAGAATTCCTACATTTTGCAGTCAAAAGGAAAAAAAAAAGGAATCACCTCATTATGTGCATATTCTTGGTTTACATAATTATGCTTTTTGGGTACAAAGCATACGTGGTTATGCAGGTATTTTTATAATAATCGGGTGTCCGAACCGCTTGAACGTACTTTGATTAATTTTATGAAATATCTATCATCTCCCACGGAATATCTATTACCTTCCATCAGATAACTCCGTTCATCAAAGCTAGAACAAATGAAAGGAGATCACCTAATATTTGTCTTGAACCTTAGGCCACATGGTGTTCAAACTACTTCACTGAACTAATAAGTCACATGCCCATACCCGTGGGTTCTACATAGTTATATGAGTATTACAAGCCAGAGTATATATTGATTTTACTTTTGTCTTTGTGATATCAAACGCCAACAATAGTATGCCAGTGGCCAGTGTAGTACCACAAAATGGGGTTTCTAAGAGGAAATTAGGAAATTTTTGTGTGTTGAGAGTTTGGTTATACATGAACATATTGTAATTATTGGAGAAAAGACATAAAATGACTACCGAAGTCGTCCTGAATTTGCAAAAAGATACTTAAACTTTGCAGACGACCTATTACGACACAAAACTTGTACAAATTCTTGTAAATAGATCATTTTGAACAATTTTGAGTCTATGCGTGTGATCATGCCTATGAAGCGTGTGGTGAAGAAAATTGCCAGCAACCAACAATTAGAAAACACCACATGTAATTAAATTTGATAATTACTCTAAAAACCCTCCTTTTCTTGTTACAAATCTAATTTCCCCCAACCTCCATTGTTATAGCCTTGGAGCTTGGTTTCAAAAAAAAGTCACTCCCTTCTCAATTTAATCTCAATAAAATCAGCCTTAAAAGATACGATTTTTCTGCTTATGTTCTAAATTTTCTTGCTTTTTAGTCTTTGGAACTTTAATTTCGTTTTAGTTTGATTAAATTTTTTGGAAATCAAGTTTTATATTCTTATTAGGTTTTGAGAGGAAAAATTCAAGCAATTTCTTTTTCTTTTTTTTCTATTTCTCTTTCCTATCTGGTTATTATAGCTGTAATAAAAATTACAATTTTATAATTATCCGATCAAAATCAGAAAGGACAATTTTCAGATTTTATTTGGCCCTATTGAATCAATTGTTACAGATTTGTTTTGGAAAAATAATGTTAATTTCTCATATTTCTTATTTTTTCAAATACAAAAAAATAAAATAATTTCAGTGCTTCTTTTTCTCCTACAGAAATAGAGATTCAAAGTAGTAAGGTGGTGGGAATATCTCGATTTGAAGGTAAGCCGAAAAAGATGGTGATTTCAATTTCAAGTTTAGTTTGGTGGTAACTTGAGTATTTTGATTAATTGATGATAATTTGAGTATTCTCATTTTGATTATTCAATGGATTTAATTTTCATAAATTAACTAGTGGTAGTTTGATAACGATATTGTCACCCTATAATAGAATTGGTGACTGTTTCAATGAATGTGAAAATGGGGTGACTATGGTGAAAAAGTTGAGGGAAGAAGAAAGAGAGAAAAAAAATCTTTATTAAATGGGTTAAATTTAAATAAATAAATAATAATAATATATAAATAGAAGTGTATTACACTTGGTTTCAAAAGTAAAACTGATGAAAAAATACGCCAAAAAGGAATATTTGTAATGGTTTTAACTAGTTTTATGGAGTAATAGAACGCCCATAAACTTTAAGTGTCTTTTTATAAATTCGAAACAACTTTAATGATGTGTTTATATCTTTTTTCTCAAATTATTGCTCCTATTTATTGATTCCTCTAGAACGTCATGGCAAGAGTGATTTTCACATCCTTGTTAAGTATGAAACTTGTAATCCACACATAATCGACGTAGGGCGTGTTAAATGTTTTAGTAGGGAGAAATATTTTGTGCATAACCCAAAAATGTATTAGTTATACATAGACTGAAAATCCTATCGGACAAAGAATTAGATAATAACATGATTAACATATACACTACATTTTTCTAATACATTCTAGCATGTGACCAGTCACTGACAGAAATACAACATAAGATTGCGTACAATAGACCCTACATAGCGAAAGCTTCAGTGGACCGAGTTGCCCTTTACATTCTACCAAACAACACCTAATGTAAACCTATGCGGAAGGGAATACTTTAGCTAGATTTAAAGAGGACATCTAAAACTGAGATGATGTGAAAATTAACTGAAAGTACCAGCAAATGCACATACTAATTTACTTGCCACAAAACAAAAAGGGCGGTGGCCTTGTGGTCAATGAAGTGAGTTAAGAAATGAAGTCTCAAGCAACAGAGACAAAAAACACTGATTCTTCTCATTTGTCCTAGCCAAGATTTAAAGTCTATAGGTAGAGAGAGTCACTATCCATTTCTCATGTTAAAAGACCCCTAACTTATACTTCCACAACTTAAGCAAAATATATTTCTTTTGCGGTTTAGCATTCCTCTTAGCAAATAAAATGATTCTATACAACACTTTCCCTCTGTTAAGTCACACTATACAAACAGTCTCAATAGTAGCCTTCAAGAAAAAAATTGAAAACAAAAGTCATGTGTACAAGTGTTTTAGGGTATACCATGAGAAGGGGGTGTTCTTTTTTCTCTCTAAATGACATGACTAAGTGGTCCAATGTCCAATTCATCTTCTACGTCATCGCTCTCCTCAAACAGCTTCAAGAATCGAGCTTGCTCTTGTTGCTTCTTTCTCTTTTGCCAATATTTGTAGGCCATCACTGCTCCAAGAACTACAAAAGTCGTTACTAACACGCAGATGAGCAGCACTAGAGCCCAGTGCATTCCCTTTGCCTTATTCCTCGGGCCATCGGTGTGATTTGAAGCTAGAGAAATAATGTAATAACACAGACAATAAGTGACAATATATAGAGAACAAATTACAAAGACACCAAACAAAAGGGCAAGCATCCATATGGGAAGAACAGTCTACGTGCTATAAATAAAAGAATTTTACAGTGCAGATAAATTAATGTTCAAATAATTTGTGAATTTATGCTCCGTTCAATTGGATTATCTCATTAACAAGGTCAAAATATGCCGTATAACAAACTTAAGTTTAAAGATTAACCAAGGATTCAGTGGAACCGTTCCTAATTTAGACAAACTCAAACCATCATGGATTCCATGAGCACCAAAGTCCCCAAGTGCCACAAAAGGATGTGGGGGGGACATAATGAAATACTCTCTCTGGCCACTTTACTAAAAACAGATGTCCACTTTTTTACTTGTTCAGTTTCGAAAACTAGGAATTTATCACTTTTAGTTCCTAATTTACCCTCCTTATACAACTATAGTCATTTCCAAATGCATTTCCCAGAACATTGAATTCATTAAATTCGAAGGGTGATATAGTAAAATTTTCATTATATTTATTCCTCCCGGGTGTGCCAAGTCAATGCTGAACAAGTAAAAATGGATAGAGGGAGTAACATTTATCGTCATTATGGCTTGCAAGGGAAGTGCAATGTTCCTTTTATTCAGTTTCTTTTGAGAAGCAGTCACATTAAATACTTCAATTATAGATCCAGGCAAAATATTTTTATTACGTCTGTGTCAATGCCCCTAAGTGAAGGTAGGGTGGTATCATTGACTTTTGATTGCAAGGCCAATTACAGAAGACCAAATCCTACATCAAACCGAAACTCAAAGATTTACCCACCATGGCCTTTTTCTTTAGATCAATTCTTTCTAGAAAAAGAACAGTGAGAAGCAACTAGTTTTGCTTTCCCCCCAGGAAGCACTACGTATCTTCAAAAGATTGGCATAATTTTTATTTAATCTTTTGATAATTGAGAATCCCTATGAGTTATGGGCCAACTCCAACTGACCCACATGTTGCGCTACATCCTGCTCCTACTTGAATATCAGCCCTCTTATCAGTGGCAGGGTTTGAACTAGAGACATGTCTATCCATATAATTAGTTAGATGCTTATGTTGATCAGCGTCAAGAGATCTTAACTTGCAAATATATGTTAAAGCATTTATGAGGGTTTTCTTTTCACAGAGAATTTATGAGTTTATGTGCAGTAAAATGTCATATAGCATCAAGTTCATTGTTATTTTACAGAATACACCGCGTTAACCAAGGAGAAGAGGAGACAGCAAAAGATAGAATACTCACCACCTTCAAGAAGAACACAGTCGGGACACAAGAATGTGGCATTGAACTCTTTCTCCTTGAAATGAATATACTTCCCATCAGGACTAGCAAAATCGGAGGCACAGAACTCCCACTCATCAAATATATCATCAGGCTTTATAAATGAGTCTTTCTCATATATCCCACATCGTTTGCACTTTTTTGCTTCAAGTTCTGTCAGAGGCTAAAAATATAAAAACGCGACATCATCAGCTTAGATCAGCAAGCTTGTGAACATCTAAAAGAACAGACATAGACAAGCTTGCAAGCCGCATCAGAAACTTCCAAGTTACAACAATAATAATCTGAAATTGGAATACAAATTTAAATTCTTCCCTTGACGCATAAAGCAAACAAACACCATATTTTATTAAGAATAGGACTCTCCTCTGTCAGAGAGCCACATATATGACGCAGGCTTGTAACTTACTGAGGATTGTCCTGACTAAACTTTAAGTACTGATCTGTATCACGCAGAACGACCTGGAAGGACATTATGAAAAGAAAGATAGTTTACATAGCTCTGAGTACTGGTTGCAAGTCCTCTCAAGCTTTACATGATCAACTTTTTAGTTCCATTTCCCTTTCTCTTTTTATTTTCTAATTTTGTGGGTGCACGTGGGGTCGGGGTTGGGAGAAAGGAGGAGACGGTTCCAGTTTGTAAAGTTTATTATGTATTCATCACACATTAGCTATGTCCATATCATTCAAAGAGATATTCTGGCAGAAATATGCACGCAATTGGAAGCTTATGCATTTGGTAATGGTTATTGCCTTCATGCACAGCTACTCCTTGGTTAAAATCTAGAAACTCCACCTCCAGAAAACCCTCTCTTCCATCTCCCAACTTCACCTACCAATACCATTGCCACCAGGTCAGCTCCCAGACAACTCATCTCCCAACAACTGTGCCCAGTCAGCGAGCACTTCTCTTCCCAGGCCTGGAAATGCCCTTAATATGCTTCTTCCACATCATGCAAAACCAATATTTCATCCCCTGCTCTCTCTTATTTCATTTCCACCAGTAACGATAGCTTAATCATCTCGGAATCCTCCCATCATGTAAGAATGAAAACGTTTAAGCCTAATCCCAACATCTAAACCTCGAAGGAGAACAGCAAAGGTAAATAGAATTAAAAAAAGTGAGCTCCCACAACTACATCAATCATGAAAATCAGTGTTAATAAGATTTTTGAAAGAGGAAAGGACTACAATCCACTGAGAAGCGGTAAACTAAGTTATCTGATGAAGGATGATTTCTTCCTAGAGAGAGATAGAGATTTGGGGGGGGGGGGGGGGGGGGAGAATGGGTAAGAGACTGTATACCTATTTTTGTGCATCATCCTTTCAGATTAACTAATACAGTCTTGAAGAAAATATCTCTGGAGGTAACCTCCAATAAGAAGGGCAATTACTACTAAAATAACTTCAAAACCTTCTAGAGTAGATATTGATAAACTTGCTTTTTCCTGAAACTGTAACCTAAATAGAACTTCCAGGGGTCTGGGGAGGGTAGAGTGTACGCAAACCTTACCTCTACCTCTAGAGACTGTTTTTGGAAACCCTAGGCTCAAGGAAAAACAATCCAAAGTAATCCAGAAAAGGAAATAATGTAAGTACAAGAAACAACATATTATAACAAAAAACAAGATAGTAACAGAATAGAAACTACCATACTACTATGCGATAATCGAGACAACAACAACAACATACCCAGTATATTCCCACAAAGTGGGGTCTAGGGAGGGTAAAAGTACGCGATCCATACCACTACCTCAGAGCTGAAACAATGCGATAATCGAGGCACAAAGAACAATAGAGTGTAACAGAAATCGAAGGACAAACTACCGAAGCAATAATACTATGACTAGTAATATGAAAGGGCTACAAGACAACACACTGCTACCAACTAGCTTTCTGGCTTAATCTGTGTCCTCCCCACCCTCCTATCTAAAGTCAGTCTTTAGTGAGTTGAAACTGCTATCATATCCTGTCTAATCACCACTCCCCAATAATTCTTCAATCTGCCTCTACCTCTTCTGAAACCATCCATAGCCAACCTATCATACTGGGACACTCGTACATCTCCTCCTTACATGTTCAAACCATCTCAAACTGGCTTCCCGCAGCTTGTCCTCCACCGGAGTCACTCCCACCTTATTTCAAATATCCTCATTTCTAATCCTATCTCTCCTAGTAACTTATCTTAACTTATCTCTGCATAACTCTGACCAGCTACCGAAACCACCCGTATAGGGTTCTTATAGTCAACCCATACTAATTTCAAATTTGAGACTGAAGATAGTTAGTTGATTGAACAAAGTCTCAGTATTTTTGGCAGATGCTTTCATGTTAATGAGGAAAGAAATTAAAATTTCAAACAATTTTCCAAACAAAACAAGTCCATAACTACATTGTAACTAATTCCAGCAATCGAGAAAAGTACATAGTAAGTTATATACAAGGAATCAACAGATCATAACAGAAAGAAACTACACGAGCAATACTACGACTACTACTATACACAATTCCATAAATGCACTGTAACTAATTACAGCAACCAACCAACAAAAGTACACAATAACTTATATACAAGGAATCAACAAATCATAACAGAAATCGAAACACAAGAAATTACAGGAGCAATAGTACCACGACTACTAATATGACCGGGAACAGCAAGACAACGCACTGTTATATACCTGCCAAGACTCTTCACCCTTGAACGCATACAATACGTGTTTCTTCTTCACATCAGGTAAAGATATTGTTCTATTATCACCTTGACACTTAAAATAAACTTCTGGAGCTGCTCCAAACAATTCATGAGTATTATATATTTCAATTGAATCTAAAGTTACAACCGTCGCTCTAATCAACCCTGCACACGAAAATTCAAACAAAAAGCCGCACACAATTTTCCATCAATTAGTTCACTAAAAACAGAAATTCAATTCCTTTCGAACTAATTCATATTTCAATTGAACACTTTAATTTCAATTAACACTTTCGATTTAAACTTTGAATTTTTGTTCTCATTCGTCTATTAGGTAGCTAAGTTAACTACACAAAATATATCATTTATTTTCTACTTGAGATTAATATATAATAAAATATAATTTAAAAAAAGGAATAATACATCTACATGCCTTTTAACTTGGGCTCAACTAACATTTATGTCCTTCAACTTTGTATGTGCACAAGTAGACACTTAAACTTGTATAAAGTTGCACGAGTAGAAACTCGTCATATATGGTGTCCAACATGACAATTTGCATCCTGTATGTACGCTTGTTTAACTTTATACAAAGCTGAAGGACATATTTATGTATTATGTCAAAAAAATAAATTCATAACATATATTTCGATTGAATCTAAAGTCAGAACCGCAGCTCTAATCAAACCTGCAGGTAAAAAAAATTCAAAGAATAACAAAAAATACGTACATAATTTTGCATTAATTAGTTCACTAAAATTTCAAAATCTTATTCCTTCTGAAAATTACCTGAAAGAGAGGTGAGAAGAATCGAAGTATAGAAGAGCGAAAGGAGAAGAGAAACCCTAAGATTTAAACGATGACGCATAGCTGCAGATGAAGGAATTTGGGTCTGCCTGATCGAACACGACGATGAAGCTAAATTTTATTCCTTTTGTTTTTTCACAATCTTTTTTTTTTTTTTTTTTTTTAATTACTTCGCGAAGGAGCTTTTGCTAGCAGCATGGACCCTAACTCTTTTAAAAGGGGAGTTAAAAAGGGTAAAACACGTATCTAACATTACTGTGCATAAATCAAATTAATTTGGGTATTTAGATCGATTTAAAGAAATTTGAATCATATGATTTAAATTAATTTATAAATTTAGTTTTTGAATCAAATTTTGTTATGGGTGTTTATAATTTAGATCGATTCAAAATTTGATATATATCTATAATCTATAGTCTATATCTATTTCTATAATTTATATCTATAATCTATAATTTAGATCGATTCAAAATTTGATATATATCTATAATCTATAGTCTATATCTATTTCTATAATTTATATCTATAATCTATAATTTAGATCGATTCAAAATTTGATATATATCTATAATCTATAGTCTATATCTATTTCTATAATTTATATCTATAATCTATAATCTATCTATAATATATTAAAAGTGTCAAAACCTTTAGAAAAATAGTTTGAACATTTTGCCCTTCATTAAAACACCCCACAATATACAAAATCGGCTTTTCACTTTTTTTACAAAAAAATAATATCATTAAATTATTGTTCAAATATTTAGGATAGATGAAAAAAAAAAAAAAAAGAATCACATATCTAAAAGGAACTAAATATAATGTGTGAATTTTTTGATTAAGAATCCTACACAATATTTTAGGAAAAAAACTATTCATGGAAAGAAAAAAAAATAAGAACCAATTTAAAAAAAAAAACGCAGAAAAAAAAAAGATTCCTAAACAAGTTTCTAAGGAAAAAAAATTAGGAACCAAAATATGTTTCTTTTAAAATATGCATAGAAAGAAAAATTATATTTTATTTAGGTAAAAAATTATAATATTTAATACTTCTAAATCAATTAGATTTTTACCTTATATATAAAAAAAAAGAAATATCTACAATTCTATTAAGTAGTTATTTGATCAAATTTTACTAGAAAAACATGTGTAGTTCTTCTACTTCTACATATTCTTCTTATTATTCTTATTTTTGTTTTGATTTTGATTGATGATTAATTAAAATTTTCTTCTGGGATCCTTTAGGGTTTTCTAGCCTTCTTCGTTATATGAATTTCTTTAATTTTTTGTTGATAGCAATTATCTTAACTGTGAATAAATTATGAGATTTAGCATATCATCGTTATGTTTATTAATTAATAGACTTTAATGGTTGTTCTTTTTTTTTTTTTATACAAGTTCTAATGGTTATCGCACATACAAAATATGATCAAATAGTCTTTTCAAAGGTAATTTTAATTTCTATCATTGATTTAAATAACTTTATCTAATAGATGATGCTTTAACTTTGTAAGCATGTTTTTCCATTCAAAGTAATAGTTCAAATTTAGACATACCTCCTTTCTACTATCTATTTTTTTTTCGTTGTTCAAACAATGATTATTTTTGCAGATAGATGAAAAGTTTAATGTTTGCCAAAGGATACTAGGCGTATATATTATTAGATCACTATAAAACCTGAACTACATTAGTATACTAGGGATGGAATTTTGATTTAGGGTTAAATCATTTGACTACTCAATTGTTCCTTATTATATTAATGAGGGTTTTGACGTCTCAACGGTAAGTTATTTGAACTCCGCCATATGTATTGAGATTGTTCGAGAGACATGGTCCATGCCCGGTGAAAAAATGCAATAAAAAAAGATTATGATGTCAAAGCGCTCTTGTTTTTCCAATTTTCCGGCTATTACGTGTTGATTATACTTATTTAAGTACGACGTATTTGTATATTTTACATTATTTTTATGATTTTTCCTTTGATCTGAGGTGAAAATATCTGATAGAATCTAGATGTTGGATCCTTCATGATCTCAATTTTAAGATTCAAGAATATGAATTCAGATGCCGAATTCGACTAACAATAATTCAAATATTCAAAATACAGTAACAAAACTAAAATTATAAATTTGTGTTTTTTATTTCCATTAAAACTCTTAGGAATTGTGCTATCCTTGAGGTTTCTATTAATCTTTATATAATCCCATGACTAATTATTTTCTTTATTTTGCTTTTCTTTTATGGAGTTAATATTGATTTATTTTCCTCTTTAATTATATTTTCCTAGAAGCATGATCAGGTTGTTACGAATTAATTTGGGTCGAATGAGAGATTGATATATTTAAATTATGAAGTTCATGTATGCTTCGTCTCTTTACAAAGCGTGTTCATTTTCTTTACTCTTTAAAGTTGATTTCACATTTGAATAATTATTGAATTATTTTAAAAATATTTACGACTTTGAAATCAGTTTTAAAAATCTGTGCTTAATTTTTTTCTTTATTTGAACTAGGTAAAACGTTCTAAAATAAAAGTACTTCTTACTTTGTAAGAATTCTTTCCTAAGATTTAGGACTTTAGGAGTTTAGAGTTTGTTTTGTTGTCCTGTAGTAGAAGAGTACTAATTTGTTGTAGTTCCATTTCAAGTTTTTGAAGTTTATTAGGAGTTTTTGTATTAAAGTTCCTAACGTTTAGGAATTCGAAATAAATAATGCCTTTTATATATTACACATATTTTCTTTGACTTTTACCGTATTAATATAATTTTGTATAAAACTCAAGAAAATATCTTAAATGAATATGAAATAAAATAAATATTTCACACACTATCGTTATAATTTATATAAATATAATTCAATCTACACGAAATTTTAATAGAATTTTTATACGTTTTGGAAACAATATTCATTACGATACACATCATAATATATATATATATATATATATATATATATATATAATTTTTAATATTAATTTTAACTTAATTTCTTATGACATATTATTTTAACGACAATTGTTACTTTTTAAAATGTTATTCTTTTATGTGAGACACACGCGCAAAGCATGTATGCTAAACTAGTATATATACACACACACATATATTACTTTACTATTATATATAAGAGAGAATATTAATTTTTGATAGTCATCACAAGGCTATTATAATAATTTTAATTAATTTCTAGTCCTCTAAAATTGTGACACTGTTATAAAATATAGGCAAAATATCAATATCAAACTTAAATAAATGAGAGAACTTTAGAGAATTTAATAGTACATTTGTTACTACTTGAATGTGTCAATAAAATGTACAAATGGTGGCTATTTATAGACACCAAAATTAGTTTCCAAGCTTGCCAAACTTGACTTCAAGTTGGCAAGTTGACAAGTTGGCCAACTATTTTAGGTTTCCAAATCCAAATTGAACAAGGAATGTTTTGGTCTTCAAATCCAACTTGACTACTAACTATTATCTCTAATATTTTACACATATACATGTTACATGACATCCATATTATATAACACTCCCCCTTGAATGTCCCTTAAGAGATAATGTGTCTCGTTGAAACCTTACTAGGTAAACCCAATGGGAAAAAACCCAGTGAAGGAAAAATAACATACACATATTGTAGTACGTCTTTAGTGTTGCCTCATTAAAAACCTTACCAGGAAAACCCGATTGGGACAAAATCTTGGTTAAGAAAAAAAAGAGTACAACGCCTATTTTACTCCCCCTGATGGGAACTTCAGTTTAATGACTTGAATCTTTGCATCCCGATCTTGTGCATCATCTTCTTGAAAGTTGCAGTTAAAAGAGACTTGGTGAATAAATCAGTCATATTGTCACTCGAACGAATCTGTTCCACGTAAATATCACAATTCTTTTGTAGCTCATATGTATAGAAAAACTTTGATGAAGTGTGTTTCGTTCTATCTCCTTTTAATGAATTGTAATACCACGGAAAATTTTTTCGTTGAAATTTTGTGCGTAAACGTGTCGGGATCCTATCTTCGAGAATGATTTATAATTTTTTTGTGTGTCATTTCTTGGATTTCGATCCACCATTTCGTAGAGCATCGAATAAGCTTTCCAACGATATGTGGATCACCCAAAACGGACACTCGAGCGATGAGTTACGACCATTCCGATCGAACTGTGAACAATAAAATGTGCAGGAAAAAAATACTGCAGCCAGGCAATTTTTTGGTCAACTTCAAACGATCATAAGTCCTTGTACATAATGAACTGTGTGAGCTGCTATATATCAACGGAAATTACTGAGAGTATTCTTTCCAAAGAAATTGGTTTCATCCAATTTGGACATCGGAGTAAAAAGTTATGTCCAATTTGCTTCAGCCTATCGGATAGATCACTGAAGGGCAGATTTGACATTAATTAATTTTTAAAGGTATTTTGGTCATTTCCCATTATGGTAACCCTCTATATATACCCCCTTTGAGCTGAGAATTATCATTCATTTTCTCTCATTTCTCTTATCTCTCTCTCTCAAAATATATGCATATATATAGAGAGAGAGAGAAGAAGAGGAGTTAGGGTTAGGGTTCCAATTAGGGAAAAATCGATTCAAGGCTTCGCTTCACGAATTGCTTCCGTCAATCTCTTCAGCTACGAAATCTAAGGTATGCAAGTGTTTATCTATGGGCTCCTTTCATTCATAAAGCCCACAAATCCCTTTTCAAAGGCTCAAGATACATGTGTATATATATATATATATATGATTATACTTTCTAAATTTTCATTGTGTATGTGTGTAGTATTCACATGATGGTTGAGATATATGTGTGGAATGATTATGTGTGTTGGTTGAAGTATATGTGTGTAGTATTCACATGATGGTTGAGATATATGTGTGGGATGATTATGTGTGTTGGTTGAAGTATATGTGTGTAGTATTTGTGTGATGGTTGGTGATTACGTTGTTGAAGTTGATGATATCCAAGAAGGGATCTTTGTATGTTTGTGGAAACTATGGTGGTGTGTGATGTATAAATATATGAAATGGGTGATTGAATACTTGTAATCTTGATGAATCCACCTATACCTAAGAAGTGCATGTAAAGTGTTTGTGAAAATACCTAAGAGACTAGAGATTTTGTTTTTATAACATAACAGGTCCAAAATTAATTGATTATGAATATATGATGATTTAAATTGTTAAGCCTTGATTTATACTATTATTCCATTATTTCCTTGTTATGACTTGATAATTGTTATTGGGAATTATATATCCCTACTATTGATTGATAAGTCAAATATTTTATAAATGTGAGTTGGATTGTGAATTGAGAAATGTGGATGTTGAAGTTGAAGGATGATGGTGTTGTGGTGTATAAAATTGAGTATTAAACCTATGCCCTAAATGGTGCATGTAAGGTGATTGCTAAAATGCCTATGTGAAAAAGAATTAAGTATTTGACATGTTTGTTATCCAAATTATGATTTCATGCCATATCCATATGCTTAACTTATGTCTACCATATGTTTGACAAAATATTTAAGAGAATAGAAAACTATGCATTGTGGTTCATTAGGTCTTAAAATATAAATTCATGCTTTGTTCCTATGGATAGTTGATTTCGTTGAATTTGTGGTGCGTTGTGGGTGTATGATGGAATGCCATGATGAATTGTTGAGATAACTATGATGTTTGTGCATAGTATTTGCGGTGGACCCAAAGCATGCTCCCCACGTGTTCGATTGGATGCTTATATGAAGAAATGAGGCCATTTGATTTGCTAAGTATGAAGTCCTCAATTATGTGTTGCGTATGATGGCTTATGGGCATGTTGTATATGAGTTATCTATCTTGTGTTACTTTATGCTATTGTGTGCTGGGGGTACGTATGCCCAAAATAGTCTGTTGGTCTAGAGCCGAGTCAGTTTCATGGTAATCTCAATCGAGCGATGAACAATGAACTCCCGGTTAGTTTCAAAACTTGGGGAAAACTCAGTAATCTTGGAAATTATTCTTTATCGAATACTCGGGCCATGAAGCTCTGAAATATTACATATCCATTCACTCCGTTACAGACCTCTGTACATTTTGTGAGATAGTAAGTTTATCTTAAAAGTAAGTGGCATTTAGAAATACTCCGTCAGAGAACGGAATCAAGTGAACTCCGTCATATTGATAAAGTATCATAATGTGAGAACAGATTCAGTTCAGTTGAGTACAGTTAAGAACCGGTTAAGTGTCTTTCAGTTGGGAGTAGGATTCAGCACCGAGCGAGCTAAGGATGGGAACATTTCTGCGAGTAGAGGGTTTGATTCCTGGTAGCAATCCTTATGCTCCAGAACTACGTCGCCAGCGTAGGTTGAGACATCTATCCTGCGAGTAGAGGGTTAGATGAGGTGGTTGTCCTGCGAGTAGAGGGTCCCACCGTTCTCGTTTGAGGTCCTGATAGTAGAGGGTCCTATGCAGTTGTCTTTACTGGTGGCGCGATATTGATACCCTTCCAGCTGGGGTACAGGTTAGATCCCACTTGTGGTAAGTGGGGCATGTCGGTTAAATGATCACTCCCACAGTTTCAGTAACAGTCTCAGAAAAGAACTCAGTTAATGTGCAGAAGTTGAGGCTGTCAGATACAGGCCTCTCAGTATTGCTATCATTATCATTGAGTAGAGAGACTTCCTGCGAGATGAGGGTTGCTCTCGAACTTATTTACCCATTATCATTATCATTGAGTATAGAGACTTCCTGCTAGATGAGGGTTGATCTCAGATTTAGTTGTTCAGTGTTCCAGAGTTGGTGAATTTGAATATCAAATATCAGTAATATCAGTTATCTGATTTCTCAGTATGGATAAGTACAGATGTCAGCTCTAGTAGCTTCAGATACTCAGTATCTTATTGTCAGTATTATTATTTTCGGGTGTCAGCGTTCAAAATGTAACATTCGGTGTCATGATGATTTCAGTTGTACTTTATGCATCCATGTGTGTATTGTTGATCAAACATGTTTCAAAATTGGTAACTGCAGAGTTTCTATATATGTTTATTCCAACAAATACATATTATTCAGATTGTTATGTTTATGCATAACCCTTATATTTCACCTTACCCTATCCTTGCATACTCGGTATATTTTTTGTACTGACGCATTCGCGCTATGGTGTTTTCCCCACCATAGGTTCAGAAGAGCGAGATTCAGAGTATATTTAGCTGTCAGATTTTGTAGCAGTGAGTGCAGCAGTGAGTCCTCATCATCCGAGGATATTCTATTTCAGTGTTTTGATGATTTTAGTAGACGGAGTTAGTTGGGGAATTGTCCCTTTAACTCCACAGTTCAGACAGTGTAGAGGCTTTTCAGACAGATGTATTGATATTTAGTTTTCAGTACTGTATATTTAGATGTTTGAACCTTATGGCCAGATTTAGCCAGTTTCTGCATTTACCGTATTATATTATGCAGTGAACAGATACAGATATCAGTGAAGGGTTAGCTTGTGGTCCCTCGGGGTCACGAGCACCGTGTGGCGTTCCGGTTCATGGGAATCGGGGCGTTACATGAATCCTCCTTGAAGATGTGTTATGCATGTTGCATTATCTTCGTATAAAATTGTGGGTACATTGTCACATTTCAAACAATATTTTTCTCGAATGAGATGTATCATAGACCTCAACCATATATATTCTCGGCTTACTTCATGAATAACTATTAGCTTGGCATGATTTGATGAAGTGCTAGATAAATTGCTTTGTATATCTAAAAGATGTGACAGTATCATCACATGTCAACACATTGCATATTTGTGACCGAGATTTATGTGAGTTAAATAAATACCCAACATTAGCATAATCAATAAGATCAGGACTGCAATCTTTAAAATAAAATAAGATCATGTGTTTGATCCCATATCGATGTCTCCTAGTAAGAGCAAAATTATACCTTGCTAACAAATTAACCGAAAAGGGCAATATCAGGACTTATAGTATTTGCAAAATACATTAGTACATCAATTGCACTAAGATATGATACTTCATAACCAATTCAATTCGGTATATTTCTCATGTCAGCAAATAATCTATTGCTTTTGAAAACTCTCTAAGAGTTCCAAAATTTTTTAAGGTATAGATTTATGCAATATAAGGATTATAGATAAGTTTCTCAGAAACTTTTATATGCTCCAAACATTTTGAATCCTTAAACAAGTTTTCATGTAAATTTTGTAAAGTGACAATATTCAACATTTCATCTGTGACATCTTCAAGTATCGGGACTGCAAATTAAATAAGTGTTATGCTTATCAAGATGCATCCTTTCATGTCACTTGATAAATATTTCTACGCCAGCATCCTTAAATTAACGTAGAATTTAGATCCTCGTAACCTTTTTATAATATTGCGCCAATATTGTATCAAAGATATCGTCGACGTTTCTCATTTTATAACTGTTCCCAATGCGACATAACATTTTGAGATCTCATCACTTCATTATTTTCAGGTACCTGAACCTGTCATAAGATTTCATGAAGTGTTATGTCGTAGGCTCTTCAAGAGCACATTGCCTTCTTATTATGATTATTTATTTTTTATTCTTTTCAAGGATTATTTATTTTGTAACCGATTGGTCTATCATGCTTCACGCATGTATAGATTTTGTCCTTTAGGGATACAAAATAGGTGCACTTGCAGCTTAATATGAGATGCTTTCGACATTTGACTTGGATTGTCTTTTGAATGAGGATCTGATGATAATTCCTCTCATATTTCTTAGCTACTTATAATCTCCCCCTTATGTTAGAAAAACTAACATACATCCTTCATCTTCTTTGAGGCATCCATCTTTGTGCATCATGGTATATTCATTAATAGTATACTACATATCAAAACTATTAGATAGAATAGTTGGTTCCTGACCTTGAACCAATTGAGAGGGAAAAATAATTATAATTTATTGGTCTAATGCATACAAATGCTATTGTATCATATTTCAGACCAACACATGAAGCTTTATTCTCATTAGCAATGGTTTAGCTATTTATCGAAGGCATTCAATGCCAAACCATCATCATCAAGATGAATTATCTTGATTACACAATCTGTAAATTATGTTTTTAACTCAATTTTATTGAGCAAACAACTTTATGAATATCAAACTACTGGTTGACAATAAATGTACATGTGATCATCTTATTGATGCATCATTTCAACATATCACATGATAGGTGAACGGCCCCTTATTCACCTTTTATACTTTTCAAATTTTAAGGGATCTAATCCCAAATTTAGTTGGTCCAACCAACTTATCATGAGAACAAGCAACATTAAAAGCAATGAAGAATTTTTTAATTATTCAATATATGCTCAATGAGTCCAATGCACAACTCTGAGATGTCGCAATCATTCATGTCAATTTATGAACTTTTATTCTAGCAAACTCCAAGTTTACCATGACATGTACCTTTTACTTTAGTAAATTTCAGACTTACTATTACATGAATAAATTTCAGGTTTACTACTTTAGAAGTAGGTTTCAAAATAACTCTTCTCAGTTATTCTGCCTCATTAGGAGGTAAGTTGTGATACCATCACAATCAAGTTTACGTTTGTATTAAAATAATCAATTCCTCATTTTCCAGGAATGAATATAATCGTGCCCTAAGTCTATCAATTTTTGATAGCGTATAACCTCTTTCATGATATTGCTACTTCAGAAGCAAATCGAGGCATACATATAATATAGAGAATTTTTCTCTAACATATCTTATAGTCATAATAAGGGTAAATTTTATCACTTTTGATGATTATTATCATATTGTCCCTTCATGCTTATATTTGTGCATTAAATCACTTATCTTCTTGCAGACATATTATGCACTGCTATCACATTCCTTTCAAAAATGAAGCAAGTTGTCAACTTTCAGATTCATCATGTCTTGCTACCATATTCACTTTATGGAATAGAGCATATTAATGAGATATATTTCATGACTTTTCATAAAATACATATTATTTTGCCTTAACCATCATTATATCATTAATATGGTGCATTGAGATCCAATATCTTATCCATATAAAGACGTCTTAGACATAAATCAATGGGATTTTGAACCCAACATCTTATCATCATGGTGCATTGAAACTTTTAATCCAATATCTTACCCTCTTAATGAGATGAGACTTAAATCCATCATCATATCTTTTAACAATATTGTTCTTCATGAACAAATTTAAAGCATAAGTGGTTCTAAAACCAATTATTTTTCCCTAAATCCAACAATAATTATATCATCAGTAGCAAAAGATAAATAAAAAATTACTAACCTTAAAATTATCTTTAGGTTTATAATATCACCTTATTTGACAGAGTCTCGTTTTGATAACGTGTTATAAAATAAAGACAAAATATCAATATCAAACTTAAAGAAATGAGAGAACTTTAGAGAATTTAATAGCACATTTGTTAGTACTTGAATGTGTCAATAAAATGTACAAATGGTGGCTATTTATAGACACCAAAATTAGTTTCTAAGCTTGCCAAACTTGACTTCAAGTTGCAAGTTGGCCAACTATTTTAGGTTTCCAAAGCCAAATTGAACAAGGAATGTTTTGATCTTCAAATCCAACTTGACTACTAACTATTATCTCTAATATTTCACACATATACATGTTACATGACATCCATATTATATAACAGACACATTGAATGATAAGTATGAAGTTATTTATCTTTTTTTTCGCCATATAGACATTTACACTTGGTGCATATATATGAGAAACTATTGTTTAGTTTTTCCTTATAATTTCTATTGTTTAACTATATTTTTTTTTTGAAAAAAAATAATTAGGAGTAAAGAAAGGAGAATTAAGGAGGAAATTATAAAGCAGAAAATCAAATATTTATCAATAAAGTGAAAATTCAGATTCTCACTCAATTGAACTATTTAAATTCACATGTTGTGTTTAACTAATCGGTAAATCATTCTTTGAAACTTTCATTATAATGTTTTGTTTCTCATACTTACATATTATTTAATCAAGTCAATTACAAAATATAAACGTCAAATATTTAATAGTTAATTTTTTACTTTTACTTCATGCTTCATGAATCATCTTTCAATGACATTACTTATTCAAGATTTTAATAATAGTTATCTAACAAAAAAATTCAAAAGCTTTAATTTTGACTAATTTTTGTTAGTTTTTAATCAAAATTGATTATTTAATTAACTTTAAAATATTAAAGTAGTATTAACAAAATTAATATTTTATATGAGCTTTTATTTAACGTAGTTTAAAACTATATATTATGGTTGTGAAGAGCTTCCATCACTTTTTTTTCTTAGTATTTAAGTATTTGTATTTAATAATTTTATTTTTTCTATGAAATAAGTTTGTACAAATACCTTAAAAATAAAGAAAGAGGTAAAAGAAAGGAGTTAAAATTAATGATTGTAAGGGGTTATATTTTATTTTGTCGAATTGAGTGTGTTTTTCATGTATTTTCACTTTTTTTATGGTATGAATAGAATTTTTGTGTGGACAATTTTATTCATTGCTATTGAAAATATTTGGAATATTTAATATACTAAAAATTTAAATTATTGATAATGTTAAAAACTAAGACAGTAATATGAATAAGGATCATATTGTTTTAAAATTATTTTTTTTGGTTAATTGTGAATTAATATTGTTTAGCATAAAGTGTATATAAAAAATTAATTGATTCTCGATGTTCATTTTGATGAGTTTATTTTTTTTCTTTATTTAATATAAATTTAAGCTTAAAGCACAATATTGAACTAGCATAAATTCCTGCCTCGAGAAATTATATATAAAATTATATATTTTCCACCACAGACAAGAAGACTTGAGGAAACCAATTGATCTTTTTGATGACTTTTTCCTTCATCTTCCTGGTTGTAGAAGAACTCAAACATAAAATATTAGAAAAGGAAGGAAAAGATATCAAAATTTCTAAATAAATATATTTCTAGCTATAACTAAAGAAACTATATGTTCATAAATTCATAAAAAAATGCTAATATTTTTTAATTTTTACGATCTTTGCGAATTATAATTATTTTTATATTATTTTAGATCATGTTATTACATAAAATATCAATTCGCTTGAGTTTGGTAAGAAAGAATGGAGGTTTTTGGTAGTCCTCACATCACAAATTGGTGGTGTACAATTTTACATGTGGCTATTACTTTGTCATTTTTTTTTTTTTTAACAACTCACATATGGATCTTTGTAATTGGTCAATATCACTTTTTTGTTATTATTTTTTTCTTTGTCTTAAATTATTTGTCACATTTCAATTTTCATGAAAAATTATGAACTTTAATCAATATTTTGAAGAAAAAAAACACTAACTTTAAATTTTCATATACTTTTGAATATCTAATTTTTAAATACTGAATTAACTAAACATAATTTTCTTGAGAATTTATTATAAACACGTAATAATATTTTTTTCATTCACTTTATATCTTAGTATAGATTTAGTTATCGAAATAAAATATTATTTTTAAGTTATTGATGCTATTTAAAACTTAATTTTTAAAATTTTTATCTGTCGATTGGACATGCAATTTATTATTTTTTTCTCTTGTAATTTATGGCATAAATTTAGTCAATTATAAGCAATTAACAAAGATTTTATTTAAGGTAGAAAGTAAATACAACAAATACTCTCATTGTTAAATACTTTTAAAAGGTGCCAAAGTAAATTTTAGTAATTCCATCTCAATCGAAAATAAATTTTAGAATATAATTAATGAATCTAATTTTATGTGCGTTCACTTTTAATATAAAAGTTACTTAATAAATAGCTATATTAAATTGATATATAAAATACATTTGATCTTCAAACAGTTTACAATAAAGATCAAAATTGAATCATTAGAGATTATAATCTAAAACAAAAATTTAGTAAAATAGAAACTAGCTTTCTTGTATGTATTTATTCAATTTTTCTTTTAAAAAAATTTAATATATAAATAAAAAAAATATTATCCATTAACCTTCAAATACTATTTAGTACTTTAATATTTTAGAATCCCTTACAAAATATTAAACTGCTATCACTCAAACAAAAAAAATAAGAGTTGAACCTTATTTTAAAGAATATCTATAAATTTTAACGGTAATTTGAGTCCGGACTCAGTACGGACGAAATAACACTAGTATAATAATGGTATTTAGTACTCTTCCTTATTAGTTACACTTACAAACTTAAAACCTAATGCATATTTACAATAGATCAGACCCATATTTAGAGTGTTTTAATTGTTATATTTCTCTAAAATAAAAATAAAAATAGTTGCTTGTTGAAATTTCAAATTAGAACAAATCAATTCAAAAAATCGAATCAAAATAATAAAAAATAAATCTAGTTGAACCTAGAATGAATCGAATTGAGCTAAGTATTTTAACAAATTAAAATTTAAAATTTCTATTTGATAATAGCTAAATTCGCCATGAATTGATTCGTGCCCAGGCCTACCTAACATGTCCCCTTTAAATTTCACACCTGAATTATCAAGTATCACAAAACTATTTAGCGAAATACAATTGAACAATTAGTTGTTGAGTTTCATACCGATGTTTCGCTAGCAATTGATAATTCAGGTATGTTTCGCTCAAACACTTGATAGTTTAGATATGAAATTAAAAATAAAAGATATTTTAAATATATTTTAACCCTTTAACTCTTTAAAGAAATAAAAAAGTTAAAGAGTACTATTTCAAACTGTGAACATTGGGCCATGAAAAATTAATTTGAGGACTGTTTGGTCATGATCTCTCTTTTCAAGCCATTTAGGGATGCTGTCAGATTTCTTTATAACATTTTGTTGTAACAGTATTTTATTAAAGTGATTCGATTTTTTCTAAAATTAATTTTTATATTATAATTTACTTCTCTATCATGATATTTTTCTGTATCAATAATGATATTTATCATAGTGGTACACTTTTTGTAAAATTATTTCTCTGTAATAACATATTCAAATATTATGTAATAGAGTAGTATTTTACAAGAAATATATTATGTACAAAATAAAATATTAAATATTTATGATATTCATCATTAGTGTCATTCACACAGTAAATTTCTAATATGAATATCTAATTTTAAAAAAATTATATTTAAATGGTGCATATCAGTTATTTCATAATTTCACGAAAAAAATGATACTGATGTTTATATATTTTATATTCATGCTCTTTTTAATTTTACATACTTTTATTTATAATAGTTAAATAAGATCTAAAAGTCAAATATCAGTATACATATATAACAACACTTTCGTATAATAACTATAAATTTTTCGAATAAATATTGCTACAATAAAGAAGTTTGACTTTATCTGCTTATGAAATTTTTTCATTTTTTGGCCAATGATTATGTTGACAAATTTTTATCCCATGATATATCAAGGGGTGTACATGGACCATATTGGTTTGGGTTTTTAAAGGTCAAACCAAATAATTTGTGTCGGATTTTAAAATTTATAAATCAAATCAAATTATTTGCGTTGTATTTTTAAATTTATAAATCAAACCAAACTAATAAAGTTTAGATTTTTCAACCTCAATTTTTTTATTTTCTTTAATTTTTTAGATTTTTCCGATAAAGTGTTCATATAAACATATAATTAACTCGTAGTGAAATTCATAACACCTTAAAGTATTCTTTATGTATACTTCATATAAATTCATGACATGTAGACTTGATAATGTTGCAAAATAATGTTTTCTGTGGTGGTCTTGAAAATGCATCATTTCGAATATCAATGCTATGTACGAAGACTTGATAATATTTTCAATTAGTTAATCTTCCTGAATCTTCTCATCATAGATGTTGCAGGTGTATATATATATATATATTTATATGTCTGATATCGTATCTTCTACCTAATTGCATATGTTTTCTTCTATTAAGTTATTGATTCAATTATCTTGCACACAGTAATAAATTAATGTAAATATATAAGTAAAGTGTATGAAATATTAAAAAAAGTTCACCTCATCAATAGAAAGCTTGATGAAAAAAGATCCGATGAATTTGTTTATCTTTTGTTGAATCATTTTCACGGCCATGCTTCTAAAGCCAAGAATGTTATTTATCTTTTTTCTCAATTTTTTGACATTTTTCTTAATTTTTCATATTTATGGAATTTATTAGAAAATGTAAAAATTAATTCTTAATTACATTCTATTAATTATTAATCAATTTTTCTGTTTAGATAACCAAGAGTCATTATCATTAATTTAGTAATTTAGTCACCATTAATCATTTATAATATAATAAAATAATACTATATTTTTATTATTTTCTTCTTTTAGCTACTCCCACCGTTTTCTTTCTTTTGTTTAATTTCATTATTTTCTTCTTTTAGCTACTCTCAACGTTTTCTTCTATTTTTTTAATAGTTCAACGCTTTAATTTTTTACGTTTAGATACACATCATTATACCTTGATTATATTATAAATAAAAATGATATCTTTTCACATTTATTTTGTTGTTATTTTTTATTATCTTAATTTGCTTTAAACTGTCATAACTCACATCTATTATTTTCATAATTTCTATTTATTATGTAACTTCAATACTCTTCAGATTCATAACCTCCAAAAAATTAATGTGAAATTCATAACACCTTAAAGTGTTCTTTATGTATACTTCATATAAATTCATGACATGCAGTGAGACTTGATAATGTTGCAAAATAATATTTTCTGTGGTGGTCTTGAAAATGCATCATTTCGAATATCAATGCTATGTAAGAAGACTGGATAATATTTTCAATTAGTTAATCTTTCTGAATCTTCTCATCATAGATGTTGCAGGTATGTATATATTTATATGTCTGATATCGTATCTTCTACCTAATTGCATATGTTTTCTTCTATTAAGTTATTGATTCAATTATCTTGCACACAGTAATAAATTAATGTAAATATATAAGTAAAGTGTATGAAATAATAAAAAAATTTCACCTCATCAATAGAAAGCTTGATGAAAAAAGATCCGATGAATTTGTTTATCTTTTATTGAATCATTTTCGCGGCTTAATAAATTTGCTAAGTTAATGTTTTTTAGTGTTTCAGAATATAGTTAACCAATATGTTAATTAATAGATTACGACAATTGGATCAAATTTGTCATTTTTTTTTCTACATTACCTCGACGTGACATCCTCGTGTTATAGGGTGAATTTCAAAAGGTATGAAAGATCTCCCATCAAGCCGAACATATGACTTTCACAATGTATTTAGTTAAATTTATAAAATATTTAGTAGAATAAAAGGTCAGTAGATCTCAAGGATAACGAAGAACTGAAAGAGCATAGCATGATTTAGTAATGTTTGTTGAATTATCAAATATTCAATGAAATCTATTTTTCCAAAAAAGTTCGGAGAAATGTAATTTACATATACATAGAGATCTATATATATAATAAAGTTATTTGTGTAAGTCTAAAGTTTCTATATGATGAAAAGAAAATAATAAAATTTAAATCAAGGCTTTTTTTTATTTGAAGATCAAAACCTCTTTGTATAAATTTAAAACACGAGAGTGAAAAATTAGTGTTCAATATTGTCCTTTTTGATTGAAAGAACACATACTTTGAGTACCTAAAATTATTCAAAATTAATGTCTTGACAATATAACTGATATGAAGGGCGTTGTTGCACATAAAAAATATTTATTTCAGTGATTTATCCAATTTATAAAATTAATTTTTATATGAACATATAGAAAAATCTACCTTTCATTGAATTAAATTACAAAAAAAAAAGTCTCATTGTTTAAAAAAAAGACCACCGCGCGAAGTGCAGATAAATTTTCTAGTATTAAAATAAATTTAGATTATGTATTTATGCAAAACTAAAGAATGGATATCCAACATTATCCTAGTATTTAATTGAATATTTTTTTTAACAACTAAACAAACATTTTCACATCACCTCTCGACTGTTTATGGGTCTTTGCTAACTAAAATTTACCTTGTTTTATGAGGTCATTAGTATTGCCTAGAGTCGGACAATGCTTTCTCATTGTAATTACCTTTTTTTAAGGGAAAAGACTCAAATATGCCACTGAACTATCAGAAATGACTCATTTATGCCATCAATTAAAAGTTGAGGTCATTCATGCCATCACCGTTACAAAATCAGCTCACCCATGCCATTATTTTTTAACGGTGATTTTCAAAAATAACTTGCCACGTGGCCTTTTATTAGAGATCCACATCATTAATTAAAATAAGCAAAAAGGTTCAAATATGCCATTGAACTATCAGAAATGACTCATTTATGCCATCAGTTAAAAGTTCGAATTATTCATGCCATCACCGTTATAAAATTAACTCACTCATGCCATTACTTTTTAATGATGGATTTTTAAAAGTAGCTTTGCCACGTGGTCTTTTATTAGAAGTCCACGACATTAATTCAAAGAAATCAATATTAATTTCAAAATATCTGAAATTAGTTAGTATCAAAATTATTTTTTTCAACATTTATACCATAATGATGGGAGAAGTTATCCCATATACATGGCGGGATAATTGAAATAACATACTTTTTTTAAGCCATTATTTGAAAATAATTTTTCAACAATGTATGCTCCACTAATTCATGACGAGAGAAGTTATTCCATAAGCATGGCGGAATAATTGGGATAACAGACTTCTTTTAAGTCGTTATTTGAAAATAATTTTTTCAATAATATATACTCCCCTAATTCGTGATGGGAGAATGGAGAAGTTCTATTGGTATGTCTCTTTGTTTTTCTTGCTTGCCCTAATCATTCATTGATTTATTTTCTTGCAACTTCAGAGTATATATTGGAGTCACTGGAATTAAAACTAATCAGTTACTGTAGGATATAATTTTTGTGATTTCTGTTAAGCGTAGCATTTATAATAATTTAGAGTCAACTAGAAATAGCCAAATGATATACATTAATCACTATTTTTTCTGATTAGAAAAATAGTTGTTGTTGTAGGAAAAAAATATTTTAATGGGTGTGGGTCGGGTTATGTTAAATGAATCGGTTGTTTTTAATGGGTCTAAGATATTTTGAAATTAATAGTGATTTATTTTAATTAATGTCGCAGACCTCTGATAAAAGGCCATATGACAAAACTGTTTTGGAAAACCCATCATTAAAAAGTAATGAAATGGGTGAGCTGATTTTATAACGACGATGATATGAATGAGCTGAACTTTTTACTGATGGCATAAATGAGCCATTTCTGATAGTTTAATGGCATATTTGAGCCTTTTCCCTTATTTTAATTAATGACGTGGACCTTTAATAAAATGCCACGTGACAAAACTATTTTTGAAAATCACCGTTAAAAATTAATGGCATGGATGAGCCGATTTTGTAACGGCGATGGCATGAATGAGTCAAACTTTTAACTGATGGCATAAATGAGCCATTTCTGATAGTTCAATGGTATATTTGAGCCTTTTTCCCTGAATTCCCTTGTCTTAGACCCCTTTTAGCTTGAGATGTGTTTGTAAGTGTTCCATTTACAATAAAGGTGTAACTCACAGTATTAATGCAGATTATAATTCAAGAGATCATCTGTGGATGAAACCCCAACTCCTTAAGAATTTGCTCAACACATGCCCATTCCACACTATCACAAGCCTTTTGTAAATCTACCTTGATCATAAATCTAGGGAAAATTTGCTTTTTAGTTTATCCTTTAACCAACCCATGATTGATTAAATGTTGTCTGAGACAAGTCTTCTTGGTACAAAAGTTGATTGACATTGCCCCACAATACCATTCAAAATACCTTGAATTCTTCTTATGATCACTTTTGAAATGACTTTATATATGATGATACAACAAACTATAAGCATGCACTCTCTAATAGTATCACATTTAGAGTTTTTAGGAATCAGAGTAACAACTGTATTTTTAACAGCTCTTAGGATAGTATTCTTATCAAAGAATTCCTGCATAGCTTTATGAACATCTATGTGGACAACCCTCCGATCTTTTTTAAAGAAATAAATTGAGAATCCATCTATTTCAGGGATTTTGTTGCCATTGATACTGAATAACGCCTTTCGTACTTTCTGCATATATCTGTAACACCCTGAAAATCTGTCCCAAAATGTCACACGGTGCTTAGGACCACAAGTGATTCCAAGCTAACCCTTCTACTGGCATAACTTGTTGGGTCAATTGGTGTGAATGGAAAATGAAGAGACACAACCTTTTATGAAAAGACATATTATTTTGAAAAAGGAGTGACTGTTCAGATAGTTGTGTCTGTTCAGAAAAAGACACAATGTTTCGAATGAATAGACATGACTCTTCCAAGGGATACACCTTTTCGGATAAATCATTGCCACTTTTTGGAAGAGGCACTTGATGGCTATATAAACCTGCATTTATCCACATGTTTTGGAATGAAAAATTTTCTGAAATAAAAACTCTTCTTGTCTTCAAAATATTCCTTGTGATCAATCAAATCATTGAGGAAGTTCGATGAATCCAATTATTTAAGGTACTACTATAGTTGGATTGAAAACCATTTTATCCTGGGATGAAGATTCCAAAACCTCGGATACAGTGATGGGATTATTCCTTAAGGACACTCCATGAAGTTGGGGGACTTGGCTTTACATTTCTGTTTCATCTTAATTTCTGAAAAAATAAAATACACTTCTTAAAAAGATCACTTTGATCTTGTGTTGAGGGTGTTGTTGTACTTCATAGTGTTCTTGTTTTAAACTTGAACTAATGTTAAAGTTATTGTGTCAAATTACAGATTCTTGTACCCGAAAACGTTGAAAAACAACAATATTAAGGAAATAACTTTACTAATCTGTATTGTTTCGTTTACTGTTTTTTCAGTAAAATAGTTAAACTTCATATTGATAGTTCTTCAACTTTTTAAACTTGTGTTTGAAGTTCTTGAAACTTTATTTTGATAGTTCATAAGTTGGTTGAACTTGTGTTGAAGTTCTTAACATTTGGTTTTGCTATTTTCCAGAAAATAGTTTGAACTTTATTCCGTTGATGTTCATAAGTTGGGTTGAACTTATTGTTAAAAGTTCAAAGTTGTAAATACAGAGTTAAAACTTCATTTGATTTTTCATATGTTAATTTGAACATGTGTTTGAAGTTATTATTGAAAAATACAGATTTTATCAAAAGTGGGGAAAACAACAATCTTAAGGAATAATTTTTAGAAAAAGGAAATTTTTTTTTTGCTTGTTTGGTGAAATTTTCTTTTCACTAAAGTTTTTTTTTTTGAATCTATATAGCTTGATTTCTGGAGATTAAAGCTTTTAGCTTTCTACTCCGTTTGAACTTAACTAGTGATTTGAAGAAATAAAATCTTCATCACAAGTTAAAGATCACTCGGTTAACGATTGGAAGTCATAAAAACTTCATCGTTAAACTAGAAACAAGAAGTGTTTAAAGTTGCTGTAATTTTTTAATAAGTATATCAATATACTTAAGGTATTATCTTGTGGTGACAGAAAAATTACGACTGATAGTCAAATGCATGATGCTGGAACGACTATGGCGGCACCTAGTATTGCCACGATGAGTCGTACTAATGTTCCGCAAGCTATGGCACCGACGGAGAAATGAGAAATCCGGAAAGTTCAGGGGTATTGACTTCAAGAAATGGCAGCAGAAAATATTCTTCTACCTCACAACTCTGTGTCTGTAAAGGTTCAAGGTTGAGGAAGCTCCGGAGGTGCCCGAGGGAACCTCTGAAAAAGAATGCTTCGTGATTGTGGAGCCTCAGAAACACATAAATTTCCTTTGCAGGAATTATATCTTGAGTGGTCTCCAAGATGACCTTTACAATGTGTATAGCAGAACCAAGACTACAAAAGAGTTATGGGGAGCGCTAGAATGGAAGTACAAGACGGAGGATATCGAAACTAAAAAGTTCTTTGTTGCAAGATTCCTGGAGTACAAAATGATAGAAAACAAGTCTGTTGTTTCCCAAGTGCAGGAACTGCAAGTGATCATCCATGATCTCCTAGGGGAAGGTATGATTTTGACAAATACCGTTGTTGAATAATTTTAAAATGTTCTTAGTATTCACATGAATTTTATTGTAGGTTTGATTGTGAATAAAATATTTCAAGTAGCGGCAATAATAGAGAAGCTACCACCTATGTGGAAAGACTTCAAAAACTATTTGAAACACAAACGTAAGGAGATGTCAGTCGAAGATCTGATTGTACGACTACGCATTGAAGAAGATAACAAGGCTGCGAAAAGAAGGTCAAGAGACAATTCTGCAATGAGTGGAGCAAACATTGTAGAAGATGACCAAAATAACTCTAAAAAGCGAAAGAAAGCTAGAAATGAAAGTAATCAACCTAAGAAGAAATTCAAGGAAAAGTGCTTCAACTGTGGCAAGATTGACCACAAGTCTACAGATTGTCGTGCCCCAAAGAAAGGGAAGAAGAAGGACCAAACAAATCTGGCTGAGTCTAAGAAAGAAATGGATGATCTGTGTGCTATGCTTTCCGAATGAAACTTGGTGGGAAATCCTCGCGAATAGTGGATGGATTCTAGTGCCACCCACTATGTTTGTGCTAACAAGGAGTTGTTTTCGATGTTCACTCCGGCTCAAGTAGAAGAAAAAATCTACATGGTAAACTCCGCTACTGCAAAAGTGGAAGGAAAAGAAAAAGTGTGCTTGAAGATGACTTCCGGCAAAGTATTGACACTTAACAATGTCTTGTATGTTCCGGAGTTACGAAAGAACTTGATTTTTGTTTCACTTCTAGACAAGAACAGATTCAAATGTGTATTTGTTTTCAGAAAAATTGTACTTAGTAATGGAGAAGTGTATGTAGGAAAAGGCTACCTCAATGAGGGCCTATTCAAAATGAATGTAATGTATGTTGAAATCAATAAAAGTTCAAATTCTTCTTACTTGCTTGAGTCTCCCAATTTGTGGCATGAACGACTAGGCTATGTTAATTACAAAACAATACGAAAACTGATTAACTTAGAAGTTTTGCCAAACTTAGAGTGCAATAAATCAAAGTGTCAAACTTGTGTGGAATCAAAGTATGCTAAGCATCCGTATAAGTCCGTTGAAAGGAATTTCAAGCCCTTAGACTTAATCCACACTGACATTTGTGATATGAAGTCAACACCATCACGTGGTGGGAAAAAATATTTTATAACTTTTATTGACAATTGCACTAGATATTGTTATGTCTATTTGCTAAACAGTAAGGATGAAGAAATAGATGCATTTAGGCAATATAAAACAGAAGTTGAAAATTAGTTAGAGAAAAAATGTAACACCTCGTATTTCGGGCTAGAATGAAAACCGTCTTTTCTCCGTGTAGATGTTCCAAAAGCCATAAATCCTACACAAATTTGGTATGTTAATCAATTATGTAGTGTGGGAACCTATTTGGGCATGAATTGAGATCCCCTAACTCAAGGTCAAGTTGAAGGCTTTCCTATCGTTCGAGTTTTAGTGAGCGTCGAAACTTGAGTCAACTTCAATCTACCATAACTCCTTGTATATGATGAACTGGGTGGCTTACTATATATCAAATGAAATCTCTTTGAATTATCTTTCCAACTATATCAATTTCTCCTAAATCCAATATCGGAGCAAAAGTTATACCAATTTTACTCCAACATGTCAGTCTGAAAAACTGAGTGACGACATTCGTGATAACTTATCACAAGTGTGATGACTTATCACGAATGTCGTCAGCCTTAGAAAGAATTCAGTCCCCAGTGACGGCATTTCTGATAAGTTATCACAAGTTTGATGACTTATCACGAATGTCATCAGCCTTAGGCAGAAATCCATCAATTCCAGCCCCCGCTTGACGACATTTGTGACGACTTATCACAAGTCTGACGGCCTATCACAAATGTCGCCAGCCTTAGATTTTCAGCAATTGGGAAGCGATTTAGTAAGGGTATTTTGGTATTTTTTTCTTTACTTTCCACGACTTATAACCCTCAAGGAGCGTATTATCTTCCATTTTCTTTAGTTAAACATCTCAAAATTCTCTACACACCTTCAACCACAAGGTTAGGGTTTCAACATAAAAACCCAATTATCTAGAGATTCAACCGTGAGAATTCGATAATTCTTGCATATTTGAATTCCACGTTAAGAGGGCTACGAGGGACACCCAATAGTTCGTGAATAACCTACCGGAATTTTTGAAGTCATCTAAATGCTCCAAGTTTAAGGTATGTGGGTTTGAACAAGAACACTCTTTCGTTCTCGTGCCCAAAAGTTTTAGTTTTTCTTAAAGAATTTTATATTTTCAAGAATGAATTCATATTATTTTGCTATATTTCAAGTTAATGAGATTATGGAATTGTTCAAGTCTTGAATTGCATGATTATCTTATTTAATTATGGTATAAATTGAGAGTTCATGACATAAATTGCATATTCCTATATTGATATCATATTTTCATGAATTTCCAAGATTTGTTGTCGTGAATTGAGCCTTATTGTGAAATTCTGAGTCTTTGAGAATGACTTATTGATACTTTTTAAAGTGTTTCAAGAAGAGTACATATATTTCTACGTTATTGAGACTTTAAAGCTTATTCATGATAAGTCTATCAAGATTTCAAGAAAGAAGTTAGTTTTGATCCTAAGTTAAGAAGGAAATCCACATCCTTGATTTTGAGATAAAGGGGATGCATTTTGGCTCCCATCACATATTGTTGAAATATTTTTAAGGTGGATTTTCTTAATTTTTGAGCTAAGTAAGGGAGTAGTATTTAGCACCGAGTTGGGATTGATTCTGAGGTCTTATGCCCTAGAACTACGTGCCCCCATAGGTTTTTGATTTACCCCAAGTGGGTTAAGATAGTGATCACTAAAGTTAAGGTTCTATCCGATGGCAAGGATAGAACAACTCTCCCCAACATGGGTAAGACGTTGGACTCCATGTAGATCATGGTTTATGTTGGTTAGAAGAAACTCCCAAAGATGTCCCCCACTCTTGAAATAGTTTTATTGATTTAAAGTATTGAGATAAAGAGTTTACTATACATAATGAGTTTCATATTTGATCTAGCTTACAAGTTTTAAGAATAAGTGGAGAATACAGATTTTAGAAGCAAGTTAAATGACTCACGAGATTTATACATGTTTCATTATTCATGATTTACGAGATTTATATTTCAGATATTATTCAAGCTATGTGAGTCATTTATGTTAGCATGCATAATTTTATAAGCTATGGTGATATTGAGATATTGTTTACTTATTGCATTGCACTCCCATATACTCAGTACATTCCCAAAGTGCCGATCCACATATACGTCTATGTGCTACATTGTCTCATAATGTAGGTACAAGACTTAGTATGCACATTCAGATTCAGTCAGCTCGCAGCTTCCAGTCAGCAGGTGATAAATCCTTTTAATTCAAGGGTTTGAGCCAGATAGACAGTTTGAGTAGTTCTTTATTTTCCTATTTCAGTCGTATTGAGTTGGGATAGTTGGGAGTCATGACCCGGCTATCTAAAGTCAGTACTAGTAGAGGCTTCATAGATAGTCAGTAGAAGTTGATGTATTCAGTTTCAGTTTTGATTTGTAAAGCAAAGTTGTAATCTTGTAAATTCAGTTTTGTATTGATCAGATTCAAAAAAGAGTTGTTTTCCGCTAATTTGTACAGATTTATACTTTTTATTCAGTTGCTTATGAGTTATACCAGTAGAAGGGTTAGCTTGGGGTCACTTATGACCCTAAGCACTGTGTGACGTCTCGAGACCCATTTCTGGGGCGTTACAAAATATCAAAGCAATAAGAAGTGATTGGGACGAAGAATATGAATCTCTCTCGCCGAAATATGTGTAGAAAATAGAATTGTCCATCAAACTACGGCCCCGTATTCACCTCAATCTAATAGAATTGTGGAAAGAAAAAATTAAAATTTGAAGAAAATAATGAATGTCTTACTTATAAGTTCAGGTTTACCGCAAAGCTTGTGGGGGGAGGCTATACTTACAGCCAACCAAATACTCAATAGAGTTCTCCATAGTAAGACACAATCAATTCCTTATAAAAAATGGAAAAGAAGGAAACCCAACTTGAAATATTTCAAAGTGTGGGGGTGTCTAGCGAAGGTCCAAGTTCCTATGCCTAAAAGGGTTAAGATAGGACCTAAGACACTGGACTGCGTGTTCATAGGATATGCTAAAAGTAGTAAAGCATATCGGTTTTTGGTTCATAAATCCGAACATCTGGATATTAATGAAAATATAATAATTGAATCAGATAATACTGAATTCTTTAAGAACATTTATCCGTATAAAACTAGACATGAACAGTCTAGTGGGGGGTCTAAACGACCTCGAGATGAACCAAGTGAGAATGTACATAATGATGAGAATCCTAGATGTAGTACACGTCAAAGAACGTCAACTTTGTTTGGATCAGATTTTGTAATATTTCTCTTAGAAAATGAGCCTCAAACATTTAAGGAAGCGATGACGTCTTCGAACTCATCCTTTTGAAAAAAGGCAGTCGATAGTGAGATTGATTCAATCTTAAGCAACCATATGTGGGAGTTGGTTGATTTTCCTCCAGGAAATAAACCTTTAGGTTCTAAATGGATCTTCAAAAGAAAAATGAAAGTGGATAGTACTATTGACAAATACAAGGCGAGACTTGTAGTAAAAGGCTTCAAACAGAAAGAATACCTTGATTACTTTGATACATACTCGCCAGTAATAAGGATAACATCGATTCGAATGTTAATTGCCTTGGAGGCGGTATATGGTCTTGAAATCCATCAAATGGATATGAAAACTGGATTCCTAAATGGAGAATTGGAGGAAGAAATTTACATGAAACAACCTGAGGGTTTTGTGGTTCCAGGAAAAAAATAAGGTTTGTAAACTTGTTAAGTCACTTTATGGACTAAAACAAGCACCTAAACAATGACATGCAAAGTTTGACCAAACCATGTTGGCAAACGGGTTCAAGATAAATGAATGTGATAAATGTGTTTACATTAAACACACTCCAAATCACCAAGTCATTATTTGTTTATATGTGGATGATATGTTAATCATCAGTAGAGACATTTCGGACATAAATGCAATGAAAGGAATGCTTGAGAGCAAGTTTGATATGAAAGACCTTGGAGTTGCGAATGTGATCTTATGAATAAGAATTCATAGAACTCCACAAGGATTGACATTGTCACAGTCTCATTATATCGAAAAAGTACTTGACAAATTCAAGTATATGGAATTCGGTATTGCCAAGACTCAATTGGACGTGAGCTTTGCACTTCGAAAGAATGAACTATACGTAAGAGTATTGGGATGTTTAATGTATATAATGAAATGTACACGACCAGACATAGCATGCATTATTAGTAAGTTGAGTCGGTACACCAGTAATCCTAATAAAACTCATTGGATGACAATGAAAAGAGTTTGGGGTATCTTAAATACACTCAAGACTACACTTTGCATTATAATAAATATCCTACGATGCTTGAAGGATATAATGATACAAATTGGATCACCGGATCAAACGAAGTAAAATCCATGAGTGGATATGTATTTACTATCGGTGGAGGAGCGGTCTATTGGAAATCATCCAAACAGACTTGTATTGCTCGCTCTACAATGGAATCTAAATTTATTACATTAGATAAAGCCGGCGAAGAAGCAAAATGGCTCCAAAATTTCTTGAAAGATATTCCTTATTGGCCCAAACCAGTGGCACCAGTATGTATACACTGTGATAGCCAAGCGGCGATAGGTAGGGCAGAGAGCATGACGTACAACGGTAAATCTCGTCACATAAGATGGAGACATAATACCGTTAGAGAACTTCTCTCTAATGAAATTATCATTGTTGACTATGTGAAGTCAAAGAATAATGTGTCGGATCCACTTACAAAAGGCCTATGTAGAGAAGGAGTTGAGAGAACATCCAAGGGAATGTGTTTAATGCCTAGGACAAGTCAGCATGACGGTAACTCTACCTAGCAGACTGGAGATCCCAAGATCTAGGTTCAAGAAGATCAAATAAAGTTGTGTCTGACAGGTTCAACATTGTCAAAATACCAACCCATTCTCATGATATAGACAATGTTTAGTAAATACGGATAAGACTTAAGGTGAAAAGTCTTTTAATGATTATCGAAATTTTGCAGATTTGACCAAATACTTTTATCTATAGGATTGAATGTTTAGAAATCACCTATGTGAGGGCGAAGTAGAAGCCGTTTCAAGGAGAATGTTAGTAAAGGCCTATTCTCTAAGATCTCATGAAACCGGGACGTGTTCATGGTTGAAAAGAACAAAACTGTGAGAACCATAAACGGTAAAAGGCTGGTTGCGTGACATGTGTTGTCTAAGTGTACATTAAAGCTCGACAGTTCAAAGATATCAAATCTACCAATTGACCGAGTGCATCCGATGCATGTTCACTACGAAAATTTCAAAGGAAAACCCACTTACCCTGATGCAATCAGTCTTTGGTTGATGATCACATATTTGTTCGTAAGGTTTTACAAAGAATAGTCATTCCCCATTTATGTCGGGGATTGGTGGATTCAATTGGTGTGAATGGAAAATGGAGGGACACAACCTTTTATGAAAAAACATATTATTTTGGAAAAGGAGTGACTATTCAGATAGTTGTATCTGTTCAGAAAAAGACACAATATTTAGAATGAACAAACATGACTCTTTCAAAGGATACAACTTTTCGGATGAATCATTGCCACCTTTTGGAAGGGGCACTTGATGGCTATATAAATCTGCATTTACCTACAGGTTTTGGAATGAAATTTTTTCTAAAATACAAATTCTTCTTGTCTTCAAAACATTCCTTGTGATCAATCAAATCGTTGAGTGAGTTCGACGAATCTAATTATTTGAGGTACCACTATAGTTGGATCGAAAGCCATTTTATCCTGGGAGGAAGATTCCAAAACCCGGGTACAGTGAGGAAATTATTCCTTAAGGACACTCTGTGAAGTTGGGGGACTTGACTTTACATTTCTGTTTTATCTTAATTTTTGAAAAAATAAAACACACTTCTTAAGAAGATCACTTTGATCTTGTGTTGAGGGTGTTGTTGTACTTCATAGTATTCTTGTTTTAAACTTGAACTAGTGTTGAATTTATTGTGTCAAATTACAGATTCTTGTACCCGAAAATATTGAAAAACAACATTCTTAAGGAAATAACTTTACTAATCTGTATTGTTTTGTTTACTATTGTTTCAGTAAAATAGTTGAACTTCATATTGATAGTTCTTCAACTTTTTGAACTTGTGTTTGAAGTTTTTGAAACTTTATTTTGATGGTTCATAAGTTGGTTGAACTTGTGTTGAAGTTCTTAACATTTGGTTTTGCTATTTTCTAGAAAATAGTTTGAACTTCATTTCGTTGATGTTCATAAGTTGAGTTGAACTTATTGTTCAGAGTTCAAAGTTGTAAATACAGAGTTAAAACTTTATTTGATTGTTCATATGTTAATTTGAACATGTGTTTAAAGTTATTATTGAAAAATACAGATTTTATCAAAATTGAGAAAAACAACATAACTCATAAGCAACTGAATGATACGTATAAAACGACTGAGTTTATTGTGAGGAAATATAATAACGATGGAATCTGGAAAAATTACAATATCAATACAACTTTTACATTTAGATAGAGTCTGAAAAGAGGGATTGAAATTACATGACTTACTCTAACTGACATCTATGAAGCCTCTACTATACTGACTATAGATAGCTGGGATGCGACAACAACTACCACTAATCAATACATATGAATAAGAAAATAAAGTACATTAATAACATCTAACTAAAGTCTCCAAAGTAGGAGGACTCCTCATCTGCCGGCTAGAATCTGCAAACTGTCCGAATATAGTATACGTGCTACAACTGAGCTAATACCTATATTATGAGACAATGTAGCACATAGACATATATGTGGATCAGTACTTTGAGGATGTACTGAGTATATGGTGTGAAAAGCATAAGTAGAAGATCATATTATCATCATAATTTATAAAATAATGCATGCTAAATGTATATGACTCACATAAGCTGGAGTATCTGAAATACTGAAAATAATAATCATAAGAAACAAATCATACTTGTAAATCTAGTAAGCCATAACATTTAGTTCTAAAAGTTGTGCTACTACTTTGTCTTTAAATCATACTGTCTAAGTGTAGAAAAGACTCACTTCTAAGTCTGAAATTTGAAAACTAAAATCTGTAACTCTTATCTTTCTGTAAAGCATAATCTGAGTAAAACGGTAAGCCTTTACACATAGATTTCTAAAATCTGGAAAAATACTTTATCTTAGGGCTTAAAATCTTAAAACCATAACTTCCAAAACATATGCTTTTATCTTAAATCTTTAAATCAATAGACTATTGAAGAGTAGGGGACATCTGTTGGGAGGTTCTTCTAACCGACATATACCATGTGAGCATCCATGGAGTCCCACGTCTGGGCACCGTTAGGTAGGGTTGTTCTACCCTTGCTATCGGAATAAAACTTCTATCTTAGTGATCACAATCTGAGTCATCCGCGTAGAAGTGGGAATAAATCTGAATCCTACATTGGCACGTAGTTCTGGGGTCTGAAATCGTAGTAACCTACCCATCTCGGTGCTAAATACTACTCCCATTCTTATGCTCAAAATCTTAAGAAATCACTTCAAAATAGCACAAGGGTTTACAAGAAAATCAATTATGCTTTTCTTTCTTTAAATCTCAAGTCATATGAACAATGTGGATTCTTTATCTTAGCTTAGGACCAAAAGGTCAAATCTTTATCAAAATCTGTGAATAATCTTATCTGAGGGTGCTCATAGCACAAATAATCTCGAAATAACAATCTTAAATTGGGGCTTAACGACCCATGCATCAATCTCATGTTAAAACATCTAAAATTCATGCTTGATAATGTAAACACTTATAATTCATCATAAAATCTGGAAATTTCTGTATAATGCATAGAAATATGAATATAGTCATGTAATTCAACTTCTAAATCATGGGAAATCTCATAATGTTACAAGTAATGATAATGGGTATAAACCCTAACTTAAATTTCATGAGAAATCTCATAAATTGCAGTAGATTTATAATTAAAGTAAAGTTTTGGGCACAAGAATGAAAGAATTATCTTGTTCAAAACCCCACATACCTTGATAGATGATTAGATGAAGAAACTTGAATTATTGATTCCCATTTGAGTTCTTGAAGATGAGGTCTTGACTATCTTGTCTTGGGAATCTTCAATCTAAAGCTTTCTTGGAGAATCTATGGTGGAATTTGATTTCTTGGAGAAGGGGCTTTTGGTTTCTAGGATTTTTGTTTGAGAGAAAATTGATGAATATAAGCCTAAAGTGCTTAAAATAGGCTTAAATCTTATGTTTGAGTGGATTGGGGGCTTGGGAATTGACCAAAATACCCTCTTTAAACTTCTAGACGGAACTGAAAATGTAGCATTTTTCTGATTTGGGTGGCCACCGCGACGCGCCACAATCGTGGTGGCTCACTAAAAAGGACGAGTGGGAACTGGTCTTTCCCCGCGATGCGGAGCTATCGCGGTGCCCTATAATTTTGCCATTGTGGCCACTGGGGTGATGCGCCACTATCGCGTAGGCTTGCTGGAAATTGACAAATGTGAAATGGGACTCCTCCGCGATGCGGTGGAATCGCGAAGTCTCACTGGAATTTGACAAATGCTAATTTGCTTAGCTCTGCGACGCGCTGAGAGTCTAGGTGACACACTGTCAACTTAAAAATGCCATAACTCCTTCACCGAGTGTCGGATTTAGGCGAATTTGGTATCGATAGAAAACATATTTAATTTCCCACACAATGAAAAGTCAAAATCTTGAAAATTCAACATGAAATAAATAGTATTCATTTTGGAAGCTATCCCTTAATATTCTAGGAACGAGTTTAAGCTAGGAAAATACGGGGTATTACAATATCCCCCTACTGCTCTAGAGTAATCCTTGGCCGCAACCTCATACTAGATATGTCTATTGCTGGTGTAGCCTCAGTAGTAGAACCAAATAAACTTTTGTAAAAAAACACCAACTCTTTTGCAACCTCTTGAGTTTTATGCAACAACTTTCCACTGTTGTCTTTCAATAGAGAAATAGTATTAGCACTAGATCTTGCCTTCCAACATTTGAAGAAATAAATGTTATTACTGTCACCTGCCTCAATCCATTGAGCTTTAGACTTTTGTTTAGGAATTTTCCATGTATACTCAACCATTTGCGGGGTTCTTGATTAGCTTCAACTTCCTTGTTCACCAATTCAATATTTGTAGAGGTATTTAATAGATTTTGAGCAACAACCACAGATTCTCTAGCATGCTCAATCCTTCGTTTTAGACTTTCTATATATTCATTCTATAAGTTTTTCAGAGGCTCTTTACCCGCTTCTTCCACACCTTGAACATGCAGGTATCCTGTATTGAAGTAATCCATATCTGCTCCACTGTTTGCATAAAACCATCAGCATCTGCTAGTACATTAATTAGCCTAAATGTCTTTCTATTATGAGCTTCACTAGATACAATCTCAATTTGAGTGGGAGAATGATCGGACAAATAATTTCCACAAAGTTGAAATATAATCCCTCCATACTGCAACATCCTTACATCATTACATAAAGCTCTATCTATTTTACTCTGTATATGTGTTTATTACTCTTATGTAAATTTCCTTTCCATTGCCTTCATATCTATCAGATTTAAATTGTCCACCACTGCTTTATAATTTTTACTTTTTAGAGGCATGTACTGGCTGCCCCCCAAATTCTGTCCTTACTATCGAATATAGAATTACAGTCTCTACACATACACCAAGGCATAGTAATGCCAACTCCAATGTGATTTAGACCCTCTCGTAGTTCTTTTCTTTCCTTTTAAGTTGTTACTCCCATATATATTACAGTCAAAACACATTTAAAACCTGACATTTTATCTTGAAAAAAATAGTGTATAAACTGATTATGTATATAACCTGTTGAATGACATAAACTTCTGCCTCCTTCCATAGAACCCAAATCCTTCCATTCTTAGTGTATAAAATAATCTTTTTTCACATGTGGTATAACCTTTCAAGGATCAGGAATGCCTTTTCCTATTTTTTTTTACTAGTCCGTCCCTATGCTAACAAAAATATTTAATGGAATATTGTTGTTAAAATTAATATCGATTTGGACTTTATTTGAATATTTATGGGGCTATAAATTTATGGATAAATTACACAAATTCCAAACCTAAGAGAGTATATAACCCAATATCTCTTACCCTTTTTAAAATTTATATAAAATCCCGGTATTTAATTTTACTCTTCAACAAAACCCCACATCCTATTTTTACTCCACCATTAATTCATGCAAGATAATTTTTTTTGCAAAGATTACCTTCCCTAAAATCTCTCCCAAATTATAATCAATTAAAACACAACTATTTTTCTTTAATTTCCTCCCCTAAAATCTCTCTCAATTTTTTTTTAAAATCGATTGATACATATATAAATTTATTTAGTTATTCATACATGTTTATTATTTAATGATGATTCATATGAATGATAAATATGATATCATTATATGAGTATTATGGGGATTCATACGATAGATACGGTTTTAATGGTTGATACATATGATATCATTATATGGATATTATGGTGTTATGGTTGATACATATGATATTAATGGGTGATACATATGATATTATGGTAATTCATATGGTAGCTATAGTTATTATTTTGATTATTGAGTGATTCATATGTTATTAATGGGTGATAATTAATTCATTGTGCAACCGATTGTGAGTGATTTGCTCCACAAAATAAAAGAGAATTTGTTACTTCCTTAAATAAATATCTAGTCAGTTTTAAATGTATTAGTTTTTTTATATGTATCACCTTATATCATATCTATCACGATTTTAAAAACCGGGATAAGATGTAATTAACCAGATAGTTGGGATAAAATGTAACATCACTTAAAGATTCAAGGATTTATGTAAGATATAGACCGTCCAAATTTTAAGTTTAAATTTGAAATAATATGTTGAGAGATAAAAACAAGAAAAAATTACATAACACCACAACTTATATTTACTAAACTACATAAAATTCCTAAATTACATAATACCACAATTTATCTTTATTAAACTACATAAAATCCTTACCGTTTTTATTGATTACCTAAATTCTTTTTTTTTAAACAAACGAATACATCCACAAATTCATAAATTTTTGAATAGATAATTTAGTTATGTATTTCTCTTTGGTCTAGTTAATGTATTATGTATCTCGGACCAAATAATTTTAGAAATGGATGTATCTCAATAATCAAAATTATGTATCTCAACTTTAAAAGTATGTATCCGAATGCTAATTATGTGTCCGAGCAAAAATGGAGTAATTAACTATTATAGTCTTAAGTTAAAAATTATGTATCTCAACTTCAAAATTATGTATCCAAAAATTACAAAATAAGAAATTATTTGTAATTTAGCAAATAGTAGGAATGTAGAGTAATTAGGGGTAAATTTGTTGGGCTTTATATAAATTTTACTAAAAACAATGAAAAAATTTAAGAAGCATTTATAAATTACATCACATTAAATATTTTTAAAATCTTATACATATTATATCGGGTTTGTTCGATTCGATTTGGCTTTTTTGGTTAAAATTAAACTAAATCGATTATGATTGAATTTTCCAACAACAAATAAAGTCCAACCAAATCACTAGTCGAATTTTTTTTATTTGACTCAATTTACAGTTCGATGCGGTTTTTCCTACATTAGAGTGTTCCAACAATGAAGAGAAATAGTTTAGTGTTGTTGAGAAAGTGCATAGACGAAAGTTTAGAGAGAAATGCTCCAACAACATAATGTAGACAAAGTGCATAGAAGAGAGTTTAGAGAGAAATGCTTCAACAACATAATGTTGAGAGAAGCGCTTCGACTATTGAAAGTTGGAGAAAAAAATTCTACCGTTAATAAAAAATTAACGAGAGGAGAAGAAAAGCACTCCAACAATTGAAGGTTGAAAAGAAGAGCATTAGCAGTTGAAGATTGCAGAAAACTGCTTCAATACTACAACAATGACGACAAGAAAAATGCAAGAGCGTACAACTTTGAATTATGAATATAGGAATAATATTCAAAGTTGGAGTAGAAAATCAAATGTATTTAAAATTTGATATTTATTTATTTCATCATTTGTGTCTAAATAGGCTTGTCTAAATAGTATAGTGATAAATGAAATTTTGTAAAAACTTTGTTTGGAATATGGAAAACCGGAAAAAAATTATGTTTAAAAAACAAATGTTTCAAAAAATCCTAAATCTCTCTTTTTTTTTTTATAAAATAACCTTATTTAAATTATATTTCATGTCTAAACTATAATTCATCTTTTTTAAAAAAAAAATACATTTCAATTCTAAATATTTATCATAAAAAGCAAGACCCAATTCAACTCTAAATCCAGCTCCTACTTTGAAAGTTTCAATTTATATAATATCATTCGGATTTCAAAAGACAAACTTTTTAATCTTGACCATAAATCCATAGATATAATCTTTGAATTTCTTAAAATATAATTCATATATCTGAAATGTAAAAATACTATATGTCATAATAATTAAAAATTCAAATTATTTCAAAGCATACGACAAAACTGTGGTAGAAAAAAAACTCTCATAACTCTCCAAATCTGAACATGCCAGTTGCCACACAAACTCAAATAAAAAGGAGTATTAGGTTATACTTTCTCCGTCCCAAATTACCCGTCCCAAATTTTCTAATTTGATTTCTCATTTTACTTGTCTTTTTTTATTAATCGAGAAGAGACAATTTTTTTCCATGTTTACCCTTTGCATTAGTTACTTTTTCTTCAAATTAAAATGTAAACATCATTTAATAGGGGCACTATGATAAACTAACCATGTTATTAATTATTTTTCTTAATTAATGTGTCATCTCAAATTGAGATGAGTAATTTGGGATGGAGGGAGTATATGTTATATGGATATTATAAATTTTTCATAATTTTCATGAATATTATTAGAGGTTGATGCCATAGCTTTAGAAGTCTGTTAACCGTATTTTAATCTCCACCATCTTTTGCTCCTTTCTTCAAGTTGTTCCTTGTTATATTTATACCAAACCAAAGCCATAATAACTAACATTGCTTCACTTTCCATTGCCATTGCATTGTCATTTGTCAATAGACATTTTTGTCTAATGTCAATGTCAATGGCACCATCAAGTTTTTTATTATTGTCCGTCTTATTAACCTTCATTAATGTTTCTATACAAATAGATCCACCACCAACCTTTAATTGGCTTCAAGAAGAATACCTAAAAGCTCATAATGATCTAAGAAAAAGTGTTGGTGTTCCTCCTTTGGAATGGGATGCCAAATTAGCTGCTCACGCATTTGATTGGGCTAATCAACGCAAGGAAGATTGTGATTACAGGTAAGGATCGATAGACAATATACGTAGCCCGGTGAAAAATATGATCTGATCAACTCGTTTAAGTTTAAATTAGATTGAGTGGATATATTCATGTACGAGTCAATTAAGACGTAATAATCCTAGTTAGCCCCTCGAAAGGCTTGGATCAATAATTTGGACGTGATATGTATCTAAATTTAGGGTGATTTGACACTATTAGAATTTTGGTCTCGTTTAATAAAAAATTAAGGTGCAAAAGTAATTGTGTTTGTCAGAATCTAGAGCGAAATCCTAGTGGATCGCCACGTTTGTTATTTTGATATTTGTCAAGACTTGTCTTAACAACATGTTATGGTGATCATTAGGATTTTAACCACAAATTCCGATAATGGGTCTTTTCAGGTACAAAACTTATCTTAACAAGTAATGGTGATCATTAAAATTTCGGGTCAAATCATGATAGAACATTAGGATTTGTAGCTGAAATTTTGACGAACGAGTCGCCATGACATGTTGGGTAAAAGTTTTAGCGGCACATTTTTGCTTCAAAATTGGTATCAACTCCAAAAATTAATACAAAATTGGTCCCAATCAACTCCAAAAATTAATAAATCCACTGTCTTCTTCAAGCTAAAATAGTTCAACAATCGTGTTCGTCAAAATTTTCAACCAAATCAAACCTAATAATTTAGGATATACAATATAAACTGATTGGAACAATACTTTTGTCCAATTTGGTAACTACACAAATTATAAAAGAATAAACAAATAATTAAAAAATAATGTTAAATTGGACGAATTGAATTATAATCCACTGTTCAAACTATTGATCTAATCTTAAAGTGACCAACTTCTAAATAACAGGTCAAAAGTGGTTATTAGTACAAATCAGCCCATCTTGACCAAAACAAATTCTAGACATTTATTGACTCAACACTTACACTTTTGACCAACTTATTCAAAGGGCCAAACGTGCAATGTATGATTAAATTCAGTCTAACACGACCATCTGACACTCATAAAGTTTATTTATTTACTTACAGGCGCCATTCGCTCGGGCAATACGGAGAGAACATCTTCTGGGAGAGATACTCAGCCACATCTGCGACTCAAATTGTACAAAAATGGTTCAATGAGAAGAGTAATTTTGATGAGGTGAACAATGTTTGCAAATGTAATCCAGAGAGGGAAAAATGTGAATGTGGCCATTATTTAAATGTAGTGTGGAAGGCTACAACAAAAGTTGGATGTAGTGGCAATGTTTATTGCAATGACCAAAAGGGTCTTTATATAGTATGCTCATATCATCCTATTAGGAATTATAAAGGTCTCAACCCTTTGAATCCAACTAATTCCTCTAAATCTTGAAGTAGTTAACATGCACGTTAATCCTTCAGTTTTTGATGTAATTTAATTTTGGTGTACTAATTATTAATACCTCTGAGGCATGGATAAAATCTGTGCAAATTTTATTATTTTCAAATCCGCTTTGTGGAATTATACTGATTATTTTATATATTGTTGAAACAATAAATAATAGTTTTTGATTTTATAATCACGTTGTGAGGATTTGCTTTTGTTCTTACAAAGTTTTTAAAGAAGATTTGGTGTATACACCCTCTATAGAACTTCAATCAACTAAAAAACCTTTATTTTATTTTCCTTATTTTTCATTTCTTATTCATGGCAGAGCCAAGAATTGAAAATAAGGAAATTCACAAAAGAAATATTTTTATGCTAAAGGGATTCAATAATATAAATATATACATATATATTAACGACTAAGAAGGATGTTTATTATCAAAAGGGTGTTTTATATTATATGTATATATATGATCTTATTTGAAATTTTAAAGGTGTTAGTTAATCCTTTGAATCCCCGTAATTATTTTTAACCATTGCCTTTGTATAACTAATTTTTCCTCATGAACAAGAAATATAATAAGGGGGAAACCTGGAGATATGAGCATGGATCCTTCAAAATCATTTATTCGTACTAGAGTAAAAGAGCTTCAAGATCTTCAAATCATGTTTGCATGGAAGGATACTTTAGAGGAACTTGAAGGGTATCAAAGGAAGACATTCAATATATGAAAGATTCCAAAAGAGAAGAGAGCCAAACAAAACGTTTGTTTAATTAAGGCATATTTGTAAAAATAAATTATCATTTTATTTTCTTAGTATATATAGGACATTTCCTTATTTTGCATGAGAGGTTTTGCTAATATTGATTGAAATTTGTGTTTCTTCTTAGTGAGTAGCTAGTGAGTAATTGGTGGGTACTTAGTCCTGGTGAATTCTCGAAATTGTTAGTGAACTTGTTTGCTTGATTAATCGAAGGTTATCCATTTGTGGTTAATTTGATTTTTCTTTGATTTGTTGAGTAGGGTTGATTTTAAGTTGTTGAAATCACTTGGGAGGTGAGGATTTTAGTCCCTTGTTGCCCATAATTTCAATAGCTTGAATATTAACCCACATATTAATTTTTTTCTTATTTTTCTTCTTATATTTGATCTTTATCATTTTGGTATTAGAACTTAGGTTAAGGTTTGTTTCCATAAATCTTAATCTTGGGATTTTGATCTCTTAAAAAAAAAAAAACTAAAAGAATCTTCCAATATAATTCGATTTTTTTTTGTTTTGATTTGTTGTTTTTACACTAGAACTTGATTCCCTAGTATTTTTTGAGCCTAAATCTCGAATTTCATGCAATTTGAGGTGTAGAATTGAAGTTACCATTGAAGGGTTTGAGGGAGAAGATGATAGTGTTGATTTTCCATTTTCAATTTCTTTTTTTTTTCTATGTTGTTTGTTTATATCTGTTGATTTTATTTTGAGCCACTTTCGAATCTTTTGAATGGTTCTTGTAAATAAGCTTTTATTATCAATAAAATAGTTTTTATTATCAATAATATGGCCTTTGAGGCCCACGTTGATTTTTTTTTTTAAAACCATTGAAGGATTTTTTAACTTTTGAAATTTTATCAATTTTGAAAAGTGAATTTATTTTTAGCTTAATTTTGAAGGCAAAAAATTAGTGAAATTTGTTCTTGGTGTTGAAAGGAATACGTGGGAGAAAATTTCATCGAATTTGGAGTTGAAATGAAGACGATATGAAGTTGTGAATTTTAGGGGGGTTTTGTTGGTGCTCTTAAGTTTGTTCATCTTGTTCATGGAGGAGAGGATAGAAAAATATACTTTGATCTAAAAATTTTAAGGTCAAAGTGTTAGTGGGGCTATTTGTGATTTTTTTTTTAAAATGTTATTGAATTTCCACATGGCAAGCCAAGTCAGCAGTTAAAGGGTTGCCCGTTGACGCAACAGCCACTTGGACCAGCCACATCAGCGGCTGGTAGCAATACAAATTCCCAACTCCTGGCAGGCACGTGGGCCACAAATTCAGAGATCAAATTCTGCACTTTTTCCATAGTATTTTTTTAGGGTCCCAAACCAAAATTTTTCTAAGTGTTCAAATTTCATGGTTCCTTTTTCTAAACTTTCTTCCTTCGATTTCTCAACTATTTAGCGAGTAATTAAGATATTTAATTACTTGTTAACTAATTTTAAATCATCAAATTGTTTCTTTCATTTCTCAAATTAAACAACATAAGTAATTTTTCTACTTTTGTTATTTAGTTTTTTTTCTTTAGTCTGATTTTTTTCGTATTTTTTTTGTTCAACTTTTCTCATCTTAATTCATTGATAAACTTCTCGATTCAAGTTATTTAGCCTTCAATCGAGTCATTCTTCTTTCAAGATTCATAAGAATCCACTCCACCACAAAGGATAGATGATCTTGAATTGATTGAGCAAACTAGTTTACTATCAATTTTAAGACGACACTTTAGGAGGTGAGTTGAGAGTTTGTATACGAGTGATGTGAGACTTTTCTACTAATATTGTTTGTTAAGTTTTGTAGGTACCATGTCAAATGCAAGTCTAAGTGGGAAAGACTCTAACCACATCTTGGAGGTCATCACCCACCCCACCAAACAAGTAGCAGAAATAAATGAAAGATTGGGAGGTATGGAGGAAAGGTTGGTATGGGCAGAGGGATAAGAAATAAGTTCAAATAGAAGATGGGGAGTAAAGAGGGCATTAATGCAATCCACCACCATTACTTCGGAGCAAGCTAACGAGTTATGTTACCCTCCACCATATCAAACCCGAAACTTCGAACATCCTACCTTCCAAACGAACAACACGCTAAATTTTCCAAGGCAACCTACACCATATCCCTAACTACAACCCTATTATCCACCACAAAAGCATCAATCTTTTTTAGAAAACCAAATTCGATACCAAACTCTACTCCGAAACACATAAAATGCATCTTTACATAGTTCCCACACATCACCTTTATAAATCGCACCGCAAATGTCATACCAAGACTACCAATACCAAAATTTGCTCTATGATGAAATGAATGATGAGTTCAATAACGATGAATTTTGGGAGAATGGAGGCAGAGATAGTTATGGAGTACCAAGAGAAGGAGTATGACATTTAGAATTGAGGTGGGACCAAGGCATAGGGGGTCAAGAATACATAAATAGATTAGATAGGATGAGAAATAGAGGAGATAGGGTGGGATATATGTGAGATATGATGGAAAATAAAGGAGATAGGTTTGGGGAGAGTAATGATCAAGACATCAAGGTCATACTTCCCAAGTTCAAAGAAAGTAGTGACCCCGATGAATTTTTAGAATGGAAAATTCAAAGTAAGCGGATCTTTCTCACAAATAATATCTCGGAGATTTTGAGGGCAAAATATGCTCTCACACAATTCGAAGGCTATGCATCCCTTGGTGGGAGTCCAAGAGAGGGGAAAGAGAGAGTCATCACAACTATGAGTTACCTACGTGGCTAGAATTGATTACACTTACGGAAATGAGGTACTTGACCCTGAACTACTACCAAGAAGTACTCAAGAAGGTATATATATTGAGTCAAGGTTCCACAAGTGTGGAGGAATATTATGATGATTTTGAAAACTTGAAAATAAAGTCTAAACTTAAAGAAAGCTTAAAATGTACGGTGATTCGATTTGTGGTAAATTTGAGGCATGATATTTTAAGACCTTTAAAACTTAAACACTATGATACTCTCAAAGTGGCCTTTCATGATGCCTCAAAGGTTAAAACGGATTTAAAAGAAGAAAGATCCTTTAAGGGCAAGAATAAAAGAACTTTATTCTTCTTCCGCTTCTACATGGACAAGAATAAAGATAATTGGAAGGTGACGTCTTCTAAAGGTCAATCTAAGAGTGTTGGTCAAGATACTCAAGCCAAGCTTGATTACAAGTCCAAAGCAAGTGAGAATCTACAAGGAGGTAACTATATTAAATCTAACTTTCCTCGATCTACCATCCAATGCTTTTGATGTCAAGAAAGGGGGCATATTGCTAGTGAGTGTCCCAATAGAAGGACGATTGTTGCACTTCAGTATGGGTATAGAATGGAAGATAAAGAAGAGTGTGATAAAAATAGTGAAAAATAGAGAGATAAAAATGAGGAAGAGGAAATACTTCGGGGGACGAGGAAGAGAGGCTGGATGAGAGGGTGAATTTTACTTATTTTCTTGAGAAGGAAGAACCTTGCTTGACGATGTGGATAATTGAGGGTGAATACCAAACTTTCATGTGTTGTGAGGCGGATTATAGAAGCCCTTGCCAAAGAAGAACTTGATCAAAGGGAGAATCTATTTTATGCTAGGTGCAAAATCCAAGATAAGGTGTGTTCTTTAGTGGGAGTTTCACCAATGTGATGAGTAGTTATTGTTGGGTTTTAAATTGAGAGGACATCATGCTGAAGCCATTAGTTGCAAACAATTGTGGTGACACTTTAGAAGACACATAAAACAATACTAAAAACTTAATATAATCATATTATTTGATCAATTGACCTACATATAAAACTAATATTGAATAACATAAACCTATGGGAGAAATCTCCCCCTATACCAGACACTTTTAATGACTATATTGTGGATGTTATTGTGTTATTGTATGAGAAAGGAGGGTCTTCTATTTATAGAGTTCCAAAACGTTTCCTCTTAAAAAGAGGTTAGCCAAATATGAAAAAGTGTTATATTTTTCTTTCAGAAAAAGTAAAAGTAATTATGGTATTACTTTTTATTTTCCTTCCAAGAAAAGTAAAACTTAAACTTGGTAAGAAAATTAGGGCAAAAATCCTTACAAATCTCCCCTTTTTGGGTTGATTTTTTTGACATAATTTGATCCACCTTCTTCACACGATCTTCATATATCGTTGCTGCATACCATGATTAAAAGTCAATATGATTTAAAAATTGAAGCCCTATGCATTAAAAGTAAAAGCACGAGTTGATATTATTGAAGCCCTGTGTTATAAGTAAACAGGGTTGAAAGTGGAGCCTTATGCATCATGCGTTAAAAATAAATGCACGAGTTGAAAGGATCCCAAGCATTGAAAGTAATCAGGGGTTAAAAATTGGAGCCCATAAACATGAGTTGAAAATTGATTTGGTTTTAAAGATGAATTAGTAGCAGGATTATTGAAATTCTGCTTGAAATTTTTCTCCACATATAGCTAGACAAATATCTTCATTATCATCAAATTGGTTGCAACTTTGATCTCAACATGTCCTCAATATGAACCATTGGACCATTGAACTATGACTCTGATACCACTTGTTGGGTTTGAAATAGAGAGGACGTCATGCGGAAGCCATTAGTTGCAAACCATTGTGGTGACAATTCAGAAGACACATAAAACAATACTAAAAACATAACATTATTATATTATTTAGCCAATTGACCTACATATAAAACTAATATTGAAAAACATAAACCTATGGGAGAAATCTCCCCCTAAACCAGACTCTTTTAACGACTACATTGTGGATGCTATTGTGTTATTGCACGAGAAGGGAGAGTCTTCTATTTATAGAGTTCCAAAACCTTTTTTCTTAGAAAGAGGTTATCCAAATATGAAAAAGTTTTATATTTTCTTTTTAGGAAAAGTGAAAGTAATTATGGTATTACTTTTATTTTCCTTCTAAGAAAAGTAAAACTTAAACTTGGTAAGAAAATCAGGACAAAAACCCTAACAGTTCTTTGGTGGAGCGTATTAAAATACCAACAAGAAAGCATTCCAAACCTTACAAATTACAATGGCTCAGTGAAGGTGGTGAGAGAAACCTGATTTAGTGTGGGCAAGTATAACGAGGAGTTGATTTGTGATGTTGTGCCTATGTTGGCTTGTCATGTCTTGTTGGGAAGATTATGACAATTTGATAGAGATTTTGTACACCATGGGAGGTCCAATAAGTATACTTTTGTGATTTAGGAGAAGAAATTTGTGCTTGCACCTTTCACTCCCTACCAAGTGAGTGAGGACTATAGGGCCATGAAAGAGCTTCGTGAAATGATAAGGGTAGAAGAAACGAAGGGAGAAGGTGAAAGTTCTACTATAGTAACAATGGAAGGAGGTGACTTAGATAAGAACAAGAAGAACATATGCATGATATCCAAGCCAAGAAAATATCTCAAAGGTGTAGATGAGGAACTCTTTCTAGTGTGCCTTGTTAACACCAAACTTTTGTTATATGATAACCAAGATGCTAGCACTTTGCCTTCTTCTCTTTTACAGGACTATGTTAATCTATTTTTGAAGGAGATGCCCAAAGGGTTACCACCCCTGAGGGGGATTGACCACTAAATTAATTTCATATCTAGATTATAAATTCCCAATCGTTTGGTCTATAGGAGCAATTCAGAAGAGACCCAAAAACTACAAAGGCAAGTAGAAGAGCTTCTTTAAGAGGGTATTATCAAAGAAAGTCTAAGTTCATACCGATAATTCTTGTTCCTAAAAAGAATGGCACTTGGGGAATATGCATTGATTGTAGAGCCATGAATAAGATTACTATCAAGTGTAGGCATCCAATTCCTGGACTTGATGACATGTTGGATGAATTGTGTGGCTTAAGTATCTTCTCAAATATTGGCCTTCGAAGTTGGTACCATCAAATTCGCATGAAATTAGGTGATGAGTGGAAAACGACTTTCAAAATAAAGTTTGGGTTGTATGAGTGACTTATGACGCCATTTGGGTTGACCAATGCTCTAAATACTTTCATGAGGTTGATGAACCATGTTCTCAAGTCGTTCATCAACAAGTTCGTGGTAGTTTATTTTGATGACATACTTGTGTGTAGTAAGACCATTGAGAAACATGCGACCCATTTGAAACAAGTGTTTCACGTCTTGATACAAGAGAGACTTTTTGCTACTCTTGAAAGTATTCATTTTGTGTTGAGAAAGTTGTCTTCTTGGGTTTTGTGGTAAGTGTAAATGATATAGAGGTTGATGAAGAAAAGGTGGAATCCATCAAATCTTTGCCAACTCCAACCAATCTAATCGAGGTAAGAAGTTTTCATGGTTTAGCAAGCTTTTACCGGAGATATGTGAAAGGTTTTAGTTCAATTACTTCTTCCTTAACTAAATTGATAATAAAGGATGTACCTTTTGTATGGGGTGATGAACCAAAGAATCTTTTCAAGCCTTGAAATTCATGTTGAGTTCCTCACCTTTACTCCAACTACCCAACTTTGATAAAGCTTTTGAAATTGAGTGTGATGCTTCGAGTGTTGGTATATATGGTGTGTTAATGCAAGAAGGAAATCCAATAGCTTACTTTAGTGAAAAACTAAAGGGATCTACTATTAGATACTCAACTTATGACAAGGAGTTGTATGCACTGGTAGGGGTGTTGCCTCATTGGTAACACTACCTATGGCACAAGAAATTCATAATAAGGACCGATCATGAGTCCTTGAAACATCTTAAGGACAATCTAAGTTTGTGGTAGTGGATAAATTTTCCAAAATAACTCATTTAATTTCATGCCATATGTGTGATGATGCATCTTTGTTTGTCATTAATGTGCTTAAATTGCATGGGGTCCCTCAAACTATTGTGAGTGATAGAGATGCCAAGTTTCTTAGTTATTTTTGGAAAAATTAATAGGGTACAATTAGTACCAAACTTATGTTCTCTACTTTTTGCCAACCCTAAACGGATGGGAAAACCGAAGTAGCCAACCAAACTCTTAGAAGCCTGTTTAGGTGTATGACTCAGGGAACCCCAACTTTTTGGAAAGACCGTTTACCCTTGACTGAGTTTGCATATAATAGGTATTTTTACTCATCCAGTGAATGTCCCCATTTGAAGCATGTTATGGATTTAAGCCTTTGTTTTCATTAACCACGATTCCTTTGTCTAGGCATGTTGTTGTGAGTTTAAATGCCAAGCAAAGATCAAGAGAGATGATAAATATTCATTCCAGGGTAGAAGAGACCATTGACAAAAATAATTTACAAGTGACCAATCGGAAGAATCATGGTAGAAATGAGGTAATCTTCAATACGAAAGATTAGGTGTGGGTCCACTTTTGCAAAGAAAGGTTCCCACATGTTTGAAAGGAAAAACTAAGTCCAAGGGAAGATGGGCCTTTCAAAGTGCTTAAGTGAATCAATCATAATGTCTACATGATTGACTTGCCAATAGAGTATTATGTTCATAATGTTTTCAATGTTAGTGATTTTTCTCCTTGTGTTGTAGGTAGACATTTAGGTCGAGGACGAATCCTTTTCAAGAAGGGGAGGGTAATACTAGCATGGATCCTTCAAAATCATTCACTCATAGTAGAACAAAAGAGCTTCAAGATCTTCAAACCATATTGCGAGGAAAGAGGCTTTAAAGGAACTTGAAGGGTATCAAAGAAAAATATTCAATGTATGGAAGGTGAATCGATTTGAAGAAGGAAAAGAGAAGGGGTTAAATGTGCAAATAGCCACTTCTTAAATTCAAAGATTCACAAAAGAGAAGAGAGCCAAACAAAATCCTTGTTTCATTAAGGGCATATTTGTAAAAATAAATTATCATTTTATTTTCTCAGTATAAATAGGAAATTTCCTTATTTTGCATGAGAGTTTTTGATGAATATTGATTGAAATTTGTGGTTTCTTCTTAGTGAATAGTTAGTGAGTAATTATTGTGTACTTAGTCTTGGTGAACTCTGAAAATTGTTAGTGAACTTATTTGCTTGATTAATCGAAGGTTATCCATGCGTGGTTAATTTGATTTTCCTTTGATTTATCGAGTACGGTTGATTTTAAGTTGTTAAAATCAATTGGGAGGTGAGAGTTTTAGCTCCTTGTTGCCCATAATTTCAATAGCTTGAGTATTAACCCACATATCATTTTCTTTCTTATTTTCCTTCTTATCTTTGATCCTTATCAGATGGTTATTAGGTTGGACATGGTAAAAGCATATGACACAATGTCTTAAAATTTTTTGTTGGTTGTTATGAAGAAATTTGACTTCTCTGACAATTGGCATAATCTTATTGGCAATCTACTTACTGGTATCTAGTATTTATCATTCTGGATGGTACCAGTTAAAATTCATAAGTTGGTAGCATCCAATTATTAAATTTTAACTTACTTTTGTACTTTTTAAAAACATATTTTTAAAATTACTTTTGTCTTTCCCAAATCCCTCAGTGTAAATAATAGTAATGCTCATTTAGTACTTTCATCATGGACTCTAGAGGTCCCATCATTAATCATCTTGTTTATACTGATGATATTGTTATTTTCTATAGAGGAAAATCGGTTCTTTGGGGACCTCGGAAGGGAAAAAATACCATTGGGATACTTCGGTCAAACTTTGCTTGTTAAAGGATGGTGGAGGAACAGGTATCATAAAAATGGAGGATGTTTCTGAAACTCATATATGTAAAAGATGGTGGAGGTTCAGGACTCAACCCTCTATCTCAGCCAGTTTCCTTTGGAACAAATACTATAAAAAAATTCATTGTACTACTAAAGTTTCGGTATCTAATGACTCTCACACATGAAATATTCTGGAGTATCCAGACTATCGATTCTAGCTTCTGGTGGGGCGACTGGACAGATAAATGTTGACACCTAACTTTTGCGCTCCACGACTAAGTTTAAACCTGAGTTTCTTTGCTTTTAAATAAAATTACAATATTTATTTTATCTGTGTAAGACCCCGCGAAATCCTAAGCTCAACTCAGTCTTTTAAGCTTGATAAGGGGTCCCAAACTTAAAAAATTCAAGCTAAGTATTCAGACTTAGTATTATTTTGGCCTTCGTAAGTTGACAACTCTATTTCACGACTCTTATGACCTTAAATTATCAATATTTAGGTTGATTCATGATAAGGAATATCAGTAGGTGTTCCCGGACGAGTTTCGTATTTTTTGGACCTCATTTGAACCACATTTGGAAATCCAAAATAGTGCATCGACGCGATCTCGGCGTGGCGCATCGGCCATCGCGTCGATCAATATTTTTCTTAGCTTCCAGTGGAAATTTCCAATGAACCAATGCAGACTCGATGCGGCGCGTTGGCTATCGCGCCGATGCCAATGATATGGTGCGTCGATCTGCGCGTCGACAATTCAGTTTACAATTATTACAAAACGACGTCCTTAGGAGTATTTGGGTCTTTTCCCACGTCCTTCAGCCCCCCAAAACACGAAATTTAGCCTTCTTTTTGCAATATACACTTATTATTTCACAAATTGCTCAAGAACAAAATCCCTAGGTGATTGAATTTTAAATTCAAGGATCAAGATTTCCACCATTGTTCTTCAGGAATTTAGCAACCAAGGTATGTCAAGTGTTCATCCAAGGGTTCCTTCCACCCTTGGAATCCAAGAAACTCTTTTAAACTTTAAGTAGATTGATTTCATGCTTTCCATGATTTGGATTCAAGTGTATCCATGATTATAATGTTTATTGTATTTTTATTCCATGATTAAGTGCAGGATTTATGTAAAAACAATTATTATGTATGTAGTATCACGTGAATTCATATTAAAGCCTTGAAATTGTGATGTTCATGTGTTGATTAGTACTATGTGCATATACAATGCCTTTCAAGTGTTTGATGAATTGTTCATGAGAATTGAATAATGAAATTATATTATGTTAGCATGTATTAAAGTTCATGTCATGCAAGTGTTTGCTAGAATGTCCCAATAAATGAATGATGATCAAGTAGTTATTTATCATGTTTCAAGATTGTGCCCTGTCTTATAATTTATGCTATCGAGTCCTGAGGGTATTTAATACTCGACAATTTAGCTGATTACCTAGAGCCATGGTTAGTCTTAGGATAGTATCAGTCATGTCATGATCAGTGGTACTCTCAGTCAATTACAGAACTCAGGAAAAACTCAGTAGACTCAGTATCAGTCCAGTCCAGTACAATATTCAGTTCAGACCTCAGTAAATTCGGTCAGTTAAAAAAATTCAGTAGTATTCTGTCAGTCAATGGAACTCAGTAAACTCAGTTCAATTTAGTTAGACAGTATAATCAGTAATAGTTCAGTCAAGCCTAGTATGAACTAGGAATCAGTTTAGTGTCTATTCAGATGGGAGTAGGATTCAGCACTGATTTAACCCAAGGATGGTGGCATTCCTGCCAGCAGAGGGTTTGACCCTTAGTAGCAATCCCTGCGTTACAGAACTACATAGCCAGCATAGGTTGAGATATCTTCCTACCAGACTAGGGTTGATACAGATCGTATGTGTTTTTCTGCCAGCGAGGGTTGACGAAAGAACATCCTGTCAGAGAGGGTTAACTCACAGTTGTCTTTACCCGTGGCACAGTACTGACACCCTTCCAACTGGGGTTACAGGTTGGACCCCAATCTATTTAGAAAGTGGCATGTTGGTTAGATGATTACCTCCCACAGTCTCAGTTTTATTTCCAATCTCAGAATATAACTTAGTTCAGTTCTACAAATTCAGACTGCCAGATACAGTCACTCAGTTCAGTACGGAACTCAGTATAGTTCCACAAGATCAAGACTGTCAGATACAATCACTCAGTTATCAGCTGCACAGTATCAGTAAACTCAGATATCAATAAATCAGTAATTCAGAACTCTGTATCCAGTGTTATCACGACCTCATATTACAGTATACGTATTCATGCATTTACTCCTATTCAGTTATATTCATGTCATTCAGTCAGTATTGTTCATGCATATGAACCCATGCATTTCAGCCTACCTCACTTTGCATACCAGTACATTCAAAGTACTGACACATACCTTTCTTTTACGCTATGATATTTTATATCATAGGTTCAGACTCTCGGGCTCCTAATCATACTTAGCAGTTCAGATATTCAGCTGACAAAGTTAGTGGTGAGTCCTTTTAGTTCGAGGACATAATGATTATTTTAGTAGTTAAGCTTATTTCAAGGGTTTGGAGTTAGTTGGGGACTTGTTCCATCATCTCCATATTTCAGACAGTTTAGAGGCTTTTTCAGACTAGACTATTTTTCAGACAGATGTTTCAGTTTTGGTATTGTTATACTGTATTTAGTTTTATTACAGTATTGAACCTTATGACATATTTTTTGTCTAATTTTTGCATACTACAATATTATTATTTAGTTATTGTAGTAGGTACCAGTCATGGGTTAGCTTGTGGTCCTTTGGGATTATGAGCACCGTGTAGCATCCGGGGTACAAACTCGGGGCGTTAAAAACTTGGTATCAGAGCCTAAGGTTCAAAAGAGTCCTAGAAAGTCTGAAAGCCGCATCTAGTACCATCTTGTGCATGGGTGTGTAGCGTGCCACACTTATGGATAGGAGTATGCGAGGTGTTTTAGGAAAAGTTTCCCTTCTTTCAGTATTTATGTCGTGCGAGTGAGCATGAGATCCAGTTAAACTCCCTGTCTAATCTAAATTTCTTTTTTTGTTTACAGAATATGCTTCCAAAGAGGACTAAGAGAAGAGGAACGGGAGACCAGACGGAACCCCAGCCCGTCCAGCTAGATCCTATGGACGAACACGTCTTCCACGCTGAATTTAGAGAAGCTTTCACCACCCTAGCTCATTCTATAGAAGCCCAGAATGAACACCCAGCAGCTATTCCGACCAACCCAGTAGCCAATACTGCTGCAACCAGGATTTGGGATTTCACCCGAATGAACCCTCCATCTTTTATTGGGTCTAAGTCAGATGAGGACCCTCAGGAGTTTCTTGATTAGGTGTAAAAAGTTACAAATATTATAGGGGTGACTGCTGTTGAGAGCGCTGAGTTGGCTGCATATCAATTACAGGATGTGGCACACTCATGCTTTAAACAGTGGAAACCAGAAGGGGCCGCAGATGCAGGGCCCATAGAATGGGAAGAGTTTGTTGTTGCTTTTTTGGATAGGTTCTTCCTGCTAGAGTTGAGGAAAGCGAAGGTTTTAGAGTTTATAAATCTGAAGCAGGGCAACATGATGGTACAAAAGTATTCTCTTAAGTTTACTCAATTATCTAGATACGCTCCTCATGTGGTAGCAGATAGCAGATCTAAGATGAGTAAGTTTGTGTCTGGCGTGTCTAATAGTGTGGTCAATGAGTGTAGGATCGCAATGTTGATTAAGGAGATGGAAATATCCAGGCTCATGGTCTATGCTCAGTTGATAGAGGAGGCTAAGAATAGAGAGAAGGAGAGGGAGCATAAGAAAGTGAGAACAGGTAGTTTCAACTTCACTCAGCCTAAGTCAGAGGGTGGAAATCGTTCTCAGTTCTACCTAAAATCCTCAGTTCTAGCTCCGTCCTCATCTAGTGCTCCTGTGCCAAAATTTAGAGATGGCAACAAAGAGAGGACGTCAGGCCCTAAACCCCAGGGTAGTGTTAGCAGTGCTCGAACTAATCCCCTTTGTCAGAAGTGTGGCAGAAACCACCAGGGTATCTACAAAGCTAGCAGTGATGTGTGTTTCGGATGTGGAAAGCTAGGCTACAGGGTCAGACAGTGTCCTCAGGTGGGTTCTCAGAGTCAGCATAACCATCCCCCAGCTCAGTTCGATCGCTTGAATCAGCAGGGTGCCGCATCCAGTGCCACCTGTGGGCAGCGCCCAAATAGAATCTACACACTTTTATCCCGACAGGATCAGGAGAGTTCTCCTGATATGGTCATTGGTATGTTACAATTTTATCATTTACATGTTTATGCTTTGCTAGACCTAAGAGTTTTTTTGTCCTTTGTTACTCCTTATATAGCTGTTGACTTCGGAGTCAGTCCCAAAATCCTAGTAGATCCTTTCTCATTCTCTACCCCAGTGGGTAAATCTATCATAGCCCGATGGGTATACAAGAACTGTCCAGTTATGGTATCTCTGAAATTCACTAAAGCAGACTTAGTCAAATTAAAGATGACTGATTTTGATGTCATTTTCAGCATGGATTGCCTTTATTCCTGCTATGCCTCAGTTAACTGCAGAAACAAAATTGTCTAGTTTTAGTTTTTGAATAAACACAGCCTTGAGTGGAGGGATAGTACTTCAACACTTAGTGATCAACTTGTTTCTTACCTAAGGGCAAAAAAAATGATATCTAAGGGATGTGTCTACTATATCGCTCGAGTCCAGGACTCTAGTTCAAAAACCCCCACTCTTGAATCAGTGTCAGTAGCATGTGAATTCCCAGATGTGTTTCCTGAATATCTTCCTGGAGTTTTTCCCAAAAGGGAAATCGACTTTGGAATATACCTTCTTTCAGATACTCAGCCCATATCTATTCTACCATACAGAATGGCTCCAGCAGAACTCAAAGAATTAAAAGAACAGTTAAATGATCTCCTAGATAAGGGATTCATCAGACCTAGTATGTCCCCGTGGGGTGCCCCAGTTTTATTCGTGCATAAGAAAGATGGTTGTCTCAGAATGTGTATTGATTACCGTTAGCTAAATAAAATCACGGTCAAGAACAAGTATCCACTTTCCAGAATCGATGAGTTATTTGACCAACTTCAGGGTGCCAGTTACTTTTCTAAGATAGACCTCAGATCAGGCTATCATCAGCTTAGTGTCAGAGAATGTGACATTTCAAAAATAACCTTCAAAACTCGGTATGGTTACTTTGAATTTTTAGTCATGTCCTTTGGTATTACCAATGCTCTAGCAGCTTTCATGGACTTGATGAACCGTGTGTTCAAGCAACACTTAGACATGTTCGTCATAGTCTTCATAGATGATATTCTTGTCTACTCCCGCAGTGAGCATGAACATGCAGACCACCTCAGAATAGTATTGCAGACTCTCAGAAATTATCAGCTATTCGCCAAATTCAGTAAGTATGAATTTTGGCTAAGGTCAGTAGCCTTCCTTGGCCATATCATTTCTGGTGATGGCATTAGAGTTGATCCCCAAAAGATCGAAGCAGTGAGAAACTGGCCTAGCCCCATCTCTCCATCAGATATCAGGAGTTTCTTGGGCTTGGCTGGCTATTACCGATAGTTTGTTGGGTGATTTTCATCTATTGCATCCCCTATGTCCAGATTGACTCAGAAGCAAGTCAAATTCTAGTGGTTAGATTCTTGTGAAAAGAGTTTTCAGGAGTTGAAGACTCGACTCACTACAGCTCCAGTATTGACCCTACCAGATGGTTCAGATGGGTTTGTGGTATATTGTGATGCCTCCGAGTCAGTTTGGGGTGTATTTTGATGCAAAGAGGTAAGGTCATAGCCTACGCCTCTAGACAACTTAAGCCCCATGAAAAGAACTATCCTACTCATGATCTTGAGTTAGCAACAATAGTATTTGCTTTAAGGATTTGGAGCACTATTTGTATGGGGTGCACGTTGATATGTTCACTGACCATAAGAGCCTACAGTATGTGTTCTCTCAGAAAGATTTAAACCTCTTTCAGAGAAGGTAGTTGGAGTTGTTGAAGGATTACCACATGAATGTCCTGTATCATCCGGGTAAAGCCAATGTAGTGGCTGATGCTCTTAGTAGGATGTCTATGGAGAGTGTTGCTCATGTGGAGGATGGTAAGAAGAAGTTAGCTCAGGAAGTTCATCAGCTTTCCCGACTAAGTGTTCGCTTAGTCGATTCATCAGAAGTTAGTATATGGGTGCAGAGTAGTTTAGAATCATCCCTAGTTTTTGAGGTGAATAAAAAATAGGATGGGGATCCTAGTCTAGTTAAATGGAAGGAATCAGTCAGAGATCAGGAAGTAGAGGTCTTCTCCTAAGGGGGAGATGATGTTTTGCGTTATCAGGGTCGGCTATATGTGCCAGGTGTAGATGACTTGAGACAACGAGTTCTTGCTGAAGCGCATGGTGTGCACTACTCTATTCATCCAGGGACCACTAAGATATACTGTGATTTGTGGGAGATATATTGGTGGAGTAGGATGAAGAGAGACATTGCAGAGTTTGTGGCTGAGTACTCAATATGTCAGTAGGTTAAGATTGAGCATCAGAAGTCTAGTGGGTCCATGCAGGAGTTTAGCATTCCCACCTGGAAATAGGAAGAAGTGAACATGGACTTTGTGACGGGTTTGCCTCGTACTCGTCACCAACATAATTTAGTTTGGGTCATTGTAGATAGGATGACCAAATCAACTCATTTTCAACCAGTCCATACCTTTTATTCAGCTGAGGATTACGCCAAACTCTATATCAGGGAGTTGGTCAGATTGTACGGTGTTCCGCTTTCTATTATCTCAGATAGAGGTACCCAGTTCACCTCTCATTTCTGAAAGGCATTCCAAAAGGGTCTTGGTACCCAAGTTCACCTCAATACAACCTTTCACCCTCAGACAGATGGTCAAGCAGAAAGGACCATTTATACTATAGAAGATATGCTGTGAGCGTGTGCGATAGACTTTAAAGGTAGTTGGGATGACCACTTGCCTTTGATTGAATTCGCATATAACAACAACTATCATTTCAGCATTCAGATGGCTTTGTTTGATGCGCTTTATGGGAGGAGGTGTAGATCTCCTATTGGTAGGTTTGAAGTGGGTGAGGCCGCAGTGATAGGGCCTGACTTGATATTTGATACCTTAGAGAAAATTTAGTTGATCAGGGAAAGGCTTAAGACAGCTCAGATTCGACAAAAATCATACGCAGATGTACGCAGAAAGGATCTCGAGTCCGAGATCAGTGATTTTATGTATTTGAAAATCTCTCCTATGAAAGAAGTGAAGAGGTTTGGCAAGAAGGGAAAACTCAGTCCCCAATATATCGGTCCTTACCGAATTCTCAGCCGTTTTGGAAAGGTAGCTTACGAGCTTGAGTCGCCTTCAGACTTAGCTTCAGTGCATCCAATGTTCCATGTCTCCTTGCTTAAGAAATGCATAGGTGACCCAGCAGTCGTAGTCCCTATAGAGGTATAAATATTCAGAACAGCCTCTCTTATGAAGAGATCCCAGTTAAAATCCGTGATTATCATATTTGCAGACTAAGGAACAAAGAAGTCCCTCTAGTCAAAGTTCTTTGGCGGAATCAGTCTGTTAAGAAAGCTACTTGGGTAACAGAAGCAGACATGTGGACCAAGTATCCTCACCTCTTCTCCGCAAATTTAGACTCAACTCAAGGTATTAGTTTTCCTTTGAATTTACTCAGTCTTATGTTCTGATATAGCTACTAACTTGGTATTAATTAACGTTGCATACTCAGTCATGCATTCACGAATCAGTTCAGTCATGTACTCATGCATCAGACCTGCATGTCCAGTATATAAGCCCAGTTTATTAGTAATCCTAGTCATGTATTCATGAATCATGTTCAGCTATACACTCATGCATCAGATATGCATATTTAGTATGATAATTAGTATGAATTCATGCTTCAGTTGTGTATGTCCAGTGTCTAAATCTAGTCTATCAATATTCTTGATTTAATCAGTCTCATTCGAGGATGAATGTTCTCAAGGGGGAGATATTGTAAGACCCCGTAAAATCCTAAGCTCAACTCAGTCTTTTAAGCTTGCTAAGCTCAACTCAGTCTTTTAAGCTTGCTAAGGGGTCCCAACTTAGAAAATTCTAGCTAAGTATTCAAACTTAGTATTATTTTGGCCTTCGTAAGTTAACAACTCTATTTCACGACTCTTATGACCTTATTGTCAATCTTTAGGTTGATTCATGATCAGGAATGTCAGTAGGTGTTCCCGAACGAGTTTCGTATTTTTTGGACCTCGTTTGAACAACGTTTGGGAATCCAAAATAGTGCATCGACGCGATCTTGATGCAGCGCGTCGGCCATCGCATCGATCAATATTTTTCTTGGCTTCCAGTGGTAATTTTTAGTGAACCAACGTAGACTCGACGCAGTGTGTTGGCTATCGCGCCGATGCCAACGACGCGGTGGGTCGATCTGCGCATCAACAATTCAGTTTTCAGTCATTTAAAAAGCCACATCCTTAGGGGTATTTAGGTCTTTTCCCATATGCTTCAGCCCCAAAAATATGAAATATAGCCTTCTTTTTGCAACATACACTCATTATTTCACAAATTGCTCAAGAACAAAAACCCAGTGATTGAATTTTAAATTCAAGGCTCAAGATATCCACCATTGTTCTTCAGGAATTTAGCAATCAAGGTATGTCAAGTGTTCATCCAAGGGTTCCTTCCAAGAAACTCTTTTAAACTTCATGTAGCTTGATTTCATGCTTTCCAGGATTTGGATTCAAGTGTATCCATGATTATAATGTTGATTGGATTTTTATTCCATGATTAAGTCCAAGATTTATGTAAAAACAATTATTATGTATGTAGTATCATGTGAATTCATGTTAAAGTCTTGAAATTATGATGCTCATGTGTTGATTAGTACTATGTGCATATACAATGCCTTCCAAGTGTTTGATGAGTTGTTCATGAGGATTAAATATTGGAATTATATCATGTTAGCATATGTTCAAGTTCATGTCATGCAAGTGTTTGCTAGAATGTCCCAATAAATGAATGATGATCAAGTAGTTATTTACCATGTTTCAAGATTGTGCCATGTCTTATAATTTATGCTATCTAGTCCTGGGGGTATTTAATACCCGACAATTTAGCTGATTACCTAGAGCCATGGTCAGTCTTAGGATAGTATCAGTTATGTCATGATCAGTAGTACTCTCAGTCAGTTACAGAACTCAGAAAAAACTCAGTAGACTCAGTATCAGTCCAGTCCAGTTCAGACCTCAGTAATTTAGTTAGTTAACAAAATTCAGTGGTATTCCGTCAGTCAACGGAACTCAGTGAACTCAGTTTAGCTCAGTTAGACAGTATAAGCAGTAACAGTTCAGTTAAGCCTTGTATGAACTAGGAATCAGTTCAATGTCTATCAGATGGGAGTAGGATTCAACACCGAATTAACCCAGGTATGGGGGCATTCCAGCTAGCAGATGGTTTGACCTTTAGTAGCAATCCCTGCGTTACAGAACTATGTAGTCAATGTAGGTTGGGATATCTTCCTGCCAGACAAGGGTTGATACATCTCGTACGAGTTTTTATGCCAGCGAGGGTTGATGAAAGAGCTTCCTATCAGAGAGGGTTAACTTACAGTTGTCTTTACCCGTGGCACGGTACTGACACCTTTCCAACTGGGGTTACAGGTTGGACCCCAATCTATTCAGAAAGGGGCATGTCGATTAGATGATTACCTCCCACAGTCTCAGTTTCAGTTCCACTCTTAGAAGAAAACTCAGTTCAGTTCTACAGATTCAGGACTGTCAGATACAGTCACTCAGTTCAGTACAAAACTCAGTATAGTTCCACAGGATTAAGATTGTCAGATACAGTCACTCAGTTATCAGTTGCATAATATCAGTAAACTCAAATATCAGTAAATTAGTAATTCAGAACACAATATCCTGTGTTATCACGACCTCAGATTACAGTATACGTATTCATGCAAGTACTCCTATTCAGTTATATTCATGTCATTCAGTCAATATTGTTCATGCATATGAACCCATGCATTTCAGCCTACCTCACTTTGCATACTAGTACATTCAAAGTGCTGACGCATACCTTTCTTTTTCGCTATGATGTTTTATATCATAAGTTCAGACGCGCGGGCTCCCGACCATACTTAGCAGTTCAGATATTTAGCTTACAAAGTTAGTTGTGAGTCCTCTTAGTTCGAGGACATGATGATTATTTCAGTAGTTCAACTTATTTCAGTGGTTCGGAGTTAGTTGGGGACTTGTTCGATCATCTCCATATTTCAGACAGTTTAGAGGTTTTTTCAAACTAGAGTATTTTTCAGACAGATGTTTCAGTTTTGGTATTATTATTCCGTATTTAGTTTTATTACAGTATTGAACCTTATGGCATATTTTTCGCCTAATTTCCGCATACTACAGTATTATTATTCAATTATTGCATCAGGTACCAGTCATGGTTTGTTTGTAGTTCTTCGAGATTATGAGCACCGTGTAGCGTCCGGAGTACAGACTCGGGGCGTTACAATCTGGATAATTTTTTTTAAAATATTTATCTAGGTAATTTTGTCATTTTATTAGACAATTATATATTTTCGTATTCAATTATACGGAATGGTATAATTTTTTTACTTAAATAATTATTTTACAAAAAAATATTAAATTTAAGTCAAGGGTTATGTTAAAAATTATTTCAAAAGGTTAAAATTATGATTTAAATATAATTTAGTCTCAAAAGTAATTTATTTTAGAAAAATATTTGTTTGATTTTATTAAATCAAGAAACTCGGAATTAAATTAATTGTTAATTTGTTTTGAATTTTTTATTCAATTTAGTAGCCGTTTGGCCATAAAAACTACTTTTTTCCGAAGTTGGAGTTTGAGTTGAAGATGAAGTTGGAGTTGGAGTTGTGTTTGTCCATGTCTTTTTGAATTTTTTTTTTAGACTTTTGAAAAATATTTTTAAATATGATTTTATGCCCTCAACTTTTAAAAATTATCAAAATCATCCAACTACTAATTTACCTACTAACATATAACCAAATGTTGAAAAAATAATTTATATGTCTTCAATTGATAAACTAATTAACAACAAACTAATTATTATGATTGTTATTCTTCTAAAATTTCAATAAAAATATCACAAGCACGAACTAAATAAGTTTATCTAACCATAATCAATTGAATAGAGAAAAAATATATTTTGATAAATATGATTGATAGATATAAATATATTTGATATATTCTTAAATTTGTTGATGAAAATTTTTAATTATTCTCACTTGAATTAATTATTTTATTGAATTTGATCTTTTTAAAAAATTTACGGAATTTAGTTAATAAGAGGAGTTTGTGTAAAAATTTAAAGATTGGGGTTATATGTAATAATAATGGAAGTTGGAATTGGAAGTGGAAAAAAAGGAAAACAACTTATTTAATTCCGGAATTGTTTTTTAAATTTTCATGGCCAAACACCATAATTTCCAATTCCGAAATTTTTTTTCGAAAAAAAGGAAAAAATATCCATGGCCAAATAGACTTTTAGTTGATTCATTGAATTTGGCCACACTTGAAATTAATTAGATTACAATTGTAATACAATTGACAGATTAATTTTCGATTTGGCTAGATTTTAAATTAAGATTGGCTAAATTAAAAATGGAAAAATTTCATAAATAGCAACTATATAGCCTTAATTACAACTTTTCTAGCAACAGTTTTAAAATTACAAAAAATAGCAATATGTATTTTGTATTTGAGTAAACTGTTGCTAGTTAAATACATATACAAAAGAATATTATGTTCCTAAAATAAAGCAAATCAGTTTCAGATTAAAATGGTAAAAAACGGTTCCATAATTTATGGTATAATTAATTGACAGATGCCCTTACCTTTTAGAACTCTTTTTTTAAATCAACGCTAATTTACACCAATTAATTCAAATTCAAACAAATTTTCCATTATCAGAAAAAATAATCAAAACCAAAATTTCAGATCGGCTAGCATTGTGAAGCACATTTAAAAATCGATTGTGCAATTTCAGGTATTGATCAACAAACTGTATACAAATTGTGGTTTCATTATAATTATATTGATAAATTTGCTGAAGAAATTGTACCAAATATGCATAAATTTCGCGTGATTCTAATATATTGATATATTATGTCAATTTTGTAAGAAATTGTTAATGCATGTTTTTAACAATTTCAAATATGGCGTTGTTGTTCTAAAATTTGAAAGTTGAGAAGTAATTTTAAAATGTTAATCTGAATTTATTTTTGGATTAGCAGATTTCAAAAATTGATTTGGTTGAATTCTCTTTAGAGTTTTGTATTAGCGAATTTGTTGTTGTGTATACTACGAATTACATAGTTAAATTGATTTTTAATATTATGTGGTTTTGTATAGATTGAAGATGGGAAGCATTGCAGTTCTTGTTAAACATTCAGGAAAATGGAATTATGAGCAACATTATGAAGAGTACATCAGTGATGCGATATTGTTGAGCTTGAACTCTACGTATGACCAATTGTACATAGTACTTGCTTCTCATGTTGATGTTGATTTGACATTCAAATACATTGAAATCGAGTATCAATTAACAGATGGTGCAGTGAAAATACGTATTCGTAATGACATAGGTTTAAAGGTCTATATTATGCAGAAAAAAGAGTTGAAGGAATTGAGTATTTTGCCTTTGTATGTAAGTGTTTCTGAGAGGGATAATTTCAGCACAATGGTAAGTTCATCATTGTGTAATTCGGAAAGTCTAAAGATGACTGTCAGTGAGACTAATGTTGGAAATACAAGTAGTGAAAGAGCACTAATGGTTACTCCATCAGAAGAGTGTTTGGATGTATTTGAAATGGATAAAGTAGATTTATTATCTCCGACCCACATCACAAACATATTGAGGTTGATCAAGTTTATGTCTCAAAAAGAGTATTACAATCAGTCATGAAGGGCTATTCAATTCGAGAGAAGTTTCGAACACTATCTGTAAGATCGAGTAAAACCTGGTAAGTGTATTATGTATTTAGTTAATTTTTTTTTCCAGATGGTTAATTGTATTTGAGCATATGCATTTATTTTGGTTTGCAGTTATACATTGTTGTGCAGATCTGGTAATTGTGCTTTTTTATTTCGTGCATATGGTATCGATGAATCTGGAATGTTTTATGTCAGAGAATTTTTACCAGAACATACCTTTCCGATAAAAGATAAAATTTATCCTAAATTGCATGCTACTGGTAAGTTGATTAGTGGTATAGTCAAACCAAAGTTAAAATGCCACAAACGAAAATACAGTCCATCTGAAATCAAAAGTGATATGAAGAAAGACATGGGTATGGTTTAACATATATTATGTGTTAGCGAGCGAAAGAGCAAGCACTTGAAGATTTAAGAGGGAAACCAGCAGCATCATATGGGAAACTACCTGCATACATGCATGTGTTAAACACATGTTATCCCGGTTCACATATTAGAATGAAAAAGAATGAAGACAATGAGTTTTTGTATATATTTATTGCACTAACTACATTCATTCAAGGGTTCGAGCATTGCAGACCTGTCATTGTTGTTGATGCAAGTCATCTAAGAGGACTGTATAATGGGATTTTCGTAGCTGCATGTACCAAGGATGGAGGTGGTAAGATATTTAATTATAATTGTATTTGACTTCAAATATGTATTTGGATTTAAAATATACGTATGCAGTAGTTTTATATATCCTCTGAAAGTTTAGTAGCTTTGCAGCTGTATGTAGTAATAAGTTGATATGTTAAAAATCATGTATGCTTGTATGTTTTTTTTGAACGTGCAGGACATATATTTCCATTGGCCTATGGTGTTCTTGATTCTGAAAATGATGCTTCTTGGACTTGGTTCTTTGAAAATCTAAAGGAAACATATGGTGAAAGAAGAAATATATGTGTAGTTTCTGATCGTAATGCAAGCATCATTAAAGCTGTAACTGAGGTGTATAATGATGTACCACATTATTCATGTATGTGGCATTTATGAAGAAATGTGAAAACAAACTTTAGAAAATCACATGATGCATTGTCAGACGTCTTCTATTCCATGGCAAAATCATATTCAAAGACCGAATTTCACAAATTAATGGAGAAGGTAGAGGTAGTTGATGTTAGAGTGAAGAATTACTTGGAATTGGCGGGATATGATAAATGGGCTAGGTCATATGCATCCGTTCATAAGGGATGAACTTTGACATCAAACATTGCCGAATCAATTAATTCTGCACTAATTTCAGCAAGAGAACTACCAATATATGATTTTTTAGAGGAAGTTAGATTGATGTTTGGTAGATGGAAATGTGAAAACAGACAGCAGGCGTTGTATACTTTTACAGATCTTATTGGTAAGTTTCAAAAAATTCTACAACAGAATGAAGCGGATTGTACACGTATGCAGGTATGATAAAATTTATTTGTTATGCTGTATATATAAATAATAGTTTTTTCATTGGGTATTTGGTTATAAATATGAGTACATATATATTTATTCAACAACATAATAAATATGTTTTATATTTATTTAACATATCAAATATATTCAACACATAAAAATAAACACAAATTTACTTACCAATATGCCTTCAGGATTCTTATTAAAACCTTCCACATTCGTTGGAGTTGATTGATGTGGTGATGTATTCTTACGACCATCCTCCATTTGATCCTTATCAAAATCTTTGTCTTTTTATTGTTTCTTGTCGTTGAAAAGATATAAATACGTAACATTAAAAAATAAAAACCAACAAGTAGGAAACGACTCTGCATATGTATATGTGATAATATACATATAGATCTGAAAAATATATATATTTATTCAAACGTAAATACATACTAAATATGTATTTATTCAAAATAAATACATACTAAATATGTATTTAATCATACCTAAATACATATTAAATATGTATTTAATCAAACCTAAATACATATTAAATATGTATTTATTCACGCATAACTACATATGTTGTATATGTATAAAACCATTATTCTTTTAAAACTAAAAATTTTGTACCTTAAACTCATTTATTGAATTCATTATTTGATCACACCTTGTTGATACTAAATTCCGAATGTCATTAAACTCCTTTCGAACCTGATTTCAAAGAATTACAATTAGATATGAAAGAAACAAATATACTAAAGTCAAAGTCTTATGCGTAAATGAACTCATCACGAAACTTTTCAAACACTTTCTTAGAAACAAGATTATCTTCGTCTGAATGTTTGAAAAAAGACATATCAGGAGACTGAACCGGAATGTCTTTCCTGTTTGAAGGTATTGTTTCTTCTGATTGAACTAACTTGAAAGTTGGTGTCTTCACAGAAGACATATTCACAACACGACTTGGAGTATTCCTTTTTGGTGTATGCTGATCTGCACCTTTTGATTGATTCTTCAACTTTTTCTTGGCAGGTGAATACGACGAATCGCCCTGATGTTTTTTTTTGCTGATTGAAAGCTTCCGTTGAAGTGGTGGATTCTGAAAATCATCATCAGAATCAACATAATCTTCTTTATGACTTCCACCTCTATGGAAAATCTTTGGTATCTGAAAGGTTGAAATCTCCTTTCGTGTCGGCTCAATGTTCTTAAAAATAACCTACAACAGATATTATAACCAGTTAACCTTGACAATAATGCAAATCATTCACCTACTATTTTTTGTACATTAACATATATGAATACAATAAATGTATTTACAAATAATTAAAACATCACAGAAAATAGTAGTTTTTCAGGAAGCTAACCTTATCATTTGCATCATTAAACAAACTTTCCATCAATGATTCATATCGTGGGCGAATAGCATTTGTCTTTCAATTTAAAAGACGTGGACTATGAGAATCCACCTTGAAAGCGATAGTACGAGGGACAACAGAGCAACACTCATACAACCAAATCTGGATGGCAAGTGGTATTCCATGAAGCATGTAAAACTTCCCTTTGGGTTTCAACTTTTTATTCAAACTCTTAGCTAATTCTTCATATGCAAGAAGTCCCCAAGGATAGTCCCTGTAACGATCACTCTCCACCAGATCAAAATGAAGGCGGGGAATATTGACAGTATCAACAGACGACATAAAAAATTCATGAATAAAATATAAATTAGCAAACTTGAACGCATTTTCATCATTCTCCTCCCCCCAAATTTTACCAGAAACAACGACAAATAATTCTTTTTTCTGAATAAACATGGAACCTCCAAAATACTGATCAATCATTTTGTTTGGAAGTTCTTCATCAAATCCAAAATCACCCCTGTTTGAATGACAATTCAAACCAGTTACTACAGCAAATTCTCTAAGACTAAAATGCAGTGTTGTGCCCTTTGCACGAATGACTATATCACTTGTAGAACTTTCCGTAGTCTCCAGTGACATAATGCATCTCCCTAATTGCGCTTGCACAACACAATTCTTTTTCTTCATGAAAACGCCAAAAATACTATCAGTACAAAACTTCTTAAACTGATTCTTCGTTAGCATTGCCTTAATACGGTCTTCAATGTCATTGATCGTATGACAATCAATATGTGGTGCAAATTTAGGCAATACTCTTGCCATGTATATTTTATCGCGCCAAACCTATAAAACACAAAACTACAATTATATGTCTAAAATGGCCACATATGTATTTATATAAATCATATACAAATACAAATCTTACAAATTATCAAATACAACTTGTTACACAAAACTTAAATACAAAAATATATATTATCTAATGAAAATGTATACAAATACATATCTTAACATTATCAAATATAATATGTTACACAAAACTTAAATACAAGTATACATATCTTAAATATCTAATACAGAATAAATACAACTCTAAAATTTTAAGTAACAAAACTTTAGACAACGCTAAAATAAGCAAAAAACTTATCAATTATACATATTAAATACATATACTAACATATTGTACATAAACTACAAAATTTTGCAAATGAGACAATACCTCCTCATCTTTCTCTTCCTCAGATGATGATTCATAATCAGATGAAACCGGGCTTGAATTTTTTGTCGAATGAGATTTTTCATCTGGCTTTCTATTTTTCACTGTTTTTTGATTTTTTTCCGATTTGGGGGACAAAGAATCCGTCACTGCTTTCCGTTTCATTGTTTCAACGGACTTTTGGGGATCGTTTCGCTTCTTCGATCTCAACTCTTTTAAGTTAAAACTTTCCTTTGCCTGGGTATTACAAGAAATCAAGTTATTGTTTTCGTCTTGAGTTAAACCTAGGCTAAAATATGATATTTCATCAAAACTCATAGAACAATTTGCATGTTTTGCCATTATATCGGTAAATCAAAAAAATAATCAAAACATGCAAATTAAACCTCCAAAAAATCCCCAAATTAAACACACAGAAATATATGGAAAAATATAATGAACAAGAAAAAGAAGTTAAAAGAAAATTGAAACATGCATTAACAGTAAATCACTTACCTTAATAGATGGGAACAAGGTTTATCATGATTTAAGGAGAAAATCGCGGATTTTGAAAAAAAATAAATAGTCGAAGGAGATATTGGAGGGAATTGAAATCTTTGTAGTGGCGTGAAAATAGGTAAAAAGAAGGTAAAGAGCCGTGAAAAGGGTAAAGTGAAAAATAATAGAGTGCAACTCACGCACCATTAATTTAAAAGGTTAAATATTGCTACTTTTGCTAATAATTGTAACTTTGAGAAACTATTGTTATTAGTTGTAATTATTATCTTAAAGTTGCTATTTTATGTAATTTTTCCATTAAAAATACTCAAAAAATAGCCTGAATCCCTAAATCCCCAAATTCCTAATCTACCCAACAAAATTCACTATAACCCGACCTATATCCAAATTAATCACTTTCAGTCACAATGCAACATTACCCAGCCCCCAATTCAGGCCCAAAATAATTCCAGCCCAACAAAATAATAACGACAACACATAGCAACAGCCCAAGATCTTCTAACCAACCCAAATTCAACCCTCTAATCTTTTTTCCAACCCAGCAGCCCAAATTACACACCACCAGGCCCAACAACTCAAACCGGCCCACCACCCCTTATCTTCAACACAGCAAAACAGCCAGTAAACACCCGTACAAGCAACCGACATCAGTAACCCGACTCCGACGATACAAACACCAACAATTTCAACGCGGAAAACAACAGCCAACAACAACTCCAGCGAACCAATTCCGAACGACACCCGCAATCAGCGAAACCCGAATTCGATCCGAACAACAACTTCATTCAACCAACGACAAACCCCCCAAATCACAGAAAATCTATCTTTTCATCTTGTCTCTGAATATTGCAGACCTAGAACCATGGTTATCGACTTTTGGCTCAAGATTGTGTGTCTCTAACCCCAAGATTCAATCCGAATAAGGTATCATAAGTTCGAATCCGAATTTTTGGGATATGTTTTCATCCTTTTAAATTTTTTGTCAAATTTCCAGCCATTGTCTGTCAAAAAACAGACTATCTTTTGAATTGTAAATGAGATTTTTTCGGCTATAAATAGGAATCGAGACTTCCATTGAAGGGGGGTTTCTAGGGGGGAAAATTGAGGGTTACACCTCTAACCCTACGTAACCAAGAAGTTCATGGTGAAATTCACTTAAATTCGTTGAAATAATTTTCGCAAGAATGATTCAACGCAGGTAAATTCAAGTCGAGTTTTGGTGGTGAGAATTAGTAGTAATAGGCTCGTAGTCCTGCTCCAAAATCGGTAAGGACTTCATACTCTTTGTATTTATCTTTTTATTTTTTATTTTTTTTATTTAGTATTTGGAAATTGTAATCGTAAATTGAACACTGTGTCATTATTTCGACTGAGTTCGTTGGGCGCAACAACTTGTCCCGGTGACTTCGAATTTGTATCAAAATATGCATGTATGGTGTGTTGGCTATTTTTTTTACCTTTATTTTTCTTTTATTTGATAGTTTGCACCTACACCATCGTTTTAGGCTCGAAAAGATAAAAAAAAATTAAGTTTTCTTTTGTGGTTTTGTGGTTAATTTTTTTTTCAGTGGTGTTAAATTAAAGATATGTTAAATGTATCAAAATGTCTTTCAATTTTGTAGTCTTAAACATGCCATGTGAAAAGTTAAAATTAAAAAATTATTAAAAAGAGAAAATGATCATACTTTTTTTAAATGGACTAAAAAAAAAGTTGATCATTCTTTTTTAAGTGGAGAGATTATTAACTTTGAGGCGTTTCCTGCAAGAAAACTATGCACTGACTTTATTTTCTCAGTTTAAAAGTAGATGCAAAATTTAAATTTTACAAAAAGCTTAAAAGAAAAAGAGCAATTATTAACTAAAGTACCTAGGAATTGTGCACATAACAAATACCGTATCATTTATTTGAAGAAATGTACCCAGGAATAATTTTAATTTAAGAAAATAATTTATAGAAATAAAATCATGGAATATCACCATCATATTCTTTCAAATCATTGTTGAATTTAAAATTTAAGTCTTTTTGTTATATGCAAATCTCAACTATTTTTGTCCATCTTTTTTTTTTTTTTTTTGGTTTATCGTATTTTTGCAATTTTTCATTTGTCATATGATATCAATTCAACCAATACAAAAAGAAAGTATTATTTTATCGTGTTCTTTTTGAGTCATCCCCGCGTTGTTCTCTCGAAACTAGTAATCTATTCAAGAACTCTTCTATTTAACATTCACATTATTAAGTTTTCAAATTTCGCGCTTGAACAATATTTGTCATGAGATTCTATTTCGAGAATCGTTTGATTTTGACTAAGAAGAAATTGGGTGTGTTAACAGAATCATGTTTCCTTTGATATAGTAAGCTTATTTTATAGTGTGCTTGTTTTAATAGAATTGAGACCTTATTTTAATAGTCTACTTGTTTTGATAGAATTGGGGTTCTATTTTTAAATAGTGTGCTTGTTTTCATGATTTTTGTATTCTCGCAATTTGTTACGATTCTTATAGTTCCCCTCATAACGTTATGCTCCGCAAAATCTCATGTACTAATTTATTATTTATTTCTTTGCTGCATGGAATCTTGAAATGAGTCCATGAGACTCCATATCCTTACATCTCTCCGGGATCAAGTCCCAAAAGTTCAAAGGGACTAGCGAAAAACGAGGCTGGTAAACACTAGTATACGCAATATATATGGGGGCTTTGCAAGTCAAATATGGCTGGAATAAGCCAAGATATGATGTATAATGAAGCTGGAAGCTTGTACATGGATTTTTATATGCTGATATACAACGTATATACAAAAATTAAAGGGGAAATATTCATGATATACTGTTGATATACACTTCAGAAAATGGACCCAAAGTCCATAATTCGAAGCCCAAAACCTGGACAGCTTTATTGATGAGCACATGAAGGGTTCAATTTCAATTTTTGTATTATTTTTGTAGTTTATTTTATAATTCATCTTTGTTTATGTGTACTAACATTATAATCAAATTAATCAAGATAAATTCCCTAAAGTGTTGACATTTTATTTTATCTTAATTTCTTTTACTTAATTCATAATTCCTTCACTTAATTCTTCTTACCTTGTTACCGTTGCAGGCTGCTCAATGCATTGCTAATATTAATAAAGGAGATCATAATAACCAGACCTTCCATTTTGACAATTAACAGAAGATGACTCTTATACTAACAAAAGTACCTGACACTTTCTTAATATACTCTATGGCATAGCAAAAGTCCTAAAATTTCTTCTCTAAGTTGGAGAATATTTAAGAGGAAAGTTCCTTTTGATGACACCATTAGCAAATTTCGGTCTGATAGGAGGTCCATGTGTGTTTGTTGCAGGGTATGTACTCATGAAATCATCCAACACTTCTTTGTTGATGTTGGTGTAATGTACTACAAATTATAATAATTATAGTTGAAAAATAAAATAAATAAGAAATGAAGAAAGATTAGATAATCTTCTTTTTGGCTGAGGAATAAATATTTCGCTCTCTTTAAGGAGATTTAAGCCCACTACGATATAATCTACACCGATTCAGCAATATCAACTCTTGACTTGTCCCCTCTATGATACAAGAACTCATCAACGATGTATAATTCAATCAACTCTAAATTAGTTGAAGAGTCCAAAGCTCCACCATAAGAACACCTTCCTTCAACATATTATTACTCTTTTTTGTATTGTGAATATAGTTGAAGATTTAGAATATTTTTCTTTATCTTAACTCTCTCTTTCACTAATATAATTATTCTCTTTTGTATAGTGAATATAGTTGGAGACTTTAGAATATTTTCTTTGTCTCAACTCTCTTTTACTAATATAATTTTCACACTTATCATATTTTCTTGTACATTTAAAACTATGCAACCTCTACTTCTTTAGAGGTAGAGGTATGGACTGCGTATATCTTACCCTCCCCAGACCTCACTATGTGGGAATACACTGGGTTTGTTGTTGTTGTTGTATTTAAAACTATGGAACCTCTATTTATAGGAGAGATATTCATCTTTGTATTGAATAATGAGTAGGATGAATGAAGAGTAGTAATATGAATAGACGGATAATCTTGATGTTACATAAGTTATGTGAAACTAATGATCATGAAGTTATAAGAACTAATGACCATGAGAGTTACAAGAACTAATGGTCATATATATTACAAAAACTAATAGTCATCTTTTACCTCAATTTATACCCACTAACACATACACTTAATATATTATTTTTAATAATAAAATACATATATACACCCAACAGTTGAAAGTGAAGCAACTAACTAGATTTGGAATTTCTTAGGCAACCCTTTGAAAATTCAGCATACAAATCAACGTACCACTATTATCTTCAAAAGATGGTGGAAAACTAAATATATTAACTATGATGTTTATAATTGATTTTGCAGATTTACTCTCTGATCATCATCTATTGGGAATTTCGAATACAGAGATGTTCAGGAAAATATGGCAATCAAATGAAATTACAGATGGGCAACAAGCACTACCAAGAGATTTGGAAAATTAAAGCAGCTTCACCATTTGCTTGATATTCGCAATTTAGTTGAGAAACTTTCACTACCAAAAAAAAAAGGAATACCGACCACAAAAATCGAGCATAAGTGGTCGGTTTTTCCCAATTTCCGACCACAAAATCGACCAAAATTTATGGTCGAAAAAGTAGCGGTAGCTTTTTAAAAACCGACCACCAGTGGTCGGTTCTTTTAAAAATATATATTTATTTTTAAAATTCATTATTATTTTATTTAAATTGAAAAAATAATTTTAGGGAAAAAAAAACGACCACCTGTGGTCGGTTATTTAATAAATTAATTTAAATAAAAATCGACCACCAGTGGTCGGTTATTTAATAAATTAATTTAATTTAAAACCTACCATATGTGGTCGGTTTTTATTAAAATTAATAAATTAATTTTATAAAAAATCGACCACTTGTGGTCGGTTTTCTGCAAAAAAATATTGAAAAACCGACCACAAGTGGTCGATTTTTCTGGGAATTTAAAAAATAAAAATAAAAACCTAAATACAACATGCAACAACAATATACAACAGTAACCAAAATGAAAATACAACAACAACAACAACAACAAAAAACCAAATGAAACTTTTAAAATGTGTACAACACATACAAAATATCCAACAAAGGTGAGTATGAAAAAACTACAACAATAGTTTCAAACAACAAAATGTCTAAATTTAAAGTACAAGACATACAAAAATAAAAAAACTAACAGTCATCATCATCGAATTCGTCCTCGTCTACCATATGATCATCCGTGCTGAAATCATCCAGGGGGTCTAGACCTTTTGCATCCCGAACTGCATCACCAGGACACGGAGGAATAACCCCCGCAGTCTGAATGAAATAACTGAACTGCTGCTGCAGTATCCTGATTTGTGATGTTGTTGCCTCCTCCATCTTCTTTTGCTTCGCACTCTGTTCAGCATTCCTCTCTGTCTGTTCAGCAAGCTCTTCAGTGAGTTGAGAAACCATATTTTGTAGTCTTGCAATGGTTTCTATAACAATCGAAGATCTAGAGTATGCAGGGCCGGACGAACACCTAATATTATCGCCAAAAAATTTTGTGTGGCATCCGTAGAAATGACCTCTATTTGCAGGACCCGAAGCTTTTGTCCATAACTCATTCCGTACATGCTGGGGTATTGGGTCACCCTGACTTTCAGGAGGCTGACTACTACGATACTCACCAACAAGATGCCTAAATTCGTCCTATATTCAAGGTAAAGTTAATACTAACAGTCAAAAAATACTAAAGTGGTATAATTGAATAATATCAACTTTGAGAAAAAGATTCATAAATTCAAAATTTGTTTCTTACGTGGACAACTTTTGCACGAGGTTCAACCCAAACATCTTCATCAGTCGGGTTCTTTTTCTTTCTCAGATGAGTCTCCTCGAAAAGCTCATCAGTTGGTAGTTCCCTACCCTTTTCTTTTTCCTGCATATAAAAAAATTATCAATGTTCAAATAATAAAAAAATTTAAATAAAAATAAAGAATTAAAACTGTAAAAGTTACATACCAATTTTTCCTTCACAGCAAGAGTACTTCTGGCACCTGCAGTATGTAGGGAGCCACCCTTGGATGATGCCCGAGCTCTCTTTCCTTTTTCCCTCAACAATTGATATTCTGGGCTATTCCAGTGGCGCTGATACAATGTCCATATGGGTTCAGGAATCCAGTTAGGTTTTACCGATTTCTTTCGGGCATAATCCAAAAGATCGTTAAATCTGGCTCTACATCTTATGAAAAAGTTCTTCTTTATAAGAAATTGATTTGCATCATCCCACCAGTAAAATTTCTACAATCAAAATATAATATTCAATCTTGTGTTCTAATAAATTGTTAATAAGTAGTCGATAAGTTAATTCCTTACCTTAAATTCTTCAAACATTCTTTTCCTGTCAAGTTCTGGAACCCTTTGCCAGCTGATCCAATAGCCGTTGAAGTGCCAACTAATGCATATTCGCACCGTTTGTCCAACTCCACCATCTGGCCGAAACCTACAACACAAGATCAAACAGTAATTTCATCGAGAATAATAAAATAGTAATGGAAAAATGAGTAACGTTATTATATTTAGAAATCTTACCCTCTCGCAACTGGAACAATATAAATCCTCCCAGAATCATCTCTGTCTCCTGGCTGCCTAGTAAGTGATGGTGGATGCACTGACGTGGGTGGATCTTAAGCACCATATGGAGTGCCTCCAAGATGAAGATCCGACAACCCAATAGATCCAGCAGAATCACTGTGCAAAGCTGTGTGACTGTTGCAGGAGGGTATCGATGATGGTAGATGTCTGGAGGGGCCAGCGGCCGTCTAACAGTACTGTACTGGCGGTGGCACGGTCATAGGAGCAGAATGGGTCGGTGTAGACCCATGTAGTGGCCCCACATGCGTAAAAGTAGGTATCAAATCCTCGGACGACCTAGAATATGAGGGTCGTGCTGGCCCGTTAGCATACCGACCCTTAGATATGTGAATACCTATCGATCGTCTATAAGCAGGAGGTTTTTTTTTTTTTGGTTTAGTAGTATCAACCTTTCCCTTACCTCTGTCATCTTTGCCTGACATCTAAATTATGTTAAGTTAACAAGTAGTTAGTTGCTACAACATGAATATATATATATAAGAAAATATTCCATGTAAGTAATTTCAAGTTACTAATTCACATTTCAAATCGCTCCAACAACACGAGATATATACAAAAATATTTTTATTACTATACAAATCATGAAAAAGTGGAAACAACAAACTTAAACGGTATATTACATATCAATCTTAAACAAGAAACATAAAGGTAAATATATAGTACAAAGCATAAAAACATCAATACATAATAAATACAGCCTACACAACTAATCCTCCTTTTCTGAAGACTCTCCACTAAACCATTCACCCTCTTCGGAGGTTTCCTCATCTCCTACCCACCCAGTTTCTTCTTCGGCAATATTAACTTCTTCAAATATATTTTTCGGGTGATTCAAACCGTCCCCTAATTCAACATCCACTAGCTGGTGATCAATCTACATTTCATTTTGATATGCAGTCTCCAGCACATTCTCAACTTCCACTCGGCCTATAGGCTTTGTTTTGATTACTACTTTCTCCACCAACAAAGTTATTTTGCGCAACATCACCATGAATACCACACAATCTTAAAAAGTCCTCGTGAAACCCCTTTCTATAAAGATGTTCCTTTACTTCTTCTTCACTTAGAGGATTTATACCATCACATCTAACATAAGGACACCGAATAACCCCAAAACGTGTCCAAACATCAAGTGTCTTAGCATGTTCAACCAATCTTTTGACACCTTCAACAAATTCCTGCCTAATACCCATTCTATTTTTATTGTTCCGGTGAAATATCCAGTTATAATCAGGTTCCATCTACGCAATCAATAAGATTCAACGAATTAGATTAAAGAATTTTCAACCAACTAAGTCACCTACCATAACCACATTCAAAACACAAAATCCCTTTTAAAATCCCTAAAATTAACCATTTTCAATCAACTAAGTCACTTACCAAACTATATTCAAAACAAAAAAAATCCCTTTTAAAGTCCCTAAACTTAACCATTTTCAACCAACTAAGTCACCTACTATAACCACATTCAGAACACAAAATCCCCTTCAAAGTCCCTAAACTTAACCATTTTCAATCAACTAAGTCTCAAAACAAAACCACATTTCAAAAAAAAAAAAATACTTTTACAGTCCCTAGACTTGACCATTTTCAACCAATGAAGTCACCTACCATAACCACATTCAGAACACAAAATCCCCTTCAAAGTCCCTAAACTTAACCATTTTCAACCAACTAAGTCACTAACCAAACTACATTCAAAACAAAAAAATCCCCTTCAAAGTCCCTAAAATTAACCATTTTCAACCAACTAAGTTTCAAAACAAAACCACATTCCAAAAAAAAAACCCTTTTAAAGTCCCTAGACTTAACCATTTTCAACCAACGAAGTCACCTACCATAACCACATTCAAAACACAAAATCCCCTTCAAAGTTCCTAAACTTAACCATTTTCAACCAACTAAGTCACCTGCTATAACCACATTCAGAACACAAAATCCCCTTCAAAGTCCCTAAACTTAACCATTTTCAACCAACTAAGTCACTTACCAAACTACATTCAAAACAAAAAAATTCCTTTTAAAGTCCCCAAACTTAACCATTTTCAACCAACTAAGTCTCAAAACGAAACCACATTCCAAAAAAATAATTCCCTTCAAAGTCCCTAAACTTAACCATTTTCAACCAACTGTCTCAAAACAAAACCACATTCCAAAAAAAAATCCTTTTAAAGTCCCTAGACTTAACCATTTTTAACCAACGAAGTCACCTACCATAACCACATTCAAAACACAAAATTCCCTTCAAAGTCCCTACACTTAACCATTTTTAACCAACTAAGTCACCTACCATAACCACATTCAGATCACAAAATCCCCTTCAAAGTCCCTAAACTTAACCATTTTCAACCAACTGAGTCACTTACCAAACTACATTCAAAACAAAAAAAAATTCCTTTTAAAGTCCCTAAACTTAACCATTTTCAACCAAGTCACTTACCAAACTACATTCAAAACAAAAAAATCCCTTTTAAAGTCCCTAAACTTAACCATTTTCAACCAACTAAGTCTCAAAACAAAACCACATTCAAAAAATAAAATCCCCTTCTAAGTCCCTAAACTTAACCATTTTCAACCAACTAAGTCTCAAAACAAAACCACAATAAAAAAAAATCCCTTTTAAAGTTGATACAATATTAAGTGTGTATCAAGAGATTCCAACCAACACAAGAACAACAACATGAACAACAAAGTGCTAGTGAATCGAAAATGGCCACACACGGCTTCACTAGGCTTGCAACACTTGTTTGAGCTAGAAAAGTGAGTTTAACAACAAGAACAACAAAGACAATATTGCTAGTGAATCGAAAGAGCCCCACACAGCTTCACTAGACTTTTATATTCAACAACACAATGTTAACAAGATTTACAAAGAAAGAGATAGAAACTTGACACACAATATTCATTAATCTAAGAACCCTAACAAGAGAAAGGACCCTAAGACTAATAAATATCAATACCAACTTCTTACTTGGACCAAGAGGAACTCAAAGAACCCCAAGAACCTAGTTTCTAGCCAAGATACAACACTAGCTAGTATCACTCTACTAGTGAGAATTCGGTTTTGGCCTCTCTAAATGAGAAAGAGAAGTAAAAAATTTACAAGTCTTTTGTTTCTTGAATAATAGGAATGAACTAAAGCAAGACTAACCCTATTACATGTCTTATATAGTCACTTAGAAAGGAGGGACAAAGACCAAAATACCCTTGGCATTTAAGTGGGTGGGTTTGGGGTGTCTTGGTGGGCCTCTTCATATTTTATTAAATATAGGACCTTAGATGGGCTCACAAGGGCCCCACACATGGCCAAGAATGTGAACAAGGCTTGGAGTCGTTGTAACTCACGTGCTTGGCTTCGTGTGAAAGGTCTCGATCTAGGAATTCCCGTATCATCCTCTCCATTTTGAAGGAAATTTGTCCTCAAATTTGGATCATTGCCATCCTCTACCGTTTCCACCCGAGAGAGATCACACACATTGAAAGTGTTGTGCACTTGATATTCTGGGGGTAGATCAATTTTGTAGGCATTGTCGTTGATCCTTTCTAATACTTGGAACGGGCCATCACCCCGTGGCATCAACTTAGCATTCCTTTGAGACGGAAATCTATCCTTCCTTAGGTGCACCCACACCTAATCTCCCGGTTCAAGAATGAGCTTTCTTCTTCCTTTGTTGGCTCGCCTCGCAACTTCTTGTTTTTTCTTCTCCTACCGCAACCTCACCTTCTCATGTAGCTTCTTTATGGCCTCGGCCCGTTTTCTTCCATCTAAGCTTATCACAAGATCACTTGGCAAAGGGGTTAAATCCAAAGGGGTGAGGGGGTTGATGCCGTATACACGCTTAAAGGGTGTCGTCCCCGTGCTCGAGTGTATAACACGATTATAAGCAAACTCAATCAACGGTAAGTGCTCCTCCCAAGAAGTCATTTTTCCTTTAACCATGGACCGTAGCATAGACCCTAAGGTCCTATTTACTACTTCCGTTTGGCCATCGGTTTGTGGGTGGCATGAAGTCAAAAACAACAACTTAGTACCGAGTCTACCCCACATGGACTTCCAAAAGTGGCTTAGGAATTTATAATCCCTATCACTCACTATGGTCCTCGGAATACCATGAAGTTTTACAACATTATCAACAAACAAAGAGGCTACACTAGGTGCATCGTCACATTTAGAACAAGGAATAAAGTGAGCCATTTTGGAAAACCGATCCACCACAACAAAAATATTATTCCTCCCTCTTGTAGTCCTTGGCAATCCCAACACGAAGTCCATTGATATGTCAAGCCAAGGACACAAAGGGGTGGACAATGGGGTGTACAACCCGTGGGGTTGGAGCCGTGACTTGGCTCCTTTGCACTCAACACATTGGCCGCAAATCCAGGCCATATCCTTGTGCATTCTAGGCCAATAAAATTATTCTTCCAAAATTCCAAGGGTCTTCTCGACCCTAAAATGGCCCATTAGACCGCCATTGTGTGCTTCCTTCACAAATAATTCTCTCCACTAACTTGAGGGAACACATAATCGTCTACCTTTAAATAAGTATCCATCAAATTTGGTATAGGGATGGGAACCCCTATCCGTAACCCACCTATCCCTATCCAACTCTTCACTTTCCCTATAATAGGAGTGAAGTGAGGGTCCTCGGGATATAAAGACTTGAGGCTTTCAAACCCCATCAACTTAGACGACAAAGTAGACACAAGCACATATTTTTGGGATAAAGCATCGGCAACCACATTGTCTTTACCCTTCTTGTATTGAATAACATAAGGGAAAGTTTCAAGAAATTCAATCCATTTGGCATGCCGCCGGTTAAGCTTGTCTTGTGCCCGTAGATGCTTCAAGGATTTATGATCCGTTTGCATCACGAATTCTTTAGGCCACAAATAATGTAGCCAAGTGTCCAAGGCTCTAATCAAGGCATACAACTCTAAATCGTACGTAGAGTAGTTTAGAGTTGCTCCTTTGAGCTTTTCGCTAAAGTAGGCAATAGGCTTCAATTCTTGCATTAAAACCACGCCTATGCCAACTTTGCTAGCATCACATTCAACCTCAAAAGTCTTGTCAAAATTCAGCAATTGTAGCAAAGGGGCCGATATGAGCATAGCTTTTAAGTCCTCAAAGGCCTTAGATTGTTCATCTCCCCAGTTGAAAGGCCGATCTTTTTTAATCACTTCGGTCAAGGGGGCGTCAATGGTGCTAAATCCTTTGACAAAACGTCTATAAAAACTAGCCAACCCGTGGAAGCTTCTCACTTCACCTACGGTTTTGGGAGTTGGCTAATTTTTAATGGCGTCAATCTTAGATTCATCCACTTCGACCCCTCTTGATCTCACCATAAATCCAAGAAATACAACCTCATGGACACCAAAAGAACACTTTTCTAGATTAGCATATAACTTCTCCTTTCGGAGGACATCAAACACACATTGTAAATGCTTTACATGCTCATCTAAGGACTTACTATACACCAACACATCATCAAAGTAAACAACAACAAACTTTCCAATAAATGATTTCATCACATGATTCATTAGCCTCATGAAAGTACTTGGAGTATTTGTTAGGCCGAATGGCATAACCATCCATTCATAGAGACCGAATTTGGTCTTGAAGGCGATTTTCCATTCATCACCCAGTTGCATAAGAATTTGGTGATAGCCACTCCTCAAATCAATTTTAGAAAACAAACACGAACTACTCAATTCATCAAATATATCATCTAACCTAGGAATAGGGTGACGGTATTTTACCGTTATCTTGTTGATGGATCGGCAATCAATGCACATACGCCAAGTCTCATCTTTCTTGGAAACTAGTAGCACCAGGACCGCACAAGGGCTCATACTCTCCTTGATATACCCTTTGTTGAGGAGTTTCTCAACTTGTCGTTGAAATTCCTTAATATCCATCGGGTTACTCCTATAAGCCGATTTGTTGGGCAATTGTGAACCCGGCACAAAATCTATTTGGTGTTCAATTCCCCGAAGTGGGGGAAATCCTTGCGGTATATCCTTTGGGAAGACATCCTCGTAATCCTGCAAAATATGAGAAATAAGAGGAGAAATAGAAATGTTAGTGGCGTTAGTATTAAAACAATAAGCCAAGAGGAGCATCGGAGTGTCCTCGTCATGATCCACAAATAATTCTTTCCTCCTAGACATCATCACCACACTTCCTTGCCCCTTAGAAATTAGGAGCCCCTCGATTTCCCCTACTCCCTCACTCTCGAGTTCCCCTCACTCTCGGCCTTTTTTCTCTCTTTTCCTCAATTCTTGCATCTTTTAGTGTAATTCATTCACTTGGAAGGCAATAATGGATGAAAAGCGACCTTGCGTCCATCCTTCTCAAGTGTATACCGATTGGATCTTCCATCATATTTAGTCGAACTATCGTATTGCCAAGTCCTTCCTAACAACAAGTGACAAGCTTGGATTGGTATCACGTCACAAAGCACCTCGTCATGGTAGTTGGCTACCTTAAAACGTATCACACATTGCCTTGTGACCTTTAACTCGCCGCATTCATTCAACCATTTAAACTTGTAAGGACTAGTGTGAGGTGTAATCGGCAATTTCAAGAAGTTCACCATTGCAACACTAACCACATTCTCACAACTTCCACTATCTATCACCATAGTGCACACACTTCCCTTCACAAGACATTTAGTATGGAATAGATTCTGCCGTTGGCTAGAATCATCTATTGCCTTACTAATCATGGCACGCCTCACTACAAAGTTTGGAACCACGCACTCTCCTTCTTGCGGATAAGCATCCTCACAATCATCATCATCATATGGATTTTTTTTGGATTTCTCTCCATCTTGAGGCTCGGCCTCATTCTCTTCTTTTTCAAGACCCACTTTCTCACCAAGGTAATACAATCTCCCTTCCCTTAGGATCACATTACGCCGATTTGGACATTCATTGGCTTTATGTCCCCAACCTTGGCACTTGAAACATTGGAACCCTTTAGGATTAGGATACTTGTGAGCTTCTTGCTGGGGAGGAAATTTGTGGACTATTTTAGTCTCGGGAAGCCTTGTAGTGGTGGGTTGGTCCTTGTTTTTAGGCCAACCCAAAGATGGTTGAACCATATCTTTGCTTCTCGGCCAACCCGAGGTTGATGGTCCCTTTGCCTTGAATGAAGACCTCTCTTTAAGATCCCTTTCAATCTCAAGAGCCGCTTGGAAAATCCCTTCAACGGTATCAAACTTGTGAAGCGTCAAATGGGTGGAGATCTATTTATTCAACCCACACTTGAACCAAATAATGCCATGGCCAATTTGTTCTCCCCGATGATCAAGCTTCAACATGAGTTGTTGAAACTCGTCATAGTATGCCATAACACTTTGATTCCCTTATCGCAAATTGTACAACCTAGTAAGAAACTCATGACGATAACTTTTGGGAAGATACCGTTGCCTCATTAGGTACCTTAACCGAAACCATGGTGGTGGTTGTCCCTCTACCAACTCATTGCCGAACCGCTTGACGTATTCCCACTAAGTGTTAGCATAGCCTTCAAAATGAGCTATGGCATAACAACTTTTCTTCTCCTCCGAGATATCATTCACTTGAAAAACTTTATCACACGCCGACTCCCAAGCAAGATACACCTCGGGGTCACTTTCACCCTTAAATATAGGTAGGCTCAATTTGATGGTATTGATGCCTACGTCTCTCTCTAGATGTAGGTTTCCCTTTTCTCCATACCCTCGATATCTTCTTGGATCCACACGACCCCCTCCCATCTATTCCTCCCTCATGTAGGTATCGTCAAAGGGTCCATACCCTTCATAATCCTCTCTACCATATTCCTCAAGGTGGACGAGATGGTTTTGGACATTTGGAACTTGATTAGGAGGAATTGGATTTTGTGGAGGTGGTGGTCTTTGGTTTAATGGAGCTTGGAAGGGGGGGGTTTGGATTTTGTGGAGGCATTTGACGTTCGAGTACCTCTTGTGGAACTTGAGGCGTTTGGGAATGGGTTGGTATATTGGAGTCTCAGTTTAGAGGGTTATAAGTGGTTTGGCTTGCGGCATTTAGTAGAGCTAGTGAATGATTTGGCAATTGTGGCCATGTTTCGGGAGTAACGGTGGCGGAGGAATTTCTATCATGTCCACTTGATGCAACATGTCGAAGAGTAGAAGGATGAAAGTTCCTTTGAATCACCACTTGTTCTAACCTCCCACTAATAGTAGTCGCTTCTCCCCTTATGGCTCCCACTTCCGTACTCAACCTTTTAAGAGCTCGGGTCATAGCCTCAAGAGTGACCCTCATATTATCCATTTCATTAGAATCCACGGTTTGAGATGTGGTTCCCTCCATTATTAAGGTATCACCTACACAAGCAACAAACAAGTTAGTTTAAAATCCCTCTCCTCACTCACACTCTCTTGGTTCACTCACACTCAAGTTCCACAAGTGTTGTAGATTGGCTAGGAACCCGGGAATCCGTAAGGTATGAGTATGCTCTTGCCCGAAATGGATTCTTGTTTGAAACTCAAAGAATTCTCGTCGGACTAGAGCCAAGAGTTACAACGTATTCAAACGACAAAAGAACACAAACAAACAACGTTGACACAAAGAATGTACACAAAACTAACTTACAAGCTAGTAGGGTATTACTAGGTTGTCAATTAGTGTCGAGCAAACAAACGAAACTAGGAAACAATAAAATGAAACTAAGAAATCTAAAATTTGAACTCAAAAATATTGCGTGAACAGTACTTTAGTGACGTGACAGTCCACTATTGGCCTCGAGTTTTATCAAAATTTTATTTCCCAATTTCAAGTCTTGATCAATATACAATTCGGAATTGGTGTATTTGGTTAATGGAGGGAAAAGTGGTCTTGGAGCCTTTTTGTTTAAATTTCAAAAGCAAAACTTGACTTCTTTGAACTTTCTCCTTGAAACAAGGTCCTTAAATCAAGGAAAAGTAGATGAAAAGTCTTTGAAGTGATAGGGACAAGCCTTTCACTAACAACTACTACAAGCTTGTCTTTCACCTTTTTAGATCTAGTTTGCACTTTAAGGATTAACAAGATGATGAAAGGGTGAAAAACCTTAAGAACACAACAACAACTCCAAGAACAACAACAATTTCAGTTTCCAACTCCACTACAACAAGACCATCAAATCGGCCAAGGTTTAGGTAACAACAACATCCAACTCGGCCACACCTTGTTCACATCTACAACTTCAACAAGTTCAAGTTCAATCTTAGACTTGGACACTTTTTAGTGTTGATGAGAAAGAAACCGACACTAGAAACACTCTAAACAAACAAAAGACTACAAGTTCTAGACACACACCAAATAAATCTTTTCCAAGATAACAACAACACAATTTTCGGCCAAGAACACAAAATGGACAGATTTTCACTTTTCTGGATTTTTTTTTCAGTTTTCAGCTTTTTTTTTTTCTTAGCAAGAAAGCCCAAGATTGGTATTGTAAGAACAATACCAAAGATGGCTCTGATACCAAATGATACAATACTAAGTGTGTATCAAGAGATTCCAACCAACACAAGAACAACAACATGAACAACAAAGTGCTAGTGAATCTAAAATGGCCACACACGGCTTCACTAGGCTTGCAACACTTGTTTGAGCTAGAAAAGTGAGTTTAACAACAAGAACAACAAAGACAATATTGCCAGTGCATCGAAAGAGCCCCACACGGCTTCACTAGACTTTTATATTCAACAACACAATGTTAACAAGATTTACCAAGAAAGAGATAGAAACTTGACACACAATATTCATTAATCTAAGAACCCTAACAAGAGAAAGGACCCTAAGACTAATAAATATCAATACCAAGTTCTTACTTGGACCAAGAGGAACTCAAAGAACCCCAAGAACCTAGTTTCTAGCCAAGATACAACACTAGTATCACTCTACTAGTGAGAATTCGGTTTTGGCTTCTCCAAATGAGAAAGAGAAGTCAAAAATTTACAAGTCTTTTGTTTCTTGAATAATAGGAATGAACTAAAGCAAGACTAGCCCTATTACATGGCTTATATAGTCACTTAGAAAGGAGAAAAAAAGACCAAAATACCCTTGGCATTTAAGTGGGTGGGTTTGGGGTGTCTTGGTGGGCCTCTTCACATTTTATTAAATATAGGACCTTAGATGGGCTCACAAGGGCCTCACACATGGCCAAGAATGTGAACAAGGCTTGGAGTCGTGGTAACTCACGTGCTTGGCTTCGTGTGAAAGGTCTCGAGCTAGGAATTCCCGTATCAAAAGTCCTTAAACTTAACCGTTTTCAACCAACTAAGTCACTTACCAAACTACATTCAAAACAAAAAAATTCCCTTTAAAGTCCCTAGACTTAACCATTTTCAACCAAGTAACCTACCATACAAGAAACAAGCAACAACAACACCAACAACATGTCAACAATAATGCTAGTGGATCGCACAAGGCCACACACGGCTTCACTAGACTTCAATATGAACAATAACAAGAAGATAACATCAATGCTAGTGAATCGCACAAGGCCACACACGGCTTCACTAGACTTCAAGATGAAAAGTAACAAGACTTCAATATAACAACTTAGAGAAAAGTCAACTTACCTTGGCTTGGCCTAAATTAAAGTGCTAGAGACAAGCCGTCACTAGAAAAATAGCAAAGTAATCCTTCCACAGAATTCGCATTCTGTCAAACGGTAACATCAAATTCCAAGCAACGAATTATGCAAGTAGAATTAAAAAATCTCGTTCATTACACAAAGTAACAAATATATTCTCATCCTTCAATAAAGTAACAAATCTTATAACCAACTTTTACTTCAATAAGATTTATAATTTTAATCAATAATATAATGAATGATTAAATAATACTGCTAATTTGATATCTAAACTATACAGTTCTTAACATACACCAAATATTAACTTTACTTTTCTTTTCTTAACATATCAACTTACTTTGTTACAACTTTATACGTTTACATTAGAGGGAAGATGAAAAACGATTTATTTCACAAAAGTAAACATAATTTTCTTTCAAAAATTTATTTTCAGATAAGTGCTAACTAACTCAACCTAAATTTCTTGAACTATAATTGAATCTTGAACTAACTAAACCTAAATTTCCATTACTTTTTTAACTTTCAACTAACAAAATTATGTAACGAAGCATAATAATTACAACAAACATGAAAAATACATACTTTAAGCTAAGTAAAATTACTACCAAAGAAATTTTAGTTACTACCAAATATGAAAAATATATACATTGAGCTAACTAAAATACATACTTTAGCTAGTATCTAACAAGAAAATAAAAGTTACCGGAGCGGTGGAAATCTGCGGCAAAGAGTTGATCGGATTTGAGGATTTGGAGATTTGGGGATCTTGTTTTGCGTTTGGAGATTTGGGGGTTTCAATTTCTGTTCTTTTATGTTTTATTAAAAGGCTAAATCCCGCCGGATCGGGTCGGTCAATTTAATTTATTATTATTTTTACTAATTAATGAAAACCGACCACTTGTGGTCGGTTTTTATTAATTAGTAAAAAAAAATTATTACTTAGTTAATCAAAATTATAATTTAAAAAAAATAATAAATTAATTAATTAATTAAGTTAATTAAAATTTTACAAAAATGATCACAAAGTAAAATATAAGTGTTCGAATTACTTTTATACAAATTATTATCGAAAAACAATCACATGTGCACAATTTTAATAAAATGATTAAATCATATAATTATTTATGTTATCATTATATTAACGCAATGCGAATATGTACAAATCAGATACTTGGTTATTTTATCAACTCATCAACAGGACTAGTATATTTCCTCAATAATATAATAATATCAATACATTTTGTGAATTACGATATTATATATATATATATATATATAATATCGTAATTAAAAGCTAATTAGCCAAAAAATTATCGTAATTTGTAAAATTTATTGATATATATATATAACCCTCGCTTGTAATATAATGTGTTAATCAAATAAATTATCGATTAAATGTGTTACGTTATTTGGCACGGTCGTTCAATGTTTTGTCTCCCCCTCCCCTGCTTCCTCCCCCCCCCCCTCCCCCCCTCATATACCTCGTAATACTAGTGTTACGTTATTCCAACTTCTAAAGCACACACGTGTCAATGTTGACCGAAAATATTATATCTACTTCCTCAATAGTTTGATATATATATTCAGTTATCTAGCTTTTGCTTACTACATACGTCAATACACGAGATATACGTATATAAACATATATTCAATTGTCTATCAGTCAAACTATATTTTGATAAATAGATTCAGTTATCTAGCTTTTGATTACTACATACCTCACTACACGAGATATACATATATAAACATATATTCAATTGTCTATCAGCTTTAAAATACGCACAATAAACATCACATACACGATTTTACTACCCCATAATATATACAACGTATTTCACAAATACTCGGATGAATTATAGATTACATTATCTTATGTCATTAATATACCTTTACTCTATAATATGTATATAGTATATATATATACCTATACATACACACAAATATACATACTATCGACTATATCAAGTTCTAAATACGTTCCATATATATCACAGATACGTACACAATTATATTATTATCCAATAGAATAATGAGATGTCTTTCTTATACATACTGAGATAAGTGATCGATTAATTATATTTGATTAGCTTTATAAATTAGGTTTTGACTACATCGTTCATCAATTGATGACTATCATATATAAATATCCAAAATTACATACATATATATAGATATATATCTGTACATATATATATATATATATATATATATATATATATATATGTATGTATGTATGTCTAAACTTTTGAATTTGTACTATATATATCAAATCCACAAGTATATTACTTTATAATAGAACACGTTCATTATATTCTGATGAATTATCTGTTATATATTACATTATTATTATACCTGTAAATACGTACTATAAAACATCACCTTTCAAATACGTACTATAAAGATCAGTTTTCATCTTTCAATTACGTCTACGACAGATTTCAATGGTCTATCCCAACGGTATCGATCACACACACACACACACACACATATATATATATATATATAAACATATTCATTATATAAAGATTATGCACGTTTAACGTCATTTAACGTATGTATAATGTATTATATTATATATGCAATGTAATATATTATTTTTACTAATAACAACAATTAGATTACATAAATTAATATAAGATTATATAATTATTTTATAAAATTATTTATTTAGTTTTTATCTTTTTTTAATCCACAACCAACCACATGTGGTTGGTTTTTAATTTTTTTATTACTATTATTTAAAATTTTTATTACTATTTTCTTTTTTTTGTTACTACTAGTTTTTATTTATAATTAAATTTTTAATTTTAATTTTATTTTCTGATTTCAGTAAAAACCGACCACAAGTGGTCGGTGGTTGGTTTTTAAAAATTATTTTCTTTTTATTTAAATAAAAACCGATCACAAGTAGCCGTTTTTTTTAAAATATTTTCTTTTTTTTAATAAATTAAAAAACCGACCACAAGTGGTCGGTTTCTTTAAAAAATAATTAAAAAAGAATTTTATTAATCCGACTACTCGTGGTCGGTTTATTAAAATATTTTTAAATTAATTTTTTTTCAGTTAACCGGCCACTTGTGGTCGGTTTTTTAATTTTTTTAAAATTTTAATAAGTGGTCGTTTTTTTAATTTTTTTAAAATTTTAATTTTTAAATTGTATAATAATTAATATAAAAATAATGAGAATATTTACTTTGATTTTTTATAATAAAAAAGCGACTACACGTGGTCGCTTTTTTAAATAAAAAAATATTTTTTAAAAAATATTAAAAACTGACCACAAATGGTCGGTTTTCACTGGTTGATTCTTACACATTTTTTAGTAATGTTTATCAAGAAATAGTGGCAAGTAACATGGGAGAGACCCCCTCTCGGAAGCTTGAAAATGAACACTGATGGAAGCTATTTCATAGAGAATGGCAAGACAGGAATAACATGTGTAATAGTCTGCAAATCACACAGGGTATATAAACTGCATTAAGCAAGTCCTGTGCGATAGGCTCGACTCTGAAGACACTAAAGGGAATTGATCTCGGATTATCCGTGTGGATAACCGTCCTCCAAACCAACTAAGCCATCCCGCATAAAACTAATTGTACTTTGATGTGATGTTCATTTGTTACTCCTTCCGTTCAGTTTTACTTGACTGTCTTACTAAAAATAATTGTATCTATTTATTAGTCCAATTTATGAAATCAAGAGAATTTTATCACGTTATATTACACCTATCGTTAAATGCTTATATAAACTGTATAATACTCAAATTTATATTATTTTCAAAAAAATTATTAATAAGACTAGTCCAGTAAAATAAGCTCATAATAAATATATTTTTTATTAAAAATATCAAGTCAACAAAAATCAAATAAAATAAAATGGAGAAAATATACCTCCTTGAATCCATGGATCGAAATATTGTGGTGGTCTTGTAATACATTACTATAATTATAACATGACAAGATGTGTCCTTTAATTTTCTCATCAATTTTCTACGATGAGGTAGTAAATTCCATTTATAGCCTGTAATTAATAGTAGTGTTATCTACTATAGTTTTACAATTTATTAATTTAGTACTTCTTGATAAATTCTGAAACATCAATATGGAGCTAATTATTTCAATCATGTATAGCATTTGTAAAAGTGAAAATTAACTCAAATTGGAGTGAATAAAAAGAGGAATGACACAAGAAGCAGCCAGTTTAATTAATATGCAGATATAATTATATCATGGTATCCGATGAAGCAAACAACAATTGTCACTTCTTCAATCAAATCTTGCAGAATCAATAGTCATTCACGAAGCCGGGAGTGTGTTGGATTGAGATCAATAACTCAATATCTTCAAGAAATATGTGGATTCTTTTGAAAGGTAACTTACATAAGTAACTGAATTTTTAAGTGATATTACATAAAATTCTGATTATTTTGTTAATTACATTTTATCTCGGTTTTTTGAAATGTGATACATATGTTATATGGTGATACATTTGAAACAAACAAGATATTTATTTAAGGAAATAATAGATTCTCTTTTATTCATTGTATTCTTTTATTTAATGAAAGATATCTAATTTTTCTCTTCTTTTTTTTTAGATTTAATTTAGGTGTTTTAATTATGTTTCTCTTTTTTCGTCTTTAATTATGGAAGATATATTTTTTTTTAATCTTTTTTCTCTTAATTTCGTCTTTAATTTTAGTTTGCTTTTTTTAGATTTAATTTTAATTATGCTTCAATTCTGCTTTTAGTCTTTATTAAAAAAAATATTATTACTTTTGCTTCCTACACTACCTACACCATTACCTTTCATTAATAACATATGAATCACCCATAATACCATATATATCACCCATTAATATCATATGAATCACCCAATAATTGAAATAAATAATTGTATCTACCATATGAATCACCATAATACCATATATATGAATCACCCAATAATTGAAATAAATAATTGTATCTACCATATGAATCACCATAATACCATATATATGAATTACCCAATAATTGAAATAAATAATTGTATTTACCATATGAATCACCATAATACCATATATATCACCCATTAATTTCATATGAATCACCAAATAATTGGAATAAATAATTGTATCTACCATATGAATCACCATAATATAATATGTATCACCCATTAATATCATATGTATCACCCGTTAGAATCATACAAAATGTATCTATCGTATGAATCACCATAATACCCATATAATGATATCATATTTATCATTCATACGAATCACCATTAAAAAAATAAACATGTATGAATAACTAAATAAATTTATATATGTATCAATAGATTTTTTTTAAAAAAATGGGAGAGATTTTAGGAGAGAAAAAAATTGCATGCATTAATGGAGGAGAAAAAATCTGGAAGGAAAATGATTTAAGCATTAGTGGAAGAGAAAAAATCAAGAAGGAAGATGATTTAATTGTTGATAATTAGGGAATAAAATCTTGAATGAGTTAATGGTGGAGTAAAAATAGGATGTGGGGTTTTCTTGATATGTATCAAGAGTAAAGTTGAAAAATGGGATTTTATGTAATTTTTTAAAAAGTAAGGGATATTAGGTAATATAGTGTCTTAAGTATGAGATTTGTGTAATTTATCCTTTTTTGAAATGGAATATTCCAATTATAATGTGTGAATATAATATTGCAAGTATAGCTTAACTGAAGGGATGATATGTTAAAGAAGATGAAACAATACATATTTTAATTTCACCAAATCTCTTTTTCACTCATGATCTTGAGAAGAAAAGTGAAATAAATGTCCAATAAATTTGATTAGCTGATAAATTGACGTGTAACTAAGGTATTGTCAACATCAATATTTGAGAAGTTGAGATATAAGATGTGCCGTCTACGGATATCAAACAAAATTTTCATCAGGAGAATAAATATGCGTTGTCCTTTTTCTCTCTCAACCGAGGTTTTGTCCCAATAGGATTTTCTAGATAAGGTCTTTAATGAGGCAATACCTAAGATGTGTTACAAATTGTGTGTACTCTTTTTATTCACTAGTTTTTTCCCACTGAATTTTTCTAGTAATGTTTTTAACGAGACACATGCATTATTTATTAATGGACATCTAAGGAGGAATGTTATATAATATGAATGTCATATGACATATATACATGAATGCAATTAATGATAGTTAGTAGCTAAATTGATCTTGAACACCAAGAGTTACTTATTCAAATTGAATTTGAATACCAAAGTTACTTGTTCAAATTGAATTTGAACACCAAAGTTAGTTAGTCAAATTGTCAACTTTATGTCAAGCTTAACAAGCTTAGGGATTAAGTTTGGTGATTTATAAATGTCATCTTTTTATATATTTTGATATATAAATTCAAGTAGTAAATAAAAGTACTACTAAAATTCTCTAAAATTATCTGCTCTTTTCTTTAAGTTTGATATTGATATTTTTTCTTTATTTTATAGTACCCAAGAATTCATGAGATACATATTCGAGACACTAACTTTTTTGATTCTTATTAACTGACTTAATATTTTGTGATCTTTTTAAAAGTATTTTTTTTTCCAAAAATATCACATAAAATTTAGTGTCTCATAACTTTTGTTGCATAAAGCTATGATGATTCTAGCTAGAGGCAGAGCTAGCCTTTGGCATGGAGTTCACTTGAACTCCCCTTTGATGAAAAATTATATTATTTATGCATGATTAACATTATTTTTTTATGTATATAAGAAATATCGAATCCCTTCAATTAGTTTTTCATCAAATTTTTAATTCCGTTAGTAGAAATTCTAATTTCGCCTCTAATGCTAAGTTTCTTGGGGGTTTGGGCCACAGGTGACAAAATAGTTTTAAAATGAGGTGTTGGTGACGCAATTCTTAATTATTAGTTGGAGGTGACAATTACTTTATTATGGATTAAGAAAGTTGAGGAAGTTTGAAAATAACTCACAAGTTTTTAAATTTACACTTTGATCCCAATGTTTACCTAAAATAACGAAAAACGGAGAAAAAAAATGTCTTTCTCTCTCTTCTCATCCATTGTTGTTTTCTCTCTCTTAGAGATTTTTGTTGTTCATTGTTTCTGCTGCTTTATTCATCATTTTCTGCTTCATTATCACCATCTTCTACTTTATTATCATCTCCATCTTCTTCTTGTCGATCATTTGTTGTTGTTGGTACAACGCTACTGCTGCGACCTGACCAATTTCTTAGGTCAAATTTGTTTTACTACATCACTTTCCACTTTGACATTACTTCATAGGTGACTTTGGGAAGTAAAATTATAATTTTTATTCGTATTTGTCATCTGGGTACACTTCTGTTTTTCCAACAATGGATAGAATCCCGATCATGAATCCAGCATAAGTGCCCACAATTTAAATATATCAATCATCTGGTGCATCAGATGAGTAATCTGTTGCATCTGAAGATTTATCTATTGCATCAGACTGTTTATCTGTTGCATCAGGCGTTATTTGTTGCATCAGACGTATTATCTGTTGTATCAGGATATTTATCTGTTGCACCAGACTAATTATATGTTGCAACGAATGATTAATTTGTTTGGAACAACATAAATCAGCCCCTGCCACAAACCCAACAGATAACCAATATGTTTCAACTCTTGCTATTGCTACTGGATTCAAAATTATTCCTTACGCCCAATTACCCGTCCCAAATTTTCTATTTCGATTTCTCATTTTACTTGTCATTTTCATTAATCAAGAAAAGATTAAAAAAAATCTATATTTTACCCTTTGCATTAATCACTTTTTCTTCAAATTAAAATGGAAACATCATTTAATAGGGGGACTATACGCCGACCGACGTTAAAATCTTTCTTCTCTTATGAAATTTCGATTGAGTAGCAAACAATGGTTATTTCAAACACGTCTACTGTCCCACCAACTGATCAGTGGGTTATGGTAAACTAGACATGTTGTTAATTATTTTTCTTAATCAATGTGGCGTCTCAACTTGGGCCGGATAATTTGAGACGGAGGGAGTACGAATTAAAACGTCAAAGCCAAGTAATAAACTAGTCATCTGTTGAAACAGACTATTTATCTGTTGCATCAGACTTCTTATCTGTTGCAACATGAGTAATCTGTTTTCAACATGAGTAATCTGTTTTGAACAACACATCAGCCCCTGCCACAAACTCAACAGATAAATCTTGCTATTGCTACTGGATTCTAAATTATTCCTTTTTACGTCGAATCATCGACATGTTTGTTGAGAAGATAATAGACAAAATGAAAATTAAATATGGATTAAAACGTCAAAGATCAAACATAATTTTTTTATTAAACAAAAATAAATAAAAATATATATAATAGACTAAAAGAAAAATAATAATCTAATTATTATTATCATCATCATCATCATCATCATTGCCAGCCGGCCAATCTTCAACCGTAAGTAGTAAGGCCCTCCTCAGCCTGCGTATCTCGCGGAGCATTCTTGCTCTAACTCCTCCCAGTTCCCATTGTAGGTCACGAACTTGATTCCGAAGTTCATTCACGACGTCTTGCAGAAAAGTAACGTCCCACACTGGGTCAGCCATAATCTTCTAGAGTGTAATATGAAAGACGAGAACGCAATAAATAAATAAAGTGTAGTTGAATGAACGATTGAGTAAGGAGGGACCTATTTATAGAGGATTGAATTTGAATGAGAGGCAAAAAGGCGCGACTATTCACCTCCATTCTTAATTATAGGCGCGACTATTCACCTCCATTCATTAATTATATTTTTGATTAAATTAAGAAAATAAATATTGTGATATAATTCATGACTTTTCAGATTATTATTATTAATTAGTTCTTTCGAAGAACCGTTTTTATTGAGTTGTGGCAATAGATTCTATATCTGTTGCATCAGATAACACATCTGTGACAACAAATATATTATCTGTTGCAACAAATATAAAATATGTTGCATCAGATAACCTATCTGTTACAACATATAATCTAACTGTTCACCTCTATTTATTAATTGTATTTTTTATTAATGTGAAAAGTAATGACTTAATTAAATTAAGAAATATTGTGATAAGTCATGACTTTTCAGATTATTATTATTATTAATTAGTTCATTCCAAGAACCATTTTTATTGAGTTGTAACGACAGATTCGATATCGGTTGCATCAGATAAATCATCTGTGACAACAGATATATCATCTGTTGCAACAATAGTGAACCTGTTGCATCAGATAATATATTTGTTGCAACATATAATCTACTTTTTTAAAAAGAAAAAAAAACTATCATCATATCATTAATTCAAATTTGCTTACTTTTTTATTTTATAAATAAAAAAAAATACCTTTTCAAATTCCTTAAAAAAATAATAACCATTTTATTATATAATAAATAATTTTAAAAAACAAATTCAAAAACAAAAATGGTGAAAAGTCACGATCAGTTATTAAAATTAAATAATCGCTCTGTTACGGTTATAAATTGTGTTTATCATTTATTTCCTTATTATTTATTTACGAAATATTTTTCATATTGAATAATCGAAAAGTCATGTCTTTTTCTTTTTACCCTCTCAATAACAACAATAACCCTTTTTTTATTAATAACCGTCAGGTGCAACATATGATCGATCTGTCGTAGCAGATTAACCTCTATTGACACAAATTGCTCAATCCCTACCACCAACCGTCGACATGTTGAGAACAAGGAATAAACAGAATGATTATTAAATACTAAATAAGAATTAAAAATTCAAAGTCGACAACAAAATGAAATGAATGTTCATAGATTTTTGAATCCCTTGGGTAGATCAGATATACAAAAGGAGGAAAATACATGAGCTAAAATAAAAATATTACCTAATTATTATTATCAATCGAACTTTTTTCATCCGGCAGCCTTGCTCCGAAGTCAGCCAAATCTCTCTGGAGTTCATCAAACTACCTTTGATGTTCATGCAAAGACTCGATATGAATATTCTTGTACGAATCTGGATCATCCATATTTGTAAGGAGGGACCTATTTATAAATTATTATATCTCGGAAAGAAAAGAAAATTACTTTAAAATAAATCTAACAGATGGGTAATCTGTTGTAAAATATATTATTTCTGTTAGATAACTTACAAACAACATACTGGCAATCTTTTGCAATAGATGTATATATCTGTTTGATTTATGCAATATGTTGATCAACTGTCGTAACAGATGTGTCCAATTGTTTGACAATACAAACAGATGTGTCATTTGTTGCAACTAGCTAGTCATCTATTTATTTAATTTAAGACATAGATGGTCTAGGAAGAATAAGGTGCGTGCAGATGGATCCACTATCATATGTGTGGGAGTTAAGTATGTATTACTGATAAGGTCACCGGGACAACACACACAAAGTACAATATTTTTGTGAATGCAGTTTTTAACCGATTAGGCATTGATCATTCAAACAAGATCCTACATTATACCGTTAAGTTTGATGGGATCGAAATTGATAAGGCTGAGGACCTCATGAAGATGGTGCAGATACCCTATTACGAATTACTGACGGTTGTTGCTCGTGTTTATGCGTGTCAAGTTTTGAGAAGGGATCAATATTTGTCATCACTGCAGAGAACCAATAGCGATTGGACTTAACTTTAAGTGTGCATTGGACCCTTAGATGGCCCTCGAAGCCTTGCACTGCATCAAACAATAATTGAAAACCAATAGAAATTCCCCTGGCCAAAATTTATATGGTTGGGTTGCTCGTTTGGGGTAATGATTATATGCGAGAAGGTGCGGTATGAGGATGACTTCGAGGGAAAATAGGTGGTTGATGAAAGACTATATCATCTGAGAGCTAATTGAAGAAGAGACATAGGGTAGAAAGTAACTTCTAATGAATCTGACCGATGGAATTATCTTAATAGATGCGAAATCTGAATCAAGTGCAAATATGAAAGTGTATCCGGTAATGTAATTTAGTCTGTTGTCTCTCTGCAAGAAAAATAATATAGATGGACACTTTGCTAGGGAGCTGCGTGGTCAGGATTATCACCTAGGTAGAAAATAGGAGAAGACCAACAAAGCACCTTACGGGAATCGAGGGTTGAAATGGTGTTCAACAAGTGTAGAAAACTTACGCCAACAACAACTGCAGTGAAAATAAGGAAACTAAGCGAAGGCGGCAATTTCTGAATTTTAAATTTCAACCCATGCCTTTTTGTTTGTGTTTTCGATCAGGTCCACTGCCGTTGACCTGATCGAAACCACAAACGAGATTGAAAGGCAAATAGAGTATCATTACTTCCTTAGCAATATGGATTAATAGATTGTGTTTTCTTGCCTTAGCATGCTTTCAATATTCCTCGGAGAAGATCAGATGCTTGCTGTAGTATGTGAATCCCGATAATTTTTAAGCTTGCCTCCAGTTTTCTGATTCTGTATTCAAGCTGGTCGTTGCCATCTTTGAAGTTGGTAAGGAGTTACTCATATCTTGTGAGCTCGATCAGGAACACTACCTTCAAAGTTGTGGCATTCTAGAAGACCTTCAGAACACTTTCTTCAAAAGCCTTAAAGGATACATGGAGGGTCACTGTGTTTGTTTTAGGTCAAAATGTGTTGATGCACGTTGAAGATGTTGTCCCAACAGTTAAACAACACACTTTTATCGAGCGTTTCTCCATGCATCTTACTCAACCAATTTGATAAATTAGTAAGCATGGAGTTACATAGCGTGTGATCTAAATCGACTCTACCAAGCCTATCAAACGTTACGTAACTCCGAGCTCATTACCCTATCAAAAAAATATGCCCGAGTTAGTGCAAAAATCAAATAAGCTCAATCTGTCGGCTTTTCTGCTGATCACTCTTCTCCAATATAGATAACAAGATATCTGTTATGCAAAAGTCTACACCGTAGCCAGACATGCTTGCCTGGGAGCAATCAACAAATATCTTTAGATTAATTGCTCCCAGGCAAGCATGTCTGGCGATGGTTTAGACTTTTGCATAGCAGATATCTTGTCATCTATATTGGAGAAGAGCGATTAGCAGAAAGGCTGAGAGATTAAGCTCGTTCGATTTGTGCACTAACTCGGTCATATTTTTTTGATAGGGTAATGAGCTTGGAGTTATGTAACGTTTGATAGGCTTGGTAGATCCAGTTTAGATCACACACTACGTAACTCCATGGAGACGACAATGACCAGCTTACACTCCTTACCAACTTCGAAGACGACAATGACCAGCTTGAATACAGAATCAGCAAGCTGGAGGCAAGCTTGAAAATTATCGGGATTCACATACTACAACAGGCATCTAATCTTCTTTAAGAAATGTTGAAAGAATGCTAAGGCAAGAAAATACAATCAATTATAAGCATATTGCTAAGGAAGCAATGATACTCAATTTGCCTTTCAATCTCGTTTGTGGTTCCGATCAGCTCAACGGCACTGGAACTGATCGGAAACACAAACAAGAAGGCATGGGATGAAATTTAAAATTCAGAAATTGCCGCCTTTGCTTAGATTCCTTATTTTAACTGCAGTTGTTGTTGGCATAAGTTTTCTAGACTTGTTGTATATCATTTCAACCCTTGATGCCCGTGAGGCTGCTTTGTTGGTCTTCTTCTATTTTCTATCTAGGTGATAATCCCGACCCTGCAGCTCCCTAGCAAAGTGTCCATCTGCATTATTTTTCTTTCAGAGAGACAACAAAAGAAATTACATTAATGGATACGCTTTCAGATTTGCACTTGATTCAGATTTCACATCTGTTAAGATAATTCCATCGGCCAGATTCGGTAGAAGTTACTTTCTACCCTATGTCTATTCTTCAATTAGCTCTCAGATGATATTGTCTTCCATCAACCACCCATTTTCCCTCGAAGGAATTCTCCTACCGCACCTTCTGGCGTATAATCATCACCCCGAGCGAGCAACCCAACCATATAAATTTGGGCTAGGGCAATAACTATATTGGTTTTCCGTTGTTGTTAGATGCAGTACTAAGCTTCGAAGGCCCTCTAAGGGTCCAATGCACCCTAAAAGTTAGTCCAATCGCTATTGAATCTCTTTACAATGACACAAAAACTAGATCCCTTCACAATGCTTGACAAATAAACATGAACAACAACCGACATTAAATCTTAACTGGGTATCAGAACCATATTCATGATCCCTCAGCCTTATCAGTTCGGACCTACCAAACTTAACAGTAAAATTGCAGACATCTTGTTCAAACGATCTATGACTAATCAGTAAAAACAACATTCACAAAATCAGTGCACTCTATGTATGTTTCCACGATAACATTATCAGTAATACATACCTCCCACATATGAAGTGGTTCAATCTGTAAGTAGCTTATTCCTCCGAACCCATCTTTACCACAGCCTCTTGTGATGGTTCGACAAAAGTTGATCAACTATCATTTTTTTATATCTACAAAGAAGAGGAAAAAAATTGATGTCACAAAAAGAACATTATCCATCTGTTGCATCAGATGTGGAGTCTGTTGTAACAGATATGGAGTCTGTTTTAACAGATGTGGAGTCTGATGAAATACATCAAACCAGCCTTTCTGGTAGTTTGATTTGTTCCAACAGTTTCTCCATCTGTTGCAACATCAACAACAACATAAACATCAACAACAAAGAAACAACAACATTTGTTCCCACAATATCATCAACAACAAAAAAACAACATCCTTTATTCCAGAACCATCAACAACACCACACCACAAGTCCCAACAATGCCTACCCAACCAAAAACATCAATAACTGCATCAACAATAAAGAAACAAACAAAATACATACAAAAAAAATAATACTGCCAATAAGGCTTTTAAACTTCTCCCAACAGATGATTTTTTTTGCATATTGTAATAAAAATTCTCGGTTTGTTTATTCAACACTTAAAAGTTCCTTTAAATTTTTTTAATAAATATGATATGAGTAAATAGTAATTAAATAAAAAAAACAGATACAAATAACTTGTAAAGAAGAGGACGAGAATGAAAGAGCAATAATGAACCATACCTTAATATCAAAAAGGGGATCAAAACAACAATTTCAGTCGAGGAAAGATATGGATCGATTTAGATTCGAAAGGATCTTTATGAGAAGAGAAGAGAAAAGAGAGAAATAAGGTTGTGACCCTAAAGAGGAGAGAAAGAAAAAGATGGTGAGAGTTGAATAAAATAAATTACAGCTGAAGGAAGAGATGAGATAATTTCTATAGATGTATTGTGTACGTAGACGTGGTTTTTTTTAATATTTATTAATTAATATTCATTAATTTCATTAATAATTGGAGGGGCACGAGGAAGACTAAGACTAGTGACATTAAAAAGACAAGACAAGACTACTCAATGAACTCACTTTTGAGATATCCAAGAAACATTTTTACCGCCTTTAGTAGTAAGTACTACTACTTGATATTATCTACTCAGACTAGAAGCTTGCTTTAAAATTAAAAGAGAAAAAAAGATTTTCAAACAGATATGTCATCTGTTGCAACATATATAAATATCTGTTTAAAAATCCGAACAGCTCAGTCATCTGTTACAATAGATATCAATATCTGTTTAAAAATCCCAACAGCTCAGTTATCTGTGACAACAGATGAAAATGTCCATTTGATAATTAATTAAATCAGATATGTCATCTATTACAACAGATATAAATATCTGTTTGAAAATTTCTAATAGCTCAGTCATCTGTCACAACAGATGCAAATATCTATTTGATAATTAAATCAGATATGCCATCTATTACAATAGATATGAGTATCTATTTGAAAATTTCCAACAGCTCAGTCGTTTGTTGCAATAGATTTTATTGCAATTGATTTAGGTGGAACTAGAGATGAATGATAAGCTCACAGGGTCAACTACAAATCCAATCGAGTCTTTGTAATTGCATGGCATTAGTACTGCGTTCATCCTGACCCGAGTCATCGATCGATCACTCTGAGTTGAAATGAGTTCTCATCAACTCAATGTTAGGATAGTGATAGTACCTAAGTTGATTTAGGCGGAACTAGGGATGAATGAATGATCTCGCAGGGTCAACTACAAATCCAATCGAGTTTTTACAATTGCATGACATTGGTATTGCATTCATCCTGACCCGAGTCGTCGATCGATCACTCTGAGTTGAAATGAGTTCTCATCAACTCAATGTTAGGATAGTGATAGTATAGGTGGGACAAGGGATAAATAAATGAGCTCACAGGTTCAACTATAAATCCAATCGAGTCTTTGCAATTGTATGGCGTTGGTATTGCGTTCATCCCGACCCGAGTCGTAGATCAATTACTCTGAGTTGAAATGAGTTCTCATCAACTCAATGTTAGGATAGTGATAGTACCTAAGTTGATTTAGGTGGAACTAGAGATGAATTAATGAGCTCGCAGGGTCAACTACAAATCCAATTGAGTTTTTGCAATTGCGTGGCGTTGGTATTGCATTCATCCCGACCCGAGTCGTCGATCGATCACTCTGAGTTGGAATGAGTTCTCATCAACTCAATGTTAGGATAGTGATAGTATAGATGGGACTAGGGATGAATAAATGAGCTCGCAGGGTCAACTACAAATCCAATCGAGTCTTTGCAATTGCATGGTGTTGGTATTGCGTTCATCCCGACCCGAGTCGTCGATCGACCACTCTGAGTTGAAATGAGTTCTCATCAACTCAATGTTTTAAAAACTATATCTTTTAAAAATTTTAAAATTAATTAAGATCAATTCGGACCAAATTAGCAATTTCAAAACTTGTCATTCTTTTCCAAAATTACAAATCAACCCATACAAATCATCCATTTGCGTGAAAAACTTTTTATTTCAAATTTCAAGCTCTCGCTCTTCTCTCTCTCTCTCTCTCTCTCAGGGTCTCCGCTCCCTCTCAATAATATAAACAACAACTACTCAACATATTGCTCAATCCTTCAAAACATGTTGATTTTCTTCCCATTTATGACTACATATAGTTTTTTTTTACTTTATTCCCGCTTGTATCCATCGTTTTATCTGTCTTCATAGGTAACATCATTCGAGAAGAGTTCTACATTTGTTCTTTATTCTAAAAAATAGGGTTTTTTAGTTAATGATGAAAAAGAAGACTTTTAGTTGTATTATCTTTGAAAATGGGTTAACAATTTTGAGTTTTGATGCTAAAAAGGTAGGAAGCACCCGAGAAGACCTTACTTTTTCTCTCAGTGTTTTGTTGACTGTCGTGGTATTGTTGGATGGTGTTTGTGGTGTTGTTGGTGGCTGTTGTTGGTGGTGTTGGTATTTATGTTTTTTGGCGGTGGTATCAGTGGTCTTGGTGTTGGTATTGGTATTGTTGGCATTGGTGGAATTGGTGGTGGTGGCATTGGTTGTGGTGGTGGTGGTTCATATGTTGAAACGGGTGAAAGATCTGTAGGGAGATATTAAATAGGTCTTCAAACAGATTCCCCATCTGTTCCAACTGATGGGTTATCCGTTGGAGTATTTTCTTGTAATGTGGCATAGAATAATTTATTGAAATTTATCCATCTGTTGCAACAGGTGGAATATCTGTTGGGAGATACTAAATAGGTCTTCAAATAGATTCGGGTTCCCCATCTGTTCCAACTGATGGGTTGTCCGTTGGAGTATTTTTTTTGTTATGTGGCATAAAATAATTTATTGAAATTTTTCTCACCTTTTTAAAAAAAATTATGCAGACATCAAATGCAATGTATTTTTAATTTTTCTATTGTTTGTAGTTAAAAGATGTCTCCCAAAAGAAAAAAAACTGAAAGTGGAGAAAGTGGATCAATTTCTGATCACCAAACAAAATAGACTAGAGTACAGATAGATTCAGAGAAACTTCCAGAATAATCTCAGTCAGGGAAAAATGAAGCTGAGGAAAGTGATAACTCCTCCTCACTAATGGGGCGTGAAATAATATCAAAATTCCAGCATGATTCTATCAAAACCATTAGTATTGACAAATTTCGAGTTGTGATGCCGATGAATAGCCCTAAAGAAGTATTTGGTGATCTTGTACTTAAATGTCAGTTGGGGAAACCTTTTGACGAACTTAGGAGTATTATGAAGAAGGAAAACATAGATGGACTTTTTAAGAAGAGCTACTTTTCACACTTTCTTGAGCTGTCTGGGCCCCGCCCTCTCTGTTTCCCAATGATCATGGTATATGGCTTTCTCAAGCACAGAATCAAGTATACGGGGGGTGATGGAGGTCCGAAGGAGGGCGAATAAAAGATGGATGAAGTCTGGATTAACTACTGTGGCAGGCCGGTTTGTTTTGGATTGAAAGAGTTTGCCATAGTGACGGGCTTGGGATGCGATCGTTCAGAAAAACCTCCCATCAAGAAAACACCCCATAAAGGGCCCAACAAACACAAGGTTAAAAAAGATGGGTTGTTGGGCATTGTTGGACCTAGCTACAGAGTGAAGTATTTGATGGCGGATCTCAAGAATAAAGACATATCAAAGAACTACAGGGAGAAATTGTGCTTAGTTTGGTTTGTCCATTCCGTTTTATTGGCAAGAGACGCCAGGAAAGTCATAGACCATGATTTGTTGGCACTTGCTGATGATTTTGGAAAATTAAACGATTATCCCTGGGGATACGATAGCTACTCCTTGACTGTCAAATATTTGCTGAAAAAGCTAAAGCCAAAGAAGACCACATTATACGGCTTTCCTTAGGCTTTCATGGTAAAATTGATCACTATTTTTACTCATTCATTAATTTATATTAATATACTTACGAATTTTTTTTTTCTTGCTTCTTGTTTACAATTTTTAGGCTTGGGCATGTGAAGTCATTCCTCCCCTCCGAAAGCATTTCAAGGATTATCCGAATAAGGTTTCTTATCCAAGGATTTTTAGGTGGTTGGCTGCAGCAGAGAGCAGCAAAAAAAATATTAACGAGGCTGATCTCTTTAACCCTCCGAATGATGCAGTACATCTTCTTTCAACTAAAATAATTTGCCTCAAAGAAAGATATTGAAACAGATGTTCTGTCTGTTGCGACAGATAGGTCATCTGTTGCAACAGATTACCCGTCAACTGCAATTGGTGCAACATATGGGTAATCTGTTGCGACAGACGATCCATATTTCGCAACAAATTAACCATATGTTGCTCTGGTCTCTGAACCCTACTCAACAGATTACCCATCTACTGCAAATTATGCAATAGATGGGTAATTTGATGCAATATATTATCAATCTGCTTCAACATACAGATCAGCTGTTATAGTAGCTAGATCGTCTTTTGCATAAGTTGGCTGTGTTAACATAACCTGAGCCCCATGTAACCCAACTGACTGCAAATTATTATTATATAATTTAAATTCCTCTTGTCTTTTTTTTCTAGTTTGTGCATCCTTGGATCGTGCCTACCATTGATGAGCTGGGGATGACTTTTTTTCTTACTCTGGGTCTTGTTGATATAAAAGAAGACCCAACGGTGGAGTTAATAAAGAAGGAATTGGATGGAGCAACATCCATAAGAAGAGCAGTTAGGCAAGGTCAGCCTAATGTTGAAGCTCTTCACGACCAACCTCAAACTGCAACAAATCCGGGTTCTTCTTTTGGGGGTGTTGCTGGTGGAGTTGTTGGTGATGGTGGCAACCATTCTGCTACTGCTTCTGCTGTCAATCGTGATTATGAGCATGTTAGTGCTCAGCAAAAAATAAATATATTTGAAAATACCCCTTGCACAGGTCCTCCCTCTCACCCCTACACCGGTCCCTCCTACCTTTATAGTGGTCTCTCTCACCCCTCCCCACCCTCATGTTCTTATTGCAATTACAAAGTATGCAAGGACAGAGAGGATAAACTCCTTGAAAAGATAGAGGCTATTGCTGAAGCTGCCGAGAATTTAAAATACAGGAGGGGTGTCATACCATCCAACGAGGTGAGGGAGCCATGCACTCCTACAGTGGAGGTTAGGAGGAAGAGAAGAAAAATTTGACAAATTCTCTCCATTCTGAAATCAGCAAAAATTACAACTCCCCTCGCTCCAATAGTTGTTGAAGTTCAGGAGCCACCGAAGAAGGTGGACATATTCGCGGTGCTTGAGAAGGAGAAGAAGAAGGAAATTGAAGAATTCATCAAGATGAAGGTTAAAAAAGAATACACCATGCATTCATTTGCCGCTAAAGACATCTCAAATATGACAAATATGTGCGTGTGGTACGAGGACAAGGTAAGTTTACTTTTGCTAACCTAGACTTACAATCTACTCCATGAAGAAGAATCTACGCAACAGATGTGTAATCTGTTGCAAAAACTTGGTATTCTGTTGCAACATAATACATATCTATTGCATAAGTTGCGTTGGCTGGGTAATCTATGAACTGATTCAGAGAACCCTCTACATCGGATTCTTTCCACTGTATTTTTATTCTTGACAATTACTAACCTATTTAAAAATTGTCTTCTTATACCACAGTATGTTGATGAAATTCTTTGCTTCATGAGGGGCAGACAATTAGCGTACCCGGATGCTTATGATGCTGCCAATAGGATAATGGACCTCAACTTCTACAATAATTTCAAGGATAGGTATGCTAAAATCTGTAAGATAACTGTTCCAGTGGCCTGGGATTTTATCAGTTAGTTTCTACGTTCTAATGGGATGAAGAAGCGATTAAATATGTTAGAGAGAAGAGGCCATATTCACACGACAAGAGCTGGACCAAGGCAAAGAGAATCCTTGCAGTCATGAACGTGGATGTCACACATTTTCTCACTGTTGAGATACTACTATAAGAGGGAAATATTAAGGTTTATGACTGCAACTTACCTGTCTTCAACGAGAAGACATTTTTAACCCACATGCAGCCACTTTTGAAGTTGTTTCCCAAGTTGTTGATGCAAAGTAAGCTGATGGATCATTTGCTGGCTGAAGTCTTAGTGAAGGAATCATGGGATTTTAAAGTTCAAAATAAGAACATCCAGCTCCCAAGAAATAAAATCGGTACAGTGTGCGGGACGTACTCGCTTGCATACATCGAGTGTTTGCTGATCGGCACACAAATGACCGGTATGTGCGACATCATTGTGGGAAAGATGTAATGGGTTTGGGCATATGGGGTACTAACTAAATGGTTGGAGCCCGTGTATAAAAAAGAACATGTACAAAGACAGAGACGAACACGATAACAAATTTTTCTTTCAAGCCAATTCACTTTCCATGTAGTGGCAATAATTTTTATGTCTGGACAAGTTGAATTTTTATAATGCAACAGATTTTATATCTGTCATTACAAATATAGTACCTGTTGTGACAGATTGATTATCTGTTGGTGTAGGTTGGTCATCTGTTGCGTTATGTAGATGTTTCCAGTCTGTCTGTCGCAATAGATATACGATCTGTTGCAACATATAATCTATCTGTTGTAACTGATCGGTAATATGTTGGAGCAAATCAAAAAGTAGGAAGACATGTTATATAATTTCCAGCAGATGACCTATGTGTTGCATCTCATGTTGCAACATATGTCTAAATCTGTCTGATAAGATATGTCATCTGTTCCAGCAGATGTATTATCTATTGCGATATTTGAATCTAGTACTCCATTTCAATTAACATGTTTAAAACTAAGGATTAATTATATTCATAGACAGAATAAAATAAATCGAAGCCTTCAAAAATTACATGAAATAAATCAACAAATAAATGAAATGTAAACAAAATCATTATGGGTACAAACATCTACTCTACAAATAAATCAACAAGTTAAATCAAGGAAGATAGGCTATTACATTGACGGACTCAATCTATAAAGATCGAATCAATATGGACAAGTTGTTCTTCATCCGGTGCTACGGAATTCGTCTTTGGTCATCGTGGATCTTTAACGTCAGTTGCGTACGGCTTCTGAGCTTTCACTTTTTTGTATTTCCATAAAAGAGAAACATATCTTTTGTGGAGTAATCCGGCATCAAGTCCATCATTTGGTACTTGTAATCCATCTCTCAAATACTCGGCATAGGCGACAAAAAAAGGACCACAATCCCTACGTTATAAAAAAAATAGATAATCCATATCTTGCAGTTCATGCAAGTGTTGTGAAATTTGTGAAATAAAACTAAATTATGACACTTAAGCTTACAGGCTACCAATGGTTTGTTGAGCAATTTTGTCAACATATTGTACATCAAATGGATTAGCCATTTTATCCCGGTATGCTTCAATCGTCGACCAATTAGTAAGAACCTTTTGGTTCAAAAGTCACTCATATCAAGGTAAGTAGGCAATATTTTGGCCAGCTTTTGTATCTCAGACGACGGCCCGGAACGTCTCCTTCGCGACATCGAGTCATAAACTTGGATGTGCCTCTCTTTTAGAATGACGACAGCCAACACCCAATGGATTTCATCACCACAATTGATTGGAATGTACACTTCGTCGACCAAATGCCAAGGTAAGCCAGCCAGAATGCTAAAACCTTTGATGATGTTGATTAGGTATTCCTCATTTCGGGAAACTTCCGGCTGCTGTTGACAATACCTATCGTAGGCATTATTGATGCAAACTTTGTACAAATAATTGCCTGTTGTGTATATCTGTATAGTTCTTGTTTTTGCAACTTGGCCTTCTTTCGAAGGTAGTAAAAAATGACATTGATGTGCTGCACATATTATCAAACATTTTAGATTACGTGATGAAAAAATTAATACACAGATGCAATTAAATAAAGTATTAATTAATAGTAATATGTATGTCATTTAAACCTCATCATTCCAGCAAGTTAGGGGCTGTGACATCAAATAGAACCAATTCTTCATTTTGAGATGTACAACAACAACGTCGAACATATCAAAACCAAGACTCGATTCGTTCACTTTGTAGCGCTCATCATTTTATTTTCTACATGTTGATTTATATGTGTTAATGTCAGGTTCTTACAACAAGAATTATATAAACCAATATCTATAAAATTGATTTATATACCTGCCTGCATGATGCTTTAACAGCCCATCGACAATCTATTCTGAATAGTCGTTGATCAACTGTATTAGTTTTTTTGGAGCCTCATCCGAGATGTTGAACCCTTTAAATGGGTAATTCTTTCATTCTCCCAAACTGACAGGCTCTACTCTTTCTTCATCTTTGGAAGCAGTTGATGGATTATCAACTGTGACATTATGCTCTTCGGCAGTAGCTGTGACTTCCACCTGGAAAAGCCAGAATTTTCAATGCTAAGTATAGATATACAACAACATTTCCATATGTTGCAATAGATGAGTCTTATGTTGCATCTGATGGATTATCTATTGGGATAAATTCGAACAGATAAATCAGAGCAGTACGATAATTTCGAACAGATGACCCATCTGTTGTAACATAAGACTCATCTATTGAAATAGATAACGAATCTAATACAATAGGTTAGATAATAGTTGCAACAGATGTATATATCTGTTTGATAATTTTCAGCAGATGTATCATCTGTTGAAATAGATATGTACCTATTTGTTTTTTGGAACAGATGATGTACATTCACCTTCTTTAGCTCATGATGCTCTCCTGTGGCCCTTGCACACTGAACATCGGTTCAAGACAAAGACAGAGGCATTGAAATCATGCTTTTTTTAATGATTGATGATGCCTTGAAAGTGTCTTTCCTTCTCCTCTTAGCTGCCTTGATCTCTAGTGAAGTGTCTGGATATGAAATCCTCTTTGATGGAAAGACACCCCTCTTAGATGTCATTTCCCTTACAAAAGCAGTTAGTTCATTAATAGCATTAATCACTCCATCGTGTTTCGCCTTACAGTCTTGACATTTGCATGAAGAAAATTCTCTAGATGCGGCAAAATATGGAGAAAAATCTGTACAACCATTATGATCATAATCATAATGGTTTGTTGTTTCAAAAACTGTAAGAGGAGCATCATTATCCCCACCCTCCAATTTTTTTTTTCTTGTGATGGTTGTTTCTCCAAATAATTCTATTTTTATTCCATCAATGACCTTAGGGTCCGATAAAGTTTGCACATACCGTAAAGTAAGAAAAAATGGCATCTTTAACTCTCGGTTGGTCGGAACAAGTCACGGATGGACAATCTAAAATAAGTCGGTACATATATTAAGAATGATGATGAAATCATTTAATCATTAATTAAAACAAAAACTTGATTAGAGTTGGACTTATTGCTTCCTTGTGGGGATTGAAAAGATCAAGAAATTTTGCATTTTTATCATTTTTGGCCGACAACCATCTTAGAATTCTTGAACTTCTTCCTGGTAGTCCACTTGTTGTCTCAAATAAGGAATGGCTTCACATGACCAAGCCTATAACATAACGCCAACAAATCAAAAGCATTATTGAATAAAAAAATGATGAATCATATCATGATAAAAGAAATATTTACCATGAAGGCCCATGGAAAGCCATATAAGTTGACTGTTTTTGGCGTTAACGGAGTCAACAAATATTCGACAGTCATTTTGAACCTTTCATAACCCCAAGGATAGCTGTTAAATGCCTCAAGATCCTAGAAGAGATCTATTAAACCGAGGCTTATGTTGTTGTTAACGTCTCTCACCCAAAGAACATTATGTACAAACCAAACTAAACACAATGATTGTTTGTGCTTCTTTGAAAGTCCTTTACCTTTCAATGCTTCTATCAGATTTTTGTTTTTGAAGCTTGGACCAACAATGGACACCGGGTCTTCACGATCACTCGACTTGCCTTTTCCTTTTGTGGGTGTGCGGGGTTCTTTTTTTGGGTCAGAGTAGGTATAACTTGAGAAGGAGAAAAAAAATAACATTTTAGTCTGGAAACTATGACAAACTCCTTCCAACCAAAACAAACAGGCATGCCACAGTAATTTATCCACACCTCATCCATCTTATCTTTGTTTTCATACATAAATCTACGCTTGAGAAGATCATATACCATTTTTATCTGGAAACGAGCATTGTTGTCCTCCGGCAAATCAAGATATTGCCCAAAGCAGCTTTCCCTGAATTAAGAATCCAATTTTCGTTCTCGAAGTATTTTTCTGAAGTCGTCAAAAGGTTTTCCCATGACTGACTGAACCACAAGATCACCTGTTAAATCTGTGGCACCATTGCACTGCATTCTCATAGGATAACGATCAATGCTGAAGGTTTTGACCAACTCTTCGGCGAAAGGGCTATTAGCATTTGGATCATCTCTTTTGAAAGATTCATCCTCCCCGTTTTTATTATCTTCTGCTGCTGATTGAGATAACTCTTGTAAAACAAGCTCATAGAGTGGTGGATGTAGCTGAGCTGCTGCATTTGTTCCTTTACTTAGACTTGATTTAATTTCTTTTCTTTTGGGAGCCATGTTATCTTAAATTAACAGGAACATAACAAAGATTATAATTGATTAATGCATAACACTAATATAACAATTCCAAGAGACAACTAATCTGTTGCACCAGGTATGTTATCTGTTACAACATATAACTGACCTGTTGAAACAGAGGAGTAATTCGTGGGAACTATAAAAATAGCACAAATATGTTGTACCTGGTATTTTATCTGATGGAATATATAATCGACCCATTTCAATGGATGAGTAATCCATTGGAAACCATAAAAATAGATCACTAATCTGTTGCACTAGGTATTTTATCTGTTGCAACATATAACCGACCTGTTGTAACGAGTGAGTAAACCGCTGGAAAGAATAAAAATGGATCACTAATATGTAGCACCAGGTAAGTTATCTATTATAACATATATCCAACCTGTTGCAATAAATGAGTAAACCATTGGAAAGAATAAAAATAATCACTAATCTGTTGTAAAATGAAGAGTAAACCATTGGAAAGAATAAAAATAGATCACTAATCAGTTATCTGTTGGATCAATATTGTTTAGATTTCTTCCAAACAGAAGAGTCGTCTATTGCAACAGATGAATGATCTGTTAGATTGTTCACCTGTTGCATCAGATTTTCATAGTTGCATCAGATTTTCATCTGTTGCATCAGATTTGCATATGTTGCATCATATGTTTTATCTGTTGCAATACCATTTTTACCAAGACAAACAACAAATCAACCCAACAACACCAACACATCACACACACACACACACACACACACACTAAGAACATCAACTGTGATAAAAAATCACCAACAAATTTGAATCAACAGTACGATAACAAAAAGAAGAAATGCCGGAAATTAGGATTTTATTCAGTCCATATTTCAATACTAGAAGAGTAGTTGGCTCAAGTTCCTCTGTTTTTTCATAATTTTTTACTTGTGAAAAAGAAAATGGGATGAAGAAGAACTCGAAGTTGTTGTCCCCGGAGAAGTTTTCACGTCGATTGACGATTGAAAGGCGAAAAGGAACTCGCCCGACTAGTTATCGCCAGAGGTTGAAGGGAGAAATTTTGTAGAACTTTTAGTTGGGAGAGAGTTGAGATAAGATGGAGAGAGAGAGTCGTTGATTTGGATTGAAGAGGGGTGTGGGTTGGGATGATTTGTATTTTTAAAAATATTAGAAAGTTTTAAAAATATTAATCAAGTCCACAATTAACTTAATCAAATTTTCTAATGATGTTTGACCCTTTAAGATGGTCAATGTCACCAATCCTTCATTCAAGACTTAAAAGACACCTTTCCTTCAATTTTCTCAAGTTTCTTGACGTTGAGCCTCCACTGGTAGGTAGGTCTAGATCTCTCAAAAGTTGGAAAATGCAAGGTGTAGTTAATGATGTTGACCAATATTTATTTGATTCGTCAAAATTTAAAAAAAAAATACTCTCTCAAAAAGTAAATTTCATGAGAAAAATTTTCCCTACTAAAAATAGGAATAACACATATAAGTATCATTCCACGTTAATTTGATCTAAGGGTGTTAAGTGGGCCGAACTGGATCAACCCGAAATCGGCCCGTGAAATTTTGCCAGGTTGTGGGCCTGTTCGATTCCGGGCCTGGTTAAGTGGGTTGGGTCCTGGTCCAACAGTAATTTTTTTAAAAACAACCCTGAACCGGCCCACTTAGCCCAACCCGGTCTAACCCACCTAAACCCGGTCAAATTCGATTAAAAATTTGGTCAAAATCGGTCAAAAACAAAAAAAAAAGTTTTTTTCCAATATACATTATATATACCCACTTATATACATTTTAAATACGTTAAACAATATATATACACTATATATATAGTATATACTACATTAGAATTTAAAAAATATATACACATATACTCAATTACACATATATACGTAACATTCAATATATACGACTATATGTACTACTTTAAATAAAACATATACTACAATATATATATACTACAATACATTATATATAGTTATATACTAATTTATAAAACATATACACATGTGTACGTTAAATATATACTACTTTAGAAGATATATACGCACCATTCAATATATATATATATACTACTTTAAATAAAACATATACTACAATATATATATATATATATAGTTATATACTAATTTATAAAACATATACACATGTATACGTTAAATATATACGTTTATAGAAGATATATACACATACATATGCACCATTCAATATATATGTACTACTTTAAATAAAACATATACTACAATATGTATATATATAGTTATATACTAATTTATAAAACATATACACATGTATACATTAAATATATACGTCTATAGAAGATATATACACATATATACGCACCATTCAATATATATGTACTTCTTTAAATAAAATATACTACCATATATATATATATATATATATATATATATATATAGTAATATACTAATTTATAAAACATATACACATGTATACGTTAAATATATACTTCTATAGAAGATATATACACATATATACGCACCATTCAATATATATGTACTACTTTAAATAAAATATACTGCAATATATATATACTACAATATATATATATAGTCATATACTAATTTATAAAACATATACACATGTATACGTTAAATATATACGTCTATAGAAGATATAAACACATATATACGCACCATTCAATATATATGTACTACTTTAAATAAGATATACTACAATATATATATATATATATATATATATATATATATAATTATATACTAATTTATAAAACATATACATATGTATACATTAAATATATACGTCTATAGAAGATATATACACATATATACGCACCATTCAATATATATGTACTACTTTAAATTAAATATGCTACTATATATATATATATATATATATATATATATATATATATATATATAGTTATAAACTAATTTATAAAACATATACACATGTATACGTTAAATATATACGTCTATAGAAGATATATACACATATGTACGCACCATTCAATATATATGTACTACTTTAAATAAAACATATGCTACAATATATATATACTACAATATATATATACTACAATATATATATATATATATATATATATATAGTTATATTCTAATTTATAAAATATATACACATGTATACGTTAAATATATACGTCTATAGAAGATATATACATATATATACGCACCATTAAATATATATGTACTACTTTAAATAAAATATACTACAATATATATAGACTACAATATATATCTATATATATATAGTTATATACTAATTTATAGAACATATACACATGTATACCTTAAATATATACGTCTATAGAAGATATATACATATATATACACACCATTCAATATATATGTACTATTTTAAATAAAATATACTACAATATATATACACTACAATATGTACACACACTATATATAGTTATATACTAATTTATAAAACATATTCACATGTATACGTTAAATATATACTACTTTAGAAGATATATACACACATATACGTATCATTCAATATATGTACAAATTTAAATAAAATATACTATAATATATATACACTACAATATATACACACACTATATATATAGTTATATACTAATTTATAAAACATATACACATGTATACGTTAAATATATACGTCTATAGAAGATATATACACATATAAACGTACCATTCAATATATATGTACTACTTTAAATAAAACATATACTACAATATATATATACTACAATATATAATTTTATATATAGTTATATACTAATTTATAAAACATATACACATGTATACGTTAAATATATATGTCTATAGAAGATATATACACATATATACACACCATTCAATATATATGTACTACTTTAAATAAAATATATACTACAATATATATATATACCATAATATATATATATATATAGTTATATACTAATTTATAATGACTGCTCTCTACGTATGGGTTTCAATATTTTTTTTTGTTTCTTGTGTTTCTAGATTTTTCTTTCTCTAACGTGCACTGTAACCAACTAACATTCACTAAACCCACGACCACTGCCCCTTGATCGGCTGATGCCGGCGACGGCGACGGAGCATCGGTAACAGGCAAGGATAACCCCCACTCCCTCTTTCTCTCTCCTAGTTCTCTCTACCCTCTTCTCTCTCCCGTTCCCTATCCCCCTCCATCGTTCGAACCACTCATTGCTTTCACCGGTGGTCAAGGTCAGCGTCGGCTCGACTCTGGCGACATAGGCAGCGCGCATCTCCGGTCACAAATGACCTATCCGGCGGGTCCATCTGACGGTTCTGTTGATTCTGACCAGATATGATTCCGACAAGATTTGATTTCGGCGGCACTTCAGCGAAGTTCAGGCCATAATATCCCGGCGACCAGTTTCTGCATCAGTTTTTTGGGATCCAACATACCACGCAGGAAAATAGGACTTGGTTTACAAGCGTAACCCGGTGACTTCTAATCTTTGCTATTTCATTCTTCATATAAATTCTAGTATTATCTCTTGTATCTTGACTTGCACTTAATTTGTTGGGATTGTCTGTTATCGTATATCTCCGGTTTATTCCATTGATTGACTTAGTTATAATTTGTGGGTTTGACTTTTTCTTTATTATTTCATATACTGTGGTTGTGACTTCTATTTCCTGTTGTTGCTTTATTACTGTCGTTGTGTTTTTTTTTAAGAGTTGTGGCTGTGGGCATTGATGGTAGGATAGGGTCATGTTCGAGGGGGTTGGGGCGGGGGCCTGTGTTGAGGGTGGGGGAGGAGGGAAGAGCGGGTGTGGGAGTAGAGTCTAGGCCCGACGTTAGGTGAGGTAAAGGAAGATGTGTTGCTAGAGTTGATAGGCTGCGGGTTGGGTCTTGGAATATAGGTACTCTTCAGGGTAAGTCTATAAAGCTGGTGAAGATTCTTAGAAAGAGAAGGATCAATATTGCGTGTGTGCAGGAGACTAAGTGGGTAGGGTCTAAGGCTAGGGATGTGGATGGTTACAAGTTTTGGTACTCTGGTAGAGAGAGACGTAGGAATGGAGTTGGCATCTTAGTAGATGAAGATCTTAGAGGGCAGGTAGTGGAGGTTAAGAGGATCAACGATAGGTTGATGACTGTTAAATTGGTTATTGGGGGGTCTACTCTGATTATGTGTAGTATTTATACACCGCAAGTGGGCTTGGATGGGGAGGAGAAGATGCGGTTTTTGGAGGCGTTGGATGAGGTGGTGAGAGAAGTGCCTAGATCTGAGAATATTATTGTAGCATGGGATTTCAATGGTCATATTGGGGCATTACCGGGAGGCTTTGGCGATGTGCATGGCGGTTTTGGTTTTGGGGAGAGAAATGAAGAAGGAGATGCTCTGTTGGATTTTACGAGGTCCTTTGGGTTGGTAGTGGTGAATTCCAGCTTCCCAAATAAGGACGATCACCTGATCACGTTTCGAAGCGCGATAACCAAGACGCAAATTGATTTTTTGCTGCTTAGGAAAGGGGATAGGGTGTTGTGTAAGGACTGTAAAGTCATCTCGAGTGAGAATATTTCGACCCAGCATAGGCTCTTGGTGATGGACTTAGGTATTAAGAAAGATAAGAAGAGAAGGGGTGAGGAGGGTATACCTAGAATTAAGTGGGACAGCCTTACACCGATGAATGCAAGGGAGATAGGGGAGAAGGTGGCGGGAATAGGGGTATGGGAGTACAGAGGGGATGTGGATGGTATGTGGGATAGGGCAAATAGGTGCGTCAAGGAGACTGCTAGTGAGGTGTTGGGTATTTTCAGGGGCTATACCGGCCATCGTCGGGGGGATTGGTGGTGGAATGAAGAAGTTAAGAAGAAAGTGAAGACTAAGAAGGGGGCGTATGCTAAGTTGGGTGAGAGTAAGGATGAAGATGAGAAACGGGATAATAGGGAGGAGTACAAGATAGCTAGGAAGAAGGCTAAGTTAGCAGTCACGACGGCTAAGACGATAGTGTTCGAGAGCTTATATGCGGGGTTAGAGGAGAAATGAGGGGAAAAGAGGTTGTTTAGGCTTGCTAAGTCTATGGAGAGGAAAGGTCCTGACCTTGACCAGGTGAAGTGCATTAAGGGGGAGGATGGTAGCGTATTGGTCGAGGATGGTCACATTAAGAAGAGATGGCAGTCGTACTTTGATAGGTTATTGAATGACAAAGGGGATAGAGTTATTGTGTTAGGGGAGCTGGAGCACACAGAGGAGTATCGTGATTTTAGTTATTGTAGACGTTTTAAGGTAGAAGAGATCAGAGAGGCTGTTCACAAGATGCGTAGGGGTAGGGCGACAGGGCCTGATGAGATCCTGTGGATTTTAAAAGTTCTCTGGCAAGGCTGGCTTAAGGTGGTTGACTGAATTGTTTAACGACATTTTCAAGTCGGCAAAAATGCCCGATTCTTGGAGATGGAGTACTATGATCCTTCTTTATAAGAACAAGGGTGACATTCAGAGTTGCAATAACTATAGAGGTATTAAGTTATTGAGCCACCCTATGAAGATTTGGGAGAGAGTGGTCGAGTTGAGGTTGAGGAGGATAGTGTCTATCTAGGAAAATTAGTTTGGATTTATGCCCGGGCGCTCGACGACGGAGGTAATTCACCGGGTGTGGAGACTGGTGGAACAGTATAGGAAAAGGAAGAAGGATCTGCACATGGTGGCTATCGACTTAGAGAAGGCGTACGACAAAGTCCCTTGAGAGGTGCTTTAGAGATACTTGGAAGTGAGTAGGGTACCGGTGGCGTATATTAGAGCAATCAAGGACATGCATAACGGAGCTAAGACTCAGGTGAGGATGGCGGGAGGAGACTCAGAGCATTTCCCTGTCTTAACGGGGTTGCCCAGGGTTCCACTCTTAGCCCATTTTTGTTTGCTTTGGTGATGGATGTGTTGACGCGGCGTATTCAAGGAGAGGTGCCTTGGTGTATGCTTTTTGTAGATGATGTAGTTTTGATTGATGAGACGCGGGGTGTGTGAACGACAAATTAGAGATGTGGAGATAGACCCTTGAGTCTAAAGGTTTCAGGTTGAGCAGGAGCAAGACAAAATATTTGGAATGCAAGTTTAATGACGTAAGGAAGGAAGACGAGGTGGTAGTAAGATTAGATTCCCAGACGGTATGTAAGAGGGATAGTTTCAAGTATCTTGGGTCCATTATTTAGGGGAATAGTGAGATTGACGAGGATGTCTCCCACCGTATTGGGGCGGTATAGATGAAGTGAAACTCGCCTCGGGGGTGTTGTGTGATAGGAAGGTGCCGCCCAAGCTTAAAGGCAAATTCTACAGGGTGGCCGTCCGTCCGTCCATGCTGTATGGAGCGGAATATTGGCCAGTCAAGAACTCTCACATTTAAAAATTGAAGATGGCGGAAATGCGGATGTTGCGTTGGATGTATGGGCTTAATAGGTGTGATAGAGTTCGAAATGAGACTATTCAGGAAAAGATTGGAGTGGCTTTGGTAGAGGACAAGATGCGGGAAGTCCGATTGAGATGGTTCGGGCATGTGATGAGGAGAGGCACAGATGCCTCGGTTTGTAGGTGTGAGAATCTTGCTTTGGATGGTTTTAGGTGGGGTAGGGGTAGGCCAAAGAAATACTGGAGAGAGGTGATCAGGAGGGACATGGAGCAGTTACAGCTCAGTGAGGACATGACCCTAGATAGGAAGATCTGGAGGATGCGGATTAGGATAGAAGGCTAGTGCCAGTTTGAGTCGTTGAGGTAAGGCATTACTTGGTAGATGTATTATTCTTGCTAGGATTCTTTGTTTCATGCTTTATTACGAATTTGTTTACTATTCTTTGTTTATTATTCCTTGTGGGTGGCGTATTTATGTCTTGACATCTTGTTCCATGCTTTATTAAGTATTTGTTTATTATCCCTTATCTTGAACCGGGGGTCTATCGGAAACAACCTTTCTACTTCTCCTGAAGTAGTGGTATGGACTGCGTACATCTTACCCCCCCAGACCCCACTATGTGGGAATACACTGGATTTGTTATTGTTATTGTATATACTAATTTATAAAACATATACACATGTATACATTAAATATATACATCTATAGAAGATATATACACGTATATACGTACCATTCAATATATACATACTACTTTAAATAAAATATACTACAATATATATGTACACTGCAATATATACACACACTATATATATAGTTATGTACTAATTTATAAAACATACACACATGTATAAGTTAAATATATACTACTTTAGAAGATATATACACATATATACGTACCATTCAATATATGTACTACTTTAAATATCTACAATATATACACACACTATATATATAGTTAGATACTAATTTATAAAACATATACACATGTATACCTTAAATATATACGTCTATAGAAGATATATACACATATATACGTACCATTCAATATATATGTACAACTTTAAATAAAATATACTAAATATATATACACTACAATACATACACACACTATATTTATAGTTATATACTAATTTATAAAACATATACACATGTATACGTTAAATATATACTACTTTAGAAGATATATACACACATATACGTATCATTCAATATATGTACAACTTTAAATAAAATATACTATAATATATATACACTACAATATATACACACACTATATATATAGTTATATACTAATTTATAAAACATATACACATGTATACGTTAAATATATACGTCTATAATAGATATATACACATATATACGTACCATTCAATATATATATACTACTTTAAATAAAACATATACTACAATATATATACTACAATATATAATTATATATATAGTTATATATTAATTTATAAAACATATACACTTGTATACCCTAGGGGTAGTGGTATGGGCTGCGTACATTTTGCCCTCCCCAGACCCCACTACGTGGGAATATAATGGGTTTGTTGTTGTTGTTGTTGTTGTTGTTGTTCCAATGTCTTCGCGTAGGAGAAGATCTATACCTTGCTAGCAAATTAACAGAAAATGCTATATCCGGCCTTGAAGCATTAGCGAGGTACATAAGTGCACCAATAGCACTGAGATATGGTACTTTGGGACCAAGAATCTCTTCACCCTCTTTCAGAGGTAAGAATGGATCTTTACTCACTTCGAGTGATCGAACAACCATTGGAGTACTTAATGGATATGCTTTGTCCATGTAAAATCTTTTCAAAACCTTCTCGGTATAGGCAGTTTGATGAATGAAGACCCCTTCTGCTAAATGTTCAATCTGTAAATCAAGACAAAGTTTTGTCTTTCCAAGATCTTTCATTTCGAATTCTTTCTTTAGATATTCAATTGCTTTTTGGACCTCTTTTGGAGTCTCAATGAGATTTATATCATTCACATAAATAGTGAGTATAACAAACCCTGACGCCATTTTCTTAATGAAAATACAAGGACAAATAAAATCATTTATGTATCCTTCGCTTTTCAAGTACTCACTTAGGCGATTATATCACATACACCTTGATTATTTTAGACTGTACAACGATCTTTGTAATCTGATTGAATATAATTTTCGAGACATTGAACTCTATGCTTCAGGCATCTTTAATCCTTTTGGGATTCTCATGTAAATATCGTTATCAAGTTAACCATAAAGATAAGTTGTAACCACACCCAATAGATGAATTTTAAGATTTTCATGTACAACTAGACCGATGAGGTATCGAGACATTATTGCATCCATAACAGGTGAATATGTTTCTTCATAGTTGACATCAGGTCTTTGAGAGAATCCTTGTGCAACAACGCATGCCTTGTATCTTACAATTTTATTTTTCTCATTTCTTTTACGTACGAAGATCCATTTATAGACGACTGATTTTACACTATCTGGGGTTTGAACTACAGGTCCAAAAACCTCCCATTTAGCAAGTGAGTTCAATTTCGATTGAATTGCCTCTTTCCATTTTGGCCAATCTTTTTTTCATCGACATTCTTCGACAGATAGAGGTTCAAGGTCCTCATTGTCTTACATAATGTACACTACAAAAAACAGGTCAAATTACGGGAGTTAATTTGCGGGGATTGTTTTAACCTTCGTAAAATTATATGAAATGCGGGAATTAAACAAGCAACGCTAAAATTAATAGATTTGCATCCAAAAAAAAATAGCGCCTCCTTTTTACGTGGAAAGAAAACATTTTCCCTCATTTTTTTTATTTTCCCCAAAAGCCAAAACCTATGGAGCCATCTCTCTCTTATCCCCCCCCCCCCACAAAAAAAAAAAAAAAATTCACTCTCTGCTGCCAATTGGGGTTTATCAATTGGCAGCTTCCTTAATCTTCTCCCAAAAATCTTAATTTACAAAAGATTTTTCCCCCAAAAATCTTCTCACTCAGTGCAACTTCCTTCCTAACCCTCAACCATGGCAGAACAGGTTCCTCTCTTCCTACCACCCTTGACATTGTGATTTTCTACATATAAATCTGATGAATTTTTTTGTATTGCGAACGGAGAAGGCGTTTTTCTAAGGCGAGTTATACTGACCAATGCTATATGCTTTTGCTGTTAAAATCCGTTAGTTGGAGAAATTTGAGGATAAGATTTGCGTGTTTGTTGTTTATATGTGATTTGTACAGCTCTAAGAAGACAGGAAGGGAAAGAGATCTGGAAAGGGAGGAAATGGATACTTTAAGTGTATCGGTTTAGGATTTAAAATGTACGCAATCCATACCGCTACTTCCGAAGAAGTAGAGAGGCTGTTTTCGATAGACCCCCAACTCAATATAAAGGTGATGATGAATCATTGGAAATTTTGGGTAGCGAACACAGCACTAGTGAGGAAAAGATTATTGACAATGAGAAGAGAGATGGTGGTTTTGGCAGTGAGGACTTGACAAGGGAATTTGATGCTTTAGGAGTCATGGAAGAGGAAAATGAGGAAAGTTCAGTTCAGAGGGTCACACGTAGTTCAGAGGGTCACTTGTGCGTAGATTTAGCTACACACGAGTAATAGAGGCTTATAGCATATTCGGGGACGATGTGGATTCCATGGTATGTTATCTCATCGAAACCAGCAATAGCAGCAGACGTAAAGGAAAAGCAACTGAATGATGAAAAACCAAGAATGATTTGCTATGAGATATAATAGTTTATCTAGAACTAATAACTGTATCTCCTCTCTGAAACCTCGAACACATTTTTTTCAGTCTTAGATCTACCACTGGTGTGTTTTGGGTTAGCGTTAGAGCTTTGATTTTCTTTCTCTGCTTCTACTTCTGGTAGTAGGTACTGTTGAATGTTTGCATCTTCGAATAATCAGTGTGTAGCATTTTAGTGTTCTACAGACAATAGATTCTGAGCTTGAAAAAAAAGTAAGTATTTACTGGTCATTTTTTACTGGTCAGTTTATAGTAAACCATGTGATTATTTGACTCATTAAAGTTTCCCTAGCTCAAAAGTCCTCTATTCTTAGGAGAGCAAATTGCCATCTAACTTAAAACTATAGTCTTTATTTTGCTAGTGTTTGACCATTTTCCTTTTAAGTGTTTTTGTTGTGATCTTTGGTTAGTTATTCCTTGTTTATTAGTACAGCTAGTTTTACATCTCTTCTGCTTATTAGTACAGCTAATTATTCCTTTGAAGTTTGAAGATGATACTGCCGAAATATAAAAGAAAGTCCAGCATATATCTACTGCTAATGTCACCACTAGCATGCACACAACAAATAACTTGTTCACATTTAATTTCCCTTGGTTCATGTTTTTAGTTGTACACAAATATAAATATTTTATAATAAGGACTGAAAGTTTATCTAATTGATTTTTATACTTTATATTTTTGTGTAGCCAAGTGATGCGGCTAATGGACCCATTTCTCCCATGAATACAAGGAGATCACGTGATGATAGTGATTCGAATGACAGTCGTCGATTTTGTTGCAAATTGTCTTGGATATTCAATTATGATTATGTAATTGTGTGGTTGGAGTTTAGAATTTTTAAGGTTTTGTGTTTAAATTTGATTTTGGAGTTTGAAGATACTAGTTAATGTTGAAAATTTGGAGTTTGAAGATGTTAATGCTGAAAATTTAATTTTGAAGTTTAATGTTCAATGTATTTTTGATATGCTTGTCAATTACAATGTTTAATTACTCTGTTGTATTAATGATATATGTGATATATGAATTGAACAAATATTGGATTGTAGGTTATGCCTAAAGGAACAATTAAATTTGAGCTAAAATTACAATCTATAATTAGTTATTGAAAATTGATGGACCCTACTAATTTTTTTTTTTTTAAATAAAACTATTGTGGAGGTTTTAACCCCCGCAAGTTTTAAATAAAAATTTATTATAAAAATAATTAAATTTAGAATAACGGGGGTCAATAACCGCCGCAAATTAATTATGGGGGTCGTAACCGCCGCAAAATAATTATGGGGGTCGAAAAACAACCGCCGCAAATTGTTTGTGACGGCTCGTATTTTGGGGGTTTGGGAACCGTCGTAATTACATTTTGCGGGGGTTTTAAACCCCCGCAATTTGATCCATTTTTTGTAGTGATATTTAGTGCGACATTATATGCAAAATATTATCCACCGTAATTTTTGATTGATCTAAATTTGCCTCATCACTAGTAGAACTTATTGAAAGTTCTTCATTCACTTGAGTTTCGGATTCACTGATTTCTTCAAAAATATCAGGATTAATCAGATTTTGAGTCTCTTTAGGAGAATCTTTTATAATATTATCTTTGTCATTTTTCGAGCTTTTTTTCTAGAATTTTTATCCTTTGAACCCAATGGCCTACCACGCTTCAGGCATGCTTGGGATTCAGAAGTTATGACATTAGTAGATGGTCCTTTTGGGACTTCAATTCGGACAGACAATATTCGTTGCAGGGATATGTGACTTAGTTATCCTTTTCAAATCAGTAAATGCATATGACATTTGATTTGCTAGTTTCTGTAAGTGAATGATCTTCTGAACCTCATTTTCATATATGGGGGTACGTATCAAAATAAGATAATGATGAAACTTTCCACGCAATTTCTCTTTTCAGTTCACGTTTTTCTTCCCCTAACTGTGGGAAATTTCTCTTTTCAATTCACGTTTTTCTCCCCCTAACTGCGAAAAAATTATTTCATCAAATCAACAATCCGCAAATCGAGCAGTAAATAAATCTCCAGTCAATGATTCAAGATAACGAATTATAAAGGATAACTCGAACCCAACATATATTCCTAACCTTCGCTGAGGGCCCATTTTAGTGTGCTGTGGAGTGCAATTGGCACATATACAATACATCCAAAAATTTGTAGATGGACAATATTTGGCTCATGACCGAGGACCAACTATAACAAGGAGTACTTATTATAATGAGTTGGCCTGAGATAAATAAGTAATGTTGCATGTAAGATAGCATGACCCCAAACAGTAATGGAAAATTTCATTTTCATAAGTAGTGTTCTTGCTATCAGTTGTAGGCGCTTAATAAATAACTCAGAAAGGCCATTTTGAGTATGAACATAAGCAACTGGATGTTCAACTCTTATCTCAACTGACATATAGTAATCATCAAAAGATTGAGATGTAAATTCTCCAGCATTATCAAGGCGAATAGCCTTAATGGAATAATTTGAGAATTGCGCCTTAAATCGTATTATTTATGTCAATAATTTTGCAAACGCCAGGTTGCAAGATGACAAGAGGCACACATGCGACCATCTTGAATATGCGTCTATTAGGATCATAAAATAGCTAAATGACCCACCGCACACAAATAAAAATAGATCCATTAGAACTATAATAGATCTATTTATTACCCAAGTTATCCGCACCCCCCTCCAAATGGTATCAAAGCCTATGCCAATTAAAGTTACGGAAGTAGTATATAATTGGATTTATTTGATTAATTTATTAGTTATGATAAAATTAGGTTTAGATATCCACCAAAATATTATAAATATTGTTTAGATGAATAACGTACAAAAACCACAACAATATAAAGAATAAAACAAATAATATCTGAAAAACGTAAAGAATTAAAAATAAGGATAGAAAGATTACAATATAACATAATTGGCGGAGTTAGTAAAAACTCAATAAATGCACAAAAAGAAGAAATATCAAATTTAGAATCAACAATAGGTAGTGTAGAATATATATATCAACATAACCTATATACATTTAAATAAAATGAACAAAGAAAAATTTATAATAGATGAAAAAATATATGAAAATCACGAAGGATTAAAAATAAAAATAGTTTTCTCTAATTTAGGAAGGAGATATAAGAAAATAGGTGAACATTTATATTTAATGTTAGAAAAATAAGAATTAAAATTAGAAGATAAGCTGGCAGCCATGGTAAGAATAGAAAGAGAAAACGAAGAGATAGACAGAAAAAAGGAAATAGATAAAATAAAACAACAAACCACAGAAGAAATACAAAAAATAAAAGAAACTAAAAATAGTAGGATTGCTGAATTAGAAAAAGAACTACAAATGCTAAAAGATTTGTATGAAAAGAGACAGAAGGAAAAAGAAGAAAAAGATAAAGAACAAAAATTATTAAACGAGATAAATTAATTTAAATAAAAATTAGAAATAAAAAATAAAGAATCAGAAACCAGTGAATTAGAAATAAATACAATAGATGCTGAAGAAACAGATAATTATGATTCGGAAGATAGTGAAACATAGACAGAAATTCTAGAAAACATAGGAAAACTAGAAATTAATGAAAAACAAGAAGTAATTAATAAAGAAAATCTAGAACTAATAAATACAGAAGTAAATACTCTAGATAAAAATATAATACCTAGTACATCAGAAATAACAAAACCAACCTATAATTACAAAAATAAGTTTAAAAGATATAATCCAAAGGATGAATATAATAAATGGACACCAAAACAAATAATTAATTATAACTTTTTAGATTTAGACTGTGTAATAGACACAAATAAAACAATACAACTATGGGTAGGATACATGTCAAAACAATTATTAGATAATAAAATAGATACAACAAATACACCAGAATATATAGAAAAGACATTAATAGGAACAGTAAAATTATGGTTTTTAAACCTAGCTGAAACAAGTAAAAAAGTACTAAGATCTGATAATAAAACAGAAGGAACATCAATACCTACTAAAATACTACTAACAGAAATATTGAAAAAATATGAAATAACTATAAGAGAAGAATTTAGTAGTCTAACAACAGAAGAAGAAGAGCAAAATAAAGAGAAAGATACGAATAGGAATTTAATGTTAAAATTAGCAATATGTAATATGTGCTATATAGATGAGTATTCATGCGCATTTAAAGAATATTATTATAAAGGAACATCTAATATAGAAGAAAGTAAAGAAATAAGAAAATTATATTTTAGTAAATTACCTGAACCATTTAGTTCAAAAATAATAAAAAGTTGGGATGAAGCAAAAATAGTAGATACCCTAGGAGCAAGAATAAAATTTTTACAACAATGGTATAGAAATCTATGTGAAAGATATAGAGAATAAATAAAAATGAAAAAAAACATTAATAAGAAATTTAGCATGTTGCAAAGATAAAATAATACCTCAATTTGGATGTGAAGAAAGATATTATAAGAAAAGAAAAGGACATAAGAAATATAAGAAATATAAATAATCAAAATATAAATATAAGAAACCAAGAAAAAGATATTATGTAAAAAATTATAAACATAAAAGACCATATAGAGAAAAGAAATCTATAAAAGAATATACTTGTTATAATTGTGGAAAACTAGGACATTTAGCTAGAAATTGTAAATTACCAAAAAATCTAAAAAATAAACAAATATCAGAAATAAAAATAGAAAATACAGAATATATGTAGATAGATTATATAGATTATGAATTAGAAAGTGAAGATAGTATATATGAAATTTTGGAGAATGAAACAGATAATGAAATAGATAGTGAATTAGATGAATCAAATGACCTAAGAAGATATAAAAATGAACCAAATAACTGAAGAAGATATAAAAATAATAACAAAGGAAGAATATTTAAATGAAGAAGGAACATATCAAAAAATAATATTTGACAGTAATATATTTGACGAAATAAAAGGAAAAGAGTTAGACTTAAGTGTAGAAAAAATATTTAAAATACCAACAATAAAAAATATATTTAGTAGAAAAAAGGAAGAATACAACGTAGTAAGCCAAAAAGAATATGTAATAAACTGTAGATATACAAAAGGAAGAGCTAGTATACCACTAGTAACAAAAAGAATAATTAATAAAGAAATAAACGATATAAAAAGTAAAGACCCAATAAAATATGTACACCTTGGAGGAACAGAGATTTAATAAAAGTATGTTTTAGAGAAGAAATAGATATACCAATAGAATTATATTTAGCAGATGATATAATTATAAAACCTATAAAAAAAAAATTATAATAACAGCCATAAAAGGAAATTTAATATACTAAAAATTTAAATTTGTAATAAGTGTGAATTATTCAGTCGCAATAACAGATAAAAATATAGATAAATCATTAGTATTATATTGGAAAATATCAAGAATAGAACTAACCCCAGGAAGTAAAATATTTACAGCAAGAATTAAAAATCTATATGTATTAACAACAAAACATAAAATAACAGAAAAAAATAAAATTAATAAAATACAAATAGAAAGTCCTTTTGAACAATTTGTAAAAGCAATTGATAATAATGATTATAGTTACAAAGACATAAATATAGAAGAAGATGTAGAAATAATAAATGATAGAATAAGTACAACAAAAAGAATAACTCATGAAAAAACAGAATCATCAAGCTCATAAAAAAGAACAAGTTATGGAATAACTTCAACAGTTAATTTAAATCAATATTATATAACAGGAACAATAAATGAAAAAGAATATTTAATACTCTTAAACACAAGACAAGAAGAAAATTATATAGCAAAATATCTAGAAAAAAGTGAAGAAATAAAATCTAATAGTGATATATGCCCAGATCTACCAAGGAGTCTAATAAACATTAAAGATACGACAGAAAAAGAAATAATAATAGGAGTCAGAAAAATAAAAATAGAATTTGAAATAAAGGAAGAAATGCAAAAAACAGATATAATATTGGGAATAAAATTGTTAGAACAAGTAAAACCATACAATATAAAACATACACAATTATCTATAACATATAATAAAGAAAGATTATTCATAAAAAAAACTTTAACATGATATGAAAATATATGTACTTGTAAAAATAATAGTAGAAGGATATTATAATAGGTATTATACACCTATGATAGATACAGGAGCAGAAGCAAACTTATGTAGATACAATTGTTTACCAGAAAGTAAATGGGACAAATTAAAAACACCAATAGTAGTAAAAGGATTTAATAATGAAGGAAACTTAATTACATATAAAGCTAAAAATGTAAAAATACAGATATGGGATAAAATAATAACAATAGAAGAAATCTATAATTATGAACTAACATCAAAAGATATGCTTTTAGGAATGCCATTTTTAGATAAATTATACCCACATATAATAACTAAAACAGATTGGTAGTTTACAACACCATGTAAACAAAAAGTAAGGACAAAAAGAGTTATTAATAAAATAAGAAAGAAAACTGATTGGATAGAAGGAAGTGAAAAAATTACACAAAATTTAGAAAATATAAAAAATACAGAAGACACAGTAGAACTAGTTGTATTTTCGATAAATAAAAAAGAAATAAGTATATTTTCAATAGAAAAGGTAGAAATAATAAAGAAAAAATTAAGACAATTATATAGTGAAGATCCATTAAAGGGATGGGAAAAACATAAAACTACTATAAAATTGAATTAATAAATAAAAATAGCATAATAACTCAAAAACCATTAACATATAATTTTGACGATTTAAAAGAATTTAAAATGCATATAGATGAATTATTAGAACAACAGTATATACAAAAAAACAATAGTAAACACAATAGTCCAACATTTATAGTAAATAAACATAGTGAACAAAAAAGAGGAAAAAGTAGAATGATTATTGATTATAGAAACCTAAATGCAAAAACTATGACATATAATTATCCAATACCAAATAAGATATTAAAAATAAGACAAATACAAGGATATAATTATTTTAGTAAATTTGATTGTAAATCAGGATTTTACCACTTAAAGTTAGATGAAGATTCTAAGAAATTAGCCGCATTTACGGCACCACAAGGATTTTATGAATGGAACATATTACCATTTGGATATAAAAATGCACCAGGTAGATATCAACATTTTATGGATAGTTATTTTAAACAATTACCTAATTGCATAGTAAACATAGATGATATACTACTATATACAAAAACTAAAGAGGAACATTTAAAATTATTAGAACAATTTACAGATATAATAGAAAAATCGGGAATAAGTTTAAGTGAAAAGAAAGCCGAAATTATGAAAAACCAGATAGAGTTTTTAGGAATACAAATAGATAAAAGTGGAGTAAAAATGCAACAACATATAGTACAAAAAATAATAAATTCAAAAGACGAATTAGATACAAAAAAAAAATTACAATCATTTTTAGGATTAGTAAACCAAGTAAGAGAATATATACCAAAATTAGCAGAAAACCTAAAGCCTTTACAGAAAAAATTAAAAAAGGACGTAGAATATAATTACAACGAAGAAGATAAAAAACAAGTTCAGAAAATAAAAATACTTTGTAAAGAATTACCAAAATTACAATTCCCAGACGAAAATAAAAAATTTATATATATAGTAGAAGCAGATGCTAGTGAATATAGTTATGGAGGAGTACTTAAATATAGATATGAAGAAGAAAAATTAGAACATCATTGTAAATACTACTCAGGTACGTTTAATGAAACAAAAATAAAATGGGAAATAAATAGAAAAGAATTATGTTCATTATATAAATGTTTATTAGCATTTGAGCCATATATTGTATATAACAAATTTATTGTACGGACAGATAATACACAGGTATGTTGGTGGTTAACAAAGAAAATACAAAATTCAGTTACAACGAAAGAGATTCGGAGACTAGTATTAAATATATTAAATTTTACATTTACAATCGAAGTAATTAGTACTAACAAAAATGTTATTGCAGATTACATATCAAGACAAAGCTACACAGACTGATATAATAGAAGATGATGCTTTAGAAAAGATACACAAAACCCTAACTACGCTTTCAATGAAAGTGGACAGTATGGGTAATGAAATAGAAAAGCTAAAGACTAATAAAGTTAAACTGAAGTCTAAAGCTACAAATCAGCTAACTCAGCAGTGTGCAGAGCTATGTCGATCGGAAGACATTAAAATTCCAGAGCTAAAAGGAGACGTTGGGACACTCCATAAAACCCATAACGTTTATCAATCTACAATTGCAGGTACAAGCAAAGGAGTTAGTGGACAAAGATACCAGAACATGAACATGAATAAGATATTTGAAAAATCATTTATACCAAAAACACAAAAAGACCCCTTGTACATACTCCACAAATTACCACATATCGAGATAGTTTGAACCAAGATAAAAAAGCTTATAACCATATAGCCCGATGATATATAGAAAATATCTACAAAGTACAAACTTTTCTAAACCTTAACCCCAGAGCTACAAATATCCAAGAACCAAACACAAACTACATAACCCAAAAATTGCAAGGTTACAACAAGCTAATCGCACTACCCAAAATCAACCCAAGCTTAATAAAAACTTGTTTCGACTATGGATTATTAAATACCGTATATACCCAAGATGGAGAAGAACTAACAGCTATAGAAGATTTACATAAAGCATTCACCATGAGAAGAACTAACAGCTATAGAAGATTTACATAAAACATTCACCACCTATAAAAGAGTAACCAAAGAAAATCTATTTTATATAAAGTTTTATACTGCACCAACAGAGATATTATACGACGAGATCAAACCAGTTATACAAATTTTAAAAATAGGATTAACCAGAGATATGATTATACCGGAAGATATTGTGCAGCAACCAGAGATACCCAAAATCGAGATACCTGATTTTTACGTAAATAAATGACTTATTGAAATAGCTACAATTATTTAAGAATTAGCAAATAATTATATCAATGGAAATCCAATATGGAGCTATTATTCAAGAGATCATCAAATGATTTATTCAAATTCAAGAGAACTACGACAAATAGATATGGAAGATGTTAGGCAATGGATAATGACGTCACTTAACCCAGAGAAACAATCTACTGCAAGAGCAATTAGGAAGGGATTTATTTCAGACGGATTATTAACAAGATATTGCAAGATAATTGGACACAAATATCCAGACCATCAATGTTCGAGATGTAATGGAGAAGGTAATATTATCCCAGAAGTCAGGCTAGAATAAAAAATCAACCAAGAAGATAAGGACGTCAGCTAGAAGATAAAAATCAACGGAGTAATGATGGAATAAAGACAAAAAACAAGATAATAAAAGATAGAAAGTGACATGTATAGTTTTGAAATTTTGTTACGTAAATTGTTTAGTTTTTGACTTTTTGGCCAAAGTGCCGTTATTGATTTTTTGTTTTTTAGTCTTAAGATTTTTTCTTTTGTAAAGATAGGACCTAGTTTTTGTCTTATTATACTAGTCTAGTTTAGTCTGGTCCTTTTCTACTACTGAAAAGGAAGACTTTTTTGTAAAAAGTAAATAGTATAGTTTACATGTAAAAAATGTGTGAAGTTAGTAGGAATAGTTTATTTCCTCCTATAAATATGTAAGCCATTCGGCAAGATAGAGGAAAGTCTTCATGTGTTGAAGCAAAAAGCCCTCTTTTGTAAACAAAAAACTTTTTGAATATTTAATAAAAAAACAAATATATTTTGAAGAAAAAGCTATGGATAAACAAAGCCCAGAATTATCAAATCTACCAGAACAGATATATTTATTTATGATTATGAATAGCTAAATTCATAAATTCCTAACAGTCATGATATGATAAAATAAGTTCATCTTAGTTACTTTATAGTAGAATTATTCGAAAAATAGCATGTTAAGAAGTTTATTAGCAAAGTGAAAAAGGAGAAAAATCCCTAAGAACTATGTCATCCTAAAGGTGAAATCAGTGAGGCAAGAAAGCCGTGATAGGAGAGTAGCCAGAGTAGAGGCACTGTTTAAGGGAAAAGTATCCAGATTATCATGCTAATAGTGACCGAAGAACATGTTATTTAAGAATAATCTAGTATATAGTAATCTAAAATGATCATATTTTGTTATGTGTATGATTGAAGGGAATATTTTGAAAAAGCATCATATGAAAAATGAATACTTATTTATCTGACGAAATGATAGATAAATTTAAAATACTTGTTTTGTATGTACTTAAGGATATAGAAATTGTAGATATAAGAAAAATCATATTGGAAAAAATATTTGATAAGTATTTTATGACTAGAATAAATTACATACCTCACCTACCTAACTACTCTTATAAATACTTACATACCAAACCTACACATCAACCATGATAAATTACGAATATTGGAAAATGGATATGAAAAATATACAATTAATAAAAAAATTAATGAAAACAAATTTAAAAGAATATATGAGAACCAAAGATATAAAATATATAGAATACCTTAGTGAAAATATAGAGGAATTAATAAGATTAAAACAAACAACTAAAGAATATTATGAAAAAGCATTTAATTAACCCACCTAAATGATAGATAATTTTGAAGTACTAGTTTTATACATACTTAGAGATATAGAAATTATAGACGTAAGGAAAATAATATGGGAAAAAATATTTAACATTGAAGATTAAGAGTTAGATATAAACCAGATAGAAGACGAGTTACGAGAAATATACTTAAGTGATGACAATCACTATTACTACCTAGATAATTATTCAGATGGATATTATAAAGATTAAGAAATGCTAGAATATATTCAAAGAGTTAGAGAAAAACAAAGTTGGCTATATGAAGAAATTAATTATAGAAATCAGCTTAGAAAAGGAAGAGAACAATTAAAAGAAAGATTAATTTGGATAAATAAAACCATAAAACAACTAGAATTAAAAGACAGTTTAGAATATGATTTAGACATAGAATTATTCATAGACGAAAAAGACAGGATAATTAATGAAATAGATAACCTAGAATTTAATATCAAATATAGTACAAGTAGAATAAATTATTACAAAAAAATTTGCAGTATCACAACTACTTTAGGATAAAATGATAGACTATGAGTATTTAAAATATTAGAGACAAGATATGGAAGAAATAAGATTGACAAAAATACTTATGAAAGAGAATTTAATTGAATATTTTAGAACAAAAGATATAGAATATTTAGAATACCTCCAAAATAATATACAAGAATTACAAAGACTAAAAGAAAAAACTAAAGAATATTACAGTAAAACATTTAATCAAATACCATCTAATCACCCCCCAAGATATGAACATTAATAAAATTAAAATAAATACACTAAAAATAAAAATATTTAGAGAAGTTAAGAAATATCCACACACAAAAAAAAATAGATCCATTAGAACTATAATAGATCTATTTATTACCCAAGTTATCCGCACCCAGAGGAGATTCGACGCCAACTTTCAGTGGCGATGGTTTAGTTATCAGTTTGCCTTGATAACGAGCAATACATGAAAATTCATCACTTGTAAGAATCTTCAGGTTCTTTAGTGGATGCTCTTTTAAATTTTCAATGATTCGTCTCATCATTATTGAGCCGGGATGACCTATTAGATCATGCCAAAGAACAAAAGTATTTGGATCAGTAAACTTCTGATTTATGATAGAGTGTGCTTTAATTATACTAATTTCGACATAGTATAAGACAGAAGACAAAGTTAGTAATTTCTCCAACACTTGTTTTTGACCTGAGACATTCTTGGTAATACCAAGATATTCGGCATTCATTTCATTTATTGTCTCAATATGATATCCATTTCGACGGATATCTTTAAAACTCAATAAGTTTCTTGGGAATTTAGAAGAGAACAATGCATCTTCTATACCTAATTTTGTCCCCTTAAGAAGAAATATAGTAGCTTTTTCGGAGCCTTCAATCAATTTTAAATTACCAGAAATTGTTGTAACATTTGCTTTTCTTCTAAGTAAGTGGAAAAGGTATTTTTCATCTTTAAATATTGCGTGCATTATTCCACTAATTACACAAATATCGTCATGATCGATTATTGATCCAAATAAGACTTAAAGAGTATCCATATTTTCTTCTAGATGAAAATATAAATAAAGTAACTATTACAACATTACTAGCACATAACGTATTTACACAAACTTTAGTTATTTACAGGACGAGTGAGATATTATTAACATAAATGTAAAATAATACAACTTGAACAAAAAGGTAAAATAATCAGTCAATTTCATAATTATCACCAACAGGGTGATTAACATGTTCTTCAGGAACTACAAAAAAATCTGAAACTTTCAAGTCCATGGGCTCAACATTATCTTCAAAGAGGAAGTTTGCTTCAACATTGTTATCTGTTTTCTTGAGGGACACCTGATAGAGTTTCACCAGATGCTTAGGCTACGACAGGTACACAACCAATGCCCCTTTCCTCCACATCGATAACATTTACTTTCAGATTTTGTCCTTGACGCTGTTTCAGGAGCTTCACCCTTCTTTTTACACTGCTGGTGCTGAGGGTTATTATTTATTGCAAGGCGATCACCCTGATTAAAATGCCTTCCACAATCACGACCTCGACCATGATCACGACCACAACCGCGACTACGATCAAGACTGGGGTCAGGACTTCGTTCACGTCTGGTTGGATGAAAATTTGCAGCATTCACTTCATGGAGCAGTACCAGCAGGTTTCTCATGAAAAGATCATTATGTTGTTTATCAATAAGAAGATGAGAAATCAATTCAGAATATTTTTTAAATTCCATTTCTCGGTACTGCTGCTGCAGGAGCATACTCGTGGCAGGAACAATAGAGAATATTTTTTCTAACATGTCGTGATCTGTGATATCTTTCCCGCATAAATTAAACTGCAATTTAATTCTAAACATCGCAGAATTATAATCAGTTATATTTTTAAAATTTTGCAACCTCAAATGGGTCCATTGATAACAAACTTGTGGAAGGATGACCATCTTCAGGTGGTCGTATCTTTCTTTAAAATTGTTTCTCAAGATAAGCGAATCCTTAATCGTAAGGTATTCCATTTTTAAACCTTCATCAAGATGATGACGAAGAAATATCATGGCCTTGGCCTTATCTTGATTTGATACCTTATTATCATTTTTGATGGTTTCTTCCAAACCCACCGCATTCAAATGTATTTCAGCATCCAGTGCCGAGGACATATAAGTTTTGTCCGATATTTCTAGGGCACTAAATTCACGTTTGAAAATATTAGACATTATTTAAGAAAATTAAATACTAACCTTTAAATATCGTTGAGATTTTTTTGCAAAGGCTTGTACTGATAAAATAATATAAAATTATATATTAAAATAACAAGGACTAGAATGTGAAAGGAGAGTGCAAATTCTATATTTTTTATTCATGGATTATGGCCATATATATATATATATATATATAGCCAAAGACAAGAATTAAAGACATTAAATAATGGAAGAGGTGTAGTATGACTAGGCTCTTTTATCTGTCACAATGTATGCCACATGTCCTTCCAAGAGGACACATGGCATCCAACTTTACAACACCAACAAAATTTTTCCTTAAAAATAATGTATACGTGGGTACTATAGTATTAAATAATGGTAGTGGCTGTTGGTAAACAGTGGTAAAACATCAATAACAATATTATTTAACTGTTAATAATAATGATGATGATAATAATAATATTAGCAATATAATAATCTTGATATACTATAACAATAATTTAATTACTTACTAGTAAGTTAATTATGCTGAATATTAAATAAATATTACTATAAATGTCACGACCCGAAGGGTCATGAGTGGCACCCACTCTAATCTTCCTGTGGGAGAACCATCTAAACCGAACCTTTACCCAATCACTTAATCAATATTAAGATGATGATATCATAAAAGTCAACATAATAATAATAATTCAGGATTAATCGTTATTAATATGGAAGTCAAATAAATACTTATTAAAATACCCAAGATCCGAAAGTCATCGTACAAGAACTACTAACAAAATCATGTCTTAAGAGATTCCCAAATAAAGTAAATTAGGAGTGTTTCATTGCCCGAAAGATGGACAATAACAACTAAGATGACCCGTGGCAGCCTGAAGACGGAGTGCTCACACTTCGGATAAAGATCTGCTATCAACTCTAAAGATGAGGTCGTGTCTGAGCCTCTGGAACACTTTTTGCACTCAACAAAAGAAGAGCACAGGGTAGTATCAGTACAAATCACTATGTACTGGTAGGCATCATAGGCCAACCCAACTTAATAGGATGTACACCACATAATTAGAAAAACAAGTAAACAGGCATCGTCAAATAACAAATTCTCATTGGATCAACAATACAACAATAACAGGTTAAAAATGCTCACAAACAAACCACATAACCATCAAGAGTATCAATCATACCGTAAACATCCACGGAATCAACACAAGTATGTACAGACATGCTATGAGACTTATTTTTGCCCAAATAGTCATGACCTGCAGGGAACAGTCTATGTTCATGTACCGTACCGGCGTGGTACCCGATCCAACATAAATGTAAACGTACCGGCATGGTACCCGATCCAACATAAATATCCTCGTACCGGCGTGGTACCCGATCCAACATAAATATCCTTCTACCGGCGTGGTACCCGATCCAACATAAATATAAACGTACCGGCGTGGTACCCGATCCAACATAAATGTAAACAAGTATCATCAATATCATTTTATGCAACCTCACATCATACAACACCATGTACCAAGTGTACAAGTACACTTAAAGTCATAAGACAATTCTATCAAGTCAATTTTCAATAAACGTTTATACATGAATCAACCATCCAAACTTCAACAATTTCAAACATGTACGAATACCAATCCACAAGTATCCAATTTAGGAGCATACATACAATTAAGTCTAGTCTAAACTCCAATTAAACCGTAACCTACCTCGACCGAAGAATCAAAAGGCAAGCTAATTTGCAAGGTTCTTGCCCTTCTGTAAAACTTCTGAATGACCAAAATCTGTTCAAATACATAATCCCAATAAGAATATGAATCTAATGAAAAACGTAATGTTATAATTATTATTATTTTTATTTAATTAGGATTTACTTCAAAATTAACGTGAATCACCGAAACAGTGGCTGCCAAAGAGACCTGCCATCGTTACTGCCAAGGATTTTCCATAACAAACCATTTTTTTTGTCCTATTCAAGAATGACTTCACTGCCAATAGTTTCCCACTATCAACCTTTTCTTTTGTCCTTATTAAGGATTGGATTTAATCCATTACTAACCAATAATTTCCCTGCCAATTAGTACTAACCCAATTGAACTAATTTTAACGCCAAATCACTTCTGCTGTGTCACTTACACACCAACTAAACAATCATTATCTATTAATTAATTGTATCAATTGTTGGAGATTCAATCCATAACTGAATTCAATTTTTAAAACCAACAAAAGCATGCACACGAATTTGTGTGCCATTATCTCTATTCCTAACCTTATTCAAACTTTGCTCTCCAATTACATATTAACAATATTAATGACGTTAACAATTGTTACTACTAACCTGTAGTGGAGACTCTCCGATGTGATGAAGAGGAAAAAGGGTAACTGCTTTTTTTTTTTTTGGTGTCCCTTTCTTGTTTAACCTACTGATGTTATTATTGATGTATAAATATAATAAACCCTCTCCACTTAAAACCATGTTTATACATACGTCTCAAGAATTAAGAAATATCGATTTGGCCCAATAATCACCAACTAAAATAATGTCTAAACTATCCAAAATTTCAAAAAGTTTCTCGAAATTTGTTTGGAACCTCGAGGAAATAGACCAAAAATGTACATTCCGAACCTAGTAAAAATACTACGACACTAATCTGAGGTCGCCTCAATCAAAGATTGATCATGATTGGGTTTAATTTTTATTGAAACTTAATATTTCAACTAATGACTCAATAACTTTCGAACACCTCAAAAATTGATACACTCATCCCGTGAGTCATAATCCACGCATACATACCGTAAATAGAGAATGTGAGCAGATTTCACAAACGATCGGGAGGGTCGTTACAATAAAATTATATTAAGTGATATATTAATTATATTTGAGTCGTGCTAGACACTATCTTAAGAAACTATTTCAGCAGTGTGAAATATTTTTTTCAGAATTAAACAAGCACTTCCCTATTAATAAGAGGATATTCACGATTAAGTAAGTCTTCCCTGATTAACCAGAGGATACAAGAATCAGTAAAATTATTAATACAAATACCAGCAAGTTAAACTAGAAATTTACTAAAATAATAATCAAAATCATTAAGCAAGGGATATAAAAAGAAAGAGAAAAATAAAAGAGGAAATTATCAAAGGAAGAAGATAGTAATTAGAATGTTGAGGATGAATTTAAAGGCCAAAAAATAGTCTATTTATAGTGATTTAATAGACTAAATATGTTGACAAATGTCTAAACACTTATCCAAAAATTGTCATGCAAAATGACAGTTAGCCAAGATTTCATGCAAAGAAGCCATCGCTCTATTCATTAGCCACTTCTCCAAATAATGGCACTGACTTCTAAATAAGATTGTCTAACGGGCCGGGCCGGTTCAACCCGGAACCGGCCCTCTCATTCTTACCGGGTTCCGGGCCGGTTACGGGCCGGGTTTGGCCTTAACCGGTCCGGGCCGGGCCGGGCTGCACAGTAAAAATATTAAAACCCACCCGGAACCGGCCCACTTAACCCAATCCGGTCAAACCCACTAAAACCCGGTCAAACCCGGTCAAACCCGGTTAAAAACCGGTCAAATATACACTATATACGCTATATACATAATATATACATTAAATATACACTTTTATAGAAGATATATACACGTGTATACATTAAATATACACTTGTATAGAAGATATTAAAATTATAAATCGTTAAATAAAAAAAAATAAAAAACAACGACTATACGTTAAATATACACGTCTATAGAAGATCTATTAACATTCATACACTCTATTCTATGTATATGTAATACTTTAAATGAGATATACTACAATATATATACATTACAATATATATTTGTATAGTTATATACTAATTTATAAAACATATACACATGTATACGTTAAATATACATGTCTATAGAAGATCTATTCACATATATACACTCTATTCTATGTATAGGTAATACTTTAAATGAGATATACTACAATATATATACATTACAATATATATTTGTATAGTTATATTCTAATTTATAAAATATATACACATATATACGTTAAATATACACGTCTATAGAAGATCTATTAACATTCATACACTCTATTCTATGTATATGTAATACTTTAAATGAGATATACTACAATATATATACATTACAATATATATTTGTATAGTTATATACTAATTTATAAAATATATACACATGTATACGTTAAATATACACATCTTTAGAAGATCTATTCACATATATACACTCTATTCTATGTATATGTAATACTTTAAATCCACTAAAACCCGGTCAAACCCGGTCAAACCCACTAAAACCCGGTCAAACCCGGTTAAAAACCGGTCAAATATACACTATATACGCTATATACACAATGTATACATTAAATATACACTTCTATAGAAGATATATACACATGTATACATTAAATATACACTTCTATATAAGATATATAAACATATACACATGTATACATTAAATATACACTTGTATAGAAGATATTAAAATTATAAATCGTTAAATAAAAATAAATAAAAAACAACGACTAAGGAGTGAATGAATTTGTGGAATTTTATTGATTGCAAAATGATCCAAAATTTATAATTTACATGAATGAAAAATCTATAAATTATGCATCATTTTTTCCAACTCATTCATGTTAATATTAATTGGAACTTGCATAGGGTAGTCGAAGTCAACGGGGGAAAAACCATGCATTGGACTTGATTCTGCTGAGTTCTCCCGTGAAGTCATAATTTCTTCAAGTTTGAGGTCGTCGTTGGGCTCTGGTTCCATTCCTTGGTTTCTTCTTTCTGCTCTAATCCAATCTCTGAGGCAAACTAAAACATTCATTGCGTTGCTTCCCAATGAGTGTCGGTTGTCTCCAAGCTGCTGTCGTCCCTGACTGAAGGCGCTCTCTGATGCAACGGTTGACATAGGAACATTCAAGATATCTCTGGCTAATCTTGAAAGTACAGGATATTGTGATTCATTATTCCTCCACCAATCCAGCGTGTTGATCCGTCGTCTGCGATCCTCTGGTGGCGTCCGCAGATAATATTTCAGCGCTTCCCGATAAGTTGATGTGTAAGCTCTCTCATCCACACTGTTCCAACAAGTTAAATCATAAAACGAATCAGGAAAACCACTATGTGCCGGCCTTTTAGAAGCTGATGGCTCCTCGGGAGGATGAGGAGCGACAGTTGGAGTGATATTTGTAGGTACGGCTGAATCAAATAAATCAGCATAGTGATTATATAATTTTTCTATATAATCTTTTGCATCAGCCGTAGCCGTCCACAAATCAGGTTGTACTTGTTCAGAATCATGGTTAGTATTTATTTCTAAGTTAGTATAAATAAGAGTACTAAAGTGACACATATGATTATATTTCATGCACGGATTTAACATAGCAGCAACCAAGTAAATAGGGGGAATCGGGAAGAAATATTTTTTAAATTTCGTAAACATAGCGCCAACAGCTTCTTTATAACCTTCTTTATCTTTATATTGTCGGAGCAAACCAGAAATATCGGCTATATATGCCAAAATATTACAAACAGTAGGATAGTATGCACCGGAAAATTCAACCGTAGCTACATAAAATTTTTCTAAGAACTTAACAAGATCATTAATTATAACCCAATCAGAATTATGTAGCATGCAATCAGCAGAATCAGCAAATGAACCACAATGTTGGTTAAAAGCTAGTGTAATAGGAATTCTATATTTATAACAAGTTTTTAAAAATTCATACGTAGAATTCCATCTAATATCAATTTCCTCAGGCATCAAAATCGGTGCAAGTCCATTTTCTTGACATTTAACTTTAAATTCTTTAATTCTAGATCTACGATTATTTCCTTGAATAAAACCAACAGCAAGACGAATTTTTTCAATATAAACCTCAAAAAAGTCAAGACCATCCTTTACAATTAAATTATATATATGACATGCACACTTAACATGAAAAATTTCAGGAAAGGGCGGAGATAGCGTAGATTTTATTTTTGTTATAGCAGTCTTGTTGTTAGAAGCATTATCAAAAGCAATACATAAAATTTTATTTTCTATACCATAATATCCGGCAATTTTAATAATAGAATCAGCAATAAATTGTCCAGTATGTTTCCGATTTTCATCATATAAAAAAGCAAGAATACGTTTTTGCATTATGAAATTACTATCCATCCAATGACAAGTAACGGTTAAATAATCATTTTTATTTACAGCACGACCAAGATCGGAAGTTAGGGACAATCTACATTGAATATTTTTTAAGAATGTTGATAAATAAAAACAATATTGTGAATGGAGTCTAAAAATATCAGACCGACAAGTAGTTCTAGGAATACCATTAAACATAGGATTATAAATTGCTTATATATAACGAATAAAGGCATCAGAAGAAGGAAAACTAAAAGGCAAACAACCCACAGCTACCATTTTAGCTATTTCTTCTCTGTCCCTCAATTTATTATACTTTTTCGCTACTTGACCGGTTGTTGGGTCCATTCTAGTTTGCGTTGACCCACCAACATCCCCACCACCTTTTGCAATATTCAACTCTCTAGTGTGATCTTCAGCTATATGTCTCATTAACGTACCCGTACCCCCTTGCTTACCGCCACTTCTATGCTTATATTTTTGTTGACAAATATTGCACTGCACCTCAATATCTGATATACGTTCAAAAAATTGCCATGCAATACTAGTTCTTTTACGGGGTTTTGGGGCACTGGGAGGACGGGAAGGGAGATTAACTGATTCAGATCTAACGTTAGCATGTCCTACTGCGGGTGTTTCAGCAATATTTTCATCATCTTCGTCTACATTAACTGCATCTACTTCATTTTCTTCTTCTATACCGTAATTTTCCTGAAATTCTACATAATCCATATCGTGAGCACCTACACCTATTTCTTCCTCAAAAGGTGTACCAAGCGGTACCGGAGGCGAAGTCACACGGGTATATCTATTACTTGAACTACCTCTACCGCTAGTAATTCGCTTTTTACTACCACTACCGCTTCCGGGACAAAAATTTCTAACACCTTTAGTAGCGAGGTTTTTTAATTTATCCATAATATAAATTAAATTAAACTAAAAATATTCAAAATACACAAATATAATAAAATTAAATATTAAACAATTAATACAATAAATAAAAATTAAACGTAAGAGATGGAACGACAATACCAAATTTTGGAAGTATCCGAAGATTGCGACTTTAGAAACTTCCGCTCGTACTTTGTAAACGAAAAATTAAAAATTTAAATTGAACACTTTAAGAAATTAAATATATTGAATATTTGAGAATTGAGAATTGAGATTTGAGAGAGAATGAGATTTGAGAGAGTGAAAAATTGTGTGAGAAATGATTTGAAGTTGTAGGGTATTTATAGATTTATTTTGGGGATTAAAAAATATTTTTTTTTTTGTTTTTTTTTTTTTTTAAGTTAATGGGCCCAAACTAGCCGTTTGGACCCAAAAACGGTAATATAGCCGTTGGGCCAACGGCTAGTTTGGCCCAATAATTTTTTTTTTTTTTTTTTTTTTTAAATTCCGGGCCGGTTCCGGGCCGGTTAACCGGCGGGCCTGGACCGGGTTGGTCCGGGCCGGGTTAACCGGGCCCAGTTTAAAAAAAAAACCGGACCGGAACCCGGAACCCTAAAGCCCTAGGGCTTACCGGGCCGGGTCAAACCGGTCCGGTTTGATATGTAGGGCCGGTTCGGGCCGGTTCGGGCCGGGCCAGCCCGGCCCGTTTGACAGGTTTACTTCTAAAATACACTTTAATGACATGACTTTTTAAATATATTTTAAATATAAATTATTTTGTAATAAATATTTTTCCTACAATAGCAAGCTGACAATAAATGATGATCGAATCAAGAGATTTATTTAATTATCATAAATACTAGTAAATAATAAATATTTTAATATATATAATATGTATGAGTTTTTTTTTGAAGAACCATAATTTTATTAACAAATATAACCTCACGTGTCTTGCACGTGTAACGCTTAATTTAAAATTAAATAATTTTATCTATTGCAAAGATTTTAAATAAAGTGTAAAAGTTCAAATCACTTTTCAAAATTTTTTTACACTTTAATATAATAATATGAACATAAATATATACACTTTTCCATATAGTACCTCATTCTTTTGTTGCCACATGCTAAGATACTTAGAGAGACACATCAATTTGAATCATATTTGTGTTATGTTTTTTTTTTTAATATTTAAAATCTTTTTTTATTTTTAAAGTCAAATATTTACAAAATCATTGATTATATTCTTATTACGTATTTAAACCTTTTTAGAAATCTGATACTTCTTAAATTTTTGTTATTCTAATAGTTTTATATTTGTTTTTAGATTTTTCAAATATTCTTAAAATCAAATTTAGTTGATTTAGAATTCTTAAATGAATGGAAAAGATATCAGTTGTCATTAATTTTGATGATTTCTAATAAGAAATGATTTTACCATAAATATATTTAATTAGTTTTCAACCCTTAAATTAAGAAAGAATATTGAAATTCCAATGACTTCTAATAAGGGAATATTGAAATTCCAATGACTTCTAATAAGGGAAGGTTTTACCATAAATAATATTTAATTAATTTTCAACTCTTAAATATTAGGAAAAATAGTGAAAAGATGATTTATGGAAAAAATTAATTTTCAAAATGTTCAAACAACAGACCTTCACACTTTTAATATATATATATATATATATATATATATATATATATATATATATATATATATATATATATATATATATATATATTTGCTTTTTACTTTTAGCAACTCATAAATTCTTTCTTTATGCCTCACAAGAATATCATAATCAATTTCGAATACTGTAATTATGTTCGGATGCTGATTTTAAAAAAATAAATAGAGAATGTTACATTAAATTCAAGAACCCTAAAACTAATGACAGTCCAAATAAATTCTAAACCTAAAAGGCTAAAAGGAATTAATTAATTGGAGTACCTTAAGTAATTATTCTTAATTGACAGCTTTCGGTCCATATCTTCTCCAGCCATAGTCATCATCAAGTATATCAACCCGACTTCTTGTTTGAAAAATAATTCTGGGCTTCTTAGCTTTCTATTATCTTCCTTCTTCTTAACCACTAATGATGATAAATACTTATGTATGATTTTATGATGTATTCACTCTCATCTAATCACGACAATTAGGATAGACGATGTCTTTAATCGTTCATTCATAGAGTTGTAGCAACATACTTGTGGAACCACGAGGAGGCATCGGGTGATGATTCTCCATTTAGTAGCTAGCTAGGATCCAAATAACACTTACAACTAATTTATACTATACTATATGGCATAGGAAAAATAAATACAAATGAATTTTAGGTGTTAAAATAAAGGAAGTAGCCTGCCAGGGTCGGAATATGGCTTCTCTGATAATTAGTCACTCGTGATACAATAAATGCTGCTATTGATTGAAAAGATACACATATATTGATTTTGAAGGACAACCAGTACGTTGTAGTATAGTATATATTTGTAGTTTTTATATGAATTGATCTTGACGAAGCAATTTCGCTGGTAGACTTAAAAAGGAAAAAAAAAAAATCTTTGATAGACTTGGTAATAGATTTGAAATTGGGAGTGTATTATTGGTTACATGAGGAAGAGAAGAAGAAGACCATGTATTTATATGGTCTAATAAAAGAATGATTTTTTCGTGTGTCCTATTAAGCAAAATAGAGGGAGTTCTAATTGAGTCAGAAAACGCTTTATATAGAGTAAAATTTTCATGCATTGTAGTGTCCTATAGACATTAGGAATTCAACAAATAAACTCTTATTCAAATAAAAGTGCTTTAATTAGATTTCCATTATAGACTGGACATTGATTTTCCTAATATATTTATCATATATTTTTCTCTTACCAATAGCATCTATTTTAGGATTCCTAAATTCTTTTCATATATTTTAGGGCTCAATATTATTAAAAGTATTATAAATATAATTAATTAATAATTTGAGAAAATAAGTGAAAAGACGATTTTATCTATTACGGAGATTTTTAATGAAGGGCAAAAAATTCAAATCACTTTTCTAAGGGTCTTAACACTTTTAAGAATTTATGCGATATGTATTATTTGAGATGACAACTTTTTGGTTCTTATTAATTGACTTAATATTTTATAATCTTTTTTAAAGTATTTGAGTTTCTTGAAGAATCTGATCAATTAAAGCTATGACGATTCTAAATGTCTGTTTACCAAAAAAAAAATAATCTAGATGTTTTGGTGTTGAGGCTCCACTAGTTGGTAGGTGTAGATCTCTCACAAAGTTGGAAAATGCAAGGTGAGGTTTTTACAATATTTATTTGGTTGGTCAAAATTTTAAAAAATATTTTTTCTCAAAAATTAAGTCTCATGAAAAAAAAAAATTTCTGCTGAAAATAAAAATAACACACATAAGTATCAATCCGTGTTAATTCTAACCTTCTTATAGCAAAGAACTTAAGACCTTTTCTATAAATTCTTTGCTATTCATTTTTTAAACAGATTATTATCTAATTTGAATTTTAGACGCCAAATTTCTTGTTCTAAAAGGAAGATAGTTTTCTTTTGATGAAATAATGACTGTTTGCATATTCCTGCAAATTGATTGTATACATATCTTTCTTTTCGGATGTTAAGTTCTTGTCTTAACTCTGGTAATATTCTTAAAGCTTGTTCTTTATTCATGGCTGACTCGATCTATGTTTCAGTGCTCTGGATTTTAATAAAACTATTAATCTTGCTTCTAAACTAGAGATAATATCAATTAAATAATTTAATCTGTCTGAGTCATTTTTTGTTTCATTAAGCCTTTTATATTCTAAATAATTACTATTTAGAGTTCTTTTTATATCTCTAATGCTGTGTTGATTATCACTAAAAGGTTTTAATTTAAAAATGATCATTATGATATTAGAAATTTCTAATACTTGGGTATATAATTCTTGGCTTTGATACCATAAAAATGGTGCTGTTCGCAAACAGGGTAAGTTGCGGAATTATTTGACAATTAATCAGTATAATAGTCATCATCATATTCATATAGCCAATAATCATTATCATCAGAATATAGCCAATAACCATCTTCATCTGAATCTATATATGAATAACTATGGATAGAACATTGTTCTTGAACAAGCGGTCCTATAATCTTATCAAGGATTTTCTCCTGTAGATCTTTGTTTAAATTTATCACTTTTAAAATAGTGATTAAAGTTTTTTCATCTATATATATATATATATATATATATATATATATTATATTATAGATTAACAATGTGGATATAATTTTATTTGTTCCCTTGAGTTTTCTTTGTTGATATCTCTATGATTCGAGGGTTGAAGCATAGCGTGTTTCTTGATTAGAATGATATGATTTTTTTTGAAATTTATTTGATCTCTCTGAAAGAAAGATTATGTAGATCTTTTATAAATATTTAATTATCAAAAATATTTGACTACATTTTATTTTTTTATAATATCTGAAGAATTTATGCGATATGTATTATTTGAGATGATAACTTTTTGGTTCTTATTAATTGACTTAATATTTTATAATCTTTTTTAAAGTATTTGAGTTTCTTGAAGAATCTGATCAATTAAAGCTATGACGTTTCTAAATGTCTGTTTACCAAAAAAAAATTCTAGATGTTTTGGTGTTGAGGCTCCATTAGTTGGTAGGTGTAGATCTCTCACAAAGTTGGAAAATGCAAGGTGAGTTTTTTACAATATTTATTTGGTTGGTCAAAATTTTAAAAAATATTTTTTCTCAAAAATTAAGTCTCATGAAAAAATAAAAATAACACACATAAGTATCAATTCGTGTTAATTCTAACCTTCTTATCTTTTAACACATCTCATCTGCATTCTTGTAGTCCTCATTTTCACCAACCCACAGTCCCACACCTCTACCTGCCACCTCGCCTCTTGTCTATATTATATACAATTACTTGTGGATAATTATTTTTGCTAATGCACATAACACAAAAAATAAGTAAGTTTGTTTAATTAGTACAAAGAAAAAATAAGTGAAAAATTTATTTTCTTGTGTTCGATATGTAAATAATAAATATTATATTATTATTACATATAATCTAGCTAGACAAAAATTATAGGAGATGAGAATGGGACTATAGGGGTGTGGAAGTGAACATGAGATGTGTTGGAGGCTAAAGAGGAGACAATCAAAATTGTGAAATGCGATTTGTTGAACTTATTTTCTCTACTTTCACCGGAAAGTTATTTTTCTCATTGTGGAATTAAACATAGAAAATATTTTTCAAAAAATATTTTTCAAAAAATATTTTTCCTTCATACCAAACAAAACCTATATATAAATACTTTTAAAATACATTAATAAACTTATACACAGAATATACAATAAAATAAGTACGAAACATACTTATTTTTCTAGAAAACATTTTCGTTCTTACCAAACTCACCTCTAATCTCATATTTTATTCAAGAAGTAAGGGCATTAAATAACTTACGCACCCCTAATCTCATATTTTATTCAAGAAGGACATTAAATAACTTGATTTAATTTTCTCTTGTATATAGCCTGACTAGCTCACATATCACTGCCACAAATGTAGCTACAACAACAACAAATCCAGTGTGTTCCCACAAAGTGGGGTCTGGGGAGGGTAAGATGTACGCAGTCCATACAGCTACCTCCGAAGAAGTAGAGAGGCTGTTTTCGATAGACCCCCGACTCAAGATAAAGAATAGGCGACAAGGAGATGGATTACATAACAGAAAAAGCGTAAGGAATTATAAAAAGTAAATCAGAGCAATACGAAAATACGAGAGATACAACAACACGAAATAAGCAGATAGCAACTGAGAAAATATGAAAGGGACACCCACGTATAAGTAACACATACTTGCCGCCATAGACACCTATAGACACAGACCTAAGGTTACTAACCTGTCTACACAACATCTCTCCTGATGGCTTGCTACAACTCACACCCTCCCGCTAGCCTTCTACCCTTATCCGCGACCTCCACACCTTCCTATCTAGGGTCATGTCCTCAGTAAGCTGCAGCTGCTCCATGTCATGTCTGATCACCTCCCTCCAGTATTTCTTCGGCCTACCTCTACTCCTCCTGAAGCCATCCAACGCTAGTCTCTCACACCTATGCACTGGGGCATCCGCGTCCCTCTTCATCACATGTCCAAACCATCACAAACATAGCTAATTATCTCATATTTTATTCAGGAGTAAGCACATTAAATAACTTGAATTAATTTTCACTTTTAAATATCCTGCCTAACTAATTATAATAATCACAGGCAACACTAGTTTATTCCCTCTATAAATAATGTACGTTCAGTAATAAGTGTTTTCAACAAATTTTACAATGATAGAAATAAATTATAATCACAAATAAAGTTATGAAAAAACATAATTTTTTTATTGATAAATGTTGTGAGTACAAATATGTTCTTTCCTTGATTCTTCTCTCTTGATGTTCTCCGTAATTTGAGCGCCGCAAGTAGCATATTTCTCGAACATAAAAATATTTGGATTTGATATTGATTTTCTCCGTAATTTGAGGGCCGTTGGTGGTATATTCCTCAAACGTAGGAATATTTGGGTTTGATCTCCATGAAAGGAGGATTTGTGGATTTTCTTGATGTATTTGATTATCAAGAGGAGAGTGTTTAGATTCCTTTGTGATATTTCATGAGTTTATGGAATTATCTAGAGATATTCGAGATTTATGAATATCTCATGAATTTATGAAATATTCAGGATGCCTCTTTAAGAGAATATTTGCTCCTTTAAATAGGCATGATTTGAGATTTAGGATAGAGTAGGCCCCAAGCTAGGTTTAGGATAAATTAGCCTCTAACAACTCTAATAAAATTTGAATTCTTATTATAGAGTCCTCAAAATTTCAATGTCTACAATAAGATTTCCCATGCATAGCTATTTGGAGTAATTAGTTTCCAAATGGCAATGCTTCAAGTTCAAATTTTTTTTCCCCTTAATAGTAATATTATGGTACAAACAACTAAGTTGTTCTCTAAATATGGTCATTTCTCTAGCAAATTTTATTCATACCCAATGAATGAGATAATTAGATCAAATAAAACTAGTCACTTAACTTTAGGAATTGATCATGACCTATTTATCTTCGTCTTCTATTAAAGTATTGGGTGATCATAGAGATGTTTTAGCTAATAATGGAATAGGGATTGTTGAGTTTTTTGAAGACACAATTCTTGTCATTGTTACTACAAGAAATCTTGCAAACGGTAAATTAATCAACATTTGCAAAACTCTTACATATTAAGGGTGTGTTTGATAGGAAGGAAAATATTTTTTAGAAAAATAAGTGAATTTCTTTCTTATTTTTTTGTGTTTAGTACGTAAATAAAAAAATTATCTTAAAATATTTGGGCATAAACTAGACAAATATATAAAACGTGAGGGATGAGGGCTATATGGGTGGTGTGAAGACGAGATGTGGATTGTGGAGAGTGGAAATGACAATTAATATGGAAGGTCAGTGAAACTTATTTTCATTAATCAAAATTTGCAAAATGTTTACACATCAAGGGTGTGTTGGTATGAAAGTTTTTTTTTTTTTAAATAAATCCTGTAAGTGATTTTGAAATTACTTAATTATTTTCTGATGTGTTTGATAAATAAACAGAATATTTATTTCAAATGATATTTGTATCATAGAAGTCACCTTAGTGTGGTATGTGAGCTATGTGGCAATAGGTATATATTCACATTGTGTTATTTATTCTCTTAAATTTTTATAAAAGGATATTTAGTTATTGAATAAAAATCAAAGTGTTCGAACGAACACACTTTTATTTACTTAATTGTATTCTATATGTTGTTTCAAATAAAATAATTTTTGGCAATTCTGATTGAAAAGATGCTAAGAACAACATCAAAGATAAACAAGATTTATCTTCTTATGAGAATAAAGGATAATGAAGCTGCATTTGACAGATTAACAAGTGAAGTATGTTGATTTATGAATCATTTTTTTTCCCTACCATTTATACTTGTCATTTTAAATAAGTTTAAGTTCCAAATTAATTAAGTAATCCTGCATGCATGCATTTTTCATCAAATAATAGATTTAAAATTATTCAAATGCCTGAAAGAGATGCATGGAGAATCTTATGAGTCATTCATAAGAAGTAAATTGGTTCCTATAGTTGGAAGTGTTCATGAGTCAAACCTTGGTATGGATACTATTATTGCTCAACAAATTGCTCAACACATTTGATTGTTGACTCTGAAGCAAACAACACATTTGACTTGAGGTAAGTTCTCTTTATATTTTGAGTTCTTTTTCTAACTTCTAACCTCAAGGTATTGGTAAAGTCTGCGTATACTTTAAACTCTTCATTCTTACTCGTGGAATTTCACTGAGTATGTTATTGGTTGTTGTTTTTCGAAGATACAATAATTAAAGAAAGAGGTTGCATGATACTTTAACACTAGTTAAAAAATAGAAATTAGCGACAGAAAAACACGATAAGTAGAAAGAAAAATCTATTGATGATTTTATTTAGCGATGGATCAGTCATAGATTATCATAACATTTTGTTAGCTAGCTATGAGCAATTTAGCAATGGATTAGCGGAGAAATTCTTAACTAGTTTTAAATTTCTTTTTGTTTTATCTTATATTGCATGTGATATATATTTCCAATGAGGGAGCTTTAAAATTAAAAAGAGAAATGATTAGCTTTGTTTCATTAACTTACTTTCGTGCGCTCATTTAAAAGCTTATAAATCGTTTAGGGTGGCCCCTTCACATGCAAACTTTTTTTCTCTTGATGAGCCAAGCATATGGAAGTTATTTTTGATAATCACTGGAGGATATGGGAGACTTGAAATCAGGACGAACTTTTATCTGATTTGATATCATGTTGAAGTGTGTGATCGTTTTATCTAAAAGTTATTTGAGAGAGTAACTGTAATGAATCTTCTAATCATTTTTCATATTTTCGCTTAGCTTAGCTGTTAGGGCTTCTCCACAGCTGCCACAAGTCATTTATGACTTATTGGGATTGACAATTCGGTTATCGGACAATTCGTTTGGTTTTTAGAACCAATTCCTTGTTTTGAAGTCTTCATGGTTCTAAATGGTCACCGGGAGAAAACTTTAGTGAAACGATCTCGAATGCAATTTTTGTCTGAGCCATAAAATCCAAAATACAGATTTTAGGCTATGTAGACCTTTGGTTCGGGTCTCAATGCATCCGAGCTCATTTTGACCTATTGGCCGGAAAGTGAAAAAATCGAAAATATGGGTCTGGAACCCACATTGGGTCAAAACGACCTTGGATGGAAATTCAACTTCTCCATCATATCTAGAATGTCGATTTTAGGCTAGGGGTACCCTTGGTTAAGGTCCCAAGGCTCCCGGACTTATTTTGGATTATTGAGCGGATTTTATGAAAAACGAAACTATAGGTGCGGGGCCCACTTTTTGCCGAAAAGATCTCGAATGAAAGTTTTTGTTATTCCAATGGACTTGAAATGTGGTTTACACTAATATTTCACTATTGGATCATGTTATTTGGGTTCCGAATGAGTTCCTAGGGTCAAAAATAAGTTTTTGACTCTGTTGTCAGGGGGATACCGCATCTCTTCGCCGTGGGCATTTTCCCTTCATCTTTGAAAGCCTAAAACCCTAAATGGGTATGATAACTCAAAATTGAGTTGTGTGGGTAACTTAGGAGCTTGATTATCATCTATTATCACGATTATTATCCGAATTAAGGTAAGATTTCACTGATGAATTTCTTAGTTCTTGACCCAAAACCCCAAATTCTCTTAAGGCTTGATTTAGCCCAAAATTAGATATGTTTGCACCCTTTTCTTGAGGGTTATTATTCCTTGATGATGTGTGAGTGTTGGGTTGGCCTGAAAAATGCTTTTTTCGTAAGTGGAACTTACTTGAGGTTTTTGGTGTCGTTTTTGGACCCGGAGCACAATAGTGCAATATGGGTATCGTTAGACTTGTATTGATGATTAGATTATGTTTTTGATAGCATGATGAAATTTTAGGGATTGTGAAGTGAAGACGAGCATATGGTGAATGATGTAAGGTTTTGTGGTTCGGTTTTAAGGGAGGCTTCTACCTACTCTTCTTCGAAGATGATGTGTGTTATGTATGGCATGTGAATATGAATGTTAGGCTTCATTATGAATAAAATAACTTAGTAGTGATTATTGATATTTGGAGAATCAGATGATGGTTTTGGACTCGTAATGTGGAATGTTTATGTCCATTTTAGAACCCTATTGCCTTTTTCCTAAGTTAAGCTAATTTGTAGCATGGATATGATAGTATGCCAGGTTTAGGATGTGGTTTATATGTTGGAATCATGGTTAGTAGTCTTAACCTTAGTTTGACTATTCTAGTGATCTTGAAACCGCAATTTGGATAGTGTTGGCTTAAATGCCCATGTTTCTAGGCGAAGTTTATATCTTAGGATTGGTTATGGCTTTCTTGACATCAGAAGTTGAACTAGATACCTTACCCTAGTTTGGGACATAGTTTGCCTAATTATGGAAATTGAGGATTAGAAGTGGGATCTTGACTGACCTTAAGCTTGGATTTATATAGTTCCGTTGAATACCTTCGATGCTTATTAAATGCTTAGAGAATGTCCTTGAAAGCATGTTGGATAACCGTAGTAAATGAGTTATGGTGATAGTATTTGAGGTGATGTATACCATCATTGACTACATTATCATTAATTCTATGTGTAGCTATGAATTATGCTATTAATTAAGTCCATGACTATATTATCATTTAAATCAATGACTAGACTACTATTTCAAGATTTGGAGTATGACATTACCAATGTTATATTTTGCCTGGTAACCAAATAAGTGATTAGGCTAGAAAGCCCTCTCGTTGCTAATATTTTGAGCCGTGATGCTAAGAGCTCTAGAAGGCATATTTATTGACTACATGAGAAGCTATGCTACTAACCATGTTGAATCCGATAATGCATTGTAATATTCATGTTATATACATTCATATATCTATGGATAAATTGTCCTTAACGACGAATGATTGGTTATGAAGGTATGCACTTGCTCGGTTCTCTTTTACTTTATCCCTCACAAGACTTGTCATTTACTTTAGCCTTCGTGAGACTTGTCATTTACTTTATCCCTCGTGTGGCTTGTCATTTACTTGATCCCTCGTGGTTCTTGTCATTTATTTTATCCCTCGTTGGGCTGGTCATTTACTTTAACCCTCGAGGAGCTTGTCATTTACTTTAGCCCTCGTGGTGCTCGCACTTTACTTTAGGCCTTGTGGGGCTTGTCTTTTATTATTTGGCCTAGGGCCGCAAGTACGATGTTGGGATTATTTTGGATATATTATTGGACCGAGGGTCGTGTTATGATATTGGTTGAATATCTGAGAAGTATTTATCCTTTTAAAGGATATGGTTGTAGGATATGGATACATATATGTTTATGTTGCTTATGATTTTATTTACTAAATACTGGTGATGGAATGTATAGATTCAGTACATTCATGATTATTATATGGGGTATTCATGTGATCCTAGGTAAAACACGATCTTAACACTGTTGTTCCTAAATATGGGTTAAAACCCACTTTTCACCGTAATAATGAATTTCTTTACTATAATACTTGCCTATCAAATGAACTATTAATACATATAAAAGAGGTTAAAATATTGTTTAAACATTTGACCGAGACAGATTTAGGTCTATGACTTGAAACTATTATTTACTTCGGTAATGAGATATTCCGACATTTTTATATTTTTTACAATGATTTATTCCCAAAGATCATTTCGGGAAACAGACTTACGGATTTACACTCTTTTAGCCACGACTTGAGTCTGTGCACCTATTATATATGTATCTATACACATGTATTGATGGCTATGATGATATTGATATCCGACAAGGTCGGAGGATGTTTTTATGATGATATTGATACCTAACAAGGACAGAGGATACTTTTATGATGATATTGATACCCGACAAGTCTGGAGGATACTGTGATGATGATATTGATACTCAGTAAAGCCGAAGGATACAGTTATGATGATAGTGCCACACCCATATCGCAGTGGTTAAGGTCTGTGGCATGCCAAAATCATGGTGAGATACTGAAATTAGTCATTTGGGAAGCCCCCAATTCCATGTCATGGCCCTAAAGCGGTGCCTAAGCTCCGTTGCATGCCAATGACTCCAAACGTCTGTTTTTGATTAAATTTTGTCCCATGTGTTTGTCCATCCTTTTCAAGTCTTGTGGTGCTATTTTCACTTAATTTACAGCTTGTGTATCATACATATATCATCATTATCAACTCACCAAGCATCCTATAGAATCAAACATCACAAATTAGCGCTGAAAACAACATACAATTCAAGACGATGAACTAGTGACTTTAGCTAAGAGTACTAGTTTTATCCTTTTGATCTTTAACTTAGTGTTTTGTCTCTTGTCTTGTTTCAATTAAACCTTAAACACTATAAACAAGTTATCCCGTGCATAATTACACAATGATACCCTAGGAACTCATTATGCACAGTAGAATCTATTGAGATCAACTAGAACAACACATAGCTCAAACTAGTAACACTAGTTTTCTCGTCTAAACTCTTAAGTGATCAAATTAATTCCAAACTTATTTGAACACACCTTAAATATTGTAATCAAAGAGTTTAACACTTAGATTATCAATTATAAAAATATTTACTCATTAAGCACCCAAGAAGTCCTCAAAACAAGGCTAAACAAGCATAAATGGTGACACTGAGGTGCATAAATCCACCTCAGATCATATGGATTGCTTGTAGTGGATCTTATAAGAAGTTGAGTATGGTTTTTTCATCTTCAAAAAGAGGAAAATTGTTAAGTCCTTAGTTTTGATGATTGACAAACTATCAATTTGGGACATGGCTCATAAGAAGCCCTTGATGACAAACCTGCAACTGCTTAGGGACGAGGTTGATCGCGCTCACATCACTTCCACTTGGTCAAAATTACAGCTGAAAAAGTACCATTTTGGCAGTGAGTTAGTGGCAAGGCTGTAATACCTTTTTGCCCCAGCCAATCAGAAGTGTCCTAGGTTTTCTTGTCTCTTATATATACTATATGTTACAATAAGAAATCCTAAGCTTCCATATTCAAATAATATAAAATATCTTGAAGCGATCAAATTAAAAGCCTCACTTACAACAGGAACCTACTCAGCCGTCTTTTGTGTCTCAAGCTCTTGTTGTATTTGAGTCTTTGCTTTGTGTTTATAAGTGTTTCTTACTACTCTTGTTCATAATAGTAGGTGAATTCTCAGTTAGTCGTTGTAGTTGAAAGTGTAATCTAGAGTTAGTTGACATAAAAGGTAGAGTTAGCTTGGGTCTGTTGGTGCAATATAGTTATTGCATTGAAGCTTCTTGTAATAGAGTTATTACAAGGATTTAGGATTAAGAGTTTAATCCTTGTGATTGTCAGAGTCTGTAATCATGTTTAGCTTTGAAGTTAGTCGAGCTATTGGAAATCCTTGAGGCAAGTCGTGGTTTTTACTTTCCTTTGGCAAGGAGGTTTCCACATAAAACTTGTGTTTTTTGTTCCTTAACGTTACCTGGTTGTTCCTTTTAGTTCTTTACTACATACGTTAGTTTGGGACCTGGTCCCAAAGTCAGTGGGTGCTTCGTGTATCTCTTCAATCCTTGTTAACTCTTTCTTTATGAACAACTCATTACCCATTTCTTCATCCGTTGGGAGCTTTGGAAACAAAGATGTTTATGAAAATATGGCAATCAAATGAAACAACAGATGAGAAACATGCAATACCAAGAGATTTGGACAATTAAAATAGCTTTGAGTAAGATCTATCCTCTCATCAATGATCTTAACCATTAGCTTGATATTTGCAATTTAGTTGAGAAACTTTATCAAGAAATAGTGGCAAGCAACATGGGAGAAACTTCTTCGTGGAAGCTTGAAAATGAACACTGATGGAAGCTATCTCATAGAGAGTGGCAGGGCAGGAATAAGAGGCATTTTGGGAAACCATCATGGAGACTCTTTCATGACTTTTTCGATCTCTGTATAATGTCACAGTAGCAATAGTGTAGAATCCCTGGCAGTCGAGTTTAGAGTGAAATAGTGTTACCACAAGGATACAATGATTTCATTCTTGAGCTCGATTCCACGATAGTTGCCAACATATTTTTGGCAGGGGTGCCAACAACATGAGACTAAAATAAATCATAGACAACCTTTAAAAGATCAGACATTAGACTAATTTAAGGTGCAACATTGTTTCAGAGAGTGCAATCAAGTTGCAGATGGCTTGGCAAAATAAGCTTATACTCTGTCTAAAACTCTGTTGTGCAATCATTTTTTGATTTGTCCAAAGGGCAGAAGGCCTTTTTGAGCTTGATAAGTGGCAAATGCCTAGTATTTGTACTTAATTCGACAAAGCTAATTTCTATGTTAGTTAGATGCTGGTTCTCCAGAAGGTGGCCTTGTGTGTTAAGAAAATTGCGTGTATAAAAAGAATAAAAAATTAAATATTTCTTAACTTCGAAAGTTTCAAATAAAGATATTGATGTTTTGCTCTCGTCAATCATAATTCTTTCTCTCTCTTTCTGTTTTTAAGTGGTACAAAAATCAATCAAACACATAACTTTAAGATTTTGTATTTGCAAAAACGTGAGTGTTTTGACTCTTTGTTTTTTTTCCTCCGTTGATTTTCTAGCAGAACGCCATTTTGTTAATATTTTGTAAGAAACTTGTGCTTTTATATATAATTTACTAAAAAAAAACTCATACGAACCTAAAACGACAATACAATCAGTTGAAACGTTCCTAATGTAAATTGAAAGTTATTGAAATTTAATATTCCCAACAAAATTGATAGTTTTTGTGGTTAATTAGGATGTGGAAGAATTAAAAAAAATTATTAAAAAATTAAAATGCTAAATATTTTTTAAAATAATTAGTTATAACTATTAGAAAAATGATCAAAGGACTATTCTTAAATATAAGAAAAATACTTTAATATGTTTTATTTCATTTTTTTTTATATCAGCTCATTCAATTTGTAAATAATAACTACAATTATATCCAAAATAGTCCTTCTACCCTTTTGAGTGTTTAATTAATATTAGTTAAATTAAAGTTAACTTTAGTTAGATATTTTTTAATGGACTATTAGCTAGTTTAGTTATAATTATATTCAAAAATTTAGTTAATATATTATAATTATATTCAAAGATTTTTACGCATCAAAATATCCTTTTTAGGCATTGAATTTCCGGTCCACTTGTCTTTTTCATTAAATTTCACATAAAATTTTTATCATGGATAGATCTATCTCTGAAATATTTATATTTCATATCCTGAACTTTGAAATCATTAATTTACTTTTGCACATTTAGATTATTGTAAGGATAAACAGATAAATCTAAAGAGTTTTAATTAGCACCACACTTCAACAACTAATGAAAATAAATAAGATAAAAGAAAATATTAGGAAATTAATATAGAAAATGGAACAATAATAGTGAAATTTTTCATGACGAAGAAAGTTGATTTGCGACAGTGCTAAATCAAGTCTTGTTCATGTCATCTAATAATCAACTTAGTCAGACCACCAATAATTTATTTTATTAATCTATCAATTCAAACTTTTCCTTCCGTGGTGATAAGAGTTGACATGGATCCCTATCATATTTATTAGTTGCTAAAGATTATCAACATTCTAAAATTTTATTTTGAAATTCAACTTCGAAATAAATAAATAATTTTCATGGCTAAATATCCCTTAAAAAGCTTGAATTCCTTTCTATGTCCTTGCAAACTCTTTTCACAAATAGTTGTTAATATACTTTTTAACTTGTGATAAACAAAATCACCAAAAAATTATAAATACATATGACAAACTTACAACAATAATGATTTAATAGTTACTACTCCAATCTAAAGCAACCATTTTTTCAATAATTTATCTAGAAAGCCTTGGCTTCCGAAAAACCCCAAACCAATAAGTTAAAAAGAAGAGAGAGGCAGAAGAACAACTTATAAGTTTGAATAATTCACTAAGCAAACGCACAAATTACCTAAAAACATAACTTGAAACATAACAACTCAACTTTCTAACTCTACATGTAGTACTACCTCATAGAATCTCGAGTATGATATTTGCGCGATAAGAATGAAACACCAATAAATAATAATTAAAAAAAAAGGACAGTGTACTTGCATAGGAGGAAGGCCAAACCTGAAGTTAAGTTTGAGGATTGAGGTAGAGCCACTATAACTTCATAATGCTTCTCCTTGAATTTCCTTGATATTTTGATAGCAAGACGCTGACCAACTAATACACACCACTTGACACTTCCAACTTGACCTAGGTATTAGTAACCGCATCCTATTAGGTAGCTTTCGCATGTCCGTGATAGCATATCTTTCTTTCATATACATATATTATGCTTTAATACGTTCTTGCTGGAATTGAGATTCCTTAAGTCAAATCGGAAACAATAAGGTATTAATGTTCATTCATAAATTTGCCATATCTAATGTAGCAAAAATAAGGATACGCTTGAAATAATTTATCACGAAGTCTCAATAGCATGCTTCTCATGAATCCTTCTTCTCATGTACAAGAATATCAAAGAATTAATTAATAATGACTTATAAAGATTTATTCATATATTAATTGAACAAGGTAATAACTTTACAAAGAAAAAAAACATATTCTATAATAACTCAGATAAACAAAAGAAATAAATCCAAGTAAAAGTTAAAAGAAAAGAAATTTAACTCCCATATTAAAATTAATTTGACTATGTTGCATACAAGAACAAAAGATTATAAATATAAATGCAAGAAGACAATTGCAATCAAAATCAAAATAAGAGAAAAAAGTAAAGTAGAATAAGTTTCTTGTAAATTTTAATCCAAAATATTACTTAAATAGGATTGTACAAATTCTTTTTTATATAAGGTGAAATTCTAATTGATTTAAAAGTCTTAAATATTATGATTTCTTACCTAGAGTGAATGACTGAACCTAAAGAAGTTAATAATAAAATTAATTATTAAGAAATATTTACCCAAAATTTAAAGGACAATTACATGATGGGAAAAAGAAACAATCTTCTATGAATAACAAAATAAAATTAAGTCTTAAAGCAATAATTAAACTTAAATTAAATAAACGTAAATTGATTCCATGTCAAAGACAACTTACCTTAAATAATTAATCTATCTCTATCTATAATTTATATATAAATTATAATATATTAAAAGTGTGAAAACCCTTAGAAAAGTGATTTGAACTTTTTGTCCTTCATTAAATAACTCTTTTTTAGGCAAAACTGTCTTTTTACTATTTTCTTCAATTTATTATTTAATTATTATTTTATTATATTAACTAAACTTCCTAAAATATATCAAACTCCTAAAATATATGAAAGGAGAATTAATTAATATTTTTTTCTACTGTTCAATTAAAAAATAATCATAAAATATGACTCTATTAAGAAAATACTTATATAAATATACGCAATAAGATATATACCTCTTGAATTTGTAAGTAAGTCTTCTTTCTTTTTTTTCCTTATTTTTTTCCCTATGAAATTATTCTATTAATTGTTATATATGGTAAAGATAAATTCGTCCATGGACAATTGGGATTTGGGTTCAATTTGCATCTTTATTACTTTTTTTTTTTCAAGTTAATTAATATAATTCTCAATATGTGTATGGTCTATTTCACATTTATGTATGTTCTTTTATTTTTGCTTTGTCACGGAAGTTGAGGTTGATGCTTTCTTATATGTATCTTGACGTTGTTGTAAATATGTCATATTAATATTTATATTCATTGAATTATGTATATTCTTATGGAGTATTTTATCAATTTGATGCTCTCTCGATTTTTTAACTTTGTGGTTATACTTTCATCAATTAAGGTTAATTTTTCTTGCCTATAGAGAGAATATGATCGATGCTCATCTAACTTGATTCAATTGCAGGTTTGGATGTTTGGTTTTCTAACCCTCAACTTCTTCACCGTTCTTGTCAATATAATATAATTTAACTTGTGTAGATATATGCAACTTCTTTGTTTTCATTCAAGTCATTCTTCAGGGTAAAAGTTTTCGCTCAGACGAGAATTATTTTCATCAAAATCGAAGCTTTGTGATCACTATTGTATTATTTTATTTTAGTTTACAGGTCGTAGATTAATATTGGTTGGCTTTGAAGAATTTTTTGTGTAAAGGTTAGGTTTAATTGTATTGTTTTGATATCTTTATATGAATGTCGGTTGACTTTGAGAATTTTTTTTTAGATAAAGGTTAAGTTTAATTATATTGTCTTAGTATCTCTATTAGTTATCTGCTTTGGGGAATTTTTGTTTGCAAACTTTAAGTTTAATTTTTTATTTAAAGGTTAGGTTTAGTTGTATTATCTTGATATCACTATTATCGTATTATTTTGTTATAGTTTATAGGTGGTAGATGAGTGTCGGACAACTTTGAGAAAATTTTTGTGTGTAAAGATTAGATTTAATTGATTGTTTTGATGTCTCTATCATTATATCTTTTTATTACAGTTTACAGGTGGTAGATGATGTCGATCGACTTTTAGAAATATTTTTGGTAAAGGTTAGGTTTAATAAATAAATTCTCCATCTTTACATACTCAAAAGATATTGAATTTAATTACTGTAAATATCCTATTTAGTGTAACGTTTGAACTCATTAAAGTGAGTTACACACGTGAGACGCGTACACCTAAACTAGTTCTTTATAATAAACATAAATTGAGTTCAAGTGAAATAGAAATTTACCTTGAATAACTAACCTTTTATAAACGTATGATTCAAAATAAATAATGAAAATATTTTTTGTATGGAAAAATGAATTGGAGGAAAAAGGTGAAAAAACTATTTAGTCTAAATAAGAGTCTTTTAATAAAGGGCAAAAAGCTCGAATCACTTTTCTAAGGGTCTTCACACTTTTAATATATATATATATATATTATTTTATTATTATTATTATTATTATTATTATTATTATTATTATTATAGATATTATATATATATATAAAGCAAAGTCATAAACAAGGTGATGTGGCATCTCCCTATGACCTCCATTCATATTTATCTTTTTTCTTCTTCTTTTGATTTTTTTATGTTCTTTTTATTAATCAATTTATTTATTAATTAAAAAAATTATATGATATATACTATACCTAATTATATCTCATGAGTTATAAAAAAAAACCTCCATCTATTAATATTCTCTACTTAATAACATGTCTTCTCAACTTCCTTCTACCTATTCTTATGGCTTGATCAATCACTAAATACCAATAATCTATAGAATTGTTGGATACCCATTTTCATTTCCCCTTCTTTTTTATTAGTATATATATCTTTGTTAGATGCTCATTTTCATTTTCTCTTCTCTTTTTTTTTTTTATCATTATATACCTTTTTATCCTTTCAGACTTTTTTCATTGTTTTCATCAATCATGTGTACAATAATCAAAAGAGGGGACATTGAAAATGTGTTTTGACAATATGGCTACTATGATGAAGATTATAGATATATTATTCAAATATTTTTCTTGTGTCATAAGACTAGAACACAAGTTCACCAAGATGAAGGAGGAAGTTTGTAATACCCGCGCCTTTTCTTAGCTTGAAATCATCTCAAGGATGTTAGAACTTGCTTTGAAATACAAATCCATTTTTGTACATGTGATATTTTTAAGATTTTCACTTTCTATCACGTGGAAAATTGAATAAGCTTTCCATCGATACCAATTTCATCAAAATCCAGTATCGGAGGAAGAAGTTATGGACATGTTATGCAAGCAGATCGAACTGCCCAGAACCGACGGTCAGGTCGACGGACCTTCGCTAGCTCGACGGACCGTCGGAGCCTGCCGTCGCACTGAGGCAGTGGACCTGCTTTCTGCCCAGGTACGACGGTAGCAGTTGACGGACCGTCGGAAGCCACCGTCGCACTAAGCCAGTGGGACTAGTTTCTGCCCAGGTCCGATGGTAGGGACCGATGGACCGTCGTAGTTCCGACGGACCGTCGAAAGCCACCGTCGCACCCTACATTCAATTTTTTCAGGTCATTTTAACAGGGGTATTTTGGTCATTTACCAACCGCCTATATATACCCAATTATATCCGATCTCAGCCCATTTGGTTCATTATTATTTCACAACAAATAATAGTGTTTCTTTCTAACATTTAATCTCCAAGAACAAAATCCAATCTTCTTCAAGAACTAAGGGATTTCCAATTCTTCAAGTTCAAGAACATTAAAAATCTTAACCCAGGTATGCACAGTGTTCATTCATGGACTCCTTTCGTCCATGAAGCCCAATAATCCTTTTTCTAAATTCAAGTTTATGGATTTTCTTATGAATTTCATGATTGGGCTGCTCTTGTACATGTGGATAATGAGAAATTGAATTCTACTCCATGTTGGGTGATAAATTCTATGTGGGTTAAATTATTATAGATATATATTCATGTTAACCTATGACTAAACCCTTGAATGATGAAATTAGAGTAGAACCATGATGTTTAATTATTGTACAATGATGTTTACATGTACCATGCCTACAATATGTTTGATTAAATGCCTAGATGAAGGAAAAGTGCCTAACTAGCTTGATACCATGAAATCCCCATGTATGTACAAGTTATGCCTATCACATGTTTTGATGAAACTCTTCTATAAATGTACTATGGATTATGATGTTAGTTATATGTTCAAGTAAGTTATGCTTGGTCAGTTTTCTTCCATCAAGTCCTGGGGGTACTTGTACCCGAAACATTAGTTGTGTGCCTAGAGCCATGTCATGTTTTCACGATACTCTCAGTCAAGCTCTGAATCCTTAGACTTCAGACATTCTTATGACTCAGGAAAATCTCCATGATCTCATGAACTCAGTTAGTTGTCAGATATCAGTAGTATTTCGTCAGGCAACAAAATTCAATAATTCAGCTCAAGTTCAGTTCAGTAAATCATGTTCAGTGTCCATTTAGATGGGAGTAAAAATTATCACCGAGTGAACTCAAGGATGGGGACACACACTATCAGATGAGGGTGTGATCCTTAGCAGTCATCCTTGCGTTCCAGAACTATGTAGCCAGCATAGGTTGAGACATCAACACTGTCGATGAAGGTTGATGAGGTGGATAAACACTTCCAGATAAGGGCCCCACCGTTCTCGTATAGGGGACACTATCAGATGAGGGTCACCCACAGCTTGTCCATACCAGTGGCGCGGTATTGACACCCTTCCAATTAGGGTTACAGATTGGATCCCAACTAAGCCATAATGGCGTATCAGGGGCATGTCGGTTAGATAATTACTTCGCACAATTTCATGTTACAGAATCAGGACTGTCATATACAGTCAATAAGTCTCAGTAATAGAACTCAGATAGTTCTTCAGAATGCACGTCAATTAAGTGTTGTGAGTAAATTTCTTCCAAAGGATGTTCAATCATTTGATAACTAAAGTCACTCTTAATAGGGCAAAGTTACATGGATGGCAAGATACATATTCATTCACAAAGGCCATGAGTGAAAAGATAATTGACAACATGAGGGAGGACATACCAGTAGTCATTATTCGTCCCTCAGTAATTACTAGTAGTTATGAAGAACCTTTTCCAGGATGGATACAAGGATTCAGGTTTCATGATTAGTATATTCAACATTAATTTTCTTCTAATTTGTTCATAATTTTTTTTGAATAAAGTTTCTAATTTCTTATGTTCTTCTATCTCATAGAGTAATTGACCCCCTACTTATTTTCTATGGGAAAGGGGAATATCCATGCATGTTTGGTGATCCAAGTGTTCTTGTTGATGTGGTAGGTATATGTTTTCATTAGATTTTAGCTTTAAGGGTCAAAGTATGATAAATTAATTCTAATGGGAAATCTCTCTTTTTATCTTACACAATGATCCCTTTCACTACTAGAAAATTACTAGCTTTTCATTGAAATTTCTCACTAAAAAAATGTTTAGTGGCTCTTCCTAGAGATATTTTGATTTCAGTGAGAGAAGAAAACATAGTAGTGCTTTCACACACACACACAAAAAAAAAAAAGTTTCCAATATTTCAATAAGAATCTGTTCCCACATGCGTTTTTCCAGTAAGTTTATTTGTTGAGAAAATCATGTTTTGTGACACAAATGTTTCATTAATTTATGATGTGAAAACCCTGTATTTCAATAGTGGTATGATTATGAAAATATATATAACTCTATCCTGGTTTGGTCTAATATTAAATCAACTTATAATTATGAAATCGACTCAATCATCTCGTTATAAGTTCATAACTAATTTCTACTTGGATTTGCATAAAAAAATTCATTATCTAACAACTTGTTCACTTGGTTTAATTAGGTTCCATTTGATGTGGTTGTAAATGCCACAATGGCTGCTATTACCAAACATGGACACTTGCAAATTCCAGAGCTAAATGTCTATCATGCAACATCATCTATGAATCCTTTATCAATATCACAACTTTTCAAATATTGCTATGAATTTTTCAATTCTTCTCCTTTTGTTAACTCAAAAGGAGATCAAATGAAAATTAAGAAGATGACATATTTTGACAATATGTCAGACTTTTCGAATAATATTTTGAAGAAACTTCTCAAGGAACAAGAAGTGCAAGATTTAGAGATGCAAATGAGTATTAAAAGGAAGGTGGAATATTTTGAGAATTTTAGCAAGATTTATGAACCATATACGTTCTAAAATTATGAACCATCAAAATTAGCAAGATTTATGAACCAAATTGAGAATCGTTCTTCTTATTCCATAATACAATAACATACACAATATAGTCGTTTATGAGTCTTGTTTAGGTAGAGATTTTGCTTTAATAGGTTATATGTTTTTTGAATTAGTTTTATGTAGTCCAATTGGTCAAATTATATCAATAATATATTCTTCAGTATATTTTTCTTTGTCATCTGAATTATCACCACCTTGGTATGAAACTATTAGCTTCTGCATAACGCCCTCTCCATTTTGAACCCAACAATCTCCCTGTTTAGTCCTTAATTTTGATGATTGACAAACTATTGATTTGGGACATGGCTCATAAGGATCCCTTGATGACAAAACTGCAACTGCTCAGGGACAAGGTTGATCGCGCTTACATCACTTTCACTTGGTCAGCATTGCAACTGAAAAAGTACCATTTTGGTAGTGAGTTGGTGGCAAGGTTGCAACACCTTTTTTCCCCAGCCAATCAGAAGCGTCCAAGGTTTTCTTGTCTCTTATATATACTACATGTTACAATAAGAAATCATAAGATTCCATATTCAAATCTCATGAAGCTATCTGATTCAAAGCGTCACTTCCAACAAGAACCTTTTCAGCCGTCTTATGGGTCACAAGATCTTGTTTTATTTGTGCCTCTATGTTTGTAAACGTTGCCTACTACTCTTGTTCATTAATAGTAGGTGAATTCTCAGTGAATCATTATAGTTGAAAGTGTCATCTAGAGTTAGTTGACAATAAAAGCTTGAGTTAGCTTGGGTCTATTGGTGCAATAGAGTTATTGCATTGAAGTTTCTTATAATAGAGTTATTACAAGGATTTAGGATTAAGAGTTAATCCTTTTGATCGCCAGAGTCTGTAAACACTTTTGGCTTTAAAGTTAGTGGAGTTGTTGGAAATCCTGGAGGCAGGTTGTGGTTTTTACTTCTTTTGAGCAAGGAGGTTTTCACGTAAAACTTGTGTTTTATTTTTCTTTACTTTACCTGGACGTTCCTTTTAGTTCTTTGTTGCATACATTAGTTTGGGACCTGGTCCCAAAGTTGGTGGGTGCTTTGTGTAGATCTTCATTTGGTATTAGAGCAGGTTCTTTCTAAAAGGTTAACACCTAGAAAGGATCTTCTAACATGGCTACATCTCCAAATCTTAAGGAAAGTTCAATAGACCACGAGACTACCCAGATTTAATAGAAAATATTGTGGGTGATGGAAAACTCGTATACACGACTTCATCATGGATGAAGACTGTGAGTTGTGGGAAGTTATTGAAAATGGACCATTCGTTACCACTAAGCCTGTAAAAGTGGGTGATATTACCCCAACTGTTCGTAAAATAAGGAGAGAATTTGATGAAGCCAATAGAAGGAAGATAGAAAAAATTTCAAAGCCAAGAAACTCCTCGTTTGTGGAATTGGTCCCGATGAGTATAAAAGGATCTCAGTATGTGAAACTACCAAGGAGACATAGGATTTCTTGCAAAAATCACACAAAGAAACTAGTCAAGTTAAGAGTCTAAAATCGATATGTTGACCACTCACTATGAAGCTTTCAGCATGAAAGAAAATGAAACCATACAAGAGATGCACACAAGGTTCACTGCAATCACGAATGAGCTCCACTATTTTGGTGAGGTCATTAGACCTACCAAATAGGTCTGTAAAATACTTAGAATTCTACCTAAGTCTTGGGAAAGTAAGGTGAATTCTATAACTGAAGCTAGGGACTTAAAAAACCCACCCTAACATGGATCAGCTGATTGGGAACCTTAAGACAATGAGCTCAAGAAGCAATAAGAGAAAGCTAGAGGTGAACAGAAGAAAGAGAAGAATCTGGTGCTAAATTCAAAAAAAATAAATGTTGTGCTAAAGACGAGAAAACAACTTAATCACCAAGAGATTTCTCAAAATCACGTGAAGAACTAATGCACTTCCCAGAAGAGAAGAGTCGAGATATAATAGGGATAACAACGGTAATGACACATATCATAAGTGTGGCAAGATGAGCCACTATATTAAAGACTATCCTCTCCACTAAGTAGATTACAAAGAGTATGTCATGTATGATGATGAAAGAGAGAAGAAGAAGGACCAAGTCCTTGAGAAATGCAGCAAAAGAGTTGTTGCAGACAACGTAGTGAAGCAATCTCTTGCAGCTTGGGGGACTCTTCCAGTAAGTCTGATGAATATGAGATGCAAGAAGATGTCTCTATAATAATGATAAAGGATGATGTTCAGATTATGATTCCTTTTTTGCCCTGATGGCCAAATCAGATGATGAGGAAGATGAAAAAGTAACTAGTCTAAACATAAAAGAAAATCTTAAAGATTACTCTTCTAAAGAATTAAGATCCCTTCCTTCTGTATTAATAGACTCTATATGTGATATTGCAAAAGATAAAGTGTCTCTAGGTAAAAATGTTGATGATCTAGAAGTAGAAATGGTAGAGATAATTGAAAGAATATCTGTGTTACAGGAAAGCTGCCAATCCCTCTCCTTTGAAAATGATATATTAAATGAAAAGCTTAGTGAAACATATAAGCTTAATCCATATGGAAAGAGTGAAGGAAACAAAATTCAGTTTGAGCTGGAAGAGAAATTGACCAAGGCTAATGTAAACTTGACTGCATCCCTGGAAAGAAACTCTAAACTTGAGAGGGACCATGTTAGGATTAAGGTTGAATTTGAGAAGACTCTCAAATGGACAACCTCATCCCAAGGTCTGACAAGTCTTACCAGTCAAGGGACAAACAACAGAATGGGTATTGGTTATCATAGTTTAATTGCACCCTATAATCCACATAGCAAATATGATTCAGTCAAGAATAATGCTTTGTGCACTCATTATGGTAAAAATGGCCATGTAAAAGATTCATGCTCCTTAAAACTAGTTTTTGTAAGAAATCTGAGAAAGTCTTCTACGTCAAAGAAAAATAGTGGTGGTCTCCCTACCCGGGCCAAGAAAAAATTGATCTAGGTAGAATAAGAGGAAGCAACCACCACTAGTACATGGATAGTGGCTATTCTAAACATATGACTGGAAGAATTGAAGACTTCCTTTCGATCAACGCTCATGAAAGAGGTAGTGTATCCTTGTGTGATGCCAAAAAGGGATACATTGTAGGCATTGGAAATGTTGGGAACATTTTGAGTCAAGCAATTGATCATGTGCATTATGTGGATGGACCAAATATAGTTTGTTAAATGTGGCTCAAATTTGTGAAGTGGGAAATAAAGTGAAATTTATGTCAGACAAATGCACCATTACAAGCCTCAAGGATGGTTAAGTTGTGCTCACTGCATAGAGAAATAAGAACAAGTATGGTGCAGATTTAGGGTCATGTAGTCCCAAGGACCTCATATGTCTTAGTGTGTAAGAAGATATTGCTAAACTGTGGCACAAAATATTAGGTCATGTGATCTTCTTTTTGTTAAATAATTTGGTCAACGAGGACCTGGTTCGAGGAATATCAAAGTTGAAGTTTGCGTGCTCCAAAGTGTGTGATGCTTGTATAAAGGATAAGCATACCAGGTCTTATTTTAAGCCAAGAAACAAGTGCGTACTTCCAAACCTATGCAACTTCTTCATATGGACTTGTGTGGACTTATAAATGTAACAAATAGAGGGGGGAAAGTATATCCTAGTTATAGTTGATAATTATTCCAGATTCACCTAGATAGTCTTTTTGAGATCTAAGGAAAACACCTTCTCAGTGTTTGAAGCTTTTGCAAAACAGGTGCAAGAAAAATACAATGAGAAAATTGCTAGGATCAGGTCAGACTATAAAAAAATAAAAAATGCCAAGTTCAGTCTATTCTGTAATGAGCTTTGAATTAATTACAACTTTTTAGCTCCTAGAATACCTTAGCAAAATGGTGTTGTGGATAGGAGAAATAGAACACCAGTGGACATTTCCAGGACTATGCTAATTGATACAGGAACAACACAAAATTTCTGCATTGAAGTGTTAAGACAACATGTTATTTAATCAAAAGGTGTTTTATTAGGTCCATTCTCAATAAGACTCCTTATGAGCTCATGTCCAAGAAGAGCTCCAAGTTAAGCTATTTCAAGCCATTTGGATGCAAGTGTTTTGGGATGAACAATGGCAAGAATGATCTTGGAAAGTTTGACCCAAGAAGTGATGAAGAGGTATTTTTTAGGTATTTCTCAAAGAGAAAATCCTACAGACACTACAACAAGAGAACCCAATGTGTAGATGAGAGTGTACATGTTGTGTTTAATGAGGCTAGAAATGCTAGTCTAGGGCACTCCCATGATGATACAGATCTTGATGAACTTCTCAATTGTTTAGTAAAGTCCAATAAAAGTGATGACAAATCAAAAGAAGGAAGCAAGGATAGTGAAAATTCCCAGGGACCAGGTTCAACTCATGAAGATGAAGATGATTCAACAAAACATTAGGAACCCGATTATCCCAATTTTCTTATGATAATTCTGATCCTCATTCCAGATCAGTGGATCACTAGTCCTTTGAGGGTAACGCCTCCATAAGAACTACTCCCAGATCAATTCAGCCTATTCCTCAAAGACCCATCTAAAAGCATTAATCGTCATATCCCCTTGATAATTTTCTTTCTTCTCTTAATCCAAACATGCAAACTAGAAATTGAGCAAAGAACCTGTGTACCTTCTCAGTATTCTTGTTACAAGTTGAGCCCAAGAATGTGAAGGAGGCCTTGAGAGATGCTGATTAAATAAATGACATGCAGAAAGAATTAAATCAATTTGAGAGAAGCAATGTGCGATACTTGGTCCCTCGTCCTGTAGACAGAACTGTCATAGAGACTAGGCGGGTTTGTAGAAACAAAGCAGATGAGCATGGCAACACCATCATGAATAAGGAAAGGTTGGTTGTGCAAGGTTAAAGTAGGAGGTAAGTATATATTATAATGAAACATTTTCTCCTGTGGATACAGTTATTCGAATTCTCATTATTTTTTTGTTTCTGCATGGAGTTCAAATTATTTTAAATGGATGTGAAAATTCCATTCTAAATGGATTTTTTTAAAAAGAAGTGTATGTGAAACAACCTCAAATATTTAAATATGTTGACTTTCGAAACCATGTGTTCAAACTGGACAAAAACCTTTATGGTTTGAATCAAACACCTAGGGCTTGGTATGAAAGGCTGTCAATTTTTTTACTGAATAATGGTTTCAAGAGAAGAAAGATAGACAACATACTCTTGTAGAAGGCAAGGGTGAGAATTCTGCTTATTGTTCAAGTTTATGTTGATGACATCATATTTGGAGCTACAAATAATTATCTATGTGATGAATTTTCCAAGTTGATGAACAATGAATTTGAGATGAGTATGATGGGTGAGCTTAACTTCTTTCTTATGCTGCAGATAAAGCAAATTGCAATAGGCATGACTATCTTCGAGCAAGAATATATTCACGAGTTGTTGAAAATATTTCACATGAAGGTTGTAATAATATTTCACATGAAGGTTGTAAAACCTATTGATACTCTCATTGAAGCCTCTTCAAAACTGGACCTGGATGAATATGGTCCCTTTGTAAATGAAACTAGGGGTGTACAAACTGAACCGTTAAGTCAAACCGAACCGATGAATCAAACCAAACCGAGAAAAAAAACCGACTTATGGTTTGGTTTGATTGGTTTGGTGTTAAAAAAAATGATCATTCTTGGTTTGGTTTGGTATTAGCAAAAATAAAATCAAACCAAACCTAAATCGAACCGACATAATACATATATAATTTTAATTTTTTATACGTAAAAAATTATTACTTATAATCTACTTTCTAATTACTTTTATAACTTTTTTATATTCAGAAAATAGATATATATTCTTGGGACTTTAGTTATAATATTTAGGGAAAAGGACATGAACTGACCATTTTAAAAAAAATGGCCCACACTATGAAAATATGGACAATTAGAGCCAGTCGGCCCAATTTATTTCCTTTTTTTAGCCACTGGGCCCAAAACCACTCTCCTTACACAATTAAGGAAATTAAATGCTCTTTATAGTTGTTACTCTTAAATCACTATTCTTTTCTAAATATACTTTCTCAAATCTTCTTTTTTTCTCCTCTATTATGCATCGATCAATCTACTTATTTTATGATCAATATCAAAAATTGATTTGTTGTTTATTGCATTGGAGCATTGAAAACTATGGACATGAAGCAAAAAATAGGAAATAAAGGAAAGTTAAAATTAACGGGTAAAGCGATCAATTTTGACCTCAAATTTGTTGTTAATGATGATTATTTTACTGAATCATTACATACAGGTCTGTACTTGAAGCAATGTCATAGTTCTTTAAACTTGAAGAAGAAAAAAATAAAATAATGAGGTCTCAAGGTAAGAGAAAAGCCATGTCTTGGTCCATGTTCTTCTCAGAGGCTGATTCAATCACGGTGAGTCGGAGAAGTTCTTCTTAGAGGCTGACTCAATCACGGTGAGTCGGAGATGTTTTGATGCATGTAAGGATAAAAAATAAAGAATATTCCAATATATACTCTTTTATACCAGATTTATACACATTTTTTAAAAGAGAGAAGGGGAACCTTTTCATGCACATACAGTCTCTATACCCAATTGATACTCTTTTATACCAGTTTGATACACTTTTATACCACATTGATACACTTTTTTAAAAAAAAAGAAGGGGAACCTATGGATGTATATATAGTCTTTATACCCATTTAATACATTTTTATGTCACATTGATACACTTTTATACTACATTGATATACTTTTTAAAAAAGGGAGAGGGAATTTTTTGCATGCACATGCTATCCCTATACTCAGTTGATACTCTTTTATACCACATTGATACACTTAAATTCAACATCAGATATCCACTGACCTCCGTATTTTATCATTATTGAAACTAAAACTGAAGTTGAAGCCATTATTTTGTATCAATTTTGAGCAAATTTACAATGGGAAAAAATTATAGGAAGCTAATTGAATGCAGATTTTTGGAGATTTTATACAAAATTTATGGAATAAGAAAGATTAATTGAAGTATCGAAAAAGGTAAAAGAATGGAGGTTTGGGAGTTTGAATGGAAAGGAAATTGTGAATGAAAAGGAAAGAAAGAAAGAGAAAGTTACTTTAAGGACATTTTCGATTATGTTTAAGCGTATGACAGTGAAGGTTAGCTAGTGAAATTAGTTTGTGACTATTTATAGGATATTTAATTTTGAGTGCTATTTTTATGATATTATTTTAGTTTTAGGTGCTATTGTTGTCCTTTTCCCTAATATTTATCCATTAGTAACAGATTAATACAAAATCCAATATTAATATAAAAACCTATAACTCTTCAATTGCTTCACTTTACATTTTACTTTCCAAGTTTTCAGAGAGTTCTCATTATTTCCTCATCTTACTTTTCTCATTCTCCTCATTCGTCAAGTTTTGATTTAGGTTTGTTTCTCTTCTTTCTCTTTTTTCTTGTGGAATTATGTTATAGTTAATTATTTTATGGAGTTAAATTTTTAATAAGTTGTCTCCAATTCTTCATTCTTCTTTATGCTCACATTTTATGTGAAGGAAACTTTCAGACAAGCTATTGTCACTAGTGACTTACAAATTAAACCACTGAATATCCACATAATATTACTTTGAGAGATAGTAGTTTAAACGTCTTAGTAATTTACCAACTTAATTTTAATTGGAACTACTCTATGAACATTGTTTTTTTTTTTTTTATCTTTTTAGTGAAAATATTTAATTTTTCTTCAATCACATTATAATTGTAAAAAAACCGAGAAAAAAACCGATTAAAACCGAAATATAAAAACCGATTGTATATTGGTTTGATTTGGTTTATAGATTTAGAAAACCGACATTGTTGGTTTGGTTATATTTTAATGAAAAACCGAACCAACCCGACCTATGTACACCCCTAAATGAAACTATGTCTAGAGGAATCACTGGTTCACTGCTATATCTCACAGCTAGCTGACCTAACATTGTGTTCTGTGTAGGGATGTGTGCTTGAGTATAAGCTAGTCCTAAGGAATCTCATTTGAAGGTTTCCAAAAGAATCTTAAGGTATCTCAAAGAAACCCCCGACCTTGTCCTCCTCTATTCGGCTGGTGACAACTTTTACCTTATTGTGTATGTTGATGCTGACTATGTCGGGTACCTGGTTGACAGGAAGTGTACCTCAGAAATGGCTCACTTTTTCGGATCTTTCTTGGTTTCCTGGGCTACCAAGAAACAAAATTCACTATTTTTTCCATTATTGAAGCCGAGTGTGTAACAACTGCTTTGTCATGACCCTTCAGTTTATTTTCTATATTTCTGTTTATATTCACCGTTAGAGCTTTCTTATAGCTACCCCAAGTCATTTATGACTTGCTGGGATTGACAATTCGATTATCAGGCAATTCATTTGTTCTTTAGAGCTAATTCTCTATTTGATAGTCTTTGCTGGTTCCAAATATTCGCTAGGCAAAAACATCAGTCAAACAATCTCGAATGAAAATTTTAACTGTTCCAACAGTTATGAAATATTGATTTTAGGCTAGGAGGACACTTGGTTTGGATCCCGAAGCACCCGGGCTCATTTCGACCTATTGGTAAAAAATTAAGAAAATGGAATATGGGTGTGGGATCCACTTTTTGTCAAAATGACCTTGGATGAAAATTTGACTGCACGATTGAGTTAGACTGGTCGAATTTGATAGGGTTGCATAATATATTTTCATAAACAAGATTTAGGATGAATCCCGAGGGCTTGGCAGAGACTTGGAAAATTCTAAGCCTTAGTTGTATCTGGTGCCATCGCTAATAGCGAGCTAAAAGGGCGTGATCACGACTACCTTGGCTGGCCACCCAGATGCTATAATTGTGGTGCCCTAGGTTGAGATTGCGACTTGCCTAGACAACCACAAGATATGGCAATCGCGAGGTGGCGAGTTGCGATAGTGATCACAACACCCACACACTTGGGATGGGTATAAATAGTCCCTTTTAAGCCTATTTTTCCCATTTCTCACCCATTTTCTAGAGACTAAAATCCTAAAATAAAGGAAAAGCTTGGGATTGAAGTTTGTGGGAGATTTGGGAGCTTGGCTAACACTTGTTTTCGTGATTTCCTTAAAATTTAAGGTAAGATTCCTCCAATTTCATGGTTGATTTTCCCATTTCTTGTCCCAAATCCCTAAACTTTAGAGGCTATATTTTAGCCCTAATGTAGTTTGAGTTGCTACATTTTTAAGGGTAATGACTCCTTGAGCATGAGGGAATGTTGGGTTCATTTCGAAATGCAATTCCCGTAGATGGGACCCATATAGGATTTTGAGTGATTTTTGGACCCAAAACACAATGGTGCAATATGGGTATCATTATTCTTGTATTGATGGGAAAAATGTGATTTTGATAACTTTGCATCTTGCAAAAGCTTTTCAGAAGGGAAAAATGGTGATTTAGCGGATCTTTTGAGCTTTCTTCGACTTTCAGGTAGGCTAGGCTTTACCCCTCTCCATAGATTGAGCTAGTTCATGGTATTTTTATGATATTGTGTTAGAATTGGTATGCAATTTAGGTGTCGGTATGATGAATTGCAACACTTGGGTTAGTTGGACTAGTTAGGAGATCCAAAAATCATAATTTAGGCATGATTGATCTAGTTGCTCTTGTTTTAGATGAAATTCCTATCTTAGGGATAATGATGAATTAGTTGACATCTAAAAGTGGATTTAGATACCTTAGTCTAGTTCGGGTAGAATTTGCCTAAAATGAAACTTCGAGGATTAGAAGTGGGCCCTTGACCCACCTTAAGGCCAAGATACGTGGTAACTAATGTAGACCTTAATATGCTTGTTAGACACCTTGAAAATTCTTATTGAGATAATATTGAGAACTTTGAAACTTGATGGTTATGGTTATTGATGTTGAGATTTGATGCCTATTGATTATACTATCACTTATGCTATTGATAATACTTTTGATCATATTCATATATTGATCTTATATATACTCGATTCAAGTTAGGAGGATGATTATGATATTGATTATATATACCCGATTTGAGTCCGGAGGATGATTATGATATTGATTATATATACCCAATTTGAGTTTGGAGGATGATTATGATATTGATTATATATATCCGATTTGAGTCCGGAGGATGATTATGGAATTGATGATATATTTACCAATTTAAGTTCGACTACTAATTATTTTTATTGGTTTGAGTTTGGATATGAATATTATATTTTGATGATATAATTATTATGATATGATGACATCTGGGTGTGAGATTGACAATAGTGATTCTGGCTAAGTCTGGAAATGAGGAAATGGTTATAATGTGGCATGATATGAATGGATTCTAGTGGTATATTGAGAGAGTTGAGAGATTACGGTGGCGGGTTATATTATCTTGTATGTACCTTTCAGGCTTTTGAGGTGTTCGATAAAATGCCTAATATGTTAAAACTTCATATTTACATGATTTCATGATATCTAAATAACAAGTTCATGTTAGTCATACACTCCAATATGAATTTCCATGCAAATTATGTGTTGTTATTGTTGTGGTATAAAGCATGTATGGTAATGGAGATATAAATTATGTACACAAAATATATCCATGCTTTTCCTATCATGTTTGAAATGTTGAATAAATACATGAAGTATATTATCCCCCGCTTATGATAATATGAATTGTGGACTCAAATCTTGTGATCAAGTCATGTCATGTGTGTCAGTTTCCTCCTATCGAGTCCTGGGGGTATTCGTACCCGAAAACTATAGCTGTGTGCCTAGAGCCATGTCATGTTTCATGAATCCGAACTCAACCTATGATTCCATAAACTTCAGTCAGTCATTTGACTCAGGAAAACCTCATGATCTCAGTTAGTTGTCAGATATCAGTAATATTCCGCCAGTCAACGAAATTCAGTAAGATTAAGTTATGTATAGTCAGTTATTCATGTCCAGTCCCTCCAGATGGGAGTAGAGGTTAGCACCGAGTGAACCCAAGGATGGGAACTCACCCGCCAGTTCAGGGTGTGATTCTTAGAAGCAGTCCTAGTGTTCCAGAACTACGTAGCCAGCGTAGGTTGAGACATCTTAACTTGTTAGATTAGGGTTGATGAGGTGGTTTAACCTGTTAGTTTAGGTTTCTCACCGTTCTCATTGAGTACCTGCCAGATAAGGGTCACTCACAAGCTGTCCTTACCCGTGGCACGGTATTGACACCCCTCCAGTCGGGGCAGAGATTGGACCCCAGCTTAGCCATAACGGCATACATGGGGCATGTCGGTTAAACACTACCTCCCACAGTTTTAGTATTAGTCTCAGTAAAAGAACTCAGGGCGTTCTCTAGATTTCAGTATATACAGGACTGTCAGATACAGTCGTCCATGTTATCAGCTTGCAGTATCAGTCATGACAGTTATCAGTAAACCATGTATTAGCTTACAGGTCTTGCTATCACGCATTCACGGTCCCCGTTTCTATATATGTATGTTTGCACTCCCACGTTCATATTAGTCAGTCAGTGTTGTTCATGCATGAAACCCTTTATGTTCACCCTACCTTCCTCATATACTCAGTACTCCAGTTGTACTGACGTATTTGCACTATGGTGCTTTCTTTTCATATTACACCATAGGTTCCGAGACACGAGCTCCAGCCCAGCAGTAGCGGTAGCACTCCAGTCGCAGAGACACAGTGAGTCCTCATTGATTCGAGGACAATATGATTTGATACATTTATTTATTTCTTCAGTTCAGTTTTACGGAGTTAGTTGGAGACATGTTCCTTCAACTCCTTATTCAGATAGTTTAGAGGCTTTCAGATTTACGTTCAGACTTAGCTTTCAGATTGAGTTGTTTTGGGTATTTTCACCCACATAGACGTTATGATTTTCAGACATGGTTTTATTCAGTTGAACCTTATGGCCTTACAGTTTTACGTATTCCGCATTATTATGTCATGATTTGTAGTATACAGGTACAGATATCAGTCATGGGTTAGCTTGTGGTCCCTCGGGGTCATGAGCACCATGTAGCATTTCGATTCAGCAAATCGGGGCGTTACAAACTTGGTATCAGAGCCTAAGGTTCAATAGAGTCCTAGGAAGTCTGAAAGCCGCATCTAGTAGAGTTGTACATGGGTGTGTTGCGCGCCACATTTATGTACAGGAGTCTATAAGATGTTTTAAGAACAGTCCCCTTTCTTCAATATTCATGTCATGCTAGTGAGCATAATCACAAGTTAAACTCTTAGTCTAATCCATTCTTCTCTTATTCCAGACCATGGCCCCAAAGAGAAGAAACCAGCCAGCTCCTCAGCCCGAAGATCCTTTTGGCGAACATGTTTCCCATACGGAGTTTAGAGTCGTATTTACCACACTTACTCAGTCCGTGGATGCACAAAATGAACGGCCACCATAGCAGCTAGGGTTCGGGACTTCACCCGTATGAACCCTCCATCTTTCCATGGGTGATGAGGACCCTCAGGAGTTCATTGACCAAGTCCAGAAGGTCATTGACATCATGGGTGTTACTTCTATTGAGAGTGCCGAGTTAGCCGCCTACCAGTTACAGGATGTTGCTCATGATTGGTACAAACAGTGAAAGTATGAGAGGTTAGATGATGCAGGCCCTATCGAGTGGGAGGAATTTGTCACGACCTTCTTAGACAGATTCTTTCCCCAAAAGCTGAGGGAAGCCAAAGTTCTTGAGTTCATCAACCTCAGGCAGGGGAATATGACGGTTAGGGAGTATTCTCTCAGATTTACTCAGCTATCCAGGTATGCTCCTCATGTGGTTGCAGACAATAGGGCTAAGATGAGCAAGTTCGTGTCAGGGGTCAACGATAGCGTGGTAAATGAGTGTAGGTCTGTGATGCTGATCGGTGATATGACCTTAGCCAGACTCATGAACCATTCCCAGCAAGTAGAAGAGCAGAAAGTTAAGACTAGGGAGAGGCAGAACAAGAGAGCAAGGTCAGGTAACTTTAACTTTGCTCACCCCAAGTCAGATGGAGGAAACCGTTCACAGTTTTGCTCCAAGTAAGCCGTTCCATCCCCTTCCTCTGCCAGAGCCGAAGTTCAAAGACGATAACAAAGACAAAGCGCCAAGCTCTAAATCTCAGGGCAGTGTTAGCAGTGCCCGAACGAATCCCCTTTGTCAGACTTATGGTAAGAACCATAAGGGCATTTGCAGAGCCGGTAGTGATGTCTGTTTTGGTTGTGGCAAGCCAGGCCACAGGATTACGGAGTGTCCGCAGTCAAGTCTTCAGGGTCAGCAAAATCATTCTGCAGCTCAATCCGGTCTCCCGAACCAGCAGGGTGCCGTTTCCAGTGCTACCAGTGGGTAACGCCCAAAAAAACTCTATGCTCTTCAGTCCCGACAGGATTAGGAAAATTCTCCTGATTTCGTTACTGGTACGTTACAGACTTTCCATGTTCATGTTTATACTTTGCTAGACCCAGGTGCATCCTTGTCTTTTGTTACTCCATACATAGCAGGCGATTTCAGAATAAGTCCCGAAATTCTAGCAGAACCCTTTTCAGTCTCTACCCCAGTGGGTAAAACTATCATAGCCTGACGGGTATACAAGGACTGCCCGGTTATGATATCTCAGAAATCCACATCAGCAGATTTAGTTGAGTTAGAGATGACTGATTTTGATGTCATTCTCGACATGGATTGGCTTCATTCCTGCTATGCCACGGTCGACTGCAGAAACAAGATAGTTCAGTTTCAGTTCCTGAATGATCCCGTCCTAGAGTGGAAGGGTAGTATTTCAGCGTTCAGGGGTCAACTTGTTTCCTACCTTCGGGCAAGGAAAATGATTTCTAAGGGGTGTGTGTTTCATCTCGTGCATGTTAAAGATTCCAGTTCTGAATCTCCCAGTCTCGAAACAGTCCCAGTTGTTAATGAATACTCAGATGTCTTTCCCAAAAATCTTCCAGGCATTCCTCCCAAAAGGGAAATAGACTTCAGCATAGACCTTCTTTCGGATACTCAACCTATTTCTATTCCGCCATACAGAATGACACCAGCAGAACTCAAGGAACTGAAAGATCAGTTGAAGGATCTCTTAGATAAGGGATTCATCAGAACCAATGTTTCCCCATGGGGTACGCCAGTATTATTCATGCTCAAGAAAGATGGTTCTCTCAGAATGTGTATTGATTACCGTCAACTCAACAAGGTCACGGTCAAGAACAGATATCCTCTTCCCAGGATTGATGATCTATTCAACCAACTTCAGGGTGCCAGTTACTTCTCCAAGATAAACCTCAGATCAGGCTATCATCAGCTCTGAGTTAGAGAATGTGACATTCCGAAGACAGCTTTCCGTACTCGGTATGGTCACTTCTTTTTAGTCATGTCATTTGGTCTTACCAATGCCCCTACAGCTTTCATGGATTTGATGAACCGTGTGTTCAAGAAGTACTTTGACATGTTTTTCATAGTCTTTATAGATGATATCCTGGTCTATTCTCGCACAGAGCGTGATCATGCAGACCATCTCAGGATTGTTCTTCAGACTCTCAGGGATCACCAGTTATTTGCTAAGTTCAGCAAGTGTGAATTTTGGCTAAGATCAGTAGCATTCCTTGGCCATATTATTTCTGGTGATGGCATTAGAGTAGATCCTCAGAAAACCGAGGCAGTAAGAAACTGGCCCAGACCCGTATCTCCATCAGATATCAGGAGTTTCTTAGGTTTGGCTGGCTATTACAGATGGTTTGTCGAGGGATTTTCTTCTATTGCATCTCCCATGTCCAGATTGACTCAGAAGAAGATTAAATTTCAGTGGTCAAATTCATGCGAGAAGAGCTTTCAAGAGTTAAAGACTCGACTCACCTCAGCTCCAGTTCTAGCTCTTCCAGATGGTTCAGATAGTTTTGTAGTCTATTGTGATGCATCCAGAGTGGGTTTAGGTTATGTCCTCATGCAGCATGGTAAGGTCATAGCCTACGCCTCCAGACAGTTAAAGCTACATGAGAAGAATTATCCTACTCATGATCTTGAGTTAGCAGCGGTAGTTTTTGCCTTGAAGATTTAGAGGCATTATCTCTATGGAGTTCATGTAGATGTCTTCACAGACGATAAAAGCCTCCAGTATGTCTTTTCCCAGAAAGATCTCAATCATCGTCAGAGAAGGTGGTTAGAGCTCTTGAAGAATTACGACATAAGTGTTCTTTATCATCCGGGAAAGGCCAATGTTGTGGCCGACACTCTCAGTAGACTCTCCATGGGTAGTATTTCTCACGTTGAGGTTAGCAAGAAAAAAATGGCTCAGGAGATCCATCAGCTTGCCAGACTAGGCGTTTGCTTAGTCGATTCTTCAGAGGGTGGTGTATGTGTTCACAGTAGTTTAGAGTCATCTCTAGTTTCTGAGGTGAAAGAGAAGAAAGAAAGGGATCCTAGTCTTGTCAAGCTCAAAGAGTCAGTTCAGAATCAGAAAGTTGAGGTTTTCTCCCAAGGGGGAGATGGTGTTCTTCGTTGTCAGGGTCGTCTATGTGTTCCAGGTGTAGATGAATTGAGGCAGCGAATTCTTACAGAAGCGCATGGTGCACGATACTCTATTCATCCAGGGGCCACTAAGATGTACCGCGACATGCGGGAGATCTATTGGTGGAGTAGGATGAAGAGAGATGTTGCAGAGTTTGTGGCTAAGTGCTCTACATGTCAGCAGGTTAAGATAGAGCATCAGAAACCTAGTGGTTCCATCCAAGAGTGCACCATTCCTACTTGGAAGTGGGAAGAAGTGAACATGGACTTCGTGACGGGTTTGCCTAGAACTCGTCATCAGAATGATTCAGTCTGGGTCATTATAGATAGAATGACCAAGTCAGCTCATTTTTTTCCTGTTCGTACTTCTTATTCCACCGGGGATTATGCCAAACTCTATATCAGGGAGTTAGTCAGGTTACACGGTGTTCCACTATCTATCATCTCAGATAGAGGTACCCAGTTCACCTCACTTTTGGAAAGCATTCCAAAAGGGTCTCGGTACCTAAGTCCATCTCAGCACATCGTTTCATCCTCAGACAGATGGTCAAGCAGAGAGGACCATTCAGACTCTTGAAGATATGCTAAGGGCGTGTGCAATTGACTTCAAGGGAAGTTGGGATGACAACTTGCCTTTGATTGAGTTTGCATACAACAATAGCTATCATTCTATTATTTAGATGGCTCCATTCGAAGCTCTCTATGGTAGGAGATGTAGATCTCCGATTGGTTGGTTCGAAGCTAGTGAGGACTCAGTCATAGGTCCTGACTTAGTATTCGACGCCTTAGAGAAAGTTCAGTTGATCAGAGAGACTCCGGGCTGCTCAGAGCCGACAGAAGTCCTATGTAGATGTTCGTAGAAAGGATCTCGAGTTTGAGGTCAATGACTATGTCTATCTTAAGATCTCTCCCATGAAGGGAGTGAAGAGGTTCGGCAAGAAAGGGAAACTCAGTCCCCGATATGTCGTTCCCTTCAGAATTCTCTGTCGCTTCGGCAAGGTAGCTTAAGAGCTTGAGTTGCCTTCAGATCTAGCCTCAGTCCATCCAGTCTTCCATGTCTCTTTGCTAATGAAGTGCATAGGTGACCCAGCAGTTGTTGTCCTTATTCAGAGCATCGACATTCAGAACAGCCTCTCTTATGAAGAGATTCCAGTCGAAATCTTAGATTATCAGACTCGTAGATTGAGGAACAAAGAAGTCCCTCTAGTCAATGTTCTTTGAAAAAATCAGTCTCATGAGGGAGCTACTTGGGAAGCAGAAGCAGATATGCATACCAAGTATCCTCACCTCTTCCTCGCCAATTCAGATCAAGCTCAAGGTAACAGTTCTCCTTAAGCTTATTCAGTTTCATGTTCATGTTTCCAGTATAAACTTGGTACCTATTAACCGTTGCATAATTAGTCATGCATTCATGTATCAGTTGTCCGTACATCAGATATGCACGAGTTCAGTATGTTTAGCATGTCAGTCATGAGATCAAGTTTCAGTTCTTCATGTTCAGTTCAGGTTCTGTTGTCTTGTATCCCCTCTCAGTAAATTCTCATTCAAGGATGAATGTTCCCAAGGGGGAGATATTGTAATACCCCACATGTTTCTAAGCTAGGAGACGAACCATTTTTCCTACATATGAAATCTCATATCCTGTGATTCATACTTGAGTACATGACTTACAATGAGTATCCTAGCGATAAGATAGCTTATGATGCGTTAAGTATGTTCATATGAGTCACTTAAAGTAATACACGCCAAGAGTTTTTGAATCCATCAAGTTTTAGTATTTGGTTTCATAATGGTCATATTTGAACGAGTATAACTCGATGTTAATGTGGTATTTCTTCATATTTCTACCCACCAAATTATAGAGAATCAAATTAGCTTTCCAACAATACCAATTTCGCCTTAATCCAATACCCGAGCGAAAAGTTATGCCTATTTTCGTGAGAGACAGTAAGGGTATGCGATTGCTTAGGCGCCGCCCAACCAAACTTAGGTGATTGGTTAGGCGCTGCCCAACCTGGCTTGTGTGATTACTTGGGCGCCGCCTAAGTTCCAAGTGCCAAAAACACTCCGTTTTGAGTTATTTTGAGGGTAATTAAGTCTTTTAACACTCCTTACACGTCCCTAAACCTAACCTCACGAAATTTATAGCTTCTAAACACATTACAACCCTATTAACATCTCAAAGTTCATTATCCAAGAGCACCATAGGAGAAAAACAACTAGGGTTGCACAATCAAGCTTGAAGATCAAATTTCAAAGAAATTCCTGCGTCAATCATCAAGAACCTCCCTTCCAAGGTATGCGTAGTGTTCATCCACAGATTCCTTTCATTCGTGGAGTTCAAGAATCAATATTTAAAATACAAAATCTTGGTTGGTTGTGGTGATATGATCATATCCATGTTGATGCTTGTTTGTTTTGCTATATAATAGTATCGTGACTGTATATCTCATGGAATTTATGTTGTTAGTTGAAGAACATAATCTTTAGATGGATTGATAGAGTGCAAGTATGAAATCCACCTATGCCTTAAAGAATGCATGTAAGGTGTTCGATAAAATGCCTAGTATGTTAGAACTTTATATTTACATGATTTCATGATATCTAAATAACAAGTTCATGTTAGTCATACACTCCAATATGAATTTCCATGCAAATTATGTGTTGTTATTGTTGTGGTATAAAGCATGTATGATAATGAAGATATAAATTATGTACACAAAATATATCCATGCTTTTCCTATCATGTTTGAAATGTTGAATAAATACATGAAGTATACTATCCCCTGCTTATGATATTGTGAATTGTGGACTCAAATCTTGTGATCAAGTCATGTCATGTGTGTCAGTTTCCTCTTATCGAGTCCTGGGGGTATTCGTACCCGAAAACTATAGCTGTGTGCCAAAAGCCATGTCATGTTTCACGATATCCGAACTCAAGCTATGATTCCATAGACTTCAGTCAGTCATGTGACTCAGAAAAACCTCATGATCTCAGTTAGTTGTCAGATATCAGTAACATTCCGCCAGTCAAGGAAATTCAGTAAGATTAAGTCATGTATAGTCAGTTATTCATGTCCAGTCCCTCCAGATGAGAGTAGAGGTTAGCACCGAGTAAACCCAAGGATGGGAGCTCACCCGCCAGTTCAGGGTGTGATTTTTAGAAGCAGTCCTTATGTTCCAGAACTACGTAGCCAGCATAGGTTGAGACATCTTAACCTGTCAGATTAGGATTGATGAGGTGGTTTAACCTGTCAGTTTAGGTTTCTCACCGTTCTCATTGAGTACCTGCCAGATAAGGGTCACTTACAAGCTGTCCTTACCCGTGGCACGGTATTGACACCCCTCCAGTCGGGGCAGAGATTGGACCCCAGCTTAGCCATAACGGCATACATGGGGCATGTCGGTTAAACACTACCTCCCACAGTTTCAGTATCAGTCTCAGTAAAAGAACTCAGGGCGTTCTTCAGATTTCAGTATATACAGGACTGTCAGATACAGTCGTCCATGTTATCAGCTTGCAGTATCAGTCATGACAGTTATCAGTAAACCATGTATTTTACAGGTCTTTCTATCACGCATTCACGGTCCCAGTTTTTATATATGTATGTTTGCACTCCCACGTTCATATTAGTCAGTCAGTGTTGTTCATGCATGAAACCCTTTATGTTTACCATACCTTCCTCGTATACTCAGTACTCCATTTGTACTGACGCATTTGCGTTATTGTGATTTCTTTTCATGTTACACCATAGGTTCTGAGACACGAGCTCTAGCCTAGCAGTAGCGGTAGCACTCCAGTCGCAGAGACACAGTGAGTCCTCATTGATTCGAGGACAATATGATTTGATACATTTATTTATTTCTTCAGTTCAGTTTTACGGAGTTAGTTGGAGACATTTTCCTTCAACTCCTTATTCAGATAGTTTAGAGGCTTTCAGATTTATGCTCAGATTTACGTTCAGACTTAGCTTTCAGATTGAGTTGTTTTGGGTATTTTCACCCACATGGAAGTTATGATTTTCAGACATGGTTTTATTCAGTTGAACCTTATGGCCTTACAGTTTTACGTATTCCGCATTATTATGTCATGATTTGCAGTATACAGGTACAGATATCAGTCATGGGTTAGCTTGTGGTCCTTAGGGGTCATGAGCACCGTGTAGCGTTCCGGTTCAGCAAATCGGGGCGTTACAAGTCCATACCACTACTTCCGGAGAGGTAGCAAGGTTGTTTCCGATAGACCCCCGGCTCAGGACAAAGAATAATAAGCAAATTCATAATAGAGCATGAAACAAGATGGCACAATAGAAATGAAATTAACTTTCGAAATATTAAATTAAGTTCAAACATGTTTAATTACTTTTGGCATGTTAAACAATTTTTTGGCATATTATAAATATATGTTCAGCGTTGTAAATAATATTTTCAGCAATTAAATTTTAATTTTCAGCATTTTAAATAACATTTCCAGCAATTAAATTTAAATTTTCAACATTCAAATGACATTTTCAGCATTTTAATAATATTTCCAGCAACCAAATCTTAATTTCCAACATTTAAATGAGATTTTCAGCATTTTAATAATATTTCCAACAATGGAATTTTAAGTTTCGGCATTTAAATGACAAGTTACAGTATTCAAAAGATATTTTCAGCATTCAAATAATATTTTCGGTAATTGGCTTTTAATCTCTAGAATGTTGGTTATTTTTCAGTATGTAAACATATTTTTTAGCATATTTTTTAGTACTTTGTCTTATTTTCAGCATGTTTAATTGATTTCTCTTATGTCGGAATTAATTGTCATCAGGTTCATTCTCCAAAATGCTTCCTTGATTTTCGACATGTCTATTTAATTTCACAAATTTGCAACAAATGATTTTGAAGTGAATTGACAATTATCTTTCACCGATAATAATCATTTGTCACTTAGATATCATGTCTATAGATGTTAATATATAAATGGATAATTACTTGTTTTTGCATGTTAATCACCTAACCAACCTTTAATTAATTAAGAGGCTTATTTGATACCATTACGTGCTACTTGTTCGTCCAATGTGTTTTAGTTGACACGAATCTTGAGTCCAACTAGGCAACCTAATTTTCTTTGTCTAGACACTAAATTCAAAGTAGAAAGTCCAATGCCTCTTGGACATTAAATTGGGATGGGTGGCATTTAGAGAATGCTAGTTGTTGGTCATTTTTAGAACGCCTTTAGGCTTAATAACAAATTAGGTGGGGGTGGGTAGACATTCGTAGATGATGGAAGTTGACCCGAGCATAATTCAATAATGTGACAAATGACATTGGCATCCGTTAATAAGTCGAGCGTTGATCCGAATAATAAAAAAAATAAAATTGACTAGTCTTTCAAATTAGTTGGCTATGATTTGGCTTGCCTACTGTGGGATAAGGTAGGCGCCATCATGACTTGAGAAATCAGGTCATGACATGAGTTTTAGGTGTTGGTATGATGAATTGCAACACTTGAGTTAGTTGGACCGTTTAGGCGATCCAAAAATCGTAATTTAGTCATGATTGATCTAGTTGCTCATGTTTTAGGTGAAATTCCTATCTTAGGGCTAATGATGACTTAGTTGACATCTAAAAGTGGATTTAGATACCTTAGTCTAGTTCGGGTAGAATTTACCTAAAATAAAATTTTGAGGATTAGAAATGAATCAGTGACCCACCTTAGGCCAAGATACGTGTTAACTCTTATGGGCCTTAATACTCTTGTTAGACGCCTTGAAAATTCTTATTGAGATAATATTGAGAACTTTGACAATTGATGGTTATGATTATTGATGTTGAGAGCTGATGCCTATTGATTATGCTACCACTTATGCTATTGATGATACTATTGATCATATTCATATATTTATTTTATATATACCCGGTTCAAGTTCGGAGGATGATTATGATATTGATTATATATACCCGATCCGAGTCCGGAGAATAATTATGATATTGATTATATATACCCAATTTGAGTTCGAAGGATGATAATAATATTGATTATATATACCCGATTCGAGTTCGGAGGATGATTACGATATTGATTATATATACTCGGTTCGAATCTGGAGGATGATTATGAAATTGATGATATATTTACCGATTCAAGTCCGGCTATTAATTATTTTTATCGATTTAAGTTTGGTATACATATTATACTATGAGGATATACTTATTATGATATGACGATATCGGGGTGTGAGATTAACAATAGTGATTCTGAATAAGTCTGAAAATGAGGAAATAGTTATAATGTGGCATGATATAAATGGATTCTAGTGGTATATTGAGAGAGTTGAGAAATGACGGTGGCGGGTTATACTATCTTGTTTGTACCTTTCAGGCTTATAGGGTCTTGCTATTGGTTATGTACTTTTCCGCACCAATTGAGTTTTGGGGGTTAATTTTGTAGTTACAATTGCATATGTTTGATCCTTTATGTCACGTTATGTTATTATTCTAGTTTATTTACTTATTTATGCACAATGATGTTGGAGTTGATTCAGGCTTGCCTCCTTATCTTGACTAAGTTATGTTATCTTGCACTTTATCATATTTATATCATGATTTAGCTCAGTCGGCCGATGATGCCTACTGAGTACCTGTGGTTTTGGTACTCATACTACACTTCTGTACCTTTTTGGTGCAGATCTGAGTACTAGTTAATGTCATTGATCAATGTTCGTGTCATATTGATATCCAGAGATAGGGTGAGCTATTAGAGTCAGAGTCACCCATTTTCTTCTATCTTACTTATGTCTAGTATTTAGTTTCAAGACAGGTTATATTGACTAATTTAGACACATGAATTTTATTTATAGTTGCTCTTGTACTGGCTCTACCAGGTTTTAGGGTGGAATTCTAGATTGTTGGATTATTTCTTATCTAATTCTCTCCCTTGTTTATTTACAAGTTACACTTATTATTTTGTGCGTTGTCGGGCATTTTCCACCAAGTTAACCCATTGTGTTTAGCTTGGGGTTACGGTTTCGCTTACCTAGTGGCGGGATAAAGTAGGTGCCACCATGACTCGTAAATTAGATCGTGACATGCTTAATGTTGTGCTCAGTTGTTTTAGATCAAGCAGCAACTTGAAGACTTTGGAATTCTCTCACACTATGTTCCTTTATTCTGTGACAACACAAGTGCAGTCAATATGGCCAAGAATTGTGTTCAACGCAATAGGACCAAACACATAGAAATGAGACATCATTTCCTCAAAGATAATATGGAGAAGGGACTGATCAAAATGGTCTTAAAAATAGCTGAAATCTTTGACAAAACACTTAGCAGGGACCAGTTTGAAAAAATATGAATGAGGTTGGGTCTGATGAGACAAAGTTGATTGCATGTTATTATTCTTTTTCCTCTAGGATGGATATGAAATTCATGAATTGATAAACAGGTATCCATGTAAGATAATGTTGCACATGTCTAATTCAGTCTCATATCTTCTGTAGATTTACAACTATGGTGAGGAGAAGAAGATTGAGGAGGAGGATGAGACAACTTCACGCATTAAAGTTCAGAAAATCATGTAGGGACCAGGACCCTCATCAGGTTAGTATCACGCTTCACTCTTTAGCAGTAGTATTTAAAACTTAAAGTCGTGTGTACCACGTAGACTTCCCACCTCTTTTTTAAAAGTCGTCAACGCCTACTTTAAGCCTAAGAGCATATCCATCCAACGGGACATGTCTTATTACTTACATCGTATCAAATCTGAATCTTCCCTTTTTTTTTTTTATTTAAATATTATTTTTCCTCTCTCCTATCCCTTAAATTTCTAACCATTTGCTCTATCAGTTCCCTGCACTCTCTATCTCTCACTCCTCATATTTTTTCAAACACTTACACTTAGAAAAATCAACAGTCATGCCTAATCCATCATCATCACTTTCCTCTCCAAATGAGCCTAAACCCATTTCAGCTTTTCCTCTTCCATTCTTCTCTCATGCTTTTGATCTTCAGCACCCCTTTGTTATAATACATTTTACTCCTCTCTCACTTCACAGAAATGTTAGCTTTTGGACTACTCAAGAAGTTAAAAATGCTTCATTGTCTTCTCCTCAAATGAGAGCTAATCAGGAAACTCCATCTATTCCTATTCTAGTTTCTTCTACACCCGTCAGCAAGGAATCAGAAACTATCCCAGAACCATCAGTTCAACTTGTTCCCCAGTTTCATTATCAGTTTTCCCATCTCAAAATCTAAGTCTTGAGAAACCTGCTTCTTCTAGTTCCTCAGAAAGCCATGTTGTAGATGAGAAAATGTTTGAGGGATATCTTTATACCAAAAAGGGAACACAGTCAAATATCCTTGACTTGAGTGAGAAAATGGTCATACAATGGTTGACTGCTCTGAGTGAGGAGCCTCCACGCGAAATTGGTTCTCCTACTCCTCCCAAGTCGGATAATACCCTTGGGTCTTTATCCACTCGATGATAAAATGAGGCTCCTGAGCCTACTGAGGAGGAATGTGAGATTTTGCCCCGTCCACTTGTAGTGATCGAGAAGAATGAAGAAGAAAAAGATAGCATGGATAGTGAGGATGAAAATCCCTTGTCGTGGAAAATGACCAAACAAAGGGTATTTTCCACGCAAGACTCATGAGAGCAGATCGAGTTCCGAGAAGTTAATGAAAGATGCATTGGTTGCAAGAAAATGTAATACTCAAAAAAGGAAAAGTATGAAGAAAAAAGCAGTTATTGAGATTGAGTTGCCTATTGAAGAGGTGGTACCTGTGGAGGAATCAGAAGAAACTGAGAGTGACTATGAAAGTGATAGCGATTTTGATGCTAATGTTGATGCTGATTTTTATGATGAGGTTAATAAAGATGTGGTGAGGAGTGTGGACTCTCGGAGGGCCAAGGCAAAGGGTGTTTTTGTTGTTTCACCCAATAAAGGAAAGGCCACGGGAGTTCTGATAAAGAAGCCAGTATCTATTGGTGTAGCAAAAAGAAAGAGAGATGAGGCACCAAGCTCTAAGGGACTAGGTCCCAACTCTAAAACTTCTAGGACTTCAAAAGAGCCTGGAGTCTCAGTCAAAGGAACTGGTCCTAGTGGAAAGGCATCACATCAAAAGGAAAGAGGAAAGCCCTTACAAGAAAACAAAGACAAGAGATCCTCAAAACACAATAAGTGTTGAGAGGAAGAGTGTCTGATCTAAAAATTACAGCCATATTGAAATGATCAAGTTCCAGAGTTGAGAGAATCTGTTCGATCCTCCAGTTCCTACTCTACATAAAAAGAAAGTAAGGATATTTTACCATAACCTCACTTCCTCAGATGATGCCCCGTATAAAACTACCCAAGTTCATGATGTCAACATCAAGTGTTGACAGAAGTCTTAGGAGTACCCACAGAAGGGACCAGGACCCTGAAGGATGAAAGTGGGTTTGAAAAATTCTTGAACGTCTGTGGGAAGCTAGATGATTTGAATATCAAGAATGTAACAAAAAAATCCTTGAAAGAATAATTTCAGTTCCTATTAGACATGGTGAACAAAGTTATTCTTCCCTAGAACTGAGAAATGTGTAATAGTGACAAGCCCCGGCCTGTTCCTTATGGAAGTTTTGCCTAAGTTTAAGCGTGTAAACCTTTCTGCTATTATAATTAAACACATGCACAAGGTCATGACAACCAAAGATGTCAAACACAGCTTAGCTTACAAATTCTGGCTTAATAGGGTGTTTGAATACTCTGAGGTTTAAAATGGGCGTGGGGAGGATGGATCAGTAAAATAAATATTCACAGTAAATGTTTAGAGTATCTATATTGGAGGATAATGAGTGCATTTTCATAAGAAGGGGTGTCAATTCGAAGTCAGTGGTAGCTGATCTGATCGAAGTTCAGACTTTGCTCAGACCGGGTTGATCGGGAAGTTGGAAGAAATGACCTCCCTTATAGCACAAAAGAATGCTGGAATCGTCACATTGAAAGTTGCTACTCTGAAGGGTCAAGAGGATAAAAATGGTGCTAATGAGGATCTCAAGGCTGGGAATAATATGCTGCGTGCCAAGGTCAAGCATTTGGAAGCCAAAGTTGAGTATCTAACTCAACAACTATTGAACAATCATGCAGTAGAGAATGAAAGAATTACCCTTCTCCTCCATCAGTTCTCCAATTCCCCATCCGATTCTTCTACCTGATGTTGGTCCAACCAAGTCCTTATCCAGCCCTGACTTTATTAAGCCCCGTTGTTTCAGTTTCCCAGTCCTTTTTCTCATTAAGTCTTGTTTATTTCTAATCTTCTGTAGTGGTTTTTCCCGCACTTGGTTTTAGACCATTGTTGTTATGAATAATGTATGATGCTAACTTGGATGATCAATAAATTCATGTGTTCTATTGCTATCATTCTTTTCCCTTTTTTTTTTATTTTACTTGCTCATGTCAGTGTAACCTCAATGATCATGCGTTAACATGTGTGCTTATTTTATCTTGGTTTACTGTTTTATATTTTTGATGATGCTAAAAAGGGGAAGATGAGAATAGTGTATGTATGTTAGGTGTGTGTATGTTGGGGACCAGGTCATTACACACAAAGAGAATGTGTTGGTATTATTGACAGGGAAAGTTGTGAGGGCTTAGTATCAGTGACAGGGGGAAGTTGTGAAGACTGTTATGACTTTCTTGTAGCGGATATTATGAGAAGTTGAGTATGAGTTTGTCATCATCAAAAAGGAAAAAATAGTTAAGTCCTTAGTTTTATTGATTGAGAAACTATCAATTTGATACACGGTTCATTAGAAGCCCTTGATGACAAACTGCAACTGCTCAAGGACCTGGTTGATCGTGCTCACATCACTATCACTTGGTCAGCATTATAACTAAAAAAGTACCATTTTGGCAGTGAGTTGGTGGCAAGGCTACAACACCTTTTTGCCCCAACCAATCAGAAGCGTCTTAGGTTTTCATGTCTCTTATATATATACTACATGTTACAATAAGAACCCCTAAGGTTCCATAATCAAACAATATGAAATCTCTTGAAGCTATTAGATTCAAAGCCTCACTTGCAACAGGACCTGCTCAGCCATCTTTTATGTCTGAAGCTCTTGTTGTATTTGAGTCTTTGCTTTGTGTTTATAAATGTTGCCTACTCTTGTCCATTAATAGTAGGTGAATTCTCAGTGAGTTGTTGTAGTTATAAGTGTCATCTAGAGTTAGTTGACATAAAAGCTAGCTTTAGCTTGGGCCTATTGGTGCAATAGAGTTATTGAGTTGAAGTTTCTTGTAATAGAGTTATTACAAGGATTTAGGATTAAGAGTTTAATCCTTGTTATTGTCGGAGTCGGTAATCACGTTTGGCTTTGAAGTTAGTGGAGCTGTTCGAAATCCTGGAGGCAGGACATGATTTTTACTTTTCTTGAGCAAGGAGGTTTCCACGTAAAACTTGTCGTGTTTTACGTTCCTTTACTTTACCTGGTTGTTCCTTTTTGTTCTTTACTACATACGTTAGTTTGGACCTGGTCCCAAAGTCAGTGGGTGCTCCATGTAGTTCTTCACTCCCTGTTAACTCTTTCTTTATCAACAACACATTACCCATTTCTTCATCCGTTGGGAGCTTTGGAAACAGAGATTTTTATGAAAATATGGCAATCAAATGAAACTACAAATGGGAAACATACAATACCAAGAGATTTGGACAATTAAAGCAGCTTTGAGCAAGATATATCCTCTCATCAAGGAGCTTAACCATTAGCCTGATATTTGCAATTTAGTTGAGAAACTTTATCAAGAAATAGTGACAAGTAACATGGGAGAGATCCCCTCGTGGAAGCTTGAAAATGAACACTGATGGCAGCTATCTCATAGAGAGTGAGAGTGGCAAGACAGAATTAAGAGGCGTTTTGAGAAACCATCATGGAGACTTGTTCATGGCTTTTTCGATCTCTGTACTGCGTCATAGTTACAATAATGCAGAAGCCCACACAGTCGAGTTTAGAGTTTAATAGCCTACAAACCACACATAAGATGTAAATCGGACGAGGTAAGCCTTGAGGGGGGATCGATTTCGGGTCATCCATGTGGATAACCACCCTCCAAACCAACTGAGCCATCTTGCATGAAATTTTACTCTAATGTGATGTTTATTTGTTACTCTCTCCGTTCAGTTTAACTTGTCCGTCTTACTAAAATAAGTGTATCAATTTTTTTGTCCAATTTATGAAATCAAGAGAAGTTTACATGTTCTTCCAATATTACACCTGCCATTAAATGATTATATAAAGTGTATAATACTCAAATTTATATTTTCAAAACATAATTAATAAGACTAGGTTAGTAAAATAAGCTCATAATAAGTATTTTTAAAGGAAGTGTCAAGTTAACAAGGTCAATTAAAATGGAACGAAAGAAGCATATCTCCTTGTATCTATCGATCGAAATATTGTGGTGGTCTTCTATTACGTTACTATGATTAACATGACAAGATGTGTCCTTTAATTCTCTCTTTAATAAGTTGTGGGTTTGTGCCAATTAGTGCATGATCTAAGAGAGCATCAGTTTTCTACCATGAGGCAGTAAATTCCATTTAGAGCCTGTTATTGATTATTGTTATCTACTATATATAGTTTTGCAATTTATTAAATTTTAGCACTTTTAGATAAATTCTGAAACATCAATATGGAAGTAATTACTTCAATCATGCATAGCATTTGTAAAAGTGAAAATTAACTCAAATTAGAGTGAATAACAAGAGGAATGACACAAGAAGTAGCTAGTTTAATTAAGTAGTGTATGCTATTTCGTAGTATATATAGCTCAACCAAATTTTCCCTTAAAAAATAGTGTCTATGCGGGTACTATACTATTAAATAATGGTATTGGCAAGCTGACAATAAATGGTCAAATCAAGAGATTTATTTTATTATCATAAATACTAGTAAATAATAATTATTTAAATATATATAATATGGATGAGTTTTTTTTGAAAAAAAACATAATTTTACTGATGAGTTTTTTTTTTTTTTGAACAAAACATAATTTTATTGATTAACAATGTAAGTACAATTTTGTTTGTTTCCTTGTTTTTTTTTTTTATATCTCCATAATTGGAGGGATGAAGCATAGCATGTTTCTCGACTAGAATGATGCGAACTTTTTTTAGATTTATTTCATTTCTCTGAAAGAAAGATTATGTAGATCTTCTAGAAATATTTAATTGTCAAAAAAAATTTGATCACATTTTTATATTTTTATAATAACTTAAGAATTTATGAGATATATATTCGAGATGATAGCTTTTTGGTTCTTATTAACTGACTTGATATTTTATGAATTTTTTAAAAGTATTTGAGTCTCTTGAAGAATCTGATCAAATAAAGCGATGATGATTCTAGATGTCTTGGTGTTGAGCCTCCACTGGTTGGTAGGTCTAGATCTCTTACAAAGTTGGAAATGCTAGGTGAGTTTTTTGCAATATTTATTTGGTTGGTCAAAAATTTTTTAAATTTTTTTTTTCTCAAAAAATAAATTTCATGAAAAAAATCATTTCTAGTGAAAATAGGAGTAACACATTCGAGTACTATTCCATGTTAATTCTAACCTCCTCATCTTCTAATACACCTTATTTGCATCCTCATAGCTATATCACCTTCACCAAACCACACCTCTACCGGTCACCTCGCCTCTCGTCATCTTTGTATATATTATACTAGTGTGTCCGTGCCCGTTCTATGCACAGGCGAAGGGATGTTTGCAGGTAAAACAGTTATGTTTCATAATATGTGGTTTACCAACTTGCAAACATATTTAACAAGAATGAAAGAGAGTGTAATGTGGAATGCGACTTGTTGAACTTATTTTCGTTACTTTTCATCAGAAAAATCATTTTCCTCATTTTTCAAGGAGATTGTTTTTCTAGAAAGAATGTTTTCTGTAAATTTTTGACTAATTGAACATAGAAAACATTTTTCAGAAAATATTTTTCCCTCTTACCGAACACAACCTATGTACAAATACTTTTAAAATATATTAATTTGCTTATACACCAAATATACAGCAAAATAAATACGAAACTCACTCATTTTTCATTTTTTTTCCTACCAAACTCATCACCCCTAATCTCATATTTTATTCAAGAAGTAATTAAGGACATTAAATAACTTGATTTAATTTGCTCTTATATATAGCCTGACTAATGACCCACTTGACACTAGTGTCAGTGTTTTTCAAAATCAAATCCTAATCGATAACTTAACCACAAAAGTAACTTATTGGCTTATTGATAATGAATTATCGGATTAACGATTTGTGAACGGATTAAATATTTATAGCTAATGACTTATTGGTGTGGGGGAGGATTACTCAATTTTCTTATCGGATAAATCGTTAATCCGTTAAGAATTATCATATTTATATTTTTATCCATAGATATATAAAGTATTTCTTGTAAACCTAAAAACTAATACTTCATTCATTATATATTCTAGTCACTTTTTAGAGTAGAAAATAACAAGTCACTTCTTGTGACTTCTAATCATATAGCGCAGTCAGTCTCCCTATAATAACATAAAAGAAATATGAAATTCATTCTTAACTCAAAAGACAAATTATTCTTGATAACACGAAGAACACAATAAAATGAAACAATTTCAATTTGTCCTTCACAAAGTTTGATATGAAACTTTTTAGTTTCAAATCATATCAATTGTTAATTTTTCTATCAATCCAGTAATTAAGAAATCTTTTTACATACATTTTAGGCTAAAAGAAAATTTTTATTTGATTTTATGTTATACATATTAAAAAAATTGTACGAACAAAACTCAACAAACATATAAATATTGATAAATAAATAAGGCATAATACAAACACCTTAAGTCAGTGAAGAAATGGAGGAAATAAAAATCGCTTGATATTTCATTCTCTTAGATTTATCTGATCACTGTTCTATAATTGCTAATTCAACACCGAACCAAATGTTATCTTATTCATTGACTAGCGGATTAATACAATTAAAAATCGATAACCAATAAGTCAAATCGTTAAATATAATTATCCATCCGATTCGTCCAACCTACTTGACACTTGCTCACATATCACTATCACAAACCTAGCTAATTATCTCATATTTTATTCCAGAAGTACATTAAATAACTTGATTTAATTTTCACTTTTAAACATCCTACCTAACTAATTATAATAACCACACGTGACAATAGTTCATTCCCTCTATAAATAATGTACGTTCGGTAATAAGATTTCCCATGCATAGCTATTTAATTAATTTCCAAATGGCAATGCTTCAAGTTCAAAATAAAATTCCCCTAAATAGTACTTTAAGGGTACCAACAACTAAGTTGTTTTCTAAAAATGGTCATTTCCCTAGCAAATTTTATTCACACCCAAAGAATGAGAAAATTAGATCAAAGAAAACTAGTCACTTAAAGTTAGGAATTGATCATGGCCTATCTTCCTCTTGTATTAAAGCATTGGGTGATCATCAAGGAGATGTTTTAGCTAATAATGGAATAGGGATTGTTGAGTTTTTTGAAGCCAAAAATATTCTTGTCACTGGTGCTACAGGACTTCTTGCAAAAGGTAAATTAATCAACATTTACAAAAATCTTACATATTAAGGGTGTGTTTAGTAGGAAGGAAAATGTCTTCAAGAAAAATAAGTTTCTTTCTTATTTTCTTATATTAGGTACGTACGTAAATTAAAAAAAAATTATCTTAAAAATATTTGTATATAATCTAGACAAATATATGAAATATGAGGGATGAGGGCTATATGGATGGGTGTGAAGACAAGATGTGCCGGAGAGTGAAAAGAACACAATCAATGTAGAATGTCATTTGTGAAACTTATTTTCATTAATCAAAATTTGCAAAATCTTTACACATCAAGGGTGTGTTGGTATGAAAGGATTTTAAAAAAATAAAATCCTGTAAGTGATTTCGAAATTACTTAATTATTTTCTGATGTGTTTGATAAATAAACAGAAGATTTATTTCAAAAGATATTTGTATCATAAAAGTCAACTTAGTGTGGTACATGTGAGTTATGTGGCAATAGGTATATATCCACATTGTGTTACTTATTCTCTTAAATTTTTAGAAAATATAATAAGACATTAAATCAAAAATCAAATTGTTCGAAAGAACACATTTTTATTTACTTAATTATATTCTCAATGTTGTTTTCAATAAAACAATTTTTTGCAGTTCTAATTGAAAAGATGCTAAGAACAACACCAAAGATAAACAAGATTTATATTCTTATCAGAGCAAAGGATAAAGAAGCTGCATTTGACAGAGTAACAAGGGAAGTATGCCGATTTACAAATATTTTTTTTTCCTTCCATTTATACTTTTCATTTTAAATAAATTTAAGATCCGCATTAATTAAGTCACTAATCATGCATGCATTTGTTTTTCATTAGATAATAGAGTCAAAAGTATTCAAATGCCTGAAGGAGATGCTTGGAGAATCTTATGAGTCATTCATAAGAAGTAAATTGGTTCCTATAGTTGGAAATATTCATGAGCCAAACCTTGGTATGGATAGTATTATTGCTCACCAAGTTGCTCAAGAAATTGATTTGATTGTTAACTCTGCAGCAGACATCACATTTGACTTGAGGTAAGTTCTCTTTATATTAAACTCTTCAAATCTTACTTGTGAAATTTCACTGAATATGTTGTTGGTTGTTGTTGTTGTTGTTCGAAGATACTATATTTAAAGAAAGAGGTTGCATGATACTTCAACACTTGTTAGAAAATAGAAATTAGCAACAGAAAAACACGATAAGTAGATAGAAAAACCTATTGATAATTTTATTGAGCGATGGATCAGTCATAGATTATCATAAAATTTTGTTAGCTAGCTTTGAGCAATTTAGCAATGGATTAGCGGAGAAATTCTTAACTAATTTTAAATTTCTTTTAGTTTTATCTTATGTTGGATGTAATATATATTTCCAATGAGGGAGATTTAAAATTAAAAAGAGAAATAATTAGCCTTGTGTTGTTAACTTAATTTCATGCGTGACCATCTCATTTAAAAGCTTATAAATCATTTGGGGAGACACAACTTTTATCTATTTAATTGTATCTTTAACACGCCTCTTCACATGTGGACTTTTTTTTTTCTCTTGATGAGCCAAGCATATGAAAGTTATTTTTGATAATCACTGGAGGATATGGGAGACTTGAACTCAGGACTAACTTTTGTCTGATTGGATATCATATTGAAGTGTGTGATCGTTTTATCTAAAAGTTATTTGAGAGAGCAACACTTTTGATTATTTATTTAATTAATCATTCTCAACAATGTCTAGGTATGACTTAGCTCTTGAAGCTAATGTGAATGGTCCGTATCAACTCATGTTGTTTGCTAAGAAATGCAAGAAATTGAAACTCCTCGTCCATTATTCGACCGGTATGCATTTGAATATTCATTGACAGAGAACAACAAATGTGTGTATCTTGAATTCTTGAAACAGTCAATCCTCTTTGTAAAGCTACGTTGTTAAGTAGAAGTTTGAGTTTATATAATTCTACAAAAATGAATTTAATTATTAATACAATTTTCTTTTTCAAAATTAAAGCGTATGTGAATGGCGAAAGAGAAGGTTTAATTTATGAGAAGCCTTTCACCATGGGAGAAAGCATAACAAAGGAAAGGGTCACATCACATTCTCCATCTACTAAGTTTCCATCCCTCAATGTTGCTAATGAATTGGACTTTGTTTCAAAGTTGAAGAATGCTATTGAAAATAATGACACCTTCGACAAAATCATGAAAGACTTGGGACCTGAGAGGTACTACTTTTTATGAATATCAATTAAGTATCATAAGTAAATTATTTCTAGTTGTTCAATTATTTCATCACTAAAGTAACTCTTAATTATATTATTATGATTGTTAATATAATGCAATAGGGCAAAGTTTTATGGATGGCAAGATACATATTATCATTGATGATAAGCGAGGAGCATACATTTTGCCGCTAAACATGATAGATTGAACTTTTTACTCAGTAGATACTTTTGATAAATACACGTCAATAAGTATTGTAAGTAAATTGCTTCGAGACGATGTTCAATCATTTAATAACTAAAGTCTCTCTTAATAGGGCAAAATTATATGGATGGCAAGATACATATTCATTCACAAAGGCCATGGGTGAGATGATAATTGACAACATGAGGGAGGACATACCAATAGTCATTATTCGTCCCTCAATAATAACTAGTAGTTATAAAGAACCTTTTCCAGGATGGATACAAGGATTCAGGTCCCATAATTATTGTATTCAACTTTAATTTTCTTCTAATTTGTTCATAATACTTTAAAATAAAGTTTCTAATTTTTCATGTTCTTTCATATCATAGGGTAATTGACCCACTACTTATTTTCTATGGAAAAGGGGAATATCCATGCATGTTTGGTGATCCAAGTAGTCTTGTTGATGTGGTAGGTATATCTTTTCAATATATTTTAGCTTTAAGGGTCAAAGTATGATAAGTTAATTCTAATGAAAATCTCTGTTTTGATCTTACATAATGATCTCTTACACTACTAAACAATTACTAGTTTTTCATTAAAAATTTTCATTCTATAAATATTCAGTGGTTATTTTCAAAGCTATATTGATTCAATCAGCGAGAGAAAGAAAAAATAGTAATGTTTTTGCATGAAAAAAAATTAAAAAGCTTCCAATGTTTCAATAAGAATCTGTTTTCCACATGCATTTTTTCAGTGAGCTAGTTCGATGAGAAAACATGTTTTGTTACACAAATTCTTCACTGATTTATGACCAAAAAATCCTTTATTTCAGTAGTGGTATGATTATGAAAATGTATATTACTCTATCCCGGTCTGATCCAATATTGAATAAACTTATAATCATGAAATCGATTCAATCATCACATCATAAGTTCATATTACTAATTCTTCGATTCCAATTAAAGTGATCTTGAACTAAAAAATAGGCCATAAAAGCTGGAAAAAATAGCTATCATGGCATAAAAAGATTTCATTATCTAACAACTTGTCACTTGGTTTAATTAGGTTCCAGTTGATGTGGTTGTAAATACTACAATGGCTGTTATTGCCAAACATGGAGACTTGCAAATTCCAGAGCTAAATGTCTATCATGCAACATCATCATATATGAATCCTTTTTTAGAGTTGCAACTTTTCAACTATTGCTATGAATATTTCAATTCTTCTCCTTTTGTAAACTCAAAAGGAGATCAAATGAAGATTAAGAAGATGATATATTTTGACAATATGTCAAACTTTTTGAATTATATTTCTAAGAAACTTCTCAAGGAAGAAGAAGTGCAAGATTTAAAGGCGCAAATACGTATTAAAAGAAAGGTGAAATATTTGGAGAATTTTAGCAAGTTATATGAACCATATACTTTCTACAAAGGCTGGTAAGACACTAAATTCTTCTCACTATTAATGTATTTACATAAATGCTAGACTATCATTAGCATTTTACAAATATTACAAAATCAATTTGATTTGTGTTTTGGTTGATTTTCAATACATTGTTTATATATTGTTATATTGTTTTCAAATATATAAAGGTGTCACTATCAAAATGGACTTGAAAGAAAAGAATGTCATATAAAATAAGCAGAATAAGAAATCCTTATGTAATTCTTTTTATCACATGAGAAAACTATCAGTAGTTGCCATAATTTTCTCCCATGGGTGGAGCTAGGTAGAGTTGAGGGGGTCGAAGGGATTCATCCGAATATCTTTCGTTTGAAAAATACAATGTTTATACATAAATAAAATTATCTTTAGTTATGTATATACAGTAGATGTTGAATTTCTTTCAACTTATTCATGTGTTTACTTCTTATATTTTGAATCCCTGAGTGCAAATCCTAACTCTACCGCCGACTTCAGTACCACAAGAACATATTCACAATATCTTAAGAATTTTAGCTATCTTCATTAAGATTGTGCATACATTTCATATAGGATGATTGACTTTTCCCCCTTAAATCTAGGACTAGACATTATGCTTGATATTGAGTAAATTACCTTGTGCTTGATTCTCTTTTTCTTTTTTCTTTTTTTTCACTTTTTCTTTGGGTTGTTTTGTAAGGTTTCACAATGGAAACATGAGAAAACTAATGGAAAATATGTCTGAAGAAGAGAGAGAAAACTTTGATATTGATGTGTCAAAGATAAATTGGAGAGATTACTTTGTTGGAGTTCACATTCTTGGAGTGAAAGAAAATGCACTGAATGGCAAGTCGACAGTACATTAATTCCTAAGGGGTCATTTGGTTTGAAGACAAGTTATATCAGAATAAGTTATGTTGAAATTAGTTATGCTGCAATTAGTTGTTTTGGGATTAGTTATCTTGGAATTAATTTTTAGTGGCTGTTTGGTTTGTGGTACTAAAAATAATATGCATTGCATTGTTTCTAAGAATATATTGTTTGTTTACAAAAATACCCTTCACTTTATTTAACTTAATTATTTTTATGTGTGTATTCCTATAATTTTTTTGTGTGTTCAGTTTTGTGCCAATATATCAGATTCATACGTTTTTATATAAATATATTTTTCTTATAAGTAAAGATCAACATATATGCATACATACAAAGATGCCTTTTCTTACAATTGATGTAATTGCATATTTGATGTAGTTGATAGGTTTTCACTCAATTATATTCACAGAGAGGTTTTGTCTCAATATAAAAAAGATGCTATACAAAGTGTAGTTGAACACAAACTCTCTAAGAGATAAACTATACAATTCTAATCAAATATAAATATATAATATGTGATAATTATGGTGTCCTAACATGCACCCCGCAAGCTGAGAAGTGGCTGGGCAACTGCAAACTTGGAACACAGAAGAGAAACCGACGGGAAGAAAGGCTCTTGGTGAAGATGTCTGCTAACTAATCCAAGGAACTGATGCAACGAATGTTCAAGTCCTTTGAGGCCACTTTCTCTCGAACAAAAAGAAAATCTAATTCAATATGTTTGGTTCGAACATGAAAAATAGGATTAGCAGTGAGGTAGGTAGCAGACAAATTATCACACCATAGTATGGGAGCTTGGGGGAAGAGAGACACGCAGCTCTTGAAGAAGATGTTGCATCCAGGTAACTTTGGCAGTAGCCGCAACTAAGGCCCTATATTCAGCCTCGATACTAGATTGTACAACCACTCGCTGCTTCTTTGAGCTCCATGACACTAAATTGGGTCTAAGAAATAGACAACAACCATTGGTAGATCGACGATCATTTGGAAAACCATCCCAGTTCGCATCTGTGAAGGCCTGAAGTGGTAAGAAGCTAGCAGAACGCAAATGTAAGCCGAGGTTTATGGTTGCCTTTAAATAGCGCAACAAGTTATTTTACTCAGATTCAAGTTATTTTACTAAGTCTCGGATCAAGTGAAGGAAAAAAAACAAACCAAATGACCCATATCTATCCATACGACTCGTACCAACCCAAGTTGTACCTATTCCAGAAACCAATCCAACCCACCAACCAACACTGGTCTACGACTAAGGCATACCACTTTTACCCCATTATAAGGCTGGTAACCACCGGTCATATATTGTCCAAAACCCAAAAATCCAAAAAAAAATCTTAGGACCAAAACCTAGGGTGTTTCAATCTCCCCAACTAGGATCATTCATCCTCGAATAACGAATAAGAAATGTACAAGCATGATTCACACCCTTTAGATGCCTCTACTCTTACCTTTAATAAAGAAGCAAAGAAATCAAGTAGAGTTATTTGCATCATCAAATATGAATCATGACCACATACCTTCCGCACGAATTTCCAAAGCTGAGAACAAATGCAGATATTTGGAATTCATGTCCGCTTTCGCTTCCCTTGTAGCCTTTTCCACCTTGTGGTTTCTCCATAGAACCTTAATTGAGGCCACATCCTTAGTCTGTAACCGACGAACCTATCGATCCAAGATTTTAATCGAGATCTCTTCATAAGACAGAGAATCTAAGCTATCAAAACCCTCCAAAGAAACCACCGAAGAAGGATCACCAAGACACTTCCTCAACATAAAGACGTGAAAATACCGGATGAATGGATATCAAACTAGAGGCAACTCCAATTCATACACTACGTTAACAACATTTTGCAAAACCACATAAAGACCAATATACTAAGGACCGAGACTCCTTTTTTTACCAAACTGCATTACTCTCTTCATGGGAGATATCCTTAGTAACACCTTATCCCTAACCTCAAACTCAAAATCTCTACTCCTTACATCTGTATAGGACTTTTGGCAACTTTGGGTAGCCTTAAGCCTATCCCAAATTACCTTAACCTCTTCTATAGCCTGATAAACCAAATATGGACCAAATATTTCTGCCTCACCAACCTCAAACCACCCAATAGGAGACCTACACCTCTTATCATACAATGCCTTAAAAGGGGCCATTCCAATACTAGAATAGTAACTATTATTTTAAGCAAACTCCAAAAGAGGTAGATTCTCAACCCAGCTACCACCGTAGTCAATCACACATGCCCAAAACATGTTCTCCAATGTCTGACTAGTCCTCTCTGCTTGCCCATCTATCTGCGGATGAAAAACAATACTCAAACTAACCTTAGTCCCCAATTCTTTCTAAAAAGACCGCCAGAAGTGAGATAAAAATTGCATACCAAGATTAGAGATAGTCGAAACAAGTACCATATGCAGCATCACAATCTCATAAATATACACCCTCGCATAATCCTATACCAAAAAATTAGTCCTCACTAGCAAAAAGTGAGCCGAATTTGTCATCCTATCCACAATGACCCAAATCGAATCAAATTTATTCTGACACTGAGGAAGACCGGTAACAAAATCTATATTGATTACCTCTTATTTCTATTCCGGCAAATCCATTTCCTGATATAACCTACTAAGCCTCATGTGCTCAATTTTGGCTTGTTGGCACACCATACACTTGGCTACAAAGTCAGCCACATCCCTCTTCATACCACTCCACCAATACACCTCCATGAGGTCATGATACATTTTTGTCGAATTGGGATGAACAACAAAGCGCGACTCATGCACTTTAGCCAATACCCTTTCACGCAACCCATCTACGTCAGGAATGCATAATCTCTCTTGGTACCGTAAAGTACCATCATTACTGATCTCAAATACCATTACCTTTTGCCCACCTATATCACGCTTGATTTTTCTCAAGATAGTATCTAGTATTAGCTTCTCCTTGATTTTTACAGCAATAAATAATCAAACCACTTCCTGTACCATCACACCACCATCCTTGAAGTCTAAAAGACGGACTCCAAGATTAGCCAAGCGGTGAATATCCTTCAGGAATTCCTACTTCTTCTTTTCCACATGAGCCAAACTCCCCATGGACAACCTACTAAGAGCATCAACAACCATGTTAGCTTTACCTGGGTGGTAGTGAAGACTCATATCATAATCCTTGAGAAGCTCCAACCATGTTAGCTTTACCTGGGTGGTAGTGAAGACTCATATCATAATCCTTGAGAAGCTCCAACCATTTCCTCTGCCTGAGATTTAGTTCCTTCTGAGTGAACACATACTGTAGACTCTTATGATTAGAAAAGATGTCCACGTGCACTCCATAAAAATAATGCCGCCAGATTTTTAAAGAAAAAACCACCACTAAAAGCTCCAAATCATAAGTAGGACAATTCCTCTCATGCACCTTCAATTGCCTGGAAGTATAGGCTATCACCTTCCCATGCTGTATCAAAACACAACCAAGTCCTATTCGATACGCATCACAATAAACCACAAACCCCTCATTGCCTTAAGGCAATGTCAAAATCGGAGCCGAAGTTAGTTATCCTGAAGCTTCTCAAAACTACCTTCATAAGCCTCTGACTAAGAAAACTTTGCTTTCTTCTGAGTCAACTTAGTCAATGGGGCAACTATAGAAGAAAAACCCTCCACAAACCTTCTATAATACCCAACCAAACCTAAGAAACTCTGAATGTCGGTTGGAGTCGTGGGTCTAGGATACCTTTTAACCACAACCACCTTTTGTGGACCCACTATGATCCCCTCACTAGAAATAATATGACCAAGAAAAGTTACAGCGTTCAACCAAAACACATACTTGGAAAACTTGGTCTGCAATACCACACGAAGGTGATTGACGTGATCTACCTCACTCTTAGAATACACCAGGATGTCATCAATGAATAGAATGATAAAAAGATCCAAAAATTGCCTGAAAACTATATTCATTAAATCCATAAATGCAATCAGAGTGATAGTCAACCCAAATGACATCACCAAGAACTCAAAGTTCCCATACCGAGTTCGAAAAGCCATCTTAGAGATATCCACCTCCCTAATTATAAGTTGATTAAATCCATACCAAAAATCTATCTTAGAAAAGAACTTGACACCTTACAATTGATCAAACAAGCCATCTATTCTTGGAAGAGAATACTTGTTCTTAACCGCTACCTGATTCAACTTCTTATAGTCGATGCACATCCAAAGAGAACCATTCTTCTTGCGCATGAATAAAATTAGTGCACCCCACAGTGAAACACTGGGATGGATGAAACCCTTATCTAAAAGATCCTTAAGTTACTCCTTGAGTTCTCTCAACTCTGTCAGAGCCATTCTACAGGGAGGAATAAATATTGTACGAATGTGCAGAACCAAAGTCAATCTCCCTATCCAGAGGAACACCAAGAAGATCATTCAAAAAACTCATTTACCACCGAAATCGAATGAAAAAAAAGAACCTTCCGAGGTAAAATCTTTACTCGGACCAAATGATAGAGACACCCGTTAGAGATTAATCCTTGATCTATAAGAAAAGAAATGAACCCCCCCTAGGAGCTAGGGAACCAACCTCCCACTCAATAACTAGTTTACCAGGGAATCTAAAGACAACCTTACGGGTCCGAGAATCTAAGAATGCATAACAAAAGTTTAACCAATCCATCCCTAGAATAACATCAAAATCCACCATATCAAGTTCAAACAAATCAACCAAAGTATGCCTACTACCAACAGACACCACACACTCCCTATAGACCCTTTTGGCAATCACAGAGTCACTTACCAGAGTAAAAATAGAAAAAGGATCCTAATAACCTCGGGATCAAAACCAAAACACACAGCCACATATGGGGTCACATAATAAAGAGTAGACCTCGGATTAAGCAAGCAATACACATCACGATAAAAGAGTTATAACATAGTAGTCACAATATCAGGAGATGCCTCAGATTCCTGCGGAGTAGCAAGAGCATACAACATATTCTGACCAGTGCCAGTACCAAGAGCAGAAAAAATGCAAAAACAACACATTTGATGCAGGAGCAAAAGATGAAGAAACCGAAGCCTTACTCGCTCCCGAAGCACCCTTGCCAACTGAACAGTTTCTAAGCATATGGCCTGACTGATCATATTTAAAACATTTTTCCCTTCCCTCATCACAGAAACCCCTATACAACCTACCACAGAACAGACAAGGAGGGCATGGAGAAGCCGACTGTGCCCCACTCGCCTGATATTGGGAACCCTGTGCCTTATAATTATCACCACTCTGCTAATGCCTGCCATCTGAAAGCTTTGGGTAAGGAGCACTAGCTGTAGAGAAGGAAACAGAACTCCCCCACTTTTTTTGGCCACTTGCCACCATCCCGGACACCTTGCTGTTGAGCACTATCTTGTTCAGACAACCTGAACTTATTACCCTATCTTTCCCCAAACTCATGTTATTTCCTCTTTTCTTCTACCATCTGCTATATATGAATAATCAACCTAGAGATATCCATATCCTTGATTAGTAAAGCAGTCTTGCTTTCAAGGATCAACTCCCGAGACAATCTTGAGGCAAACTTCCTCATCCTAACCCTCACATCATCCACCATATCTGGAGCATACCTTGATAACTGATAAAACTTCAAGGCATATTCCCTGACTGATATCTTTCCCTACTTTAGATTAACGAACTCTTCCGTTTTCGCTTCCCTCAGTTTCTGAGGAAAGAAGCGGTCCAGAAAAGTATTAGAGAAAGTATCCCATAAAGACAACTTCTCAACATCATTATTTACCTTATCTCATTACTCATACCATCGGTACGCCATATCATTAAACTGATAAGCCGCAAAACTCACCCCTTCCATATTCACAACCTGCATCACCCTGTAGATTTTTTCTATTTTATCCAAGAAATACTGAGAATTCTCCTCTACCTTCACACTATTAAAAGTAGGAGGATTCATCTTCATAAACTGGCTAACCCTTGTGGCCTCAGCTGATGAAACACCAGAAGCACCTCGCTCAGCCTGAGCAGCAACCAACTGAGCAATAGTATGAATTGATTGCCAAAATTCTGCATTAGTTACCTCACCCTGAGGAGGACTACTAGAAACCGGTAGAACTCCAAATTTATCAAGGACTGGACCTCTAGACTGAGTATGAATATCCTGAATATTATGAGTCCCATTAACATTGTCCCCAGTTGGGACAGAAGAGTTACCTTATGTCTCAGATCGTCGAGGCATGATCTGAAAAGCAAATAAATCAGGATTAGAAAGGACCTTAGACCTTGCAACTTTAAAATAAAATACCAAGTAAGTAAAACATTCCTAAATGTCTTGTAGCCTCTCCCTTATAAGTGTGGCGTGCTACACACCCCTAAAATAGACTCTACTCGATATGGCTTGCTGGACTCCCAAATGACCATGAACCTAAGGCTTTGATACCAACTTGACATGACCTGACCAGAGACTTACCATAGTGGGCATTCTAAGTCCAACTAGGATCGGGGACCACCCTCAATACCCAACCCAACCGTCCAATGCATACCCTGAGTCGGATAAATTCTGAATATATAATAAGATAACGTGTAATTTCTCAATTTCAGACTCTAGGATAGGTCTATAACCGTGAACGACCCAATTAAGTCCAACCAACCAAAGCCCAACCAATATCGTAACCAAAGCCATAAACCAAAACCAAGTTCCATAACATAACATAAAAGGATGGAACTGTGAGAAATTTAGTCCAATGATGTCATCTCCAATGCCAATGCCAATACTAAGGCTGAAACCACTACCGATCCCTCCCATACCAACCCATAGAAGTTCTACAAAAGCCTCTAACCAAAAGAAAACTAATATTCGGTTGGGACATGCCCCCAACCATAGACAAAACCAATATCCATAAATAATCTAAAGTAAGTAAAAATGTCTATGAACATGAAATAAATCCTTACAAAATATGTAAGCTCACCATTTCAATCCAACCGAGCTGATCTCAAGTCCGAGCACTAAGCAGGAGAAGTGGTTCCTGCATCACGTGGGATACAACTGCTTGAGGACGAATTAGTGGGTGAACACTAGAAAGTACTCAAACCAACCAGTAAAACCAACCATATGCACACAAACCATACATACATATATATACACACACACATAAATATAACCATGCTGGAAAAGGGAACCGGGTTTAGCATGCATTTAAAACCATTAACTTGGGTATATGTAGCTTAACCGTCCTAAAACCATCCATCGGTATATAGGTTCAGTGTAACCCCCTGAACGGGCCCGTATGTATGTAGTCGCATGAACCGAAGATACCATAAGAGTAAGGGATTCTCGAGTACCCTCACTCTCCATGATACATATGTACAGTATACTCAGAGGATTCCCATGCACCTCATAGTATCATATATGATCGCCATGACCAACCCCTCATGTCGGCAAATATGAGTTTCTAGTATCCGTCTATTGGACTCACACCTTCACGATTATCTATCATACCCCTCCATTACTGCTCAATTAAAACCATTTCCATCCAACCAAACCATTAATCCATTATTATTAACCAAGTCTATGATTAGTGGTATCGTCATACCCACTATAATTTGCAAATAATGTCCTTATCCAACCTTAGTTTGAGGGGGAAGATAGAGTCTATTAGTCCAAGTGATGATCCACTTCCTCGATTCCCATGTACCCTACAGGTTACATTATCCAATTAACTAGGGAGAGTCCTATGTACCCCATAAGTGTTCCATTATTAAGTTGCTTGGGAGAATCCCATGTGCCCCACAAGTTGTTCATTAACATGTTTACTTAGGGGATTCCATTGTACCCCATAAGGATGTCCAATTAACCATTACCATGACCACAAAAAGCTTACGAATTAACCATTCCTAACCATTTATACCATTTAGGGTTCTATTAGCAAACCATACCATGCAATAGCTCCATTAAAAGTTCCATAATTTAGTAAAAGCATTATCAAAGGCATTTTATCAAACATGTTGGGAGCATAGAATTTCTAAAATCAATTTCATATACCAATTAACCATTACCATACAACCAATTGTTCAAACCACCATTAAATCATGTAAAAATATAATTTAAACATGGAAAAACCATAACCAAGTATTTATAACAAAAACCCCAACATATATTTGAAAACCCCAAAACCATACAATAATCAAGCCATGAAAACATTGTATAAAACATGCCTTTAGTTGTAACTAACAATGAAAGAGAAGTAATTTTCCTTAAATTAAGAAGATGATGGAGAGAAATCACCAACACAAGTCCCAAATTGACCACCTTAGTGAAAACCTAGTCTTCCTTTACCCAAAAGCCTTAGAGAGAATTATAGAATATTTAAGAGAGTTTTCTAAGTATTTAATGATAGAATAATAGGGTAAATAAATCCCAAGTGGGTTATAAGTCATGAGGCCTTAATAGGTTTAAGATGGGAAATATCCATATTACCCCTACTTAAACTTTATAAAAATTCCACATATGGGTATGACTCACCATACCAGTCGTACCCTTCCATATAAATGGTACCCACTACTCGTACCCTGAGCCTCCCATTTGGACAAATATTGTCCCCTGTATGACTTACCAAAACTAAGTCATACCCAAGCATACGACTAGTACCCTTGACTCGTACCCCTGGCAGAATAGAATAACAAGAGGTTTGAACACTGTCCACTATACAAGTCCATGGTACGACTCGTACCTTGGATTACGGCTCATGGTGAGCCACTTGTATTTAGATCCAAGTTATTTTACTAAGTCTCAAATCAAGTAAAGAAAAGAAACCAAATCGAACGACCCGTACCCATCCATACGACTCGTATCAACCCAAGTCGTACCTATTCCAGAAACCAGTCCAACCCACCAACCATGATACGATTACGATCATGATAATGGAAACTTTTTAGTTATTTTAAAGACCACCTAAAGAGTGCACAAGTCTTAGTGTGAAGGAGACCCAAAACCATCCCAAGCACACTTCATGGGCTGTATTTGGAGCCTTTTTCATTAAAAGGTCTTTTAGTTTTTTGTCTTTTATTTTGTAATGTAATATAAATTGAACATTGTAGGGTTTTAGTTGGTAGTTTTTATGAATGTTGAAGAAAGAACACTCCTCTTAGAGAGAGAGAGTCCACAACCGAAACTAGGGCATAGCATAAGGGTGGATTCTCTTGTGTGTTGCATTTTGCTTGATATGTTGGTGCTTGGGTGGTGGACGCCTTTCTTGTGTCAATTGTAAGAGTTAGGTGTTTGTTGTGTGAAGTGTTAAAGGTCCAAGAGTAGAATATGCTCTTGGGTTGTTAAGACTACATCAACACTTGTCTAACTATCTATCTTGTATCTTGTTTTAGTTTCAGCTTCTTGTGTTGTTAATGTAACTCGTTTGTTCTTGTTGATATTGTAATATTGTGGATCTTAAAGTTGTGTTGGTAAAATTGTTGTTGGATGGCTGTTTTGGTGTATTAACACCTTGTATCCTCTTCTTTCTTGTTCTAGATAGTGAATCCGAGAAAGGTACCCATTTGGTCCACAATTTGTTGTGATTTGTGGACTGTTTTGGGGTGTGATTTCGTGTTCCCTTGTTTGTTCCGTATCATTTGGTATCAGAGCAAGGCTGTTTTTTGTTCCCACAAAGCCAATCTTGGGTTTGATTAGTCAAAAAAAAAAAAGTTGATAAAAACTAAAAAATTCCAGAAAATAGCAATCTGTCTATTTTTGTGTTCTTGGCCAAAAATTGTGTTGTGTTGTTGTCTTGGCCGAGATTTTCTTGTTTTTCTTGACTAAGTTTTGTAGTTCTTTTGTTTGTCTAGTGTGTTTCTAGTGTTGGTTCTTTCTCACCAACACTAAAAGTGTCTAGATCTAAAGGTTGAGCTTATAATATTGACATTGTTGTTGTGAACTTGAAGTGTCCATGTGTTGATCCGTATTGTTGAAGGTTGGTGTTGTTGTTGTTGAGTTCTTGAGCTTGACCTTGTTTTATTGTTGTGAATTGGTGTCTTAAGAACTTCTTGTTAAAGTTGTTGTTGAAAGGTGGAACTTGACAAAGTGTTGATTAAAGTGTGAGACCAACTTGAACCTTAGACTCCAAGATTCAAAAGCTTGTGTTCTTGGTGTTCTTCACCAATCTTCTTCTTTTATTGAAAAAAAGTGGATGTTAGATCTAAGAGGGTGAAGGAAGGAGGTGTAGTATTTGTTAGTCATCAAAGACTTTTGCCACCACTTCCAACCACTCAAAGACTTTACAATCTTTTTCAACCAACTTCCATGTTTTGAGGGACTTGTTTTAAGGAAAAATACTACAAAAGTTCAAGTCTTGAAACTTGAGTTGAAAAAGAGTTCCAAGACTTATTCTTTCCCTCCTTAAATAATTCCACCAATCCAGATCAAAAATTGGTCAAGACTTGAACCTTGGACAATAAAACTTGCCAAAACTGTGACCAATTGAAGATTGCCACATCATCATATTTTTACTGTTCACCGACAATTTTTAAGCTCAAATTTTAGATTTCTTAGTTTCATTTTATTGTTTCTTTAGTTTCGTTTATTGATTCCATTACTAACTTACAAGCTAGTACTAGAATGTAAGTTAGTTTTGAAATCGTTCTTCGTGTATACGTTCCTTTATATGTCTTATTCTTTTGATTCGTTGTAATACTTGGTCCTCCTCTCAATGCCTTATGGAGTACAAGCATGGTTTCGATACTTGTGAGATTAAAGTGTGAAAAATCCTAGAGACAAAACAATAGAGAGGGAGTGTGAGGACCATTCTTGTACAACTAACTTGTTTGTTGTTTTGTAGGTAACTTTTGGCCATAATGGAAACCATTTTGGCCCTCCTTGATGCTTTGTCTCGAGAACTTGCTAGGGAAAATGTGGGTCTTGAAAAAATTGACTCGGATGTGGTAACTATGAGTGAGAGGTTGGATCGAATGGACAGTCGAAGGAACTCTTGTGCTTTTACTCTCGAAACTTTACTTCCAATAACCAATCCTCCAATACCACCACATAATGCCACAATCCAAGCTCCAAATAGCCCTCAAAACCGAGAACAAGATAGACCACTTCGCCCATAAGTTGATCAAGTCCAACAAGGAGGAATTGGAATCCTATTTTCTCTCATCCAAACTCCACAACCGAAACCCCACTTAACCAAAGCAAGCCTCTCAACCGAAGCTCCACTACACCAAACCCGACATATCCATATAGAGGAGAATGGTATATAGGAACATGAAGGATATGGTGTCTACGATAATACTTGTATGATGGTAGAAGACTTGTTTAGGATGAGATTGAAGACAAGGCTCAAGATGGAGAGGAAACCGAGGTTTAAAATGAAGATGTTAGCCGAGACTTGTTCTCATTGTATCCTCGAGTTCCCGTTGTTTTTTTTTGTGGACTATTTTGTGCACTGTCTTGATGTTTTGTGGACTATTTTGGGTGGTTTCTTTTGGAGGGCCAATTGCACGAGGTGAAGCCGTGAATTTGTGGTCAAATTCCTCTCAAGATGGAAAGGATGATACAAGTACGATCATGATCATGGACACTTTTTGAGTATTTTGAAGACTACCTAAAGAGTGCAAAAGTCTAAGTGTGAAGGAGGCCCAAAACCATCCCAAGCACACTCCATGGGCTGTTTTTGGAGCCCTTTTCATTAAAGGGTCTTTTAGTCTTTTTGTCTTTTATTTTGTAATGTAATATAAATTGAACATTGTAGGGTTTTAGTTGATAGTTTTTATGAATGTTGAAGAAATAACACTCCTCTTAGAGAGAGAGAGTCCACAACCGAAACTAAGGCATAACATAAGGGTGGATTCTCCTGTGTGTTGCATTTTGTTTGATATGTTGGTGCTTGGGTGGTGGACGCCTCTCTTGTGTCAATTGTAAGAGTTAGGTGTGTGTTTTGTGAAGTGTTAAAGGTCCAAGAGTGGAATATGCTCTTGGGTTGTTAAGACTACATCAACACTTGTCTAACTATCTATCTTGTATCTTGTTTTAGTTTCGGCTTCTTGTGTTGTTAATGTAACCTATTTGTTCTTGTTGCTATTGTAATATTGTGGAGATTCATCTTGTGTTGCTAAACTTGTTGTTGGATGGCTGTTTTGGTGTATTAACACCTTGTATTCCCTTCTTTCTTGTTCTAGATAGTGAATCCGAGAGAGGTCCCTATTTGGTCCACGATTTGTTGTGATTTGTAAACTATTTTGGGGTGTGATTTCGTGTTCCCTTGTTTGTTCCTTATCAAACCAACAATTGTCAGCATACTACTAAGGGATACCTCTCGTACCCCATTATACGACTCGTACACACCGGTCGTATGTTGTCCAGAACCCAGAAATTTGAAAAATTTTCTAATTACCAAAACCCAAGGTGTTTTAATTAAGGATCCTCTTATATTATGGCATAACTTAAAAGAGAGATATGACCACCTGAAGATGATCGTACTTCCATAGACACATTATGAATGGACCCATTTGAGATTATAAGATTTTAAAAATATAATTGCATATAATTCCGCCATGTTTAGAATTAAGTCACAGTTAAATTTATGCGAAGAAAATATCAGCAATCATGACATTCTAGTGAAAACATTCTCTACCTTTCCTGCCTCAAGTATGCTCCTACGACGATAATACTGAGAGATGGAATTCAAAAAGTATTCTAAACTGATTTTGCATCACCTTGTTGCGGAACAACACGATGATCTTTTGATGAAAATTATGAAAGCCGACTTACTGGTACTACTCTATTTTCTAAAGTAAATACTGTAAATTTTCACCAAACTAGGCGTGAAAGAGGCCCTGCCCCCAATCGTGGACGTGGTCATGGTCGTGGCCATGATCGAGGAAGAAATTTTAATTAGGATGTTAGTCTTGCAATAAATAATGACCCTCATCACCAGCAGTGCAAAGGAAGGTTGAAAATATTGAAGCAGTGCAAAGTAAAAATTCAGAAAATAAATGCTATCGGTGTAGAAGAAAGGGGCACTGGTCAAGTACTTGTCGTATGACAAAGAATCTATTTATTCCCTATTAGGCATCCCTCAAGAAAATGGATAACAATATAGAAGCAAACTTTATCTCCGAAGATAATGTTGAGCCTATGAATTTAGATGACCATATTTTTTTGCAATCCCTGAAGAAAATGTTAGTCACCTTGTCGGTGATGAATCTTCAATAATCTGAGTATTTTATTTTTTTATTTGTTGTATTAGTTTATATTTGCGTTAGTAGTATCTCGCTAGTCTTGTAAATAAATAAAGTTTGTATAATACATTATGTGCTAGTAATGCTATAATATTTATTTTATTTATATTTTCATCTTGAAAAATATATGGATACTCCTCAAATTTTATTTGGATCAATAATCGATCGTGACGATATTTGTGTAATTGATAGTGGGACAACGCACACCATATTTAAAGATGAGAAGTTCTTTTCCTACTTACTTTGGAGACAAGCAAATGTTGCAACAATCTCTAATAATTCAAAATTAATTGAAGGCTCCGGAAGAGCTACTATATTTCTGCCTAAGAGGACAAAACTGGTTATTGATATGCATTGTTATCTTCTAAATCTCCAAGAAACTTATTAAGTTTTAAAAATATACGCCGAAATGGATATCATGTTGAGACAATAAATGAAGTGAATATTGAATATCTTGGCATTATCAAGAAAATCTCAAGCCAGAAACACGAGTTGAAAAAGTTACCAACTTTGTCTTCGAGCTTATATTATACAGAAATTAGTACAGTTGAAGCACACTTTATCATAAATGAGAAGTTTACTGATCTAAATACATTTGTTCTTTTGCATGATCGAATAGCCCATCCTAGCTTAATAACAAATAAGATGAGTCATTGAAAACCTTGGATGAACTGAAATCTTAATCCAACTCGGTGCTAAATACTATTCTTAACCTGGTTATACTAATAGCTCATATAAAAATGGTGTTCTAAAACTGGATCAAAAGCTAACTTGTCTGAAGGTATTCTAAAGACTGTATAACTTGAAAACTAAACATGCATATTCATGCTAAATTCTAGTATTCTGAAAACATAATCAAAACATGTGAGATTTACTGTAGAATTAGGCTAGTATTAAATCATGGGAACAATATGATATAATTGATGTAAAGTTATGGAAAAACATGTTTAAAATTATGGAAAAACATGTCATCGTAGTGTAAACATCACGGGAAGACTGAAATTGAAGGAAATTCATAAACTAGGTATGAACCCTAATACAAGAATCACGAAATACTTAGTTTTTCTGATTTCTTTTGGACATAATGGGTGAAAGGATATCCATTGTTAAATCTCGCGTACATGAGTGAAGAAATCATGCTAATACTTGAGAATTTTTGAAACTTTCTTAGAAGAATCCTAACTTGCCTTGAGAGAACTTTAAGCGTATAAATTAATATTTTTGAGTGTTTTCGAATTGTGAGGACAAAGGGTCGACTGAAATCCCCTAAAATGACTTAGTTTAGGAATTAAAACAATGAAAATTACAAGTTTGACTCTAATAAAATCGTCCAAATTATGGACAATCAGTTTCTATGGGTCTCACTACAACTCGTGATATCTAATCATAACTCGTAGGATGAGTCAAGGTTTCTGGTAAGGTTTCTCAGTGCCACCCACGACTTGTAGTCCCAACTTACAAGTTGTGAAGAGGACTCGTTGTCCCTGGGAAAATACACCCTTTTTATTATTTCTTGTTCTTTTATTATTTTTATCTATATTATTTTATCTTGAGTTGGGGGTCTATCAGAAACAACTCTCTATTTCTTGTTCTTTTACTATTTTTATCTAGATTATTTTATCTTGAGTTGGGGGTCTATCAGAAACAACTCTCTATACCTCAGCTCTGAGATAGTGGTATGGACTGTGTACACTTACCCTCCCCAGACCTCACTTGGTGAAAATATAGAGGGTATGTTGTTGTTGTTGATGTTTTACTGCTCAAAAGAATCCAACCACTACTCATCTAAGCAAACCAGGACTCGTGATCTGAGTTGTGGTGATATGGGACTTGAGCTGGTTGTGGTACTACTTCTACAAGTCATCCCATGACTCTTGGTGTCACTCTATGACTCGTTGATTGAGTCATTTTGAGAATTTTTTTTCTTGTTTTCTGTGCTAAATCTGAAATAAAATTCTAGGGACTTTTGGGTATTATATAAGTTCATTTGAAAAGTATTCTTCGAAACATATAAGTCATCCAAACATGAGAAAATTGAAAAATATTTTTCAGAAAATATTTTCTTTATACCAAACACACTCTATATCTTTAATTTTCTCTTCCGTTTTTTTATTAAATCAATATTATTTGGGAAAAGGGTCAAATATGCCCATAAACTTTGAAAAAATGTTCAGATATATCATCCGTTAAAATTTTAGCTCACCAATGGCCTTTACCATCCAAGTTTTGGACAATATATACCCTTGTTGTCAAGTTTTGAGTCATATATACTCCAGTTGTCAAGTTTTGGGTCATATATACCCCTGTTGCCGTTAATTGCTTTGCTAAAAAATTTCAACCCCTTTTTTCCTCTTTTTTAAGAAATTAGATTTTTCACGTCACTTTTTAATTGTCACATCACATATAATTAAATCCATCCCTTCTTCTACACATTAACCATCTGCCAAATGCTCTCATCTACCTCACAATCTCTTCGGATTTTCTCTATTTTATCGAAATTTCTTTGTTGTGTTTTTCGATTCTTGCATAACCCCAAGAATAATCAAGTTAAAAATGAGAAAAATCAAGAACACCCTATAAGAACTCAATGCACAATTGCGATAAAAATCAAGAATTAAAGTATTTATCAACTGCAAAATACTTTAGTATCATCAACCGACTCCATCTTCCTCACCACCGTCAACTCCAACATCAAGAATAAGAAGAATAAGAAAAATCGAAGTGAAAAATTGGGTTGTACAAGTGTAAAAGTGGCAGTCCATATAGAGACAACAAAACAAGTTGTCAATTAAGAGGATACATTTTATATGTATGTATATATGTATGAGAGGAGTGGTTATGCAAGAATCTAAAAATACAACAAAGAGGTTTTGTCAAATTAGAGAAAATTCAAAGAGATTATGAGGTAGATGAGAGCATTTGACGGACGTTTAATGTGTAGAAGAAGGACTGAATTTAATTATATGTGATGTGAAAATAAAAAAGTGATAGGACAAATATAATTTCTTAAGAAAAAAAGAAAAATGGGTTGGAAAATTCTAGCAAAGCAATTAACGGCGACAGGGGTATATATGGCCTAAAACTTTGTAACCGGGGTATATATTGCCCAAAACTTGACAACAAAGGTATATATGGACCAAAACTTGGACGTCAAGGGTATACGTGAGATAACCTTTTAATGGAAGATATATCTGAACATTTTTGCAAAGTTTGGGGGCTTATCAAAATCTAAGAGATGACATTACAGTTGAGAAAAAAATTACTCATTTCATCTCAATTTATGTTTTATGTGATGCTTTTACTTTTTGAAATTAAAACTATACATGTTTGAATTATATTTTAAATATTTTTTAATAACATTGAAATAAGAAGGAAAAGGGTCAAAATTACCTTTTTACTTTAAAAATTTAACTAAATATATCCCTTGTCATACTTTTGGGCCAAATTTATCCTTGTTGTTATACTTTGGGGCCAAGTTCATCCTTCTACTTTGAAAAATTGGTTAAATATATTCTTCGTCATACTTTTAAGTCATATTTACCCCTCTACTTTGAAAAAGAGTTAAATATATTTAGCCAATTTTTCAATGTATAGGGGTAAATTTAGCCAATTATATCTGAATTATTTTTGATAAAAAAATTTATCAACCAAATTTAATTTATAATATTAAGTTGAACTAATTCAATTAAACTTCAAAAATTAATTAAATTGACTCTTAATTGCCATATAATTTGGGGTCGGGTGAATACAAGTTTACCTTATACTTAAAATATCACTGTTTTTATATTCTCCTATATTAGAAGTCACAGTGAGCAAACACAAGTCCCTCGACATGCATTCTTGTCGACTTCTCCGTAATTTTACTATATCATCCATAATTAATTATTATATGTCATTTATGCATTAAAAAATTAATAATATTTTAAAAAAAAAAGTAAAATAGACATTTATGACATGTCTATTCCGCTGCTTCAATCGTAATTTTACTATATCACTCCTAATTAGTTATTATAAGTCATCTAAATATTAAAAAATTAATAATATTTAATATAAAATAAACTTTACGTCTTATATGATGCCCACTTAAATCTTTTTAACATGTATTTTATAAAAAAATTTCAATAGCATTTTTAATTAATTATTATAAGTTATTTAAGACATGTCTGTTTCGCTACTTCAATCATGAATTTATTATATCGCCCCTAATTAATTATTATGGACATCTAAGCATTGTGTCACTTAAATTAGAATATACGAAGAAATATTATAAATTACAATATTTAAAAAAAAAATTATTTAAAACGTATAATTGACTATCAATGCCGCAAAAGTTTGGACAAGGAGAGTGATATATATTATTTGGAAATTATATAAAAAGTATTATAAATTATAATAGTTAACAACCTAAAATATCTAAAAGTTAATTAATATGTTATATATTTTTAAAAAATACATAAAAAATATATTAATCACAATAATTAACAACTTAAAAAAATTAAAAGATATAAAATATTTAGTTGACTGTCGAAATTATATCAGTGCCACTCAAATTGGAATATAAAAAAGGAATTATAAATCTCAATAATTAAAAACTTAAATTATTTTACAAATATAACTGACTAACAATGGAACAAAAGTTTAGACAAGGAAAGTAACATTCATTATTTGAAAATTACATAAAAGATATTCTAAATTACAACAGTTTACTAACTTAAAGTATTCGATTATATATGTGCTAATTACTATGTGAAAAGTAATATAAATCACAATAATTAACAACTGTAAATATTTTATTTTTTTTAAAAAAAAAAATTGATTGTCTCTCAAAATTATATGGATGTCATATTAACAACTTAAAATATTCTTATGCAAATTTCATTAATCTAAATATAATAATATATGTCTAATTAAGAATTTGTCAACCAAACAAATGAAAATTTTAATTAAATGATAGAATTATACAAAATATAAAATTTTCAAGGATCAATATTGGGTCTGTGGGTAGCACGACATAGCCACCTAGTTACATATATATATATATAAGGCACAATGAAGCAGCTGAAGCAGGCTACTCATGGTCAACATGCCTGCTTCAGCTGCTTCAATCGTGATTTTACTATATTATCCTTAAGTAATTATTATAAGTCATTTACGTATTACAAATTAAAAATATTTAATTAAAAAATTAAAATAAATATTTAGGACATGACTGCTTCAGCTGTTTCAATCGTGATTTTACTATATCACTCATAATTAATTATTGTAAGTCATTTAAGTATTAAGAAATTAATAATATTTAATAAAAAAAGTAGAGATAAAATGATAAAAAAAAATTATGTTTTAAATTAACTTGACGTCTTATATGGGACCACTTAAAAAAATGCTCAAGTATTTTTTATAATAATTTTACTATGTCACTTTTGTTATGATATATATCAATTATAGTCAATGACTATCAAGATCTTTCAAGATCTATTTTATGTCTATCAAGATTTGATGTATTTGTCTTTTAGTGTGAAACTAGGGGCAAATTCCCCCTATAAATAGAAGAGTTTCCTTCATTGTAAATCATCCCTCAAGAGAAGAAAATAAGAATCACTCTCTCTATTCTCTCTACTTTTCTTCTTGTTCTTTATTGTTTTATAACACGTTATCCGCACGAAACTCTACCATCTCAAATTTGAAGGTTAAGGCTAAGGTATTATTATTTTTCTTCCTTTTTTATGAGCCGTGACCAACTGGGCGTAGCCGTGACCAATGAGGATCGATCCACATGTGGGGAGCCGCACATTGGGCCGTGGCTCGGAGTGGTGGCATGTGTGCCAGTAGTGGTGGCCTGGACCCAAGAGAGGTGCCAGTCGTGACCAACTAGGCATAGCCGTGACCAACAAGGATCGATCCACGCGTGGAGCCATGACTCGAAGTGGTGGCCTGTGCGTTAGGAGTGGTGGCCTGGACCTAAGAGGGGTGTCAGTCGTGACCAAGTAGGCTTAGTTGTGACCAACGAGGTCGTTGATTCTCAAGCGCAGGCGATTGTTATGAACCAATTGTTCCACATTGGAAGAATAGAGAATAGAAAGTAATTATTATTTCACTTGAGGGATGATCTACAATGAAGGAAACCCTTCTATTTATAGGGAGAATTTGCCCCTAGTTTCACACTAAAAGACAAATACATCAAATCCTGATAGATATCAACTAGATCTTATTAGATCTTGATAGACATTCACTATAATGTAAATACATTTATAACACTCCCCCTTGAATGTATAGATAGATAATGTGCCTCGTTAAAACCTTACTAGAAAAATCCCAGTAGGAAAAAAAATCTAGTGAAGGATAAAGAGTACACATTTCTAACAATACGCATATCGGCTGCCTCATTAAAAACCTTACAAGGAAAACTCAGTGCGACAAAACCTCGTAAGGGAAAAAGATTGCAATGCGTATTAACTCTTCCTAATGAGAACATCCTTGAACCTTTGCATCCCGATCTTGTGCACCATCTTCTTAAAAGTTATAATTGGAGAAGACTTGGTGAATAAATCAGCCACATTTTCACTTGAACGAATCTGTTGCACGTTGATATCACCATTCTTTAGTAGCTCGTGTATGTAGAAAAGCTTTGATGAAGTGTGCTTCGTTCTATCTCCTTTTTATGAATCCTCCATTAAGATATGCTATGCATGATGCATTATCTCCGTATAAAATTGTGGGTAGATTGTCATATTTCACACCATATTTTTCTCGAATGAGATGTATCAATGACCTCAACCATACACATTCTCGGCTTGCTTCATGAATAACTATTACCTCAGCATGATTCGATGAAGTGGCTACGATAGATTGCTTTGTATATCTCCAAGATATTGCAATACCACCACATATGAACACATAGCCTATTTGAGACCGAGTTTTATGTAGGTCAGATAAGTACCCAAAATCAGTATGACCAATAAGATCGGGATTGCAAACTTGCTAACAAATTAACTAAAAAAAAAGGCTATATCAGTCCTTGTAGTATTTGCAAGATACATTAGTGTATCAATTGCACTAAGAAATGGTACTTCATAACCAAGGAGTTCCTCATTCTTTTCTTGAGGTCGGAATGGATCCTTATTCAATTTTTGCATGTTTCTCATTTAAGAGAATACTCTATTACTTTTGAAAACTCTCCAATAGTTTCAATGATACTCAAATCATCAAATTATATCTTACGAGGATAATAAAAAGTTTTTCAGAAACTTTATATGCTTCAGGCATTTTGAATTCTTTAGAGATTTTCATATGGATGTTTGTCAAGTAACAATATCCAACATGTCAAGTGTGACATCTTCAAGTGTCTGGACTGAAAATCAAATAAGTTTTACGCTTACCAAAATACATCCTTTCAGGTCAATTGATAAATATTTCTACATGAGCATGCTTAAATTAATGTAGAATTCAGGTCCTCATAATCTTTTATAATATTACGATATTGTATCAAAGATATCATCGACGATTTCTTATTTTGTATCGGTTCACAATGTGACATAACATTTTGAGATCTCATCACTTCATTATTTTTAGGTACTTAAACCTCTCATAAGGTTTCATAAAGTGTTATATCGTAGGCTCTTCAAGAGAACATTGCCTTCTTATCATGATTATTTGCTCTTTATCCTTTTCAAGGATTATTTCATTTGGAACTGATTGGTCTATCATGCTTCACTCATGCATAGACTTTATCCTTTAAGGACATAAAATAGGAGCACTTGCAGCTAAATATGAGATGCTTTTGGCATTTGACTTGAATTATCTTTTGAATGGGGATCTGGTGATAATTCCTAACATATTTTATAGTTGCTTATAATCTCCCCCTTATGTTAGGAAAACTAATAGACATCCTCCATATTCTTTGAGAAATCCATCTTTGTGAATCATGGCATATTTATTAATCGTATACCGCACATCAAAACTATTAGATGGAATAGTTGGTTCCTGACCTTAAATCAATTGAGAGGAAAAAAATAATCATAATATATTGATCTAATGCATACAAGTACTATTGTATGCAATATATCATATTTCATACCAATACATGAAACTTTGTTCTCATTAGTAATGGTTCAGCTATTTATGGAAGGCATTCAATGTTAAACTATCATCATCAAGATGAATTATCTTGATTACACAATTTGAAAATTATGTTCAATTTATATTGAACAAGTAACTTTATGAATGTCAAACGTAGGTTGACCATGAATGTATATGTGATTATCTTATTGATGCATCTTTTCAACATATCACATGATAGGTGAACGGACCCTTATTCACCTTCTATTCTTTTCAGATTTTGAGGGATTCAATCCCAAAATTAGTTGGTCCAACCAACTTATCATGAGAACAAGCAACATTAAAGTTCATGAAGAATTTTCTAATTCTTCAATATATGTTCAATACTCAGTATGCACATCTTCGGGATATCGCAATCGTTCATGTCAACTTATGAACTTTTAATCTAGTAAACTCCAAGTTTACCATGATATGTGTTTTTGCTTTAGTAAATTTCAGATTTACTATTATATGAATAAATTTTAGATTTACTACTTCAGAAGTAGATTTTAAAATAACTCATCTCAGCTAATCTGCCTCTTTCGGAGGTGAGTTGTCATACCATCACAATCAAGTACACGTTTATATTAATAAGCTTCACTAAATATTATCACATTCACCCCAGGGAATGGATCTGTGCTTATAATAATCAAAATTCCCATTTCCCAAGAATGAAATATAATCGTGTCTTAAGCCTATCAAATTATGATAGCTTATATATATCTTATAACCACTTTCATCATATTGCTACTTCAGGAGCAAATTAAGGCATACATATGATGTAGAGAATTTTCTCTAGCATATCTTATAATCATAATAAGCGTATGAAAATATTATCACTTTTGATGATTATTATCATATTGTCTCTCCACGCTTATATTCGTGCATTCAATCACTTGTCTTCTTTCAACAATGAAGCAAGTTGTCAACTTTTAGATTTATGCTACCATATTCACTTCATGGAATAGAGCATATTAATGGGATATGTTTCATGACCTTTTATTAAACACCTATTATTTTGCCTTAGCCATCAAAATATCATCAATATGGTGTATTGAGATTCAAACTCAACATCTTATCCATATAAAGGCGTCTTAGGTATGAATCGATGGGACTTGAACCCAACATATTATTATCCTTTTTGATAATATTGTTCTTGAGGAATAAATTTAAAATATAAATGGTTTCAAACTAATTATTTTTTCTCAAATCCAATAATAATTATATTAGTAGTAGCAAAAGAAAGATAACATAACTAATTACTAACCTTGAAATCGTTCAGATTTATAATCTCACCTTGTTTGGCAAAGTCTCGTGCTGATAACGTGTTATAAAATAAAAAAGAATAGAGAAGTGCACTTAAAGATGATCATCCTCCCGAAAGCACGTTATGAGTGGATGTATCTAAGATTTCAAGACTACAAGTCTGTTCATGAATACAATTTTTCCATTTTCAGAATTTCTTCTCAATTGAAACTATGTAGAGAGATGGTTAATGATGATGATATGATGGAAAAGAAATTCTCCACTTTTCATGCCTCTAATATGCTATTACAGCAGCAATATCGAGAAAATAGTTTCAAGAAGTATACTGAACTGAGTTCTCATCTTCTCATGGCTGAACAAAATAATGATTTGTTGATGAAAAATCATGAGAACCGATCAACTGAATCTACACCATTCCCTGAGGTAAATGATGTGCACGCTCACCATACAAGGCACGGAAAAGGTCGCGGCCCTGGTCGTGGACGTGGTCTTGATCGTGATGACCAAGAAAGAAAATATGTTCCGGGTGTTAATCATTCATCTAACAAAAAGAAAAAAAATGAGAAACGTGAAACAATTACTTATTTTCGATGTGGTGGAAAAAGACACTATTCATGTGACTGTCGTTCTCTCAAGAACTTAGTGGACCTTTATCAAGCATCACTAAAGAAGAAAGAGAGAAATCTCGAGGCTAACTTTCTCTATGAAAATAATGTTGACATCACATGCTTGGATGTAGCAGACTTTTACGAGCACCCTGAAGGAAAGATTGATCACTTGATTGGTGATGGTTCCGTAAACATGGAAGAATGAATTCTTTTAAAAAAAAAATTGTTGATAAGAGTTAGAGAATAAAAATCATGTAAAAGTAGTTGTTTGCATGAGTATTGGTTTTTAATTCGTATTGATTTGTTCAATTATATTATTATAATTTATTATTGAAGTGAATGGAATTTCAATTTCGTCATTATTAAATAATAAAAAGAAGGAAAAAGACGACGACGATATGTGCAACTTGCACGAACTTCTGTTGTGTTCATTATTGCATATTAATATTTTGCATGTTAATATTTTTAGTTTTGCATGTTAATATTAACATTAGTTTTACATGTTAATATTCTTAATATAATATTCACATATAGTCATTACTTATCCATATGTGTTCAAAAAATATAATATAATAATATTATATTTGCATATTAACGTACTGGATAAAATATAATATAATAATATTATATTATTATTGTATGTATTGCAAGATATTGTTCCGTACTACTAATTATAAATAATATATTACGTATTAGATTCCTTATTAACTATCATATGTTTCAATAGTTTTTGGACATTTTTTTTAATTGCTTAATAATGTCAGATTAATAATTTTTTATAGTATAAGCTTTCACTTTGTACAAAAATTTAATATATATATCTTATTTGGTGTATGTTATTTTATTTGAAGATATGGATAATTTTCAAAGTAAGCTGTCAAATTGTGAAGATATATGTTTGATTAATTCTGGCACTATACATATGATATTCAAAGACGAGAAATATTTCTCTTATCTAAACATGGGCAAGATTAATGTCACTACAATTTCTGGTAGTGCTAATTTGATTGAAGGCTTCAAAAAAGCCATTATAATCTTGCCCAAGGGAACTAAACTCATCATAAATAATGCTATGTTTCTCCTAAGTTCCGGAGAAACTTGATGAGTTTTAAAGATATCTGTAAAAATGGTTATCATATCAAGACAATTGATGAGATGAATCTTGAATATCTTGGTATCACCAAGAATGTCTCTGGGGCAGACATGTGTTATTGAAAAGTTCCCTGTTTTATCTTCTGGCCTGTAATGGACAAAGATTTGTGCAATTGAGGCACATTCTATAGTAAACCAAAAGTTTACTGATTCCTATACTTTCATACTTTGGCATGATCGTCTGGAACATCCAGGAACAATAATTATGAGATGAATCATAGAAAATTCAAATAGGCATCCATTAAAGAACTTGAAGGTTCTTTCGAATAGTGAATTTTCATGCAATGCTTGTTATCAAGGCAAGCTGATTGTGAGGCCATCGCCAACAAAAGTTGGGATTGAGTCCCCCACGTTCTTGGAATGCATACATGGGGATATTTTTGGACTCATTCACCTACCTAGTGGGTCATTTAGATACTTTATGGTGCTAATAGATGCTTCATCTAGATGGTCTCATGTGTTTCTTTTGTCATCTCTTAACTTAGCATTTGCAAAATTGTTGGCACAAATAATACGATTACGGGCACAATTTTCCTGATAATAAAATTAGGTCTATTCACCTTGATAATGCTGCAGAATTTTTATCCCAAGCATTTAATGACTATTGCTTATCGATTGAGATAAGAGTGATAAGAGTGAAACATCCTGTACCCTATGTTCACACTCAAAATGGTCTTACTGAGTCATTAATTAAATGTCTGTAGTTGATAGCAAGACCATTTCTTATGAAAACTAAGTTGCCCACTTCTATTTGGGGTCATGAAATTTTGCATGCTACAACACTTGTTCGTCTTAGACTGATAAATTATCATAAATTTTCTTCGTTGCAATTGGTTTTGGGTCAAGAGCCTAATATATCTCATTTGAGAATTTTTAGGTGTGGTGTATATGTGCCTATAGCACCACCAAACCGCACCAAGATGGCCTCCCAAAGAAGGTTAGGAATTTATGTTATATTTGAATCACCCTCCATTATTCGCTAGCTTGAACCATTAACGGGAGATATGTTCACTGCTCGATTTGCAGATTGTCGGTTTGATGAGATAGTTTTCCAAAATTAGGGGAAGAAGATAGTGACATCAAAAAAAAAAATTTGTGGAAAAATCCATCACTATCTCATCTTGATCCACGTGCTTCTATTTGTGAGAAAAAAGTAAAAAAGATTATTCATCTGCAGAAAATTGCAAATCAAATGCCGGACGCATTTATTGATTTGAAAAGGATCACCAAATCACATATTCCTATAGAGAATGTCCCAATTCAAATTGATGTCTCTAAAGTACCATCCACTAGGGTCATAGCTAATGAATCTAAAGCACGCTTGAAGCGTGGCAGACCATTAGGTTCTAAGGATCTAAATCCTAGAAAAAGAAAAACAAATGGTCAAGATGACACTATGAAATATCCTCATATGAAAGCTCAAGATTTGAGCAATTTTGATATTCCTGAAGGATTCAATGAGCCTGAGACTCAAGAAAATGAGGAACTATCCATAAATTCAAGTGATGTTGAAACTAATTTGAATCGATTTGAAATAGTAGTGGATCATGTCTTTGCATACAATGTTGCAACAAAAATCATGCAAGATAGAGAGGATCTTGAACCTCGGTCTGTCACAGAATGTTGACAAAGAAATGATTGTCCAAAATGGCAAGAAATAATTTAATCTGAATTGAATTCACTTGCCAAACGTGAAGTTTTTGGACCTATAACTCAAACACCTAATGGTGTTAAGCCTATTGGCTATAAATGGGTTTTTATGCGAAAAAGAAATGAGAAAAATGAAATACAAAGGTATAAAGCACGCCTTGTTGCACAAGGATTTTTACAACGGCTTGGTGTCGATTATGATAAGACATATTCACTAGTTATGGACGCAATAACATTGCGTCATCTTTTTAGTTTCACTATCCATGAGAGACTTGAAATGCATTTGATGGATGTGGTAACAGCCTATCTATATGGATCACTTGATAATGAGATATACATGAAAATTCCTGAAGGATTTAAAAAGTCAAAAGCATATAGTTCAAAGCCTCGGGAAATGTATTCCATTAGATTGCAAAGATCATTCTATGGTTTGAAGCAATCTGGACGCATGCGGTATAACCGTCTTAGTGAATATTTATCTAAAGAAGGTTATACGAATGATAAAATTTTCCCATATGTTTTTATAAAGAAAACAACGTCGGAGTTTGTTATACTTGCTGTCTATGTCAAAGACATAAACCTTATTGGAACGCCAATAGATATTCAAAAGGCAATTGATTACCTAAAGAAAGAATTTGAGATGAAAGATCTTGGAAAGACAAAGTTATGCCTTGGTTTGCAAATCGAGCATTTGACAAACGGTATCTTTGTCCATCAATCTGCCTACACATAAAAGGTATTGAAATGATTCTATATGGATAGAGCACATCCATTAAGTACTCCGATTGTTGTTTGATCACTTGATGTGAATAAGGATCCATTCCGACCTCAAGAAAAGAATGAGGAACTCCTTGGTCCTGAAATACCATATCTTAGTGAAATTGGTGCACTAATGTATCTTGCAAATACTACAAGGCCTGATATTGCCTTTTCAGTAAATTTGCTAGCAAGGTATAGCTCTGCTCCCACTAGGAGACATTGGAATGGGATAAAACACATATTACGGTATCTAAAGGGGGCTACCGATATGGGCTTATTTTGTTCTAAAGATTACAGTTCCGATCTTGTTGGTAATGATGATGCTAGGTACTTATCTGACCTATATAAAGCTCGGTCTCAAATAGGTTATGTATTCATATGTGGGGGTACTGCCATTTCTTGGAGATCAACAAAGCATTCTATCGTAGCCACTTCATCAAATCACGCTGAGATTATAGTTATTCATGAAGCAAGCCGAGAGTGTGTGTGGTTGAGGTTCATAATACATCTCATTCAAGAAAAATGTGGCTTAAAATATGAAAAAATACCCACAATTTTATATGAAGATAATGCAGCATGCATAGCACAATTGAAAGGTGGATTCATAAAAGGAGATAGAACGAAACACATTTCGCCAAAGCTCTTCTATACACATGAGCTCCAAAAGAATGGTGATAGTGACGTACAACAGATTCGTTCAAGAGACAATGTGGATGATTTATTCACCAAGTTTCTTCCAATTGAAACTTTCAAGAAAATGGTGCACAAGATCGGAATGCAAAGATTCAAGGATGTTCTTATTAGGGAGAGTTAATACACGTTGTACTTTTTTTCCCTTATGAGGTTTTGTCCCACTGAATTTTTCTTGTAAGGTTTTTAATGAGGCAGCCTATATGCGTATTTTTAGACATTCAAGGGGGAGTATTATGATATATATCAATTATAGAGAATGTCTATCAAGATCTATTTGATGTCTATCAGGATTTGATGTATTTGTTTTTTAGTATGAAACTAGGGGCAAATTCCCCCGATAAATAGCAGGGCTTCCTTCATTGTAAATCATTCCTCAAGAGAAGAAATAAGAATCACTCTCTCTATTCTTTCTACTCTTCTTCTTGTTCTTTATTATTTTATAACAACTTCTAATTAGTAGAATAGAAGAAAAAACATTATAAATCACAATAATTAAAAAATTTCAATAATTTTAAAAATATAATTAGCTATCAATGTTACAAAAGTTTGAACCACTTAAAATATTGTTATAAAAATTTCATCAATCTAAATATAGTAATATATGCCTAACTTAGAATTTATCAACTAAATAAATGAACGTTTTAATTAAGTAAAAGAATTATACATAAAGTAAAAATTTTAAGATTGACATTGGTTCGTGCGTTGCACGGCGTAAACCGCCTAGTTTATAGATAAGAAGCTAATTTAATTTATATGGAGTAACGTAATCCTTCATTATAATCTTTTAAGTACTTCGTCCATTTTTTTATATGCTCCATTTCTTTTAGTCTAAAAATATAAATTTGGATCAATATTTTAAGATGTATTTCTTAATTAAATTGAAAAAGTATAGTTTATAGTACTTTTCATATAGTTTTTGAATATCTAAATTTTAATGTTAAAAAATTAAATAAATATAATTTAATTTAACTTTGAAAATTAGGGTGAGTTTGGTATGAAGGAAAATATTTTCCATGGAAAAGGTTTTTCTAGAAAATGTTTTCATGAAAAACGAGTTGTTTTCTTACTTATTTTCTTATGTGTGGTTGGTGAATGAAAAATATTTTTTGACCCCAAAAATATTTTTTAGGGTGTGTTCGGTATAGAGGAGGGAAACATTTTCTAGAATAATAAGTTGTTTCTTACTTATATTCTTATGTTCGTTACGTAAATCGAAAAATATTTTTTAAAAGTATTTTTGTATATTTAACAAAAAAAACTATGGGAACAAATAGGGTAAGAATGGTGGAGTAAGAAAAAGACTTTGAAATTTTTTTAAAAAAATTATTTTTTCCTTTTTTGGAAAAAATTCAGAAATAACAACTATAGAGCCTTAATTGTAACTTTGATAGCAATAGTTTCATAATTACAAAAAATAGCAAATTGTATTTTGTATTTAAGTAAACTGTTGCTATACAAATACATATACAACAAGATTTACTGTTCTTGTTTTACTCAAATTAGTTGAGTTAAATAAGAAATAATTATCCCATCTAATTTAATTCTCATAAATTACTTTTATTTAAATTAGTAGATTCCTTTTTCAAATCAAACTCAAATATGAAGATTATTGTTTCCATGATCTTCAAAATTTCAAAATATCATTCTCTTATATCTGTAACTATTTTTTCTTATTAGTTTTTTCATTTTTTTTTAATCTTTTTTTAATTTTAATTTTTTTCCATTTTTTTATTTCCACTTTATTTTCTCTCTTCTACTTCTCTTCTTATTTTTCCTTTTTTGTTTATTTATTTATTTATTTATTTCTTTTTTTTTCTTTTTTTTTTCTTTTTTTTTTCTTTTTTTTTTCTTTTTTTTTTCTTTTTCTCACTTTTTTTTTTGTTTTCTTCATCTTCTTTTTTTATTTATTTTTTCGCTTTTATCTTTACACTTCTATTTCTAGTTTCTATTTCTCTTTCTTCTTTTTTTCCTTTTTCACTTTTTTTTTTGAATTTTTGTTTTTCGTTTTTGTTTTTTCTATTTTTTGTTTTTTATTTTTTTTACTCTTCTATCTCTATTTTTTATTTTTAAAAGACAAATATCTATATCATATATACATATTAAAAAAATATACAAAATAAATAGACATACAGATCTGCATATGTATTTACGGTAAAAAACATACATATATCTGCATATGTATTTACATAAATACATATCAGACTCACATGTATATATAAACATATAGGAAACAAAATCTCTATAACAAAAAATGACAATTATATACATATACATATAGGTAATAAGAAAATACATGATACATATCTTAAACAGAAAAAAAAAAGTACATATATTACCCTCTAAAATGACATAGTAAGTACAGTTCAAAGACAAATTCAACACCGTATAAAATACATATAGCTCTGCATATGTATTTGTTGAATACATACCTGATCCATATGTATATTCTTATTTTATATGAGTCACCTTTGTATTTCGTGAAAATACATATGAAGATATATAGTATAATTATGTTTGTTACTGTTTAATATGAAAATGATAAGTATTTCATAAATACATATGTATGTTTTGTACTGTAAATACATATCCAGATCTGTATGGCTATGTATTTTGTATGTTTTTTGAATATGTGCAGGTGATATATATATATATATATATATTTGTCTTTTCAAAATAAAAGTTAGAGATAGAAGAGTAAAAAAATGAAAAAAAAATATAAAAAGAAAAAAACGAAAAAAAGAGAAGTGAAAAAGAAAAAAAAAGGAAGAAAGAGAAATAGAAGTGTAAAAAAAAAGAAAAAAAAAGAAACAAAATAAAATTGAAAAAAGAAGAAGAAAACGAAAATAGAAAAAAAAAAAAAGCTATGAGAAAGGAAAAAAAAGAACACAAAAGAGGGGGAAAAAAAGAGAGAAATAGAAGAGAGAAAATAAAGTGGAAAGAAAAAAATGAAAAAAAAAAAAGAAATCAAAATAAAAAAAATAAAAGATAAAAAAATAAGATGAAAAAAAACTAACAAGAAAAAAAGGTAGAGATATAAGAGAGTAAAAGATAGTAATGATGATTTATTTTAAAATCTTGAAGATAATTATCTTTAAATATGAAAACAAAAAAAAAAATGGAAAAGGAAAAAAAAAAGAGAAATAGAAGAGAGAAAATAAAGTGAAAATAAAAAATAAAAAAATAAAATGATAAAAAAATAAGATGAAAAAAAGGGTAAAAGATATGACTATATTTGGGGGAGGCGAAATAGCGGAGTGAAAATAGGAAAATATAAAGTAGTGAGAGTAAAACATGCACTTGCCTAGTTAATAAGTAAAATAATGTTACTTTTGCTATAAACTGTAATTTTAAGAGTTGTATGAACATTTCAACTTGAGAGTGAGGTTGAAAGAGAGTTTTCGGAAAATATTTTTCTTACGTTTAGAAGGAAAGTCATTTTCCTTAAATTTGAAAAAAATAAATTATTTTAAAAAATATTTTTTAAAATATTTATGTCAACCAAAAATGAGAAAATTAGAAAATATTTTTGTTAAAATATTTTCGAACGTACCAAACACACTCATATAGAAGGAATGAAGAGAGTATTCTTACTCACTACTTCACTCTTCCATAAAATCATTGCCTCTCCCAATCATTGCCTCTCCCACTTCACTCTAACTCCCATTACTTAAATACTTCAGATCACTCAACTGAAGATGAACAACCGCTTTGTTGTCCCACTTCATCAGAAAGTTCGACTTTCCCCTGTCCCTCGGCTTCCACGCTCTCTCAACATGGAAATTCCAACGATACTACCTCATGTCCCCCGCCATCCTCTCCTCTATGCAATACAACCAGTTTATCCACTCCATCAACCACAAACATGGATCAAGAAGGCCCTCCAAGGGCAAGCCGTATTGTTCTCGATGGACATCAATGGAGTCGAAACATTGGTCATTTTACAAAATCAGAAGTTTCTTGCCCAACTGATCTCTGAAGGCATGAAATAGGCCATCGAATACTTCGTAAACCAAATGTGGCTCACGAACATCATGGATCCACTACCCCAATCAATCACTCCACAGTTTCTCCATACAATGCAGACCTTATGGAATTTGCCTCATCTACTAGCTCAATTCCCCAGCCTGCAGGAAGTTGCTATGACCCCGTTTTTCACTCCTCAGTCAGTGATCAATGCAGACATCCTTTTCTTTCCATGGGTTCCCAGCCCACTTCAATAGGGCCAATTCCTGGTTCCCTCTACTCCGCCACTAGTCCCAGTCCAAGCCCTCGAGTCGAAGCATATGAAGAGAACCTCCTTCACGGAGATCTCCACCTTCAAAAAAACGAGTCTCATGATCTTTCCCGAGGACGAGGACAAGAAGTATGTCCACCTCTGTCCAATCTCTTTACTGAAGAGCTCCTTCGACCTGTGTCTGGCCATCAACAGTGCCATAGCCAAGTTCGCAGTAGTGATGACACCCACTCTTAGGTGCAGTCAATTTCCTCTTGGGGCCAGCTCTTCTTCTCACCCAAACTTTTTTACCCCCATGACTCAAGCCACTAGCTTTGTTGTTTGGAACACAAAGGGAGTTAATAATGAGTATTTTAGGCGAAACTTTAGAGAACTTCTTAACATGCACAACCCTTGTCTGGTTGCGCTACTAGAAACTAAGAGGCATGCTCACTTGAGTCTTATGCTCGAATTCGGGTTTGACGACTACTGGGAGGTTTCTGCTCAAGGAAAGTCGGGGGGCATTGTACTACTTTGGCATGCAAACTTTGTGAGTGTCACTAGACAAAGTCAGTCTGACCAAGAACTCCATGCCATGATACAGGTACATCCGAAAACCTACTACTACCTTTTATCCATTATTTATGCAAGTAATGATTTAAATAAGCATCGTTCTCTTTGGCATAGCATTGAAACTATTGTTAATGATATAAATGGCCCTTGGTTGATTGCCTGTGACTTTAATGAAATTATCTCTCAATCTGATAAATGGGGCGGCCGACACATCCACAATAGAAGAAGACTTGATTTTTGGTCAGAGATAAATCACTGTAATTTACTTGACCTAGGTTACAAGGGTAGTAAGTATACCTGGTCAAATAATCGTAAACATAACAAAGGGCTCATTTTAGAGAGACTAGATAGAGTCTTTGCGAATATCGTTTGGACAGATCAGTGGCCGAATACCCATATTATTCATCTCCCGAGAACCCACTCAGATCATAATCCTCTCCTTATTTCCCTTAGTAATAAGTTTGTTATGGGCGGAAGCAACCATTTTAGGCTTGAAAAGTTTTGGATGGACCATCCCGAATTTGATAATGTGGTCAAAGCTAGTTGGGACTGCCATACAGTTTTAGAGGCTATCCCTATCTTTAGGCAGACTATTTTGAACTGGAGTAGAGACACCTTTGGAAATATTAAGAAGAACAAAAAAACTATTTTAGCAAGGCTCTCTAGCATTCAAATCTCTCCTGCCTATCCCTTTAGTAGTTTTCTTCAGAATCTTGAAAAGGATCTTAGGACTGAGTTTAACAAAATCCTCAAAATTGAAGAAGATTATTGGCGCATGCGATCCCGTATCAATTGTCTTCAGCAAGGGGATGCTAACACTAGTTTTTTTCACCTTTCCGTTCTCAATAGACGTCGCAGAAATAAAATCTCTTATTTCCAAGACGCTCAGAATAACTGGATCACTGATCCTGTCAAAATTTCCAACCACACTTGGACTATTTTGTTAATTATTTTACCACTAGTCACTCCACTTCCTACTGGAAACATATCACGACCTCCCCTGCTAGCTGCCACCAGTTTGATCTTTCGTGTCCTGATTCCCCCTTCAAGACGTGGAAATAACTCAAGCCCTTTTCTCTTTCAAGCCTTTTAAGGCTCCGGGCCCGGACGGATTGCACCCCCACTTCTTTCAATCCCACTGGCACACTGCCGGCCCCTCCATCAAGGAACTTTGTCACCAGGTCTTCACCAACCAAAAAGTTCCTCCTTCTATTAATGAAACTCTCTTATGTCTCGTTCCAAAGTTTGCTAATGCTAACAAACTTCAGAATTTTCGGCCAATTAGTTTATGTAATACTACCTATAAGTTGATTACAAAAATTATTGCAAACTGTATCAAGCCCCACTTAGCGTATCCCATTGACCCTCACCAAACTAGTTTCCTCAAAAGTCATAGAGCTTGCGATAATGCTATTCTTGTCCAGGATCTTGTTACCCATCTTCGTCGTACTGAGAGTACGAAACGATGCTTTATGCTCAAACTAGATCTCAAAAAAGCGTTCGATCGTCTTGAATGGTCCTTCATTTATCGTACGCTCCTCTACTTCAAATTTCCTCCTAAAATTACTTCCCTCGTAATGAACTGAATCTCTTCTAGTAGCATAGCTGTTCTTGTCAACGACACCCAAACGACTTACTTCTCGCCTTCCAGAGGAATCCACAAAGGGGACTCCATGTCCCCGTATATTTTTATCCTTTGTATGGAGATGCTTTCCACTTATATAAACCATCAAGTCGATCTCCTGGCTTGGGATCCAATTACCCTTTCCCCTACGGGCCCCCAGTTGTCACACCTTTTCTTTGCTGACGATTTGACGCTTATCTCTAAGGCTACTTTTAAGTCAGTTCACACTATTGCTAATTGCGTTAAATCTTTCTGCTCCCTTTCAGGCCAAAATATTAACGCGTCTAAATCTAAAGCCTTACTCTCTAAAAAATGCCCGGCGGCCGTTAAGGACCTTATTTGGAGCTTAATGCGCATTTCACCTGCGGAAAATTTTGGAAAATATTTAGGCTTCCCTATTCTTAATAACAAGCCTAAATACAAAGACTTCCAATTTATATTAGATAATATGCGCAGAAAGCTCACTTCTTGGAAAACTAATTTCCTCTCTTAATCGGGACGTTTAGTACTAGCCAAATCTACTCTTAATGCGATCCCGGTTTACACCATGCAGTACTTTAAGCTCCCTAAAAATATTTGTCATTCCATCTACCAAATTCGACGGAACTTTCTGTGGGGGTCCTCCTTTGTCAAACAAAATTCATTATGTTGGTTGGGAACAAGTTACTAAACCAAAAGTAAATGGAGGCTTGGGGCTTTGTGACTGTGAAAACAAAAACAAAGCAATTCTCACCAGTCTTTTCTAGCATATGTTTACTCAACCTTCCTCCCTGTGGGCTCGAACGTTAGCCTCCAAATATAATAATCGGCACCATTCCTCCACTCGTTCCTTCATCTGGAAAAATATTCTCCTTAGCGGTGTTATTTGTAATAAATCGACTGCATGGGCTCCGGCTTCGGGGGCCTTCATCAACGTTTGGTCTTACCGATGGATTCCCAACGTCCCCCCTACGCCAGGTACTCTCAGGCCCCTTCACCGGAATGAAGATAAGCTTCGCTTATCCGTTATATGGAACGGGCACTCTTCGGAGTGGGAGATGATTTCTTTTGACATACCCTCAGATATTATCCATCGTGCTGCTGCTATTCGTCCCTCCAACACTTTGGGTAATCAAGATAAACCTTACTGGGTCCTTAATCCTAATGGCCTCTTCTCTACCAAATCAGTCTACCTTTCTCTTATCAGCCATCACAGTAATAATTATGATTTCCATTGGATCTGGAACCTTCGCACTTTAGAAAAGATAAAAAAATTTCTTTGGTTGTGCTCCTATGGAAGGCTTCCTATTTCAGCCTACCTCCACCATATATGTGTCTCTCCTTCCCCTCTTTGCGGTGTTTGTAATTATGCTCCAGAATCTGCTGTGCACCTCTTCTTCCACTGTTTCATAGCTAGAAAATTTTGGATTGACATAGGTATTAACAGCTCTCACTTCGATTTTTCCAATCTCCATTGGCTCCAAGTGATGAAAAAATCCCATCCCCCTTTCTTCAACCATCCTTCGGAATGGCTCGACTTTTTACCTTTTGCGTTATGAAACCTTTGGCTAAACCGTAATCAGAATGTTTTTCATAAAAATGTTAACTTTCTGTCAATTGAATTGGTGCATCACAAGGTTGAGGAATTTCCTTATTATTCGCGCTTACCTAGTAACCTAACCGACACTATTACTGTCAATATTAAGTGGGTTCCCCCTAAGCGAGGAACTTACAAGTTGAATGTAGACGGCTCATTCTTAAATACATCCAACTACAGCGGCATCGGCGGAGTCATTTGCGATGCTGACGGCCAATGGATTGTTGGGTTCTCCAACAAAAGAATGGGTAATTCAGCCACGATGGTTGAGTTGGAAGCTCTTCACCAAGGCCTGTGTATGGCATCATCCTTTGTGTGCACACCTCTTGAAATAGAGTCGGACTGTATAGATCTTATCCAACTTCTTTAGCACCCAATTTCTCCTTATACTAACATAGTCTCTTCTTGCAGGTTAATGTTGAGGAACTTGAGGAATCTAGTGGTACGGCATAACTTCCGGCTTGCTAACACTGTTGCAGATAGCCTTGCCAAAGCAGGATCTCATCTATTACATATCCAAGCTCAACCCTTTTTGGTCTCTCCACCTCCTACTGTGAAAGTTTTGTTGCAACACGACTGAGATGGAGCTAGTACTAGTATATTAGTGTCTTGGCCTGTAAGCCATCACCTAGTTTCTCTAGGAAACCAGTCTGCAATAAGTAATTCAAGCGTCAATAACTCTAAGACTTTAGTTCCTATCTCTAGCCATGTCTCTTCGGCTATTTTGTTAAGGAATGCTCCTGCTATTCCTGCTACTACTACTACTTTCTGTAACTCTCCTAATATTTAGCATATATATATCTACTTTACCAAAAAAAAAAAAAGAGAATATTATTTTATAATGCAGAGAGTATTATTTTGTAATCAAATGTATGGGCAATTTGGTCATTTAAGATTGTGCATGCACCGACCTTAGGGCCAAAATCTGCTGACGCGTTGAATTGGCTGTTCCCATGTGGCATATGACAATGGGATCATTTATCCAAACCAGACGCAACACTAGTTCATTCCTCTAACCAAAAAAATAAATAAATTACACTAGTTCATTCCCTCTAAAAATAGTGTGCATGTAGTAATAACTAATAAGATTTCCCAAGCATAGCTATTTAATTAATTTCCAAATAACAATGCTTCAAGTTCAAAATCTTTTTCCCCTTAATAGTACTACAAGGGTACAAACAACTAAGTTGTTCTCTAAAAAAATCTCATTTCTCTAGCATATTTTATTCATACCCAATGGGAAAATTAGATCGAAGAAAACTAGTCACTTAAAGTTAGGAATTGATCATGGCCTATCTTCCTCTTCTAATAAAGCATTGGGTGATCATGGAGATGTTTTAGCTAATAATGGAATAGGGATTGTTGAGTTTTTCAAAGACAAAAATATTCTTCTCATTAGTGCTACAAGATTTCTTGCAAAAGGTAAATTAATCAACATTTACAAAAATCTTACATATTAAGGGTGTGTTCGGTCTGAAGGAAAATGTTATCTAGAAAAATAAGTGATTTTCTTTCTTATTTTCTTGTATTTGATATGTAAAAAAAAATAAAAAAAAAATAAAAAAATATGTGAAACATATCTGTACTTAGGCGAAATTTGCAGTCACGTATCCTGAACTTTTCGGGGGTCATATGATCCTCTAGACTATACCGTATTTAACTGGCATATATTTGTCCCTTATCAAACATTTTTTTCTTACGCGCTCAATGTGCGTGAAATACACACAGTGGTTCAAGTGGACAAATGTATGCTAGTTAAATACGGTAAAAAATAATCTAAGGGGTCATAGGGCCCCCGCAACGTTCAGAATGTGTAACTGCAAATTTCGCCAAAATATAGATATTTTTCGCACCTTTTTCCTAAAAAAAAATCTTTAAAATATTTGTATATAATCTAGACAAATATATGAAATATGAGGGATAAAGGCTATATGAGTTAGTGTGAAGATGAGATGTGCCGGAGAGTGGAAAGTACACAATTCAATATGAAATATCAATTATGAAACTTGTTTTCATTAATCAAAATTTGCAAAATCTTTACACATCAAGGATGTGTTAGTATGAAAGGATTATCCTGTAAGTGATTTCGAAATTACTTAATAATTTTCTGATGTGTTTGATAAGTAAACAGACTATTTATTTCAAAAGATATTTGTATCATACCTTAGTGTGGTACATGTGTGTTATGTGGCAATAGGTATATATCCACATTTAAGGCTAGACATATTTTGGTTTAAATCGAAAAAATAAAAAAGTTAAATCGAAATTTTAATTTCGGTTTGGTTTTTCGATTTTTTGAATTGATTTCGATTTTCAATTTTTGTAATTCGGTTAACGGTTAGGTTTTCGATTTTTCAAAAAAATAATTCGGATAAACCGATTAACCGAAATTCTATAAATAATTAATAATATATATATTTTATAATATATGTAATATATTTAATATATAATAATATAATATAAATATATAATAGCAACCCTAATAACTAAAAAGTAATAGCACATCGCATACAACTAACAACATACATCGGTTCAATAGTCGAACAATCGATTGAACCATAGACCGCCGGCGAGATGTCGTCTGTACAACGACACCAGAGTCGACGATCAGTCCACCAGACGACCACTGTGGGCTGGAGCTTGCAGTGCCGACTGTGGTCATTCCGGCAGCGACCAATCTTCCGAATTTTGACAAACGACAATCTGATTTGTTTGTTGACGGGGACCAGCGAGGCAACGACCATTCTGATAAATTTCAATTTGACTGTTTATGCAAACTTATACATAATGAATTTATATATTATGTTAAACTTATGGTTATATCATTTTGTTTCATCTATGTTGAGTTATTTATATCTGGGAATGAAAAATAGGTTTGAAACAAAAATATTTTTTTAAAAAAAATTATTAATTTTAAATGTCCAGTCATAACAAAGAGAGGTTCACTACTTTAATCTTCAAAACCGAAATAAAAATTTGAAATAACTAAACCGAATTTGTAGAAATCGAACCGAACCGAATTTACTTTGGTTTGGTTACGATTGTCATTTTTGTCAATCCGAAAATAAACTAACCGAATCGATATTAAACTATCAAACCAAACAAATCGAATGCCCAGCCCTATGACCACATTGTGTTATGTATTCTCTTAAATTTTTATAAAAAGATAATAAGATATAAAATCAAAAATCAAACTGTTCAAAAGAACACACTTTTATTTAATTAATTATATTCTCAATATTATTTTCAATAAAATATTTTTTTGCAGTTTTGATTTAAAAGATGCTAAGAACAACATCAAAGATAAACAAGATTTACCTTCTTATGAGAGCAAAGGATACGAAAGCTGCATTTGACAGATTAACAAGTGAAGTATGATGGTTTATGAATGCCTTTTTTTTCCCTTCATTTATACTTTTCATTTTAACTAAATTTATGTTCCAAATTAACTAAGTCAGTAATCACGCATGCATGATTTTTTCCATCAGATAATAGAGTCAAAATTATTCAAATGCCTGAAAGAGATGCAAGGACAATCTTATGAGTGATTCATAAGAAATAAATTGATTCCTATAGTTGGAAATATTCATGAGTCAAATCTTGGTATGGATAGTATTATTGCTCATCAAATTGCTCAAGAAATTGATTTGATTGTTGACTCTGCAGCAAACATCACATTTGACTTAGGTAAGTTTTCTTTATATTTTGAATTCTTTTTCTAACTTCTAACCCAGGAGCGGACTCACATAGGTTCAAGTGAGTTCACATGAATCCACTTTATCAAAAAATTAAACATATAATTAATTTAAATAAATTTTAAAGTTATATATTATATGTTGAACCTATTATGAATAAGTATAGCATCCAGCCCAACGGTAGTGAATTCAATTATCAAAACATGTCACGTGTTCGAGCCCTTGTAGGGCTTTTCTTTATTAGCAGCCAGTTTAAGCAGCAATTCCAAATCCCCAATATTCAACGTCTCAACCAAAAAATTGTTGAATTTTCTTTTTACATATTGAATCAATTCCCATTCCAATTCCCCAATATTCAAAGTCTCAACCATAAAATAGTTGAATCTTTTTTTTTATATATTGAATCCACGTGGTGAAAAGTTTGGGTCCGTCACTATTCTAGCCCCGAGATAGTGCTAAGGTCTTCATACACTTTAAACTCTTCAAACCTTACTTATGGAATTTCACTAGGTATATTGTAAGGAGTGGAGTTACCCTTCAAGTAGGGGGTTAACCCAAACCCCCTTCGTCGAAAAATTATGCTATATATACATAGTTGAAATTATTTTTTATGTATATATTGTAGATGTTGACCTCCATTCGGTTAGTTCGTATATATTCACTAATTAACTTCCTTCTTGAAAATTCCGACTCCGCCACTGTATATTGTTATCGTTGTTGTTCGAAGATACTATATTTAAATAATGAGGTTGCATGATACTTTAACACTGGTTAAAAGAAAAATTAGCGACAGAAAAACACGATAAGTAAATAAAAAACCTATTGTTTATATTCTGTTAATTAGCGACGAAATTCATAACAAATTTTAAATTTCTCTTAGTTTTATCTTATGTTGCATGTAATATATATTTCCAATGAGGGAGCTCTAAAACTAAAAAGAGAAACGATTAGCTTTGTGTTATTAACTCAATTACTTGCGTGACTCACTTAAAAGCCTATAAATCATTTGTCACTTTTTTTCTTGATGAGCCAAACAAATGGAAGTTATTTTTTATAATCACTGGAGGATGTGTGACTTGAACTCAGGACTGAGTTTTGTTTGATATGATATCATGCTAAAGTGTGTCATCGTTTCATCTAAAAGTTATTTGAGAAAGCAACACTTTTATTTATTTAATTAATCATTCTCAACAATGTCAAGGTATGATTTAGCTCTTGAAGCTAATGTGAGTGGTCCACATCAACTCATGTTGTTACCAAGAAATGCAAGAACTTGAAAATCCTCATCCATTATTGGAGCGGCGCGGCTCAAGCGAATCAGTGGCCTAAGGTCAAAATCGAACGAAGATCTTACGTTTTAAAGAAAAAATAATTATTTTTATGAAGTCTATTTTTAAAATTTTATAATCGATTTCTTCTAATAATTTTTTTAATTAATAATAGAGTCAATGCATTAATTTCATGACACATAGTATTCTGGACTAGATATATCAAACTCCATCTAAATTTTTTTATATAAAAAATTATTTTTTCTATAAATAGTATTTAATATATATTTTTTAAATTTATAATTTATTATTATTAAAAAAAATGAGACCCTCAAATTTTGGGGGCCCTAGGCGGCCATCTTTTTTCCCAAAGGGTTGAGCCGTATGCATTTGAATATTCATTGATAGAGAACAACAACTGTGTTTCTTTTGATACAGCCAGACCTCTTTATAAAACGATATTGTCATGTAGAGGTTTGACTTTATATACATTTTACAAAATTGAATTTAATTACTAATACAACTTTTTTTTTTCAAAATTAAAGTGTATGCGAATGGCGAAGAGAAGGTCGAATATATGAGAAGCCTTTCACCATGGGAGAAAGTATAACAAAGGAAAAGGTCACATCATCACATTCTCCGTCTACTAAGTTTCCATCCCTCGAAGTTGCCAGTGAATTGGACTTTGTTTCAAAGTTGAACAATGCTATTGAAAATAATGACACCTTCCACAAAATCATGAAAGACTTGGGATCTGGGAGCTACTACTTAAGAATATCAATTAAGTATCGTAAGTAAATTGCTTTCAGTTGTTCAATAATTTTATCACTAAAGTCATTCTTAATTATATTATTATAATTGTTAATACAATACTATAGCGCAAAGTTTTATGGATGGCAAGATATGTTAGGGTTTTTGTCCTTATTTTCTTACAAAGTTTAAGTTTTACTTTCTTGAAAGAAAAATAAAAGTAATACCATAATTACTTTTATTTTTCCTGAAAGGAAAATATAATTTTTTTTCATATTTGACAAACCCTCTTTCTTGGAGGAAGATTTTGGAACTCTATAAATAAAAGACCTCCTTCTCTATAAATAGATAAATAGAAGACCTCATTCTCATACCATAACACAATAACATTCACAATGTAGTCCTTTAAGAGTCTTGTTTATAGCATCCACAATGTAGTCCTTTAAGAGTCTTGTTTAGGTAGAGATTTTCTCCCAATAGTTTTTATAGTTTCTTTAATATTAGGTTTTATATGTAGGCCAATTGGCCAAAACATATAATAATTTTATGCTTTTTAGTATTGTTTTTTTTTGGCGTCTGATTTATCGTCTCATAGTTTGCAACTAGTAGCTTTCGCATGACGCCCTCTCGATTTCGAACCCAACAAGTGGTATCAAAGCCTACGGTTCAAAGGTCCAATGGTTTGGTGAAATGAGGTTGAAGACAAGTTCAAGGCGGTTCTAATCAATTTGATGATAATGAAGATTTTATCTAGCTACGCGTGGAGAAGGAGTTTAGAGCATATTTTCAACATTCCTGCTGCTATATCTTTAAAAGTAAAAATAAAATATTTTTTAAACTAATTTTTAACCCATAATATTTTAAACTTTATTTTTAACCACGACAAGCAGCAACGATGAAGATTATGTAAAGAACGAAGATCATGCACGCGAAGAAGGTGAATCAAATTATGTCAAGAAAATCAAGACAAAAAGGAGAGATTTGTTAAGGTTTTTGCCCTGATTTTTTTATCAAGTTTAAGTTTTACTTTTCTTGAAAGAAAAATAAAAGTAATACCATAATTACTTTTACTTTTTCTAAAAGAAAAATATAGAACTTTTTCATATTTGGCAAACCTCTTTCTTGGAGGAAAGATTTTGGAACTCTATAAATAGAAAACCTTCCTTCTCATACCATAACACAATAGCATCCACAATGTACTTGTTTAGGGAGAGATTTTCTCCCAACAGTTTTTATAGTTTCTTTAATATTAAGTTTTATATGTAGGCCAATTGGCCAAAACATATGATAATTTTATGCTTTTTAGTATTATTTTTTTGTCGTCTGATTTATCGTCTCATAGTTTGCAACTTGTAGCTTTCTCATGACGCCCTCTCGATTTCGACTGAATGCTATTATTTTTATTGTTAATCCACACAAAGTTTGTAGTTGTTGATAATGAGTGAGGAACATCCATCTTGTTGCTAAACACGATGGATTGTACTTTTAACTCATTAGATACTTTTTATGAATGCACCTCAATTAAGTATTGTAAGTAAATTGCTTTCAGACGATGTTCAATCATTTGATAACTAATGTCTCTCTTAATAGGGCAAAGTTATATGGATGACAAGATACATATTCATTCACAAAGGCCATTGGTGAGATGATAATTGGCAACATGAGGGAGGACATACCAATAGTCATTATTCGTCCCTCAGTAATAACTAGTAGTTATGAAGAACCTTTTTCAGGATGGATACAAGGATTCAGGTACCTTATGTCACACCCCTTTTTCGACTCCAAAAATTAATGTATTGTAAGTTTCGAAAGAGTTTTTATTATTAAAGTGACAAAGATGAAAATTTGTTTTGAAAATGGATTATTTACATTTTTTATTCAAAGTCGCCACTTGGCATAATCTGGTGTGCCAAGTCACCATTGGAAAATCCTTTTCAAAATCATTTGACTCTTTAAACTGGTTTGCGAACGGAGACTCCGGCTAAGGAATTCTGTTGACCGAGGGGAAGGTGTTAGGAACCTCTCGATCCCGTGGTTCAACCACGGTCGCTTGGTAGAGTGTATCAACTATTTTGGCATTACGAAATGTATAAACCACACAAGAGGCACGCAAAAATAATCAAACAAAACAAAACAATCCAAGAATGTAAAGTCCAGTCCAATTATACAGTCCAAAAATAGAAAGATACAAAAATATAAATCCTAGTCTAAACTAATTCTAGATTAAGCTCCAATGCCTTACCCGACGCTGCGGGCCTTCATCACGATCATTTTTCGCCAACATGATACGTCGGGGCATTCCCCGGTGAATAAATACAAGTGATCTCGGGGCATTCCCCGGCTAAATAAATACATTTTTTCAATACGAGAAAACCAAATCATTCACCCAAATTTCAATCATTCAAACAATATTTCAAACGTTCAATAAAATCACAAATTATAAACTTTGCCTACCCAAACTACGTTTGCCTAAACCAATCGGCGCATCATGATACTACCCAATCAAACACTCGTATTTGCTTCAAAATAACCAACGACAATAAATCAAAACAATATTCATTCTTTGTCAATTCCTACCATCCAACCCCACATTCCATTTTTTATACCAAATTCCAACGATTCAAGACAGTCATCTCAACAATCCACAACCATCTATTCAATGAAATCGAACACCAAATTAATGTCACCAAAATTCAACCACACATCAGGCAAATCAAACACGTATAGTAAAGTAAAATTAGAAGAGATAGAGTTGGACCTTAAATTTGAAGCTTTCAAACTCAATGTTATTCAAATAAAGAGAGTCCGCACCCGGAAACCTCGAGCCGAACCTTAACACCAAAAATCCAACTCGACAAATAATGACCCGTTTACCGTCACTTTTCACGCCATCACTGTTCACCGGTCACTGTTCACCTGTTACGTTTTTTTTTTTTTTTTTTTGTTCTTGTTCTTGTGAGGAAAGATTATTTGGTGATTCTTGTTATTGTGGAGAAGATGATGATCAAAGAATTAACCCCCTTTTTCTTCTTAGAATTCTTCTTTTATAATGAGAATGGATTTGTTATGATGTCAGAATTTTGGTGGGTCCCCCATATATTCTTTCTTTGTGGACAAGAAAAAGGAGGGGGGAATCACATGGGTAGTTAGGGTAGGTGGAAGCTTTTGATTGGGTAGGTTGTTAGGATAAGATAAATTAGTTAGAGGTATTTTTTTTGTTTATTTTTGTATTTTTGTGGGATATAATTACATGGGGTTGGACACATGGTAAGGTGAACTAAAAATGAATAAAATTAGACTTCGGGAGGTACAAAATTAGGTGTCTACACCTTAATTATTGTATTCAACTTTAATTATATTCTAATTTGTTCATAATTTTTTTCACAAAGTTTCTAATTTTTTATGTTCTTTTATCTCATAGGGTAATTGACCCCTTACTTATTTTCTATGGAAAAGGAGAATATCCATGCTATTTTGGTGATCCAAGTAGTCTTGTTGATGTGGTAGGTATTCCTTTTCAATAAATTTTAGCTTTAAGGGTCAAGAGTGTGATACATTACTTCTAATGGAAATCTCTCTTTGATCTTACATAATGATCCCTTACACTACTACTAAACAATTACTAGTTTTACATTGTAAAATGTACAGTGGCTTTTTCTAGAGATATTTTGATTCATCGAAAACATAGTAGTGCTTTCACACGAAAAAAATAATCAGGGAGCTTCCAATATTTCAATAAGAATCTATTTTTCACATGTTTTTTTTTCCAGTGAACTGATTTGGTGAGAAAATCATGTTTTGTAAAATAAATTTTTTATTTATTTGTGAGGAAAAAAGCCTCTATTTCAGTAGTGGTTTGATTATGAAAATGTAATAACTCTATCCTGGTCTAGTCCAATATCGAATCAACTTATAATCATGAAATCAACTCAATCATCACGTTATAAATTCATATTACTAATTCTTCTATTCCAGTTAAAGTGACGTTGAACTAAACAATAGACCACAAAAGCTAAAAAAATAGCTATCATGGCATTAAAAATTTCATTATCTAACAACTTGTTCACTTGGTTTAATTAGGTTCCAGTTGATGTGGTTGTATATATGGATTTTTCAATATTGCTATGAATTTTTCAATTCTTCTCTTTCTATTAACTCGAAAGGAGATCAAATGCATGTCAGACTTTTCAAATTATATTTTGGAGAAACTTCTTAAGGAACAAGAAGTGCAAGATTTAAAGATGCAAATGCGTATTAAAATAAAGGTGGAATATTTTGAAAATTTTAGCAAGATTTATGAACCATATACGTTCTACAAAGGCTAGTATGATACTTAGTTCTTCTCAATATATTGTTTACTTATTGCTATGACATTGTTTTCAAATATATAAAGGTGTCTTTATTGAAATGTACTAAAAGTAAAATAGTGTCATTTATAAATAAAGCAAAACGAGAAACCCGAGAAAATTGAAGGAAATGTGTCATTTAAGTCTTGAATAAAGGATTTGTGATATTGACCAATTTAAAGGGTCAAACATAATTAGGAAACTTGATTAAGTTAATTTTGGAGTTGATTAACATTTTTAAAACTTTCTAATCTTTTCAAAAATACAAATCAACCCACACCCCTCTTCTCTCCAAATCAACCGCCTCTTCTCTTTCTCTCTCTCTCTTGATAGTTTCTCCCAACCAACAGTTCTGCAAATTTCTCATTTCAATCCCCGGCGACTTCAACCTCCGGCGATAAATAGTTGAACTTCGAGTTCCTTTTCGGCTTTCAATCGTCAATCGACGTGACATCCTTGCTCTCCGGCCACAATAGCTACGAATTCTTCATCGTCCCTTTTCTTCTTTCACAGGTAAAATATTATGGCCTTTTTAGTTTTGAAGAAAATGAGGAACTTGAGCCAACTTTTCTTCTAGTATTGGTTAACAATTTCAATATTTGTTGCTTTAATTTGAAATGCGGTCTGAATAAAATCCTAATTTCTGGTATTTCTTCTCTTCTATTTGCGGAGTGAATTATGATTTTTTTTGCATTTTTTTGAAGTTTGATTTTTGTTGTTTGTTTTTATACAAACAAAACAACGATTTTGGTATTTTTCGTGTTGCGTCTGTTACTGGATTGATTTGTTCTTGGTAAAAATGGTGATATTGTTGTTGTTCTATTAAACAAAATCATGCTACTATTTTTTTTGCAATAGATTAGCCATATGATGCAACAGATTAACCATCTGATACAAAAAATTTACCATCTAATGCAACGAATTTAGCATATGATGGAACAAATTAACCATCTTATGCAACAGAGGAATCATCAGATTAAAAAATCTGATGCAACAAATTAACCATATGATGCAATAGAGGAATCATCAGATTAAAAATTTGATGCAATAGATTAATCATATGATGCAACAAATTAACTATATAATGCAACGGGGTAACCATCTGATGCAACAGATTTACCATCAGCTGTAACAAAGGAACCATCAGATTAAAAATCTGATACAACAGATTAACCATCTGATGCAATTGAGGAACTATCGGATTAAAAATCTTATGCAATAGATTAATCATCTGATGCAACAGATGAGCCTTCTGTTAGATAAAATCCTATCGTCTATTCCAACAAGACATGTCCAAGACTTGATTTTTCCAACTGATCATTTATCTGTCGCGATAGACAACCCTTCTATTGGAAGAAATCTAAATAATATTGACCGTTGATAGTTGTTCCAACAAACCACTCATATGTTGCAACAGATATGTGATCTGTTGCACCGACCATTCATTTGTCTCAATAGATGAGTGATAAATTTTGTATTGTTACAACAGATTACTCATCCATTACAACAGGTTAGTTAATCATTCCAACAAACCACTCATATATTGCAACAGATGTGTGATTTATTGCACAGACCATTCATTTGTCTCAATAGATGAGTGATATGTTTTGTATTATTACAACAGATTACTCATCCATTGTAACAGGTTAGTTATTTAGTGCAACAGATAACCTACCTAGTGCAACAGATGTGTGATTTGTTGAAACTGTTATTTTACTGTTTTGTATATTTAATTTACTGTTATCCTTTTTTAACGATGCATTAATCAAGTATAATATATTTTATGTTCCTGTTAATTTTAGATAATATGGCTCCCAAAAGAGCAGAAACCGAATCAAGTCCAAGTAAAGGAACAAGTGAAATAGCTAGGCTATATCCACCACTCTATGAGCTTATTTTACAAGCGTTATCTCAATCAGGAGCAGAATATGATGAACACGGGGAAGAGGAATATTTCAAAAGAGATGATCCAAATGCTAATAGCCCTTCCACCAAAGTGTTCATCAAAACCTTCAGCATTGATCGTTATCCTGTGAGAATACAGTGCGATGGTGTCACAGATTTAATGGGTGATTTCATGGTTAAGTCAGCCATGGGTAAATCTTTCGAAGCCTTCAGAAAAATACTTTGAGAACCAAAATTGGATGCTTATTTCAGGGACAGCTGCTTTGGGCAATATCTTGATTTTTCGAAGGACAATAGTGCTCATTTCCAAATAAAAATGGTGTATGAGCTTCTCAAGCATACGTTTATGTATGAAAACAAAGATAAGATGGATAAGGTGTGGATAAATTACTGTGGCATGCCTGTTTGTTTTGGTTGGAACGATTTTGCCATAGTTACTAGACTAAAATGTTATCCTCCTTCTCCTTCTCAAGTTATACCTATTTTAACACAAAAAAGCACCCCACACACCCAAAAAAGACAAAGGCAAGTCGAGTGATCGTGATGACCTGGTGTCCATTGTTGGTCCAAGCTTCAAATATAATAAATTGATATAAGCGTTGAAATGTAAAAGAATTTCAAAGAAGCACAAGCAATTGTGCTTGGTTTGATTTGTACATAATATTCTTTGGGCGAGAGACGTTAACAACAACATAAGCATTGGTTTAATAAAGCTCTCCGAGGATATTGAGGCATTTAACAACTATCCTTGGGGTTATGAAAGCTTCAAAATGACTGTCAAATATTTATTGACTCCGTTAATGCCAAAGATAGTCAACTTATATAGCTTTCCATGGGATTTCATGGTAAATATTTTTTTATTATGATATGATTCATTTTTTATTCAATAATGATTTTGATTTATTGACGTTATTTTATAGGCTTGGGCGTTTGAAGCCATTCCTTAATTGAGACAACAAGTGAACCACCGGGAATAAGTTTCCTGTCCAAGAATCTTGAGATGGTTGTCGGCCAAAACTAATAAAAATGTAAAATTTTTTGATCTCTTCAACTCCCCGAAGGATGCAGTAAGTATAATTATAATTAAGTTTTTATTTTAATTAGTGATTTTTTTGAATGATCTAATCATCATTCTAATATATGTAATACTTTATGTTAGATTGTGCCTCCGTCGTTTGTTCCGACCAATCGAGAGTTGAAGATGCATTTTTTCTTACTTTACTGTCTTTGCAAAATTTATCGGACCCTAAGGTCATTGACAAAATAAAAATGGAATTATTTGGTGAAACAATCATCATAAGAAAAATAATTTAGGAGGGTGGGCTTGTTGTTGTTGATGGTCTTAGTGGTGATGGAGCTGTTGGCGGTGGTAGTGGTGCTGCTGTTGGTGCTAATGATGCTCCTCTTACAGTTTTTAAAATAAACCATTATGAGTATGATTATACTGATTATACAGATTTTGCCTCTCCTAGCGAATGTTCTGCATGCAAATGTCAAGACCACAAGGCGAAACATGATGTAGTGATTAATGCTATTAATGCATTAACTGCTTCTGTAAAGGAATTGATATCTAAGAGGGGTGGCATTCCATCAAAGTGGATTTTATATCCATCTACTCCATTAGAGATTAAGGCTAAGAGGAGAAGGAAAGTAATTTTCAAGGCATTATCAAGCATCCAAAAAAGAAAAATTACAACTCCTCTATCCGTGTGTTGCACTATTAAGTAATGTACAATGGCAAAAGGAGAGCACCACGAGCTGAAGAAGGTGAATATGTATCGTTTGTTCCAACTAACAAACAGACACATATATATTTCAACAGATGACACATCTGCTGAAAATTATCAAACAGATATATACATCTTTTGCAACAGTTGACTAACCTGTTGTACAGATATAGTATCTGTTGCAACATATGTCTCATCATATGTCTCATCTGTTTTAGCAAATCAAACAGCTCTACGTACCACTTTTATTTGTACCAACAGATGACCTATCTTCTACAACAAATGGGTCATCTGTTGGGAAAAATTAAATTAAGACTTCCTACCATTTCAATTTTTCCAAATAGATGAGTCATATATTTCAACAGATGGTTCATCCATTGGAAATTATCATACAGGTCTTCCTTATGTTATAATTTGTCCCAACAGTTGATCCATCTATTATAACAAAAATATAATCTGGTTGGGACAATTTAAAATAGGAGAAAGAACTATTTGATTTGCTATAAAAGATGAGTTATACTTTTAGTATCTTCAGTATCAACTGAACCTGGATATAGTAATTTTGGTTTTTCAACAGTTACTACAACTAGCATCTAGTCTTAGAGTTCTCTTTTCAGCAGTGGAGCTCAGTCACTTGTTAGTGTTCAAACTTGTCTCGCTAGATCAGAAAATGCCATAGTCTCACAGAGCGCTCATCTTCTAACTGGAGGAAGAACTATTTGATTTTTCCAACTGAGATTGACAATGTCAAGCTCATCTTCCACTGTTTTTTTGTGATAAAGATTTTAGATATTGTAAGTGTTGTCATGAAGATCTATTGAAGACTTATTGAACTCAACAAAATCCAGATCGTGGATTTTTTAATTGTAAAATTTCAAAGGTAATATATTTTTTATTTAATTAGCTAATTAATTATTGACTTGTAATTATTTTGTAATTGTGGTTATGTTTTTGTAGAAGTTGGGTGGATGTGATTACTTTGATTGGTATGAAGAACGACACCCTTCACAAGCAAATGGTGTAATCTGAGGTTGGTGGAAGAAAGTCAAGGCTTTTGAAGAGAAACAAAATTGAGCAAGAAGATACTATATTGTTGGCGTTATTGCTACTGGTTTGGTGTTTTTGGGCACATGAATATTCAAGCCTAATTGCTGAAATTTTTATGGTGGTGTATTTGTATTTGCTACTGGTTTGGTGTTGTTGAGCACATGGATATTCAAGCGTAATTGTTGGAAAATATCAAAAAGATTTAGACATATGTTGCAAGCTGTAGGTTATCTGTTGGAATTATCAAACAGTTCTTCCCACTATTGCAACAGATAAGACTTAGATAGAAACATCGGTATAATGCAACAGATGACCAACCTATTGCAATAGATGAACTATCTGTCAAAATAGATAGAATATATTTTACAACAGATGGACAATCTGTTGCATTGTAAAAAATTCAACTTTCATCAGACAAAAATGATTGCCACTACATGTATGTAAAGTATGTAAAATGAAGTGACTTGAAATAAAAAAATTATTATTTCACAGGCTCTTCTTTATACACAGGCTCCAAGCGTCCAGTTAATACCCCATAATCCCAGACCTCTTGCATGTTTACCACAATGTTGTCGCATAGAAAAGTCGTTGGCTCGACCATTTCTTTCCAGTCAACAAACATTCGATGTGTGCAAGAGTGTACAAGAGTATGCAACCTGCACGCGACAACGATTTAATTTTTTGGAAGGTCCATATCCTTGTTTAGACCTTCAAAATCCCATGGTTTCTTCATCAACACTTCCGTAGGTGAACGATCCATCAGTTTACTCTGACTCAACAAGATGGGGAACAACTCTAACAGTGGCTGCATGTGGGTAAAAAAATCGGCCTCATCCAAGGTAGGTAAGTTGCAGTCATAAAACTTGATCTTTCCCTCCTCGAGTAGTATCTCAACAGACCGATAATGTATGTCGTCCATGTTCATGACTCTAATAATCCTCTTTGCCTCAGTCTAGCTCTTGCCGTGTGGATTTGGCCTCTCCTCTCTAACATATTTTATTATTTCTTCATCCCATTAGAACCTAGAAAGTAACGAATCAAATCCCTCACCACCGGGAGTTGATGCTAGCTTACTGAGATCATCGCACCTATCCTTGAGATTCTTGAAGAAGTCAAGGTTCATTATCCTATCGGCAATATCATAAGCTTTCTGGTACGCTAATTGCCTTCCCCTCATGAAATAGAGAATTTCTTCAACATAATATGATATAAGAAGTCAATTGTTAAATAGGTTAGTAATTGTAAAGAAGGATAACATAGTGGAAAGATGCAATGGATGGTCCATCTATTGTAGAGGGTTTTATGAATCTGTTCACAGATTACCCATTTAGCGTAACTTATGCAAGAGATGGTTAATTTATTGCAATAGAACCACCACAAGTTGCACCAGAATACACATATGTTGCCACAGATAACACATATGTTGCGTATGTTCTTCTATATGGAGTAGATTAGAAGGTTAGGTTAGGAAAAGTAAACTTACCCTGTCCACGTACTACGTATGCATATCTGTCATACTTCTAAAACCTTGGGTGGAAAAGGTATGGATGGGGTAATCTTGTGCGCCTTGCTTAGCATTCTTGGCCCATTGCAGATCTCTCTTCTCTTTGGTGCCAATTCCGCGTATATGTCCACCTTCTTGAATGGCCCCTGAACTTCAACAATATTTGGAGAGGGAGGATTTGTAATTTTTTTGGATTTCTAATTGGAGAGTACTTGGCTAATTTCTCTTTTCTTTCTTCCAACCGCTACTTAGGAGTGTATGACTTCTTCACCTTCTTGTGTGGTATAACAACCCTCTTGGATTTCAATTCTCAATATCTTTAGAGATAACCTCTACTCTTTCAAAGGGTTTATCCTGGCTATCCTTGCACTCTTTATATTTGCAACGAGAACATGAGGATGAAGAGGGCTGAGAGGGACCGGTGTAAGGGTAAGAGTGATCTATGTAAGGGTGAGAGGGACCTGTGAAAGGGGTGTTTTCAAACATATTTATTTTTTCTTGAGCATCAAAATGTTCAACATCACGACTGGAAGTATCATCATCATGACTTCCACCAACATCAAAAACTCAACTAACAATACCCCAAGAAGATGCACCCGGATCTGTTGCAGTAGGTTGGTTATGAAGAGCCTCAACACTAGGTTGACCTTATTGTAATACCCCAAAAATCCAAGTCTCTATTAGCACCTTTCTTCAAGCTCATGATAAATAAATTTTAGTATTTTGGTAGTTTTATAAGAGGATTTGATGTATATTAAGTCCTCAAGTAACTCCTAGCTATTAGACGAATCAAAATATCTCTTACCGATTGAGTTCTTGAGAAGAATATTGCCATATTCAACTTCAAATGAGCATATCTTTAGTTTTACTAAGAATTTTTGAGCTCATGACCCACCAATGGGTATATAATTGAATTATCTTTCCAACGATACCAATTTCGCCTTAATCCGATATCCGGGTGAGAAGTTATGACCCTTTTTATAAAAGAAAGTAGTTCACCGTGATAGTGCCGCATAGCAGTGAAGGACAAAATGACAATTGTCCCTTTTCAAGTAACTCACCACAATTATCCTGTGTCATGCCAAAATTTTCTGTGGAGCGGTTACCACATCGCGCATTTTTGCACTCGTCCCTTTTCCAGTAAACCCAACACGATTTCACCACGTAGTGCCAAGGGGAAGAATCACGTTCGTCCCTTATCCAGTGAGGTACCGTGATAAGCACCACGTTGCACCGAGGTGCAAAATCCGGTGCCCAATTTCTGAAGTTGATTTTAAAAGGGTAATTTAGTCTTTTCTCAAGCCCCTAAATCGTGAAAACACAGAATTAAACCTATTCTAAGCATAATAGGCTCATTATTCATCACATCCCTCTCAAAGAAAACCCCAAGCTTCAATTTTATAATCCAAGAACCTCCAAATTCCACCATTCTTTTTCCAAGAAAACCCAAATTTCAAGGTTTCCAATCCAAGAACACCAAGAAACAATCTTCAAGAGCACAAATTGGAATTCAAGGTCAAGCTTCTTTATCTAGTTCATCAATTAAGGTACGTGAGGTTTTGAACAAGGATAATTCTTTCATCCTTGTGTCCAAAACTTGCTTCTAATTATGTTTTTACATGAATTTACATGAATAGACATGAATTTCAATTTAGCGTTTATACCCAATGATTATTATTTGTGGATTATGCTATTACAAGAGATTTGAATGGTGATTTGCATTGTTATTTCTACATGTCCATACATTTGGCTTGTTTTACATATATGAAGAATTGAATTGCATTATTATGTCTAGAATTGTGCAAAAACCCTATGATTTTGGCCATTGACTATAATTCATGATGATTCGCCTTGAGATTGCAATATAGGTTATTAAGCCCTAACTTTGTTATTGATAATCCAAGAAATTATGCTTTTAAGCATCCCAATGATATGTTTATGATTAGTTTTGAAATAAGGATTTGAACTTTAGCTAAGACACGAAATCCACTTTATAACTTAAATTTCACTTTTAAACAAACAGGTGCACAATTAGCTTACATTATGAATCATTATGTCATTTATAGTGAATTTTCTATAGAATGAGCATACATATTAAAAAGAGTAGTATTTAGTACCGAGCAGGAAGTGTGGGTTTAGCGCATCCTAATTTCCTAAAACTATGAGCCAACGTAGGTACAGTTTTAGATTAATTCCTTTTCTATATGAATGATAGTTACATATGTGATCACTTATCTTAGGTTATACTCCCTGGCAAGAGTATGACACCTCTCCCCAAAGTGAGGTTTTTCCCTTAGGGGAACTAGACGTTGGACACTATGATAGCTCACATAGTGTATGTCGGTTAGAAGAACCTCCCTTGTAGAACAACTTTTAAAAGAATTTCCTACTAGTAAAGAATAATAGAAAAGCTTTTGAAAGAATTTTCCTATAGCCTAAGTCCTAAAAACAGAATAACAGTTCAACTTTTAGTAGTAAGTATGGTGGCTCACCAAATTTATACAGTATGTTTTATTATTCATGATTTATAATTTTTAGCTTTCAGTTATTTGAGTCATTTGAGTCATTTGAGTCATTGCATACAAAATGCATTCTTTATAAATATTGATAAACCTTGATATATTATTTTACTTATGCATTCACCCCCACGTGCTTAGTACATCGTCAAAGTACTGATCCACATATATGTCTATGTGCTACATTGTCTAATAATGTAGGTTCAGGTGCTCAATCTCAGCAGCATGAGTGATTTCGGGAATCTCTATCTACATCCTGACAATTGGTGAGTCCTCATGGTTCGAGGACCCATTTATTCAGATTTTTATCTTTAATAGTATTTGATTAGTTATTTTCAGTTCAGTTCGAGTCAGTTGGGGGTTTGTCCTAACGGATCTTTAATTCTTAGTAGTAGAGGCTTGTTGGACTGGTTGCTATAATTCAGACCTTTAATATTTGTTGTTCAGATATTTTGTTCAGTTGATTCAACTCAGTTCAGATAATTCAGTATTTTGATATTTTTACTCGCTTAAGTTACTTTGATATTAGTTGCAGACTTAGTAACAGGCTTATAGGGTTAACTTGAGACTACTCATAGTCCTGAGCACCATGTGACGTCTCGGGACCTATTTTCAGGTCTTTACACTTTCCTAACTGCTCTTTTTATGGATATTGCTCTAACCAATTCCGTCTTTATTAGCTCTATCATTGGGTCTGCTATTGTAGCAACACGAACTAGAGTAATAAAAGAAGTCATCCCCAACTCCTACTTAGTAGGCATGATCCATGGATGCAGAACCTATAAAAAAGATAAATACATTTAAATAGTATAATAATTTGTAGTCAGTTGGGTTACATGTTAACACAGACAACATATGCAATAGATGATCTATCTGTCATAACAACTGATCTGTATGTCATAATAGATTAATAATATGTTGCATCAGATTACCCATCTATTGCATAATTTACAGTAGATGGGTAATCTGTTGAGTCGGGTTTAGAGAATCAAAGCAACAGATGGTTAATCTGTTGTGAAATATGGATCATCTGTCACAACAAATTACCCATCTGTTGCACCAGTTACAGTAGATGGGCAATCTGTTGTAACAGATGAACCATCTGTCGCAACAGGTGGCACATCTGTCACAACAGATGGCACATCTGTCGCAACAAATGGAATATCTATCACAACAGATGGCACATTTGTTTCAATATCTTTATTATTTTACTTGAAAGAAGACGTACTGCGTCATCTGAAGGTTTAAAGAGATCAACCTCCTTAATTCTTATGTTGCTCTTTGCAGCCAACCACCTAAGGATCCTTGGATGAGAAATCTCATTTGGGTAATCCTTGACCTACTTTCGGAGGTGAGGAATGGCTTCAAATGCCCAAACCTAAGAAATGTAAATAGGAGGCAAGAAAAAAAAAGTCATAATAATTATTCAATATAAACTAATGAATGAGTAAGCAAATAGTGATTAAATTTACCATGAAATCCCAATGCAAGTCATATAATATGATTGTCTTTGAGGATAGCTTTGTCAGTATATATTTGACAGTCAAGTAGTAGCTATCATATCCCTAGGGATAATTATTGAATTTCTCAAAATCCTCAGCAAGCTTCAACAAATCATCTTCTATGACTTTGTTGACGTCTCTTGCCAATATAACGGAATGGGCAAACCAAACTAAGTACAACTGCTCCCTATAATGCTTTGGTATGGTTCTATTATTGAGATTTTTTATCAAATTATTATTTTTGCACCCACGGCCAACAATGTCCAACAACCTATCTATTTTTTACTTGTGTTTGTTGGTTTTGGTGGGTGGTCGCTGGGACAATGCCTTACCACTGTTTGATGGTGATGGTTTGGCTATCCTGTTTGCTTTTCTTTTGTGTGGTGTTTCCTTGGTGATAGGTTCTTCTAGATGATCGCATATCAAGCTCGTCACAATGGGAAACTCTTTCAAGCCAAAACAAATCGACATGCCACAGTAGTTGATCCAGCTTTTATCCATCTTTTTTCCCTCTCCTTAGAATCTTTATCATCCCCCACTTACTTGATCCTATGCGTGAGAAGATCATATACCATACTCATTTTGAAACGGGCAGTGTAGTCCTCAGGCAGCTCAAGAATGTGTCCAAAACAGCTCTTCTTAAAAAGTCCGTCTATGTTTTCATTCTTCATAATATTCCTAAATTCGTCAAAAGGTTTCCCCAACTGACATTTAAGTAGAAGATCACCAGTTAGTTCTACAGGGTCTTCTATCGACATTGCAACTTGAAACCTGTCAATACTAATAGTTTTGATAGCCTCATGATGAGATTTTGATATTAATTAACGCCTCATTGGTGATGCATTATCATCCTTTTTCTAGCTTTCTTCTCACTCCTCTTCTTGTTTATCTTTTTCTTTCTCCTCCTTACTTTTATTTTCCTAATCACAATCTACAGACCCTTGTTCACCTTCCTCAATGTCATTTCATAACTTTTCTCAGCTTCACTTTTCCCTAACTGAGATTGTTCAGAAAGCTCCTCCAAATCCTTCTGTACTGTAGCCTTTTTTGTTAGGTGGTCAGAAGTTGATCCACTTTCACTTTCTTTTTTTTTGGGAGACATGTTTTACCTACAAACAACAAAAAAAGAAAAATTACATTACAATTGATGTATGCATAAATTTTAAAAAATACATTACAAACACTACCAATACTAACACCACCAATAGCCACCACAAACACTACCAACTAATGCCACCAACAGCCACTACAAACACCATTAGTTCCATCACGACGACATCCAACACCAATACCATGACCACCAACACTACAAACACCATCCAATAGTATCATGACAATCAACGGAACACTGTAACAAAAATTAGGGTTTTCTTGGGTTCTTCCTTCGATTTTACCATCAAAACTCAAAATTGTAAATCCATTCTCAAAGATAATATAACTAAAAGCCTTCTTTTTCATCATTAACTTAATATCCCTAATTTTTAGAAAAAATAATAAATATAGAACTCTTCTCGAACTCTGTTACGTACGAAGATAGAGAAAATGACAGATACAAGCAAGAATGAAGTAAAAAATAACACCTATGTGATCAAAAATGGGAAGAAAACTGATCTGTTGTGAAGGTTTGAGCAATTTGTTGAGTAGTTGTTATTTGTATTATTGCGAGAGTGAAAAGAGCGAGAACTCAAGATTTAAAATGATGAAATATTTTCCAGCAAATGGATGATTTGTATGGATTGATTATATTTTGGAAAAGAATGACAAGTTTTGAAAAGTTAATTTGGTCCGAATTGATCTTAATTATTTTTTAAAATTTTTAAAAGATATGCATAATTTTTAACCGTATCATCATGAAATTGCCAAAAACTCAATTAAAGTCATAGTTGACCCTATGAATTCACCCCTAGTTCTAGCTTAATCAATTTAGGTATTAGCATGACAATGTGATAATAAGAATCATTTTAAGTCAGAGTGATCAATCGACTACTCAGGTCGGGAGGAACGCAATACCAATATCATGCAATTGCCAAAGACTCAATTAAATTTATAGTTGACCCTATGAACTCACCCCTAGTTCTAGCTTAATCAATTGAAATTGTAGTTGAATGAATGAACTCAATTAAAATTGTATAAAAAGAAATATTCAACCTGTTGCAACAGATGACTTATCTATTGGAATTTATCAAACAGATTAAGTCATCTATTGCAACATATTAACTTTCTATTGTAAATTATCAAATAGGCATTTCCATCTGTTGCGAAAGATGACCGAGCCATTGGAAATTATCAAACATTAATTGTCATCTGTTGCAAAGTATGACTTATATGTTTTAAGATCTTATTTTTTATTTTAAAGTAATTTATGTATTATCTTGACAATGAGGTAATAAGAATCGTTTCAACTCAGAGTGATCGATCGATGACTCAGGTTAGGAGGAATGCAATACCAACATCATGCAATTGCCAAAGACTCAATTGAAATTGTAGTTGACCCAATGAACTCACCCGTAATTCTAGCTTAATCAATCAAAGTTGTATTTGAACATATGAACTCAAATTAAATTGTATAAAAATAAATCTTCAACCTGTTGCAACAGATTAACTATTTGTTATAAATTATCAAATAGGCATTGCCATATATTGCGACAGATCACTGAGCCGTTGGAAATTTACAAACATAAATAGTCATCTGTTGCAAAGTATGATTTATATGTTGTAAGATCTTTTTATTTTTATTTTAAAGCAATTTATCAATTTCCTGTCCGAGCTAAAAAGGATAAAATACTAAGGTGGTAAACATATTACTTGGATAACTCAAAAATATCCTCATTGAGTAGTGTTATCATTGTCTTTTCAATGAATATTTAAAACCTATATCCAAAATTCTCTTTCCTTCAGCCAAAAATTAACTCAACTTATCTCTCTTCTTTATTTAGAATTCTCTTTCTCTACTCTTTGGGGTAATCATAATCGTCTCCTTTTTGCCTCTCCTTTCTCTCCTCTTTCGGATGAGGATTCTTTTGGATCTCAACCAATCAATATCTTTTCTTGACTGAAATGGGTGTTCTGATCCCTTTGCATTTTTTATATTGCAGGTATGGTTCATTATTGCTCTTTCCTTCTCTTCTTCTTCTTTGTATGTTAGTAAAATTAGATATTTGCATCTATTTTTATCATTGATTTACCCATTACCAGTTTCCTATTTATAGATAAATTAAAAAAAAAGGTGACTTTTAAGTCTTGAATGGATGAACCGTTGGTTTTATTAAAATATGCAAAAAAGTTATATGTTGGGAGAACTTAAAAAGCCTTGTTGTCAGTATTATTTTTTTATGTATTTTGTTTGTTACTTTGGCGGTGATGTTGTTGGGGGTGTTGGTGTTGTTGAAACATGTGGTGTTTGTGTTGTTGATAGTGTTGGAACATATGGTGTTCTTTCTTTGTTGTTGTGTTGTTGGTGGTTTGCAATAGTTTCCTCAACTGTTGCAACTGATGAATCGACTGTTGGAATAGACGGAGCATCTATTGGAAGAAATCAAACCAATAGCAAGTCTGGTTTGATTTCAAACAGATGACCATTTGTTGCAATATGTCATCCATCTATTGCAGTAGATGCATTGCTTGTTACAACAGATGACTCATTGGTTGAATAAATAGGTCATCTATTGATTCATTCAATTTTGTGTTATCCTTTTGTAATGTTCTTTTTATTTTTCTCTTGTTTGACATCAAATATTTTTCTCTTATTTGCAAATAAAAGAAAGTGAAACTGGATCAACTTTTGCCCGACCAACATTAAAGGCTAGAGTAAAGATGGATTCAGTGGAATAAGCTGCTTATAGATAGAACTACTTTATATGTGGAAGGTATGTATTTCTGATCAACCTATCGTGAAAACACATATCCAGTACACTGATTTTGTGAATGTTGGTTCTTTACCTATTAAGAGTTAATCTTTCAAACAAGATATGATATTTTACAGTTAAGATTGTTAGGTTCGAACTGGTAAGGCTGAGAGACCAGGTAGGTGGTGTCAACACCCTTTTACGATTTATTAGAGATTTTGCTAATGTTTATGTGTCAAGTTTGGAGAAGGGTTCAAGTTTTTGGTGGTAGTGTAAATATTCAAATAGTGATTGGACTAATTTTAAGGGTTCAATGGACTTTTGAAAGGCCTCTGAAGCCTCGCACTGCTGCAAACAAGAATGAAAATGAATATAGTTATTGCTCTGGTCCAAATTTATATATATGGGTTGCTCGAGGAGACTATTATACAATAGAAGGTGATTGAAAGAATACCAATGCAGGAAGGGTGAGGTGGAGAAGACCATATATCAACTCAGACCTTATTAAAGAAGAAACACAGGGTAGGAAGGAAAGTATAGCGAAACTGGCTAATGAAGTTGACATGAAAAATGAAAAAAATGAATGAGCTGCAAATGTGAAAGTGTATCTAAAAATGAAAATCCATCAGTCCATTTTGAAAAGAAAAATGCTAAAGTGGATTGGAGTTGTGCACATTGTTAGGGTACTACAACAAGCTAGTGTGGCCTGAATGAAGATCCACAAAATGCAGGACCAAAACTCTTGGGTTTCATTAAGGCCACGCTCGCTAGTCGCAGTCCCTAGCGAAGTGTCCAGCTTCAGTACTCTTGAGCATTTTTATTTTTCAAAGATGATTGATGGATTTTAATATTTGGATACACTTCCATATTTTAAGCTCATTTAGTTTTTTCATCTCTCAAGTCAATTTCATTGACCAGATTCGCTAGAAGTTCCTTACTTGCTTCTCTTTGTTTCCTCTTAAAGAAGGTCGGAGATGATATATAGTCTTCTCCACCTCCCCCTTCCCGCACAAATATTTTCCCAAGCACCTTTTACTGTATAATAGTATCCTCGAGCAACCCATCCATATAAATTTAGATCAGGAGAATTTCTATTGGCTTTTCATTCTTGTTTACTGTAGTGCGAGGTTTCGGAGGCCTTTCAAAATTCCATTGCACTATTAAAATCGGTTTAATCATTATTGGATATTTACACTGCCGCCAAAAACTTAAACCCTTCTCCAAACTTGACACATAAACATATGCAAAATCGTCATTAAATTTTAACAGGGTATTGACACCACCGTCTTGAAACCCTTTGACCTTATCAGTTCAAACCTATCAAACTAAAGTATAAAATGCAGAATCTTATTTGAAGTATCAATGTCAAATCGGTAAAAAACTGCATTCACAAAATCATTGTACTTTATGTATGTCTGTCACGAAATCGTATCAATAAAATATAACTCCTACACATGAAAGTGGATCCATTCATCAACACGCACCTTATTATTCCTACACCATCAATGTCAAACAGTTTTTATTCTTCACTTCCCATCATTAAGTAGTGTATAAGACTACGGAGTCTCGAAGGGTAACCATCTTCAATGTCAGATGACTACTTGTCCATCAGGAAAAAACAAGTGCTACAAGTCATGACTTTTCACCCTTTTTATTTTTAAATATGTGTATATAATAAGTCACCAATTTGAATTAATTAAGGTATGTGATGACTATTAAAAAGGAGGTGAACAGTCGTGACTTTTTGTCAAACACATTCAAAACAACCGATGAATCAAATCCCCCATCTGTTGCAACTGATGAATTAACTGTTAGAAGAAATAAAAATATCTTCTCCAACAGATGGTCCATCTGTCGCAATAGATAATACATATGTTAAAATAGATATCTCATCTATTGCACATATAGACCATTTGTTGCAACAGATGGTCTATATGTGCAATAGATGAGATATCTATTTCAACATATGTATTATCTATTGCGACAGATATAGACCATTTGTTGCAACAGATGGTGAATTTGTTGTGCCAGTGGGTTATCTATTATGACAAATAGACGATCTATTGCAACAATGACAGCTCCGAAGCGTACACGCAAGTGTACGTGATCTTATCAAGTAATATAGTGGCTTCAAAGAAGCCCAAGTATCGATCTCTCAGGGACTTACGTTCGCCGCCTATCTAATTCTAGTCTAACTACTTGAGAAAAAAATAAACAAAAAGAGAGTTTGTAATTTTGTAAATTAAAAATAAAATAAATAATGCGGGAAAATAAAAATCTTGGGACAATCAATGGAGAAAAGCCCAGGGTTAAAGCACTTCGAACAATCATACTATGTTATTGAATTTTATTCGTCAACTTGCTTATCGTGGTTGTTGATTCGTAGGGTTAATTGCATGATCATGGTTTCCCAACCTATAATCTTTTACCGAATTTGGACATTACAACTACATCATTGAGCGGGGATATGATAATCCAATTAAGTTAATTAAAGTTATCATCCTACGTATGAATCAAGTAAGGCATCTAAGCACATCCCTGTCCTAGACGCTAAGTTTAATTCTTTATTTTATAAAATAATAAAAACCCAAACTTTGTTTATTCCCATGTTCTATCTCCCTATTCCCTCACCCGAGATCAAAAGGTCGACGCCCCGAAAGGAGAGATTTTAGTCACTAATATTCATAATCATGATTCAAATAATTGCATACATGATATGAAAAATTATACGTAATAAACCATGTAGCAGCTCCTCCACTTTTTCTCCAAACCTGTCCTCAAGCCGTGGTATCCTCCAAATTAACGTGTCCAGGTAATATTTATATATTATATACACTAATCCAAATTTGGGTGGGATTTGGATGCTGCACGGAGTCCAAGGTGTCCACCCATGAAATTAATGTCCAAGAATTTCCCAATTTAAATCATCCAATGTCCAGGTGACATGTCAAGCTATGTGTCCATGCAATTCCTACCGAAATTTTCTTTACAATTTAACTTTTGTGCAATATAATATATATATTATCACAATCCCAATCAAATTTGTTCCCTTTTGTATGCAAATCTCAATTCAATTCATAATGGGACAATACCCGTGTCAGCCACTTTGACTTTGCAGTTTTGAACACACCGACGCGACGCGTCGAGTCTGCGTCGGTGTAATGGAACTAGCATTCAAAAATTCTTCTAAGTGTAAATTTCGTGTCCATCGACGCGATGCATTGATTTCAAATTGACTCATTGAAATTTGCTTTTAAAATTTTGGTTAAGTGTTGAGCGTCCTATCCTTTGCCCATGCCTTTTGTAGTGTATTTCAAATGAATTTTGAGCCTTTTTATCATCAATATATCACCGTATTTAATTCGCCAAGACTCCTACAATATCAAACACTAAATATTAAAAATCAAAACACAAGCTAAGACAAGGCAAATTCGTAATGATCTTCCACTTATTATTCTGACTCTAGACTTAATCAAATTAAATTTTGCACATTAAAAATAAGTTATTTCACTCATAATTACACCATTAAAATATTTGAAATAAATTAAACACATTAAAATCTATCGGGATAAACTAGACACACACCTAGCTCAAGCTAGTAAAACTAGTTTTCCGGGTTGAACTCTAAATTACTCAATTAAGTACAAACTTGTTTGAAAAATACTTTGGACATTATAAATACACACTTGGACACTTAAATGTTTATTTATATCAATATGAACACGTTAAGAACTCAAATTTCTCTCAAAACAAGGCGAAATAAGCTAGAATAATGATACAAAGTGTATAAAATCACTTCAGATCATCACCCTACACTTAAACTCTTGTTCGTCCTCGAACAATTTTTTACTCTAAGCATAAAAATCTGCGGTTACACTACACTTCTACTAAATGCAAGACACTCAAGCTAATACTACAATGACTACATGAAATGCAAGTTTCCACACAAAGCACCTGATTTATACAATTGATAGCTCATGAACACTACTCCAAAGCATCCTAGCCTCAAGAATTGACTCAATAAGTGGCAAACTCATGCTTGTGATTCAATTAAGGACATCATACAAATCACCTATATTCATCAAACATGTGCTCCTCACAACAAGAGAGTTACCCATAATCACTCACAATAATGCAATTTATAATGTAATGGGTACAATAATCAAATTAAGCTCACTCTCACAAAGAATTCACAAGTTACACACAATGAACCATAGGTTTTCCCTTAGTGTAATACTCCACTAATTGTCGAATGTAAAACTTAGGATCAATTAGGACTTTTTAAGGTTGTAATGTAGGCTAAGGGAAGGGTAGAAACTATTTTGGCCAAGAATAGTGACTAAGCGCTTTAATACACTACATCATACATTTAAAACAAATCTCTAACAACCAAATTACACTATTTTTGTCTATCCTCTCTTTTGTTTTGCCCCATCTCTTTTAAGCATTTTCACAAACACTTGGTGGACGCATAGTTTACTACCACAAGAATCAATTTTTCTCATTTTTTCACAATCATGACAATATTTCTATCATGAGTTATATCACAACCATCCACCACAAATCAATTATAAGCACCAATAACTATTATCTTGGGGAATCACTTTCACCTTTTTCTTCTTCAATTTTTCAAACTCCTTACTCAATTTTTTTTTCAATTAAAGCACTTAGGAGCTTTTGGATCAAATTATGGTCTATCAAAGAAGGGGTTAGGCTACTTATGAGGTTGCTATAGAAACTAAGCTAAAGGCTCAATGGGGTTAACTAGGATAATGCATAAAGGGTAGGACAATTAGAGGATAAAAAAATAAGTCTATCAAAGAAATGCCTAAATCATCTCCTAAACTCACATTCTTTATTTCGCTTCACACACACACACCGGACAAGTTTTAGACATCACATGCAACAAGGAATATACTAAAAACCTTACACACACATGACACATGCTCAACTCAATAGAATCATCATAGACTCCCAACCAACAATAGCATGAGTTCAAATTTAAGCCAACAAGAAAAATCATAAACTTGATTCTAAGAGTCTCAAAAATAGCAACTCACTCAATTCAACATGCTTTTACAAACAAACCCACTTGCATCATGTAATAAAAAATAGCATCAACAAGAATATCTCACTTATTATAACCTAAAAAAAAAAATTAATTGAGTCAAAATTTGAGAATTTCTCACCCCACACTTAAAAATCTACTTTGTTCCCAAAGTGAATTTAAAGGTAAGAGATAGAAATACTCCCTGAGGCCTCTAGGCCTAGCTAGTAGCATCTTCACATAAAAAGGAGATCCATGGGACCCCACACTCAATCTTTGTCATGCTTCAAGCTAAAGTTTATGGTACTCAGACTTCCCATCAACCTGTGCCTCAACCAAAAATAAAAACTATGTGAAGTAAAAACTTAAAAAAAACTGAAAAGAAAACTTACCTAATTAACTTGGGTTGCCTCCCTAGAAGCACCTAATTTAGTGTCGCGGCACGACCCAATCAACTTTTTCCTCCACCTTGAGGATATAAATTTCACCCCCAACATCGCATTCATCTTTTTGCCTCACCTATACGGTGGTGGTACAAAGATTAAGGAACCGAGTAATAGAATATGCATTGTAAACCACTTGGTCTTAAAGTAAGGTGTGTTTTTATATTGCTTAACCGGTGCAAATCAAGAATATAGGATTATTGTTCCTCATCTTCACACTCTTCCACTATTTTAAATGATTCCACATACAAGACATCATCTAAACATAATGTAGAAAAGTGCTTCGAGTGAGGCCCAACCAATCCTACTTCAAAATTTACACTATCTACTACACACTCACTTTTATTCACCTTCTCAATTTCAGTCTCAAGATAAGGATGACAATCTAGTGACTGCGATTCTTGTGTTTGCTCCACAAATTGACTAATATCCTCCTCATATTTTTCTTTGTTTAGCCTCTGTAGACATGGTGGCAGTGGTAACTCCTCATCCTGTTCGACATCTTTAGTTTCCGAGTACTCAGACTTTCTCGAATTATTTGTAACATCATCTACAATAGGTTGGGATGTCACTTGTTCTACAGCCTCCCTTTGGTTCTTTTTGTATGCCAACAACTCATTCTGATACGCTAACATTTGTTTCATCAACTCTTCCAAATTGCTCATTTGAGTTGTGGCCTGCATGTTTAGTTGTTGCTGCTGAAACTGTTGCTGGTTGGTTCGTTATTGAATTTGTAACTGAGTTAACCCCGTTCGATTGCAGTAGTTTATATAATTCTGCATTTGATCATAGCCCACAAACATTACTGAATCGGGATTTACAGCACATATATATGCGGAATGATCACTTTGATCACAAACCAAACACCAATTTCCATTCTGTTCCTCAGGTAGAACAATATCCACATCATATTGTGAAGGTCCCGTCCATGCACTTCGATTAAAATCTGGACAATAAGCCTCATGATGTGGTCCTCCACAAAAACAATAAGAATTGTCATCACTTGAAAACCATCTATCCCAGGCTAACATCTCGAGAAGAGTGTGAGAAAATTAGAAATAAAAGAAAATAAAAAGAAACTGTACAAAAACTATTTACAACTCAATATAGAAAAACTAAAAATAAGATAGTTGCCTAATAACAAATCCCCAGCAACGACGCCAAAAACTTGACAGCGTCCAAGAGTACACGCAAGTTTACGTGGTCTTATCAAGTAATATAGTGGCTTCAAAGAAGCCCAAGTATCGATCTCTCGAGGACTTGCGTTCGTCGCCTATCTAATTCTTGTCTAACTACTTAAGAAAAAAATAAACTAAAAGAGAGTTTGTAAATTTGTAAATTAAAAATAAAATAAATAATGCGGAAAAAAATAAAAATCTTGGGACAATCAATGGAGAAAACCCCAGGGTTAAAGCACTTCGAACAATCATACTATGTTATTGAATTTCATTCGTCAACTTGCATATCGTGGTTGTTGATTCGTAGGGTTAATTACATGATCATGATTTCCCAACCTATAATTTTTTACCTAATTTGGACATTACAACTACATCGTTGAGCGGGGATGTGATAATCCAATTAAGTTAATTAAAGCTATCATCCTACTTATGAATCAAGTAAGGCATCTATGTACATCCCTGTCCTAAATGCTAAGTTTAATTCTTTATTTAATAAAAGAATAAAAACCCAAACTTTGTTTATTCCCATGTTCTATCTCCCTATTCCCTCACCCGAGATCAAAAGGTCGACAATATATGTATTTTATGGGTGATTAATACATAAAATAATTAAAACAAGAATAAACAAACAACCAAATATGATGGGCAAAATTAACAAAATTAATTCAAAACAATAGTAATCATGTTCTTGGGTTTAAAAGTTGATTTCTGTAATTAACTTCTTCATATATCCAATTTTGCCTTTCTCTAATTTTCTTTATATATTCTAACATCTTTTAATCTGAATAATATCCATCTGGGTAATTATCTAGGTATAACTGTGTTATCCAATTAATATAATACCTAGTACATCAGAAATAAGAAAACCTACATATTATAAGAATAAGTTTAAAAGATATAATCTAAAGAATGAATATGACAGAAGTATATATTCTAAAGAATGAATATGACTAATTACTGCGATAAATTCTTCTTTGTTCATTTAATTGTAAATAGTTCATGTTGATATATATATATTCTAAACTATCTATTTGTGATTCAAATACTAATTATTGTCAAGTAAATCCAATCTAAATTCATAAATTCAAACATGTATGCTACTTCTGTACTTTCTAAATTACGAGGCTCTGATACCATTTGTAGGGGGGTGCGGATTAGGTGCGATAATTTAACTAGATAATAAATACGTAGGTATTTATTTTTATTGATTGGAATAATTTTCATTTTTATCTTCTTGACTTAAGATGTTTTATTAATTCATATTCTAGATTAGATATTATCGTAATTAAATTATCTAGTGTTTTAGGATCCTCGTTAGTAATATGTAACCTTTTGTATTCTAGGTATAAATTATATAGTTGGGTTTCTATTTCTTTTAATGATTTATTCTTTTCGTAAGATGTATTCATTAATTTGTTTAGTTTATTATTTTATCCTATTGAAATTTTAGCAATTTCTGTGTAGTATTTTATTCTAACTTTGCTATATTCAATGCGTAGATTTATATTTTTTATTTGACTAATTAGTATTTGTTGTTCATGTATAACTAATTTTCCATCTGTATTAAATAATTTTTCGTACGTATTAAATAAATTATTACTTGTATCTTCCTTTTCTAAGGTTAATTTTATTTTAAGTAATTTTTCTTCTAGTTGTCTTTTCTCTATTTCAAGTTGATTTCTGTAATTAACTTCTTCATATATCCAATTTTGCCTTTCTCTAATTTTCTTTATTTATTCTAACATCTTTTAATCTGAATAATATCCATCTGGGTAATTATCTAGGTATAACTGTGCTATCCAATTCATAATTTCAATTTCATAGTCTAATACTTTTTCTAATATTATTCTCTTAATATCTATAATTTCTATATCTCTAAGTATATATAAGATTAAGACTTTAAGATTATCTATCATTTAAAATTGACTAAATATTTTATTATAATATTTTGTAGTTGTTTGTTTTAGGCTTAGTAGTTCTTGTATATTTTTATTAAGAAATTCTATGTAATTTAGCATGGCAAGTATTTATAAGAGTAGTTAGGTAGGTATGGTATATAATTTACTCTAGTCATGTAATATTTACCAAATGCTTTTTCTAATATGATTTTTCTTATATCTACTACTTTTATATCTTTAAGTGCATACAAAATAAGTATTTTAAATTTATCTACCATCACATCAGATAAATAATTATTCATTTTCATAAAATTGTTTTTTTTTAAAATATTCCCTTCAACCACGTACATAACAAAATATAGTCATCTTAGATTACTATATACTAGATTATTCTTAAATAACATGTTCTTCGGTCACTATTAGCATGGTAATATGAATATTTTCCCTTAAACAGCACCTCTACTCTGGTTACTCCCCACCACGGCTTCTTGCCTTATTGGTTTCACCTTTAGGATGGCATAGTTCTTAGGAATTTTTCTCCGTTTTCACTTTGCTAATAAACTTCTTAACATATTATTCTTCGAATAATTCTACTATAAAGTAACTAACATGAATCTATTTTATCATACCATGATTGTTGGGAATTATGAATTTAGCTATTCATAATCATAAATAAATATACCTGTTCGGGTAGGTTTGATATTTCTGAGCTTTGTTCCTCCATAGATTTTTCCATTGAAATATACCTGTTTTTTAATTAACTGAGCAAAATATTTATTGTGGACTTGAGAGAGTATTTGCTTCAACGCATGAAGGCTTGCCTTGCAATGCCTTCAGTTCTCTTTATTTATAGAATGAAAGAAAGAACTTTACAAATTTTACAATCCTACACGTTTTACAAAAGCTAAAAAACTAAAAATCTTAAAAGTCCTAAAGGCTATCACCTAGGCTACCTAAAGAGTCTATGTAGCCTTAAATGATCCTAAAAAGTCTACATAAGAATCTAAAAAGTCTATGTAAAAATAGTAACTTACAATAATTTAAAGACTTTTACGTAAAGAAAATTTGTACAATAAATATCTTGTCTCCGTTGATTTTGTCGTATCTGCTATATCTCCATTATTGCTCCTTCTCTCATCTTCCAGCTGTCGCTTTATGTCCTTTTTATTCAAGTTGAACTTCTGGTACAATATTATCTTCTCCATTACATTTTGAACATTGATGGTCTGGATATTTATGTCCAATTAACTTGCAATATCTGGTTAATAGTTCTTCCGAAATAAGTTTTTCTTTAATGGCTCTGGCGATAGTTTTTTTCTCTGGATTGAGTAAGGTCAAGATCCATTGCCTTACGTCTTCCATATCTGCTTCTCGTAGCTCCTTTGAATTCGAGTATATTATTACATTACCTCTTGAATAATAACTCCATATGGGATTTCTGTTGCGATAATTATTTGCTAATTCTTGAAGAATCGTAGATAGTTCAATAATTCTCTTATTTGCATAAAAATTTGGTATCTTAATTCTAGGTATTTCTGGTTGTTGAGTAATATCTTCTGGTATAATCATATCTCGGGTCATTCCTATTTTTACAACTTGTATAGGTGATTTAACTTCATCATACAATATCTCTGCTGGTGCCGTATAAAATTTTATAAAAAATAGGTTACATTTGGTCATTCTTTTAAAAATGTTAAATGAATCATATATTTCTGGTATAGTGGATATTTCATTTCCGTCTTGGGTATATATGGTGCTAAGTAGTACATATTCGTAACATGTTTTAACTAGACCCGGTTTGGTCTTGGGCAAAGCAATTAGCTTATTGTATCCGGTTAGCTTCTGGGTTATGTAATTTGTATGTGGTTCTTGGATGTTTATAGCTCTGGGGTTGGTATTTAAGAAGGTTTGTATTTTGTAAATATTTTCTATGTATGTTCGGGCTGTATAGTTGTAGGTCTTTTTGTCTTGGTTTAGACTTTCTTGGTATGTGGTAATTTGTGGGGGTATAAACATGGGATTTTTTGATGTATTTGGTATATATGGTTTATCGAATAGCTTGTTCAGGTTCATATTTGTATTTTTTCTAACTCCTTTGCTTGTACCTGCAGAAGTAGATTGATAAATGTTATGGATTTTATGGAGTATCCCAACGTCTCCTTCTAGCTCTGGAATTTTAATGTCTTCCGATCGACATAGCTCTGCACACTGCTGAGTTAGCTGATTTGTAGCTATAGACTTCAGTTTATCTTCATTAGTCTTTAGCTTTTCTATCTCATTACCCATACTGTCCACTTTCATTGAAAGCGTAGTTAGGGTGTTGAGTATTTTTTCTAGAGTATCTTCTTCTATTATATCAGTCTGTGTAGCTTTGTCTTGATATGTAATCTGCAATAACATTTTTGTTAGTACTGATCACTTCTATTATAAATGTGAAATTTAATATATTTAAAACTAGTCTCCGAATCTCTTTCGTTGTAACTGAATTTTGTATTTTCTTTGTTAGCCACCAGCGTACTTGTGTATTATCTGTTCGCACAATAAATTTGTTATATACAATATATGGCTCAAACGCTAACAAACATTTATATAATGAACATAATTCTTTCCTATTTATTTCCCATTTTATTTCTGTCTCGTTGAACGTACCTGAGTAGTATCTACAATGGTGTTCTATTTTTTCTGTTTCATATCTATATTTAAGTACTCCTCCGTAACTATATTCACTAGCATCTGCTTCTACTATATGTATGAATTTTCTATTTTCATCTGAAAATTGTAATTTTGATAATTCTTTACAAAGTAATTTTATTTTTTGAACTTGTTTTTTATCTTCTTCATTATAGTTATATTATATGTCCTTTTTAAATTTTTTCTGTAGTGGTTTTAAGTTTTCTACTAATTTTGGAATATATTCTGTTACTTGGTTTACTAATCCTAAAAATGATTGTAATTTCTTTTTCGTATCTAATTCTTCTTTCGAATTTATTATTTTTTGTACCATATGTTGTTGCATTTTTACTCCACTTTTATCTATTTGTATTCCTAAAAATTCTATCTGATTTTTCATAATTTCGGCTTTCTTTTTACTTAAACTTATTCCTGATTTTTCTATTATATCCGTAAATTGTTCCAATAATTTTAAATGTTCTTCTTTGGCCTTTGTATATAATAGTATATCGTCTATATTTACTATACAATTAGGTAGTTGTTTAAAATAACTATCCATAAAATGTTGATATCTACCTGGTGCATTTTTATATCCAAATGGTAATACATTCCATTCATAAAATCCTTATGGTACCGTAAATGCGGTTAATTCCTTAGATTCTTCTTCTAACTTTAGATGGTAAAATCCTGATTTACAATCAAATTTACTAAAATAATTATATCCTTGTATTTGTCTTATTTTTAATATTTTATTTGGTATTGGGTAATTATAAGTCATTGTTTTTGCATTTAAATTTCTATAATCAATAACCATTCTACTTTTTCCTCTTTTTTGTTCACTATGTTTATTTACTATAAATGTTGGGCTATTATGTTTACTATTATTTTTTTGTATATATTGTTTTTCTAATAATTCTTCTATATGCATTTTAAATTCTTTTAAATCATCAAAATTATATGTTAATGGTTTCTGGGTTATTATGCTATTTTTGTCTATTAATTCAATTTTTATAATGGTTTTATGTTTTTCCCATCCTTTTAATGGATCTTCACTATATAATTGTTCTAATTTTCTTTTAATTATTTCTATCTTATTTATTGAAAATATAGTTATTTCTGTTTTATTTATCGAAAATACGACTAGTTCTATTGTATCTTCAGTATTTTTTATACTTTCTAACTTTTGTGTAATTTTTTCACTTCCTTTTATCCAATCAGTTTTCTTTCTTATTTTATTATTAACTCTTTTTGCTCTTACTTTCTGTTTACATGGTGTTGTAAACCACCAATCTGTTCTAGTTATTATATGTGGGTATAATTTATCTAGAAACGGTATTCTTAAAAGTATATCTTTTGATGTTAGTTCATAATTATAAATTTCTTTTATTGTTAATATTTTATCCCATACTTGTGTTTTTACATTCTTAGCTTTGTAAGTAATTAAGCTTCCTTCGTTATTAAATCCTTTAACTATTATTGGTGTTTTTAATTTATCCCATTTACTTTCTGGTAAGCAATTATATCTACATAAATTAGCTTCTGCTCTTGTATCTATCATAGGCGTATAATATCTACTGTAATATCCTTCTACTACTATCTTCATTAATACATATATTTTCATTTTATGTTAAAGCTCTTCTTAAGAATAATTTTTCTCTGTTATATGTTATAGTTAATTGTGTATGTTCTATATTATATGGTTTTACTTGTTCTAACCATTTTATTCCTAATATTATGTCTGTTTTTTGCATTTCTTCTTTTACTTCAAATTCTATTTTTATTTTTCTTATTCCTATTATTATTTCTTTTTCTGCTATATTTTTAGTATTTATTAAACTTCTTGGTAGATCTGGGCATATATTATTGTCAGTTTTTATTTCCTCATTTTTTACTAGATACTTTGCTATATAATTTTCTTCTTGTCCTGTATTTAAGAGTATTAAATATTCTTTTTCATTTACCTTTCCTGTTATGTAATATTGGTTTGAATTATCCATTGAACTTGTTTCATAACTTATTCTTTTTGATGAGCTTGATGATTTCGGTTTATCATAAGCTGTTCTTTTTGTTGTACTTATTCTATCATTTATTATTTCTAGATCTTCTTCTATGTCTATATTTTTGTAACTATAATCATTATTATCAATTGTTTTTACAAATTGTTCAAAAGGGCTTTCTATTTGTATTTTATTAATTTTATTTTTTCCCGTTATTTTATGTTTTGTTGTTAACACATATAGGTTTTTACATCTTGCCGTAAATATTTTACTTCCTGGTATTAATTCTATTCCTGATATTTTCCAATATAATACTAATGATTTGTCTATATTTTTATCCGTTACTGCTACTGAATAATTCACACTTATTATAAATTTAAATTTTTGGTATATTAAATTTTCTTTTATGGCAGTTATTATACTTTTTTCTATAGGTTTTATAATTCTATCATCTGCTAAATATAATTCTATTGGTGTATCTATTCCTTCTCTAAAACATGCTTTTATTAATATTTCTGTACCTCCAAGGTGTACATATTTTATTGGGTCTCTACTTTTTATATCATTTATCTCTTTATTAATTATTCTTTTTGTTACTAGTGGTATACTAGCTTTACCTTTTGCATATCTACAGTCTATTACATGCTCTTTTTGACTTACTACATAATATTCTTCCTTTTTTCTAGTAAATATATTTTTTATTGTTGGTATTTTAAATATTTTTTCTACACTTAAGTCTAACTCTTTTCCTTTTATTTCATCAAATACATTGTTATCAAATATTATTTTTTGATCTGTTCCTTCGTCATTTAAATATTCTTCTTTTGTTAATATTTTTATATCTTCTTCAGTCATTTAATTCGTCTAATTCACTATCTATTTCGTTATCTGTTTCATTCTCTGAAATTTCATATATACTGTCTTCACTTTCTAATTCGTAATCTATGTAATCTATCTGCATATATTCTATATTTTCTATTTTTATTTCTGATATTTGTTTATTTTTTGGGTTTTTAGGTAATTTACAATCTCTAGCTAAATGTCCTATTTTTCCGCAATTATAACAGGTACATTCCTTTATAGATTTCTTTTTCCTATATGGTCTTTTATGTTTATAATTTTTTACATAATATCATTTTCTTGATTTCTTATACTTATATTTTGATTTTTTGTATTTCTTATATTTCTTATGTCTTTTTCTTTTTTTATAATATCTATCTTCGCATCCAAATTGAGGTGCTATTTTATCTTTGCAACATGCTAAATTTCTTATTAATGTTTTTTCCATTTTTATTTCTTCTCTGTATTTTTCACAGAGGTTTCTATACCATTGTTGTAAAAATTTTATTCTTGCTCCTAGAGTATCTACTGTTTTTGTTTCATCCCAACTTTTTATTATTTTTGAACTAAATGGTTCAGGTAATTTATTAAAATATAATTTTCTTATTTCTTTACTTTCTTCTATATTATATGCTCATTTATAATAATATTCTTTAAATGCACAAGTATATTCATCTATATAGCACATATTACATATTGCTAATTTTAACATTAAATTCCTATTTATATCTTTCTCTTCATTTTGTTCTTCTTCTTTTGTTGTCATGCTACTAAATTCGTCTTTTATAGCTGTTTCGTATTTTTTTAATAATTCTATAGGTGTTAATTTTGTTGATGATGTTCCTTCTGTGGGTTTGTCGGTTCTTAATATTCTTTTACTATTTTCAGTTAGATTTAAAAACCATAGTTTCACTGTTCCTATTAGTGTTCTTTCTATATATTCTGGTGCATCTATTACACTTATATTATTATCTAATAATTGTTTTGTCATATATCCTATCCATAATTGTATTATTTTTTCTGTATCTATTACACAATCTAAGTCTAAAAAGTTGTAATTTTTATTAACTATTTGTTTGGGTGTTCATTTGTCATATTCATTCTTTAGATTATATCTTTTAATCTTATTCTTATAATATGTAGGTTTTCTTATTTCTGATGTACTAGGTATTATATTTTGATCTTCTTTTTTATCAAGAGTATTTATTTCTGTGTTGATGTTTTCTAAATTTTCTTCATTAATTACTTCTTGTTTTTCATTGATTTCTAAATTTTTTGTATTTGTTAATATTTCTGTATATGTTTCACTATCTTCTGAATCATAATTATCTGTTTCTTCAACATCTATATTATTTATTTCCAATTCCTTGTCTTTTATTTCTTTATTGTCTATTTCTAATTTTTCTTTAAATTGATTTATCTCGTTTAATAATTTTTGTTCTTTATCTTTTTCTTCTTTTTCTTTCTGTCTTTTTTCATACAGATCTTTTAACATTTGTAATTCTTTTTCTAATTCAGCAATCCTACTATTTTTAGTTTCTTCTATTTTTCGTATTTCTTCTGTAGTTTGTTGTTTTATTTTTTCTATTTCTTTTTTCTATCTATTTCTTCATTTTCCCTTTCTATTCTTACCATAGCTGTCAATTTATCTTCTAATTTTAATTCTTCTTTTTCTAACATTAAATATAAATGTTCACCTATTTTCTTATATCTTCTTCCTAGATTAGAAAATACTATTCTTATTTTTAGTCCTTCGTGATTTTCATATATTTTTTCGTCTATTATAAATTCTTCTTTGTTCATTTAATTGTAAATAGTTCATGTTGATATATATATTCTAAACTATCTATTTGTGATTCTAAATTTGATATTTCATCTTTTTGTGCATTTATTGAGTTTTTACTAACTCCGGCAAATATATTATAACTTAATCTTTCTATTCTTATTTTTAATTCTTTACGTTTTTCAGAAATAGTTTGTCTTAGTTCTTTGTATTTTTGTATTTTATTCATTTAAACCGTATTTATAGTATTTTGGCGGATACCTAAATCTGATTTTATCATAATTAGGTGGTATCTGTCGCATTCTTCTAGATTTTAAATGGATTATTATTTTTTCTTCAATACTAGATATTAGGGTAATTAGGTAAGCTAGTCTTTGTGGGTTTTCTTTTGTTTTATTTAGACTTATATATTCTGAATAATTACTAATCAAAGATTCTTTAATTTTTCTAAAAGCTTCTCTGCTTTTAAATGGTCTTCTCATAATTAATCAATACTAATTATTGTCAAGTAAATCCAATCTAAATTCATAAATTCAAACATGTATGCTACTTCTGTACTTTCTAAATTACGAGGCTCTGATACCATTTGTAGGGGGGTGCGGATTAGGTGCGATAATTTAACTAGATAATAAATACGTTTTAGCCATTAATATTCATAATCACGATCCAAATAATTGAATACATGATATAAAAAATTATAGACTAAAAATAAAATTAAAACCTAATAAACCGTGTAGCAGCTTCTCTACTTTTTCTTCAAATCTGTCCTCAAGTTGTGGTATCCTCCAAATTAACGTGTCCAGGTAATATTTATATATTATAAACACTAATCCAAATTTTGGTGGGATTTGGGCGCTGCACGAAGTCCAAGGTGTCGACCCAAGAAATTAATGTCCAAGAATTTCCCAATTTAAATCATCCAATGTTCAGGTGACGTGTCAAGCTATGTGTCCATGCAATTCCTACCAAAATCTTCTTCACAATTTAACTTTTGTGTTGTCAAAAGCTCCTACCAGCTGTTTGTGCAATATAATAATATATATATATATATTATAACAATCCCAATCAAATTTGTTCCCTTTTGTATGCAAATCTCAATTCAATTCATAATGGGACAAGACCCGTGTCAGCCACTTTGACTTTGCAGTTTTGAACACACCGACGCGATGCGTCGAGTCCGCATCAATGTACTAGAATTAGCATTCAAAAATTCTTCTAAGTGTAAATTGTGTGTTCATCGATGCGACGCGTTGATTTCGTGTTGACTCACTGGAATTTGCTTTCAAAATTTTGGTTAAGTATTGAGCGTCTTATTCTTTGCCCATGCCTTTTGTAGTGTATTTCAAATAAATTCTGAACCTTTTTATCATCAATATATCACAGTATTTAATTTTTCAAGCCTCCTACAATATCATACACCACATATTAAAAATAAAAACAACACAATATTATCAACAACAAATCAAAACACAAGCTAAGACAAGGCAAATTCGCAATGATCTTCCACTTATTATTCCAACTCTAGACTTAATCAAATTAAATTTTGCACATTAAAAATAAGTTATTTCACTCATAATTACACCATTAAAATATTCAAAATAAATTAAACACATTAAATTCCACCGGGACCAACTAGACACACACTAGCTCAAGCTAGTAAAACTAGTTTTCCGGGTTGAACTCTAAATTACTCAATTAAGCACAAACTTGTTTGAAAAATATTTTGGACATTATAAATACACACTTGGACACTTAAATGCTTATTTATATCAGTATGAACACGTTAAGCACTCAAATTGCTCTCAAAACAAGGCGAAATAAGCTAGAATACTGATACAAAAGTGTATAAAATCACCTCAGATCAAACAAATCAATAATAGCTGTTGTTATAAAGACTCAAATCATTTTGGAAAGGTGAGAATTTTTAATGTAAAATAAAAAGTCGCGACTTTCACAGAAAATAAAAAGCCAGCAGTTTGAATGTAAGTAATACAGTGGAGCTGAACAGTCGTGCCTTTTTGCCTAACACATTCGTATTCAATCCTCTATAAATAGGTCTCTTCTAAGTCTTCATTCTACTCCACTTTTATTTATTTTTTACATTTTGTCTTTTCGTATTACATCTTCAACCACTTCTATTCAAAGAGCATATTCCTTTCTCGTTGAGGTAGGTTTTTTTTTGTGTAAATCTACCAGTTGGTAGTATGCGTTGTATTACATTCAGACTATTTTCTTTACTTTTTTGTTTACATTTTTTGTCAATTCATGTATGTTCTAGATGTGGTTGATACTGTTTGGAACATTGCTATTCTACGCGGCACCGTGCGAGAACTTTAGAGGTAGGCTAATGACCTGTAGAGGGAGTTAGCCACCGCGAGAGAAAGGATATTCATAGAGATGCAAAGGCTGATGAGGGCCCTACTGCTTCAGGTTGACGATTGACCGGCTGACAATAATAATGATGATGATAATAATTAGAATGTGTTTTTCCTTTTAGCTTATGTATTTTAATTTTTCTATATCGGATCTATACTTAATGTATTTTATTTTTTGTTTAATGAAAAATTTACTTTTCGTCGACTTTGACTTTTTAATTCTTATTTAATTTTCATTTTGTCTATTTCTTCTTCTAAATATTTTAACATGTCAACGGTTGGAGGTAAGGAGCAATTTTGAATCTAGTAGCAATAGCAATTTTGGCTTTTGAGTTCTTTCAACATATGGACCATGCGTTGGAATAGATTGGTCATCGGTTGGATTTATGTCAACAGATTATCCATCTGTTTCAACATATTTGTCATCTGTTGGAGCAAAACATTCCAGTTTGATGAACTGTATTGTGTTCTTCTTGCTAATGTCCATCTGTTGTAACGGATGGGTAATCTGTTAAAAATAATTGTGGTCTGCTGTATTTAGTTCATGTTTTTCCTCTTTTTATTAATGCACAAGTTATTAAAAAAGATATTTTGTATAATAAATGATAACAATTACGTTCACAACAATGAGTTAAATATATAAAAGTCCACAACAAACAACAACACAAGTTTTTGCAATTACAATGATCATGGTGGATTACGATCTGAGCATGTAGTTCTTTTGTGGCCAATGCTCTTACATATGGAGCACTTGTTTCTTCTTGATGGAAATGATTCTCCAACTCCATGCCTCCTCTTATATGGCCTTCTTCCGATTTGACAGTGCTTGGGTTAATCTATGGAGGAGGTATTAATCTCCCCAAAAGCTCTGCAGGAACAACCCAAGATTCTTCGGGAGGCACCAGAGTAATATGTCCACTATATGCCATTGTATATTTTTCCACCGAATAATATGGAGAGGAGTGCTCATAAATTTTAGTTCCATATTTTGCACCGTATTGAGCTCGAAGCGCTACCATAGAATGTGGATAGGGTATTTTTTCCAAGTCAAAAACTCTGCACGTACAAGATATTGTTTGAAGATCGACCATGACAGCATCACCATAACCGTTGATACTAAACTTATAATCTTCTATTTGATGATTTAATAACCTATTCCACAGACTGATGTTCGTTGATATTATTTTTTTCGCTTTTAGAACAAATGGGGTTCCTGTGTCCTCGAACTCCACATGTCTTTTATGAAAAAATTATCCATACTTCTTATTTATTATTTCAAGCAGAGCCACAATGGAAAATTCTCTTTCAACACCAAATAATGAATTCATCGATTCGGCTATATTTCACGTCATAATATTGTACCTATACAAAAGAATCACTTAGTACGACATCATACTAAACATGTAACTCAAACAAGACATAAAGTTCATAAGAATGTACCTATTTGCTGGACAGAATGCCTGGATCCATCTCTCATAATCGACACGTATGAGATGTTCTATTGCCACGGGATTCATATATGCTATTTGATTGAAATGGTCTAAAAACTCCTCTCTACTATATGCTTTAGTTGGTCTATAAAAAAGGGTCATGACACTTTTGTTGTGAAAGTTGGTCCGAATATTCTCTCTAAGATGCTTGATGCAACAACCAAAGTGAGCTGAAGTGAAGAAAAATGAACCCATCTTTGGAAGACTTGGATGCCTATACAAAACAAAACACAACTCTTTGGTATCTTCGACGCAGTTTCACAGTTGTTCAAGAAAATATCCATAAGATGCATCACATTCCTTTCCACTACACAAAAAGCGTCAGGAAATATGTGATTCTTTGCATCCTGCACCACCGCCGCTAGCAAAACTCCATTATACCTTCTCTTCAAGAAGGTACCTTTGATGGCTATTCCTTTTAACAAATGTCGAAAACCTTGAATCCAAGCACCATAGGATACAAAAAAGTACTTGAACCTTTGTAATACCTCGAGAATCCCAACCGATAGTAGAATCATGATTCAACCTCATGAGAAATAAATCTTAGTGATTTGGTAGTTTTATGATCAAGTTTGATGTATATTAATGCCTTAAATATGTCCTAGCTATTAGACGAATCAAAACATCCCTTACCGATTAAATTCTTGAGAAAGACATTGCCATAGTCAAATTCAAACGAGTATATATCCTATTATACAAATAATTTTTGATATAATGACCTACCAATATATATATAATTTAATTATATTTCCAACGATACCAATTTCACAAAAATCCGACATCGGAGTAAAATGTTATGGCGTTTTACTGAGAGCTGTCCAAGCTGCCCAGGAGCGACGACAAGCTAACGGACCGCCAAGTCAGCGATGGACCATTACTTTGGCCGTCACAAATGAAGCAATAAGGACATTTTATGGCTCAAAAATGACGGTTGGAGTGAAGGTTAGTCACAGAGTGATGGTCCATCACTCAGACCGTCAGTTTTGTCCGAAACAGCGCTGAAACATAGTTTTAAAGGGATTTTTGGGTCATTTTCCACCCTATTTAACACCCAATCACGTTAAATCAAAGCATATAACTCCTCATTCATCTATAACATCAAAATTAGGGTTTCTTACAAGATTAAAAATCTAAGAACAAGATTCAAACCCTTCCTCAAGAAATCAAGAATCTCTTCAAGAGCCTTCAAGAAAGATTTCCCTAAGGTATGTATATGTTGATTCTTGAGTCCCTTCCACCCAAGAAGTTCAAGAATCTTTTTTTCTAAATTCAAAGATCTTATGTTTATGAGTTTTCATGATTCATGTGAATTGAAATTGAAGTTCATGTTAGTATTGAGTTTTAATTCATGATTTGTTTACTAGGTTTCAAGCTTTGGCCCTAGTATGTGATATTCATGATAAACCCTCTTCAAGTTGCTTGTTAAGTGATGTTTTTATGTCAATTGTGTGTAGAAATTGTTGAATAAGCAAAACATGCTCCCCATATGTTTGAAAAAAAGCTTATGTGAAGAAATTAGAGCCATTATAGCATGTTGACTAGAAATTCCCAATTGTGTGTAAGCTCATGCATGACAAGTGTTCGTTGAAAAGCCTTAGTGAATGAATTATGACATGATAGCATGAAATTCTCCAATTATGTGTTCTTTAATGCATGCTAAGTGTTTGATGCAAGACCTTGTTGAATGGAGTATGAGCTAATAGCATGTCTCCCTATATTATCATATGTTTATGATTTTCTAAATGCTTGAAGAGATGCTTTAGTGATTATGATAGTGAATGAATGTCCATGGTTATGATTATTAAAGAAATGTTACATTTTACTTTTATGTCATCGAGTCTTGGGGGTATTTATACCCGATAATTTAGCTGTGTGCCTAGAGCCAGTGTCAGTTTTCACGATACTCTTAGTCAAGCCATGATCCATAGGACTCAGTCAGTCATGTGACTCAGAAAAACCCAGGAATCTCAGAAATTTCAGTAATCTCAGTATTTCAGTAATCTTAGTGATCTCAGTATTCTGTAAGCTTGGTAACCTCAGTATTCTCAGTAAATCTCAGTAACTTCAGTACTCCCAGTCAGTCCTCAGATCTAAGTAGTATTCCGTCAGTCAATGGAACTCAGTAAACTCAGTTTAGCTCTGCTAAATGATACCATTAGTATCAGTTCAGTTTAGTTAATCAATTCAGTTCAGTTAATCAGTTCAGTGTCTATTTAGTTGGGAGTAGGATTCAGAATCGAGCGAAATCAAGGATGGCGGAATTCCTATCAGCAGAGGTTTGACCCTTAGTAGCAATCCTTGCATTCCAGAACTATGTAGCCAGCGTAGATTGAGATTCACCCTACACATGTAGGTATACATATATATACATCTCATTTGGGTTACCTACTAGGAGGGGTTGGCGGAAGAACTTCTTGTCAGAGAGGGTATACTCATAGTAGATCTTTACCTGTGGCACGGTATTGGCACCCTTCCAGATGGGGTTACAGGTTGGACCCTACCAATTCAGTTTTGGGACATGTCGGTTAGATGATTACCTCTTACAGTTTCAATCTCAGTCTCAGTCTCATTAAAAGAACTCAGATAGTTCTTCAGATTCAGGACTGTCAGATACAGTCACTCATGTTATTAGTTATATCAGTCATCAAAACTCATGTTATCAATATTCATCTTCAGGACTATAAGATACAGTCAACCAGACTAGTTCTTCATAATCAGAACTGTCAGAAATAGTTATTCATATATCACTAACATAGTATCAGTCCCTCAGTATCTAGTAATACAGTATAAGTTTCTCACTTATCAGTAACTAGATGTCAATATCAGTAGACTCAGTTATTCAGTACTCCAGTATTAGTAAACTCAGATATCAGTTAATCCATGTTGTCAGTAGACTCAGTAGTCAGAACTCAGTATTCAGTCCTATCACGATCTCAGTTATAGTTATGTATACATGCATGTATTCTCACATTCATGTTAGTCAGTCAATTAGTATTGTTCATGCATATGAACCCCCTTGCATTCAGCCCACCTCACTTGCATACCAGTACATTCAAAGTACTGATGCATTTGCGCTATGGTGTCTTATACCATAGGTCTAGAGCTCCAGAGCATCAGTAGCATCCCAGTTCAGTAGTCAGAGTCAGCAGTGAGTCCTCATCCTCGAGCACATGATGATTACTTTATTATATCAGTTTTTAGTTTATTTCAGTAGTTAGAGTTAGTTGGGGATCTGTCCCATCAACTTCTTATTCAAATAGTCAGTTTTAGAGGCTTTCAGACTACAGCATGTTCAGGCAGTTAATTCAGTTATTTTGGTATTGTTATACCATATTTTTAGTTATATTTATTCAGTTTTGAACCTTATGGCCTTTCAGTACATGTTTTCGCATCTATATGGCATATTATACAATGTACAGGTACAGATATCAATCATGGGTTAACTTGTGGTCCTTCGGGGTCATGAGCACCGTGTAGCATTCCGGGTACCAATTTGGGGGGTTACAAACTTGGTGTCAGAGCCTAAGGTTCAACAGTATCCTAGGAAGTCTTAAAAGCCGCATCTAGTAGAGTCTTATATATGGGTGTGTTGTGCACCACACTTATGTGCAGGAGGCTATGAAATGTTTTAGGAACAGTTTCCCTTCTTTCAGTATTTATGTCGTGCCAGTGAGCATGAGCTCCAGTTGAAATCTCATTCTAATCCACTTTTTCCTTTCGTTTATAGAACATGCCTCCCAGAAGGACTAACGAAAGGGAAACCAAAAACCATTTAGAGCCTCCGCCCGTCCAGCCAGATTCTCTGGATGAGCATGTCTCTCATGCAGAATTCAGGACTGCATTTACTACTTTATCCAGTTCAGTCGTAGCTCAAAATGAACGGCCAGCTGCTGTTCCAGCCAACTCAGTGGCCAATGTTGCTGCAGTCAGGATTCAAGACTTTACCCGAATGAATCCTCCCTTATTCACCGATTCTAAGTCTGAAGAGGATCCACAGGAGTTCCTAGACTAGGTTCAGAAAGTCATAGACATCATGGGAGTGACTTCTAGTGAAAGCGTAGAGTTAGATACCTATCAGCTATAAGACGTAGCCCATACATGGTATAAGCAGTGGAATGTAGACAGGGGTATAGATACAGAGCCCATAAAATGGAAAAAGTTTTCTACGACCTTCTTAGATAGATTCTTTCCCTTAGAGAAGAAAGAAGCCAAAGTGTTAGAGTTCATAAATCTCAGAGAAGGTACAATGAGTGTAAAAGAATACTCCCTTAAGTTCATTCAGTTATCCAGGTACGCTTCCCATGTAGTAGCAGACAGTAGATCCAGAATGAGTAAGTTTGTGTCAGGGGTATCAGGTAGAGTGGTTAGGGAGTGCAGGAATATGATGTTGGTTGGTGACATGGACATATCTAGGCTTATGGTCTATGCCCAGCAGATAGAAGAGTAGAAGCTTAAGAAAAAGGAGAGAGAAAATAAGACAGTCAGAACAGGTAGTTATAGTTTTGCTCCGCATGGGTCACAGGTTGGTAGTCGTTTTCAACTATATTAGAAATGCTCATCCCTAGTTCACTCTTTATATAGTGCACCAATACCAAAGTTTAAAAATGACTGTAGGAATGGGGCACCAGGCTCCAAGGCCCAGAGTAGTGAGAGTAGGATTCTTACTCATTCGCGTTGCGAAGAGTGTGGTAAACATCATAAGGGGGTGCGTAGAGCCGGCAATAATGTCTGTTTTGGTTGTGACAATCTAGGATACAGAGTCAAAGATTGCCCCCATTCAGGTTATCAGAGTCATCTCCGCTCCTCATCTCAGTCCGATCTCCCGAATCAGCAGGGTGCTACTTGCAGTGCTATCAGTGAGCAATGCCCAAATAGACTCCATGCCTTTCATTCCCGATAGGATCAAGAAATTCCTCCTGATACAGTCACTGGTATGTTACAGACCTCCTATTTACATGTTTGTTTTCTCTTATCTCATCAGATTCATGAGTTTCTTTTCTGTTGTAGCCTTGTATAGCAATTAAACTTTAAGGTCAGTAAGTCAGACCTTTGAATTCTAGTTATAGTTCCAGTATATGTAGATAATCAATCATGATTCATTTCCTAGATTCCTTACCCATCGCCTCATCTTCCCTCAGTTGCTCAGCCAATTCAGTATTCCTAGAGGGACCTAGTGTCCCAAGGGGGAGATTTTCTATAATCCCTGAGCTTTCATAACATAAGCGTACCATTATATTTTCACATAATAAATCCAGTTTAGAGTAGGGGATACTCATAAGTTGACCCTCAAGTTCAAATCTCCATCGTGAGCCATGTATTTAGGGGCTCAGTTTAGTTCACAAAATTTAGTTTTTATATCATGTTTCAGTCTCACTCATGTTCTTAGGTTCTCGTTCATGTATACTTCTAGCATAATCATGGGTTCATCAGTACTTTTTAGTTTACATAGCAGTTTTCTTGAACTTAATCAGTTCCATGTTCAAATTACCATTACAAACTTGGTATTCAGTTCATGTTCAAATTACCATTACAAACTTGGTATTCAGTTTATGTTCAGATCGCTATTACAAACTTGGTACTAAGTACTCTTGCATATTCAGTCATGCATTCATGAGTCAATTATCAATGCATCAGATATACATGAATTCAGCTTATCAGTCATGCATCAGACATGCATGTTTAGTCTGATATGTTCAGTTATCAGTCATGTCAGCCACGAGATCATGTTTCAGTTATTCATGTTCAGTATGTACATTAGTTTATGTTGTTCCCCTCTCTTTATCAGTCTCATTCAAGGACGAATGTTCCCAAATGGGAGATATTGTAATACCTCGAGAATCCCAATCGATTGTAGAACCATGATTCAAGCTCATGAGAAATAAATCTTAGTAATTTGGTAGTTTTACGATCAAGTTTGATGTATATTAATGCCGTAAATACGTCCTAGCTATTAGACAAATCAAAACATCCCTTACCGATTGAATTCTTGAGAAAGACATTGCCATAGTCAACTTTAAATGAGCATATCTCCCATTCTACAAATAATTTCTGAGCTCATGACCACTAACAGATATATAATTGAATTAGCTTTCCAACGATACTAGTTTTGCCAAAATCTGGCATCAGAGTAAAATGTTATGGCCGTTTTACTGAGAGTTGTCCGAGCTGCCCTGGAGCGACGGGCAAGCTGACGGACCGTCAAGTCAGCGATGGACCGTCGCTTTGGCCATTACAACTAAAGCAGTAAGGTCATTTTCTGGCCCAAAAATAATAGATGGGGTGACGGTTAGTCACCAGAGTGATGGTCCATCACTTTGACCATCAATTTTGTCTAAAACAGCAGGGAAACGTCATTTTAAAGGGATTTTTGGGTCTTTTTCCACCCTATTTAACACCCAATCACATCAAATCAAAGCACATAACTCTCATTCATCCATAACATCAAAATTAGGGTTTATTACAAGATTAAAAATCCAAGAACAAGATTCAAAACCTTCCTTAAGAAATCAAGAATCTCTCCAAGAGCCTTCAAGAAAGAGTTTCCTAAGGTATGCCAATGTTGATTATTGGGTCCCTTCCACCCAAGAAGTTCAAGAATCTTTTTTATAAATTCAAAGATCTTATGTTTATGATTTTTCATGATTCATGTGAATTGAAATTGAAGTTCATGTTAGTATTGGGTTTTAATTCATGATTTGTTTATAAGGTTTCAAACATTGGCCCTAGTATGTGATATTCATGATAGACCCTCTTCAAGTTGCTGGTTAAGTGATGTGTTTATGTCAATTGAGTGTAGAAATTGTTGAATAACTAAAACATACTCACCATATGTTTGACAAAAAGCTTATGTGAAGGAATTAGAGCCATTATAACATAGAGCCATTAGTGAATGAATTGTGACGTGATAGCTTAAAATTTCCCAATTATGTGTTCTTTAATGCATGCTAATTTTTTTATGCAAGACCTTGGTGAATGGAGTATGATACAATAGCATGTCTCCCTATATTATCACATGTTTATGGTTTTCTGAATGCTTTAGTGATTGTGATGGTGAATGAATGTCCAGGGTTATGATTATTCAAGGATTGTTATGTTTTACTTTTATGTCATCGAGTCCTGGGGGTATTTATATTCGAGAATTTAGCTGTTTCCCTAGATCCAGTGTCAGTTTTCACGATACTCTTAGTCATGCCATGATCCATAGGACTTAGTCAGTCATGTGACTCAGGAAAACCCAGAAATCTCAGAAATCTCAGTAACTCAGTAGTTCAGTAATCTCAGTGATCTCAGTATTCCATAAGCTTGGTAACCTCAGTATTCCCAGTAAATATCAGTAACTTCAGTACTCTCAGTCAGTCCTCAGAACTCAGTAGCATTCTGTCAGTCAACGGAACTCAGTAAACTCAGTTTAGCTCCACTAAATAATACCATTAGTATCAGTTCAGTTAATTAATTTAGTGTTTATTCAGTTGGGAGTAGAATTCAGCATCGAGCGAACTCATGGATGGGGGTATTCCTATCAGCAGGGGTTTGACCCTTAGTATCAATCCTTGCATTCCAGAACTACGTAGCCAGTGTAGGTTGAGATGCACCCTACATGTGTAGGGATATATATATACATCTCATTTGGGTTACCTACTAGGAGGGGTTGATGGAAGAGCTTTCTGTCAGAGAGGGTATACTCACAGCAGGTCTTTATCCGTTACATGGTATTGGCACCCTTCTAGCTGGGGTTACAGGTTGGACTCCACCAGTTAGTTTCGGGGCATGTCGGTTAGATGAATACCTTCCAAAGTTTCAGTCTCAGTCTCAGTTAATTAAAAAACTCAGATAGTTCTTCAGATTTAGGACTGTCAGATACAGTCACTCATGTTATCAGTTATATAAGTCATCAGAACTCATGTTATCAATATTCAGCTTCAGGACTATCAGATACAGTCAACCAGATCAGTTCTTCATAATCAGAACTGTCAGAAATAGTTATTCATGTATCAGTAACATAGTATCAGTCCCTCAATATTTAGTAATACAGTATCAGTTTCTCACTTCTCAGCAACTCAGATATCAATATCAGTAGACTCCGTTATTCAGTACCCCAGTATTAGTAAACTCAAATATCAGTAAATTCATGTTTTGAATAGACTCAGTAGTCAGAACTCAGTATTCAATCCTATCACAATCTCAGTTACAGTTACGTATGCATGCATATATTCTCACGTTCATGTTAGTCAGTCAATTAGTATTGTTCATACATATGAACCCCCTTACATTCAGCCTACCTCACTTGCATACCAGTACATTCAAAGTACTGATGTATTTGTGCTATGGTGTCTTATACCATAGGTCTAGAAGCATGAGCTCCAAAGCATCAGTAGCATCCCAGTTCAGCAGTTAGAGTCAGCAGTGAGTCCTCATCCTTCGAGGACATGATGATTACTTTATTATTTTAGTTTTCAGTGTATTTCAGTAGTTGGAGTTAGTTGGGAACCTGTCCCATCAACTACTTATTCAGATAGTTAGTTTTAAAGGCTTTCAGACTACAACATGTTCAGGAAGTTAATTTAGTTGTTTTGGTATTGTTATACCATATTTTCAGTTATGTTTATTCAGTTTTGAACCTTATGGCCTTTCGGTATATGTTTTCATATCTATATGACATATTATGCAGTGTACAGGTACAAATATCAGTCATGGGTTAGCTTGTGCTCCTTCGAGGTCATGGGCACTGTGTAGCATTTCGGGTACCAGATTCGGGGCGTTACAACCTTCTATTTTCATCAATATTTAACTCTATCTTATTTTCGAAATTTGTGGACTAAACAGTAGTCATCGTGGACTGCATACCTATGATTATCTTTCCTCCTAACCAAGTCCTTGGCAATCCCCATAGTTGTATATATCTTCTAATAACTAACCAGGACACCCAATTTCGTAAGGAGTTGATTGGCCATAATCCTTTTAGAAGGGCCTTTGCCATCGGGGAATCTATTCTTGAAATATTCACCGAAGACCTTTGCTGTGATGTGAGGATTTTGGCCCAAAATGTGCTCTAAACCACATGTTTGATACTTTTCATATTTATGAATGATGAATCTGTTAGAACTTAAGTACTTCACCACTCTCAACCACCACTTGCAGTTTGAATTAGCACATTTGTAGCAAAAGACTTTGCTCAAATTAATCACCTTCATTATTCTGAAATCTTTTTTCAAGCAAGAAATAAACAAAATAGTAGATAGTTATTTCTTGTCCTTCAATGAAATTCCCTTGTAAAAGCCCATCTCATCTTCTTGATGATTGCCAGACTGTGTCGATCGAGAAGAACTGCCCATCGTATTGGTCGCATCAACGAGCGTAAGTGTTTGATCATCATCTAGAATGTTTATGTATTGATCATCCAACCTATCTTCAAAGATATCTTGTTGTTGTTCATCTTCTACATTCTGGTTCTTATTCTCTCTCATCTTTTTAACTACGTACACCCTTAACACCATCATGGATGAATCACTAAGATAAGAATACAACCGAACCTGATCGATTATCTTAAAAGGTAGTACCCTCTGATTTCAAAGGAACTGTGCATGTAGCTGATGACGAGTTCTTTTGGTTGACAATTCAGTCCACAATAGTTGATGATTAAGTTTAAAAAATCATCATACAAAATATCACTTTTGATAGTCATAGCTATCGTCTCTAACATTTCACCCCCCTTTCAACACCATATATATCGATTGCTCTTCTTGATCCGTTGACCATGACAATCCACCCCTATTGTTATTTATCCTCCTATTAGTGGTACCTAAATAAAGTCATTTGTTAAAAATAGTTAATAGTGATTTCATAGTGTCGTAACATGAACCCCAACATATGTGTAATCTGTTGCAACATGTAAGTGATTAATCGAAATAGATTACTTACCTATTGTGATTTAACTTACGCTCCTGAAGATGATTTCAATAGATGAGTCATCTGTTGTAACAGGTGAATCATATGTTGCAACAAAATATACATCTGTTATAACAGACAACGTGTCTATTGGAGTCGACTTCAGGTTCTATTGCAATAGGTTATTAATATGTTGCAATAGATATTTACCCTTTTGCAGTAGACGACACATTTGTTGGAATCGAGTTCAGATTTATTTGCAATAGGTTACTAATCTATTGCAAGAGATATTTACCCTATTGCAACAGATAACTAGTTTATTACAACAAATGACCCACCACGTTATGACACTATAGAACCATAAACATGAATTCAACATATGTCTTCCAATGCCACAGATGGCTAATCTGTCGCAATAGATGATTGACCTGTTTAAAAAAAATGTCTCTTATATTGCGTTCATGTTTGCGTGCTATCTATTGTTGAAACAACAGCACAATAACAGTTACCCATATGAAAAATTCAACTAAAAATCATAATTTGACTTACCAAAGTCTCCTGTGAAGTAATGCCCAAGTGGAAAGTGATGTATCAAACAAAATTTGACCTAAGAAATTGGTCAAATCTCAACCGTAGCAGTAACAACAACAACAACAATAATGGTCAACAAGAAGAAGATGAAGATGATAATGAAGTAGAAGATGATGATAATGAAGTAGAAGATGATGAATAAAGCAGCAACAACAATGAACAATAAAAATCACTAAAAGAGAGAAACCATCAATGGATGAGAAGAGAGAGAAACACGCCTTTTCCCTCTATTTCTCGTTATATTAGGTAAACATTTGGATCAAAATATAAATTTAAAAACTTTTGGAATATTCACAAACTTACCTAACTTTCTTAATCCATAATAAAGTAATTGTCACCTACACCAATTATTAAGACTTGGGTCACCTACACCTCATTTTCAAACTTTTTTGTCACTTTTTGCTCAAAGCCTTGAAAAACCCTTATGTAATTTTCTTATTACATGAGAAGTCCATCACTAATTAGCTTCTACCAGGGGCGGAGCTAGGTAGTTTATGACATAGGATAATATAAACTAAAAATTACATTGTTTAAATATGATTAAAATTATCTTTATATATGTATATATAGTAGATATTGAATCTCCTTCAGCTTATTTATGTGTTTACTTCTTCATATTTTGAACCTCCTTAGTGCAAATCCTGACTTTACCACAAAACTCATTCACAATATCTTAAGCATTTTATCTATCTTCATTAAGATTGTATACATTTCACATACGATGATGAAATTTTTCCCATTAATTTAGGACTAAACATTATGCTTGATATTGAGTAAATTACTTTGAGCTTATGTTTTCCTCTTTTCTTTGGGTTGATGTTTTGCAAGGTTTCACAATGGCAACATGAGAAAACTAATGGAAGATATGCCTGAAGAAGAGAGAAAAAACTTTGATATTGATGTGTCAAAGATAAATTGGAGAGATTACATTTTAGGAATTCACATTGTTGGAGTTAAAGAACATGTATTGAATGACAGGTCAACAGTACATGGCTAAGTGTATATTGGAAAATTAATAACATTTTCTTTTGGTCTCAAATTTTGTTACCTCTATATTGTAAGGGAAAAAATTGAAAAAAATGAATTTAAAGCACCTATGTGGGGTCTAAAAAGTTTTTAAATAAATTTATGTTAAACGAAACTTATGAAACTTCTCTCTAGAAAATGGAGGATGCTTCCAAAACTCACATTTATAAAAGATGGTGAACGTTCAGATCTCAACCCTCTATCTGGGCCAGTTTCCTTCAAAAAAATATTGTACAAAAGCTCATTGTACTTCCAAAGTTTTGGTATGTAATGACTCTCATACATGGAAAAGTTTCATAAAAATCATAGATAAGATTGAACCTCATATCTCCTACAATATTCAGTTCGGTGATTCTAGCTTCTGGTGGGGAAACTGAACATATAAAGGAGCTTTCGATAGAAATTTTCTTGATAGAGAAAATATAAGATAAGATCAATTAGGATTTTTTCCCAGATTTTATTTTCACATTTGATTATTAATTTTCTATTGAAGACAAGTCAAAGTATTACCATAATTACTTTTACTTTTTTTCTGAAAGAAAAATATAATTATTTTTCATATTTGGCTATCATCTTTTTGGAGGAAAGGTTTTGTACTTCTATAAATTGAGAATCCTTCCCCTTATTCCACAGTACAATAACATCCTTGATATAGTCGTTTATGCGTCTTGTTTAAGAAGAGATTTTTCTTTAATAGGTTATATGTTTTTTGAATTAGTTTTATGTAGGCCAGTTGTTCAAATTATATCAATAATTTGTCGTCTGGATTATCAAAACCTAGAATGAAACTATTAGCTTCCGTATGATGCCTTCTCAATTTTGAATCCTACAATCTCCCTATTAAGTCCTTCATTTTGATGATTGACAAACTATTGATTTAGGACATGGTTTATAAGGAGCCCTTGATGAAAAAACTGTAAATCCTCAGGGACCAAGTTAATCGAACTCACGTCACTTTTACTTTTTCAACATTATAGCTGAAAAAGTATCGTTTTGGTAGTGAGTTGGTGGCAAGACTGCAACACCTTTTTGCCCCAGCCAATCATAAGCTTCTGAGGTTTCTTTTCTTTTATATATACTGCATGTTATAATAAGAAATCATAAGTTTCCATATTCATAAAACATCAAATATCTTGAAGTTGTCCAATTAAAATCCTCACTTGCAACAAGAACCCGTTCAACCATCTTTTGGGTCGCAAACTCTTCTTTTATTTGAGCCTCTGTGTTTGTAAATGTTTCCAACTGCTCTTTTTCATTAATAGTAGGTGAATTATCAGTGATTTATTGTAGTTGCAAGTTCCATCTAGAGTTAGTTGACATAAAATCCTGAGTTAGCTTGGGTCTATTGGTGCAACTAATTTAGGATTAAGAGATAATCCTTTTGATTGTCGTAGTCTGCAAACATGTTTTGTTTTAAAGTTAGTGGAGCTGCTAAAAACATGAAGGCATATCGTGGTTTTTAATTCCCCTTGAGAAAGGAGGTTTCCACATAAAACTTTTTGTGTTTTATGTTCCTTTACTTTACCTAGTTGTTCCTTTTAGTTCTTTACTGCATACATTAGTTTGGGACCTGGTCCCAAAATGAGTGGGTGATTTGTGTAGTTCTTCATTTGGTATTAGAGAAGGTTCTTCCTAATGGGTTAACATTTAGGAAGGATCTTCTAACATGGATACATCTCCATATCTCAATGAAATTTCAATCAACCACGAGACTACCTAGATTTAATAGACAATATTATGGGTGATGTAAAACTCGTATGCATGACTTTATCATGGATGAAGACTGAGAGCTATGGGACGTTATTAAAGATGGACCATTCATTCCTACTAAGCCTGTAAAAGAGGGTGATATTACCTTAACTGTTCCTAAAACAAGGTGAGAATTCAATAAAGTTGATTGAAGGAAGATAGAAAAAAATTTCAAAACCAAACCTCCTCGTTTGTGGAACAGGTCCTGATGAATATAACATGATCTCAACCTTTGAAACTACCAAGGAGATATGGGATTGCTTTCAAAATCATACAAAGGAAAAATTCAATTTAAGGAGTCTAAAATTGATATATTGAACACTCAGTATGAAGCTTTCAGCATGAAAGAAAATGAAACATACAAGAGATGGACACATGGTTCACTGCAATCACAAATGAACTCCAGTGTCTTGGTAAGGTCATAAAACCTACCAAATAGGTTTGTAAAATACTTTTCATTCTACCTAAGTCTTGTAAAAGTAAGGTGAATGCTAGGGACTTAAAAACCCTAATAATGGATGAGTTGATTGGGAACCTTAAGACATATGAGCTCAAGAAGCAATAAGAGAAGCTAGATGCGAACAAAAGAAGGAGAAGAATCTAGTGCTAAAGTAAAAAAAGAGGAATGTCGTGATGAAGATGAGGAAACAACTTAATCACAAAGATATTTCTCAAAATCATGAGAAGAACTGGTGCACGTCCCAGAAGAGGAGAGTAAAACAGATATAATAGGGATAACAAAGGTAATGACATATGTCACAAGTGTGGCAAGACGGGCCACCATATTAAAGACTACCCTCTCCACCAAGTATATTACAAAGATTATGTCAAGAATGATAGAGAAATAGAGAATAAGAAGGATCGGGTCCCTGAGAAATACATCAAAAGTGTTGCTGCAGACAAAGTAGTGAAGCAAGCTCTTGCAGCTTGGGGGGACTCTTACAGTAAGTTTGATGAATCTGAGATGCAAGAAGATGTCTCTATGATAATGATGGAGGATGATGTTCAGAATTTTTATTCCCTTTTTGCCCCGATGGACAAATCAATGATCAGGAGATGAAAAGGTAACTATTCTAGACATCAAAGAAAATCTTATAGATTAGTTTCCTAAAGAATTCGGATCCCTTGATTCTGTGTTGATAGACTCTACATGTGAGCTTACATAATATAAGGAGTCTCTAGGTAAAAATATTGATGATCCAGAAGTAGAAATGGTGGAGCTAATTGGATGAATATTTATGTTGCAGGAAAGTTGCCAATCCCCCTCCCTTGAAAATGATCTATTGAATGAAAAACTTATTGAAACATCTAATCTTAATCCAAAAGGGAAGAGTGAGGGGAGCAGAATTAAATTTGATCTGGAAGAGAAATTGTCCAAGGCTAAAGTAGACTTGACTGCTTCCCTGAAAAACTCTGAACTTGAGAGTGACCAGGTTAGGAATAAGGCTGAATTTTAGAAGGACCTCAAATAGACAACCTCCTCCCAAGCTCTAACAAGTCTTACCAATAAATATTCAAACAACAGAAGGGGCCTTGGTTATCATAGTTTGAGTTTAACCTATATTACATATAGAAAATATGATTCAGTCAAGAATAATCTTTTATGCACTCATTATGGTAAAAATGGCCATGTAAAAGACACATGCTCCTCAAGACTAGATGTTGTAAAAAAATTGAGAAAATTTTGTGCGTCAAAGAAAAATAGTGGTGGTCTCCCTACCTAGGCCAAAAAGAATTTGATATTTTCTTTGTCATTATATTTGGAGATCAAGTTGTAATAGGTTCCCAAAAAAACAAATAATTGTATGTGCAGGGTAGAGCAAGAGGAAGAAACCACCACTAGTACATGGATAGTGGCTATTCTAAACACATGACTGGAAGAATTGGAAATTTCCTTTAGATCAACGCTTACGAAAGAGGCAGTGTCTCCTTTGGTGATACCAAAAAAGGATACATTATAGGCATTAGAAAGGTTGGGAATAGTTTGAGTCAAGCAATTAATGATGTGCATTATGTGGATGAACTCAAATATAGTTTGTTAAGTGTGGCTCAAATTTGTGACATGGGAAATAAAGTGAAATTTATGTCAGACAATGCACCATTACAAGACTCAAGGATGGTCAAGTTATGCTCACTGTATGGAGAAACAAGAATATGTATGGTGCAAATTTGGGGTCATGTAGTCCCAAGGACCTAACATGTCTTAGTGTGCAAGAAGATGCTGCTAAATTATGGAACAAAAGATTAGGTCATGTGAGATATTTCTTTCTGAATAATTTGGTCAACAAGGACCTGGTTCGAGGAATATCAAAGTTGAAGTTTGGATGCTCTAAATTGTGTGATGCCTGTATAAAGGATAAGCAGACTAAGTCCTATTTCAAGTGAAGAAACTAGTGAGTACTTCCATACCTATACAACTTCTTTATATGGACCAGTGTAGACTTATAAAGGTAACAAATAGAGGGGGAAAAGTTATTTCTTTTTTATAGTTGATGATTATTCCAGATTCACCTAGTTATTCTTTCTTATATCTAAGGAAAACACCTTCTCAGTGTTTGAAGCTTTTGCAAAATAGGTACAAGTAAAGTATCATGAGAAAATTATTAGGATCAGGTCAGACTATAAAACAGAATCTAAAACTGCCCAGTTCAATCTGTTCTATAATGAGCTAAGAATTAATCTCAACTTTTTAGCTCCTAGAACACCTCAGCACAATGGTGTTGTGGATGAGAAAAATAGAACACCGGTGGACATTACTAGGACTATATTGATTGATACAGAAATAACACAAAATTTCTGGACTTAATTGTTAATACTACATGTTATGTAATCAAAAGGTGTTTTATTAGGTTCATTCTCAATAAGACTCCTTATGATCTCATGACCAAGAAGCCCAAGTTGAGCTATTTCAAGCCATTTGGATGTAAGTGTTTTGTGATGAACAATAGAAAGAATGATCTTGGAAAGTTCAACCCAAGAAGTAATGAAGGAGTAATTTTTTGGGTATTCCTCAAAGATCAAATCCTACAGAGTCTATAATAAGAGAACCCAATGTGTAGATGAGAGTGTACATATTGTTTTTAATGAGGGTGGAAGTGCTAGTCTAGGGCACTCTCATGATGATACATCTCTTGATAAACTTCTCAATTCTTCAGGAAAGTCCAATAGAAGTGATGAAAAGTCAGAAAAAGAAAGCAAGGATAGTGAAAAGTCCTAGGGACCAGGTTCAGCTCATGAAGATGAATATGATTCAATAGAACATTAGAAACCCGATTCATCCCAATCTTTTTATGACAATCCTGATCCTCATTCTGGCTTACTAGATCACCAGTCATCTGAGGGTAACACCTCCATAAAAACTAGTCCCAGATAAAGTCAGCCTACTCCTCAAATACCCATATAAAAGTATCTATTCTCATATCCCCTTAATAATCTACTTTCTCGCCATGATTCGGACATGTAAAATAGAAATTGAGTAAGGAACCTGTGTACCTTCTAAGTATTATTATCTCAGGTTGAGCCCAAGAATGTGAAGAAGGACTTGAGAGATATTTATTAGATAAATGACATATAGAAAGAATTGAATCAGTTTGAGAGAAGCAAGGAGCGACACTTGGTCCCTCATCCTGTAGACAAAATTGACATAGTGCAACACCCCACATTTTTGGGCTAGACTTTACACCATCGTTCCTACATACATAAACTCTAACTTAATGATTTGTATGTGAATACATATGTCATTATCTTTATCCTAGTGTGTGAATTGCTTATGAGGTGAAAAATGTTCATGGGAATCACTTAAAGCAAAGTTGAGCTAAGAGCCTTTGATTCAACCAAATCTTTGTATTTGATTCTATAAGGGTCTACTTTGAACGTGTATAACTTTTGATATATGTTGAATTTTTCATCTCAATACCCACCAAACGACAAATAATTGAGTTAGCTTTCCAACTATACCAATTTTGCCTTAATCCGATACACGAGCAAAAAGTTATGGCCTTTTTATGTGAGCCAGTAAGAGCAGAGATAAGACCACACCGTGGGGGTTATTCCCCCAGGATAAGACAGGAGGTGCGGGGTCTACTCCCCATACTAAGGGGCATGATGTGGGGTATATTCCTTCACTATTTTAGCTTCTTAAGGGTCAAGGGGCACTTTGGTCCTTTCCCCTCTACCCCAAACATCCAAGGCACAAATTATAACACCTAAAAGGGCATTATTTGCTCATCTTCTTCAAATTAACTCACATAAAAACCCCCCTTTCCTAAGAACAATAATCTAAGCTTTTCTCTCAAGAACATAAGGATTCAAGCTTCAATTTCAAGATTTCTTTAAGAATCCATTTAATTAGGGTATGTGGGGTTTATGAACAAGAATATTCTTTCATCCTTGTACCCAAAACTTGTTTTAAAGTTGAATTTACACAATTTCAATTAGGGTTCATACCCAACCTTTATATTCTTGAGATATAATATTATCATGTGATGAATAGGTTGATTTTCACTAGTAATGGCCTTCTCATACATGTTTTGATTAACATCACTACTACTATGAGATGATTCCAATATTTTGGCTTAAGGTTTGTTAAATTGATGAAATGTTCTTATGTAAGTTTGAAGCATGATATTGCATTACAAGTGTTATGAAATAAAGCATGAAATTTTAAGGCTTAAGTTTAAGCACTAAGTTCACAAGAATAGTTTGAAAGTTTAATCTTCACGGTTTAAAATAGAAGTTTCATCTTAAGATAAGATGTGGAATCCACATTTGTACATCTTGATTATTATTTAAAGTAAAGAAAAGCATAACTGGTTTTCATTCTATAAACCCTTATGCTATTTTAAGGTAGATTTTCTAAAGTATGAGCATATAAGTAATACAGGAGTAGTATTTAGCACCGAGTTGGGTATAAGTCTAAGGTCACATAACCCAGAACTATATTCCACTGTAGGTTTAAGTCCCAATATGGGTTAAGTATAGTGATCCGTCAAGTTAAGGTTTTATTCCGATGGCAAGGGTAGAACAACTCTCCCCAATATGGGTAAGACATTGGACTCCATGATAGCTCACATGGTTTATGTTAGTTAGAAGAACCTCCCTAAGTAAGAATAAAAGTAAAGATCTTAGAACTAAGTGTTATGGCTCACAAAGTTTATTCAAGCTAAAGGTGAGTCAGTTACACTTAACATGCATTATTTGAAATATTATATGAAAAATTTAGTTATTGTTTTACTTATGTATTCACCACCACTTACTCAGTACATTCCAAAGTACTGATCCACAAATATGTCTATGTGTTATATTATCTCATAATGTAGGTACCAGTTGTAGCCTACATAATATAATTAGATAGTTTGCAGCTTCTTATATGCAGGTGAAGAGTTCTTTTCATTCTAGGACTCGAGTCAACTCTAGATCTAGTAGCATTTCTTTTACTCAATCGCATTGATTAGAGATAACTGAGGGTAATTTCCCAGTTACCTATGGTTAGTATTAGTAGAGGCTTCATAGACAGTCAGTAGAGTTGATGTATTTTATTTCAGTTTTATTTTGTATAACCAAAGTGTAAATATTTTAAATAGTCTTGTTTTAAACATATTCAGCAAAGACATCTCTTTAATTTATTTCTTTTAGATTTATGTATCTTATTCAATTGCTCATGAGTTATGCCAGTACAAGGGTTAGCTTGGGATCACTTGTGGTCCTGAGCACTATGTGACGTCCAAGGGGTAGTCTTGGAGCATGACACATAGCTAGGTGGGTTTATAGAAACAAAGCAGATAAGCATGGAAACACCATCATGAATAAGGCAACTTGGTTGTGCAAGGTTATAACTAGGAGGAAGTTATAGATTATGATGAAACATTTGATCCCGTGGCTAGAGTGGAAGCTATTCACACTCCCATTGTTTTTTCTTTATGCATGGAGTTCAAATTATTTCAAATATATGTGAAAATTCCTTTCTAAAAGAAAAAAGTGTATGTGAAACAACCTTTGGAATTTAAAGATGTTGACTTTCCAAACCATGTGTTCAATCTAGACAAAACCCTTTATGGTTTGAAACAATCACCTAGGGCTTAGTATGAAAAGCTATCTAATTTTTTACTAGATAATGGTTTCAAGAAGAAAAGATAGAGAACATACTCTTCTAGAAGGCAAGAGGGATAAATATGCTTATTTTTCAAGTTTATGTTGATGACATCATATTTGGAGCTCAAACAATTCCCTATGTGATGAATTTGCCAAGTTGATGAGCAGTGAATTTGAGGTGAATATGATGGGTGAGCTTAAATTCTTTCTTGGGTTGTAGATAAAGCAAAGTGCAACAGGTACTACTATCTACCAGAAAGTATATATTCATGAGTTATTGAAAAGATTCCATATAAAGGTTGTAAAACTTATTGATACTCCCATTAAAACCACTTCAAAACTGGACCAGGATAAACCTGGTCCCTCTGTAAATAAAACTATGTCTAAAGGAATCACTGGTTCACTACTATATCTCACAGCTAGCAAACCTGACATTGTGTTTTGTGTAAGGATGTGTGCTAGATTTCAAGCTAGTCCAAATGAATCTCATTTGAAGGCTACCAAAAGAATCTTAAGGTATATGAAAGGAACCCCGGACCTTGTCCTCCTCTATTCGGTTGGTGACAACTTTGACCTTGTTGTGTATGTTGATGCTGACTATGCCAGGTACCTGGTTGATAGGAAGAGTAGCTCATGAATGGATCACTTCTTAGGGTCTTTCTTGATTTCCTGGGCTACCAAGAAACAAAATTCACTGTTTTTCAACTGTTGAAGCTGAGCATGTAATAATTGCTTTATCATGACCCTTCAGTTTATTTTCTATATTTCTGCTTATGTTCGCCATTAAAGCTTTCTTATAGCTACCTCAAGTCATTTATGACTTACTGGGATTGACAATTCCATTATCAGGCAATTCATTTGTTTTTTAGAGCTAATTCTCTGTTTTGAAGTCTTCGTTAGTTCCAAATGTCCACTAGGCAAAAACTTTAGTTAAACAATCTCGAATGAAAATTTTGACTAGTCCAACAACTCTAAAATATCAATTTTAGGCTAGGAGGACTCCTAGTTTGGGTCCTGAGGCACTCAAGATCATTTCGACCTATTGGTAAAAAAGTTAAGAAAATAAAATATAAGTATGGGACCCACTTTTTATCGAAATGACCTTGGATGGAAATTTTCATTGCACCATTGAGTCTGTCGCATTGAATTTGATAGTTTTCATAGTCCATCTGCGTATATGATAGTTTAGATGAATTTTAAGGGCTTGGCAGAAACTTGAAAAATTCTAAGCCTCAGTTGTATTTGGTGCCATCGCTAATAGTGAGCCAAAGAGGTGTGATCATGACTCCCTTGGCAGGCCATCCAGATGTTGCAATCGAGGTACCCTAGGTCGTGATTGCAACTTCCCTAGACAATCATAAGATATAGCGATTGCGAGGTGGTGAGTCGCGATCAAGACACCCACACACATGGGATGGGTATAAATATGCCCTTTTTAGCCTATTTTGCCCTTTTCTCACCTATTATCTAGAAACTAAAACCCTAAAAGAGAGGAAAAGCTTGGGATTTAACTTTATGGGTGATTTGGGAGCTTGGCTAAAACTTGTTTTCGTGATTTCCTTCAAATTTAAGATAAGATTCCACCAATTTCATGGTTAATTTTCCCATTTCTTGTCCAAAATTCCTAAACCTTAGAGGCTATATTTTAGACCCAATATAGCTCGGGTTCCCCCATTTTTAAGGATAATTACTTCTTGAGCATGAGGGAATGTTGGGTTGGTTTTGAAAATGTAATTTTCATAAATGGGACCCACATAGAATTTTGAGTGATTTTTGGACCTGAAGCACAATGGTGAAATATAGGTATCATTATTCTCATATTTATGAGTAGAATATAATTTTGATAACTTAGAATCTTGCAGAAGCTTCTCAAAAGGGAATACAGTAATTTCATGGATCTTTTGAGCTTTCTACGACATTCAAGTAGGCTAGGCTTTCCCCCTCTCCATAAATTGAGCTAGTTCATAGTATTTATATGATATTGAATTAGATTAGGGATACCTCTTAGGTTTTTGTATGATGAATTGAAAATCTTGGGTTAGTTGGAATGCTTAGGCAATTCGAGAACCGTAGTAATTTAGGCATGATTGATCTAGTTGCTCATGTTTTAGGTGAAATTCCTATCTTAGGGATAATGATGACTTAGTTGTCGTATAAAAGTGATATATACCTTAGTCTAGTTTAGGTAGAATTTGCCTACAATAAAACTTTGAGGATTAGAAGTGGGCCCTTGACCCATATTAGGTCAAGATACATGTAACAATTGTAGACCTTAATATGTTTGTTAGATGCCTTGAAAATGCTTATTGAGATAATATTGAGAACTTTGACACTTGATGGTTATGATGATTAATGTTGAGAGTTGATGCCTTTATGCTATCACTTATTCTATTAGTGATACTGTTGAAGATATTAACATATTGATCTTATATATACCCGATTCGAGTTTGGATGATAATTATGATATTGATTATATATACTTGGTTTGAGTTCAGAGGATGGTTATGATATTGATTATATATACCGAATTTGAGTCCGGAGAATGATTATGATATTGATTATATATATCCGGTTTGAGTCTGGAGGATGATTATGGAATTGATGATACATTTATTGATTCAAGTCCAGCTATCAATTATTTTTACCGGTTTGAGTTTGGATATACATCTTATTTTTTGATGATATACTTATTATGATATGACGATATCAGGGTGTGAGATTGACAATAATAATTTTGGATAAGTCTTAAAATAAGGAAATGGTTATAATGTGGCATGATATGAATATAATAAGTGGTATATTGAGAGAGTTGAGAGATAACGGTGGCGGGTTATACTATCTTGTTAGTACCTTCCAGGATTTTGGGGGCTTGTGATGGGTTATTTATTTTTCTGCACTAATTGACTTATAGGGGCCAATTTTGTAGTTACAATTGCATGTGTTTGATCCTTTATTTCATATTATGTTATTATTCCAATTTATTTACATATTTATGCATAGTGATGTTGGAGTTGATTCAGGTTTGCCTCTTTACCTTGACTTAGTTAAGTTATCTTTCATTTATCATATTTATATCATGATTTATTCTACTCAGAGTCTGGTTTCTATAGATAGGTCGTTTGCTGCTCAGGTGAAGGAGTAGATACATCGTGAGGCCCAAGGGGGCAACATTAACAGAATAAGATATCAAGGAAGTTTCAGTGGGAGCCATAGTATTTTCTAATATAGAGGTAGCAGTTATTCAAGGTAGATTTCCTCTGCGTCCATCCTATTAGCCAAAGAGTCAGCCAAGTTACCTGGTTCAGGCAGTTCTTCAGATTACTGATGAAAGTAAATCTAGTGCTAGTGATCTTCCTGGTTAAGGTAGCGGCCAATCTTTAAGGGCTTTATTTTTTGGTTTTTCTAGTCATGGTGGTTACTTGGGGTGTCACGACCCGAACTAGGGTCTGGCCGTGACGGACATCCCGAACCATGAAGGCCCAAAACACCCTTTTCTATCTGGTAATCATGCACAACATTCATATAATAAAAGAAGATGCGAAAACATGATCTTCTATGGAAACATGGTCAATTCTGAATTCAACATAAGTATGGAAACTGTAAATCAACTATATCTAAATAACACCTGACTCAGTCTGTAAAATCTCTACTACATAAAAATCTGACAACTGTTTGAAGCTGGGACAAGGCCCACAGTAGATCAAAACTGAAATAAGTGACATAATCTGAAAAGACAGGCCCTCTGGAATAGAGAAGGCTCACCACTACACAATCTAATCAGCGGTCTGAATTATCTACTACTTATCTGGACCCCTAGACTGAGTCTCAGAACTTGAGAGATAGGGGGAGGGGGGTCAATACAGATGTACTGGTACACAAAGCATATCCAAAATAATCATTTATTATTCAACATATATGAGAACAATTTAAAATAGTTCATAAGTATATCATATAGTAAAACTTCACATGGGCATTTTAAAGACTCTGTAAAAATCATCTCAACTCTGAGAAATCTGTGTTACTTCTGCACTAGGTGGTATACCCTACAACTCTGAAAAATTCCATGGGCTATATGGAAACTGCCATTAACTCGGCAGTGAAGCCGCCAACCCAAGTGTGCCACAAGGGTCGGAGTCTATGAATCTACTACTCCACACGGACGTCGCCAATATACAATAATAATCTACCCGTATCAGCCAATACGATTTAAGGCTAAGAGTTGCTTAAACTCGCGCCTTCTTCGGGTAACCACCTAACCCTCTTTAAGCCCCTTTTTAAAACTCTATCAAAACATTCAGTCTCTGAAAACATACTCTGTTATGGCATAAATACATATGGTATCGTCATACCATTGACTTGCAAGTCACATCTCTGAGCCATTATTAGTCTATTGTAAATCTTTGTTTTCAAAACACAAGTTTTGGGACCACCATTTCAATAATTCAATTCAAAGAAACTCTTTCTCAAACCTCATGTAAACACATGCAAGGAACTCATCTTTGTCAAGCATTTCAGTAGTACAGTACAAGGTGGTCATGTCAAAGTTCTCAATTCACATGCAATTCTTTCTCTTAAACACAAGAACATATTTATATCAAGAAACACCCTCTCAACAATTTCAAATCATGCTCAAATGCTATAATATTACGAAAACATCTTTCGAATCACAAAGCCATAATCTTTAATTCAATACACGAGAGGGCGTTTATAATTTATGCTCTCAACGATCTTAAATCACAAATTCCATACACGTACGTATACATGTATATTAATTTAGGGGATAGGACCACAAGGTCAAAACAATAGTAACATTAAAACATTCAGAGTACGTAATTTAGAACATAGATTCCAAAACCCCTTTGAAATTCATGCATAAAAATCTAAAAATCATGCTCTAATGGTTTTAAGCCTATGTAATTTTTCTAGGATAAACCCCATGTACCTCTATCTAGAAATTTAACTGATGCTTCTTGATGGACATGGTTTAGGGATTCCAAATCTTCAATTTGTTTTGAAAACCCACGGTTGAATCTTGATTTATTTGGATTATCAATATGGAATCCTAGAGAGTGTTCTTGAATATTTTTGGTGAATGTATGAGTAATATGCTCAATTGGGGTTGAAATCTCGTGTTTGGACTGATAAGGGTGTGGGAAAATACCTAATATACCCCTAATGAGATCGGTATTAAAATATAACTGGGAGCCCGATTTCGTGGGCCACCGCGATGCGCCACTATCGCGGTGGCTCACTGGAAATTGACGAATGGGAATTTGGCCTACTCCGCGACACGCCACCATCGCGGAGTCCCACTGGAAATTGACCATCTTCATTTACATCCTCTCCGCGATGCGCCAAGGACAGGAATGATGGTGTTTTACAACTAGGACTTAAATTAAGCATAACTCCTTCACCGAGTGTTCATTTTGGATGCATCTTACGTCGACGGAAAACTTATTCAATCATCTACGAAATGAAAAGTTGAAATCTAAGGGATTCCACCGGGGAAAAAAGTATAAATCATTCTAGAAGCCAATGCTTGATATTTTAGGGACAAAATTTAGCTAAGAAAAACTTCGGGGCATTACAATATCCCCCCCTTGGGAACATTCGTCCCCGAATATTGACGTGGGATACAGACAAGTATAATTTCAAGCATACTAAGGCATAGAAAGAATAAGGCAAGGATTGTATCTTCCATTTCTTCAACCATTGGATAAAAAAGGTTTGGGTATCTAGCTCTCATGTCAACTTTCGATTCCCAAGTCGCTTCTTTAATTTTATGGTTTCTCCACAACACTTTAACTGAGGCTATCTCTTTGTTCCTCAATCTTATAACTTGGCAATCCAAAATCTCTGCAGGATCTTCTTCATAGGATAAGGAGTCTGTCACTTTGATTTCTTCGACAGGCAATACTAAAGAATGGTCTCCAATACACTTCTTAAACATAGATATATGAAATAACGGATGAACCGAACCCAAACTAGCTGGAAATTCTAAATCATACGCAACTCCACCTATCCTTCTCATAATATGATATGGTCCTATATAGCGAGGACTCAGCTTACCTTTCTTCCCGAATATTATGACTCCCTTCATAGGTGAAACCTTGAGAAACACCCAATCTCCAACCTCAAACTCTAGATCTTTTCTCCTAACATCGGCGTAGGACTTATGATGAATCTGAGCTGTCTTAAGTCATTCTCTAATGACTTTTACATCCTCTATTGCCTGATAAACAAGATCAGGCCCAAATATTTGTGTCTCACCTACTTCATACCATCCTATCGGGGACCTATATCTTCTCTCATACAGTGCCTCAAAAGGTGCCATCTTAATATTAGAATGGAAAGTATTATTATATGCGAACTCTATCAATGGCAAGTGATCTACCCAACTACCTTTAAAATCAATCACGCAGGCCCTCAACATATCGTCAAGGGTCTGGATGGTGCGCTCAGCTTGCCCATCTATCTGAGGGTGGAAAACCGTGCTCAAATTCACTCTGGTACCTAAAACCTTTTGAAACGATCTCCAAAACTGTGAAGAAAACTGTGTATCTCTGTCAGATATGATGGACACAGGTGCCCCATGCAAACGAACTATTTCTGCAATAAACAGCTTGGCATAATCCTCTCCCGGATAATTTGTCCTGATAGGTAGAAAGTGTGCTGACTTGGTCAACCTATCTACAATCACCCAAACGGAATCATACTGGTTTGGGACCTCGGAAGTCCTATAATGAAGTCCATATTAATCATCTCCCACTTCCACAAAGGCAAAGCTATCTCTTGAGAAGAACCACCTGGCCTCAAATGTTCCACTTTAACTTGTTGACAATTCAAACACTTGGCAACATAGTTAGACACATCACGCTTCATATTATTTCACCAATAAATGGTTTTCAAATCCTGATACATCTTAGTAGAGCCATGGTGAACAACACACCTCAACGTGTGAGCTTCGTCAAGGATTCTCTTCCTCAGACCATCTACATCTAGCACACACAATCTACCCTGGTATCTCAAAACACCATCACCACCAATTTTAAAAGACAACACCTTTTGTTGACCCACATCTTTCTTGATCTGTATCAAGATGGGATCTTCAACCTGCTTGTCTTTGACTTCTGCATAAAGGGAAGATTTAGATATCTCATGAACAACCACTCCTCGATCCTCGGAATCCAAAAGTCACATTCCTTGATTTGCAAGTCGGTGAATATCCTTCACCATCTCCCTCTTTTCTTTCCTCACATGAGAAAGACTGCCCGTAGATAACCTGCTAAGGGCGTCGGCTACCATATTTTCCTTGCCTGAATGATAGTGCAGGCTTATGTCATAGTCTTTTAAAATTTCCAACTCCCGCCTCTGCCTGAGATTCAATTCTTTCTACGAGAAAACATACTATAAGCTCTTGTGGTCAGTAAATATATCAACGTGTACCCCATACAAATAGTGCCGCCAGATCTTAAGTGCAAAAACCACAGCCGCTAACTCCAAGTCATGAGTAGGGTAGTTCCGCTCATGCACCTTCAACTGCCTAGATGCATAAGCCACTACCTTACTGTGTTGTATAAGAACACACCTAAGTCCCACTCAAGACGTATCACAGTATACAACAAAACCTTTTGTACCCTCCGAAAGAGTCAGAATAGGAGCAGTAATCAACTTGTCTTTCAACTTCTCAAAACTATTCTCACAAGAGTCAGACCACAAAAACTTCACCTTTTTCTGAGTCAACTTAGTAAGTGGTGCAGCTATGGAAGAAAAACTCTCGATGAATCTTCTATAATAACCCGCCAAACCCAAGAAGCTCTGAATATCTGTTAGAGTCATGGATCTAGGACATTTTCTCACTGCCTCAATATTTTGGGGATCAACCTTAATCCCCTCACTAGACACAATATGCCCCAAGAACATAATAGCATTCAACCAGAATTCACACTTGGAAAATTTTACATACAACTTATGATCTTTAAGGGTCTGAAGGATAATTCGGAGGTGATTAGAATGGTCCTCCTTGCTCTTAGTACATACCAAAATGTCATTAATGAATACAATGACAAACAGATCCAGAAACTGATGGAAAACCCTATTCATTAGATCCATGAAAGCTGCAGGGGCGTTAGTCAACCCGAAGGACATGACTAAGAATTCATAATGGTCGTATCTGGTTTGGAAAGCTATTTTGGGAATGTCTGACTCTCTAACTTTCAACTGGTGATATCCCGAACGAAGGTCTATCTTTGAAAAATATTTAGCCCCCTGAGGTTGATAAAAAAGATCATCAATTCTACGAAGGGGATATTTATTTTTAATCGTGACCTTATTCAACTGGCGGTAATCTATGCACATACGAAGGGAACCATCTTTCTATCACATGAAAAGTACAGGTGCACCCCAGGGAGACACACTGGGGAGGATAAAACATTTATCTAGAAGATCTGCTAGATGTTCTTTCAACTCTTTTAGCTCTGCAGGAGCCATCCTATATGGCGAAATAAAAATAGGATGAGTATCTAGAAATAAATCAATACCAAAATCTATCTCCCTTTCAGGTGGTATTCCTGAGAGAACATCTGTAAAGACTTCTGGGAATTTATTCACTACGGGGATAGACTGAAGAGGGAGACTTTTGGCACTAGAATCTTTAACCCGAATAAGATGATACAAGCAACCTTTGGAAATTTGTTTACGGGCCCTGAGATAAGATATGAAGTGCCCTCTAGGTGCTAGAGAATGTCCCTCCCATTCTATCATAGACTCATTCAGAAAAGAAAAGGTGACTCTTCGGGTCCTACAATTCAAGGTGGCATAGCATGAATGGAGCCAGTCCATCCCTAAGATGGCATCAAAATCAACTATATCAAGTTCTATGAGATCTGCCTCAGTATATCAGCTGAAAGTAGACACAACATAATTTCTATACACCCTCCTAGCCACAACAGAATCTCTCATCGGGGTGGAAACCAAAAAAGGTTCAGCAATACATCAGGATCAAACCCAAAACCAACAGCCACGTATGGGGTCACATAAGACAAGGTAGACCCGAGATCAAGTAATACATACACATCACGAGAAAAGATTTGGAACGTACCGGTGACTACATCTGGTGAGGCCTCTACCTCCTGGAAGTTGGTAAAAGCATACAACCGGTTTTGACCGTTTCCGGCGGTTGAAGTGGCATCCTTCTGAGGTGATGGTGCAGATTAATTCGCCTGCAACTTGGCTCCTCCAACATTACTCTTTGTTGCCGGATAGTTTCTCTGGTTATGGCCTGGTTGGTCGCATGAATAACACACCAAAGTACCAAACTGATATCTCCCTAGATGATTCCTCCCGCATCTCCCACAGCACAGATAGGACCAAGAGGTTTGGGCTATACTTCCCTGCGACTGCGTACCCTACATCCTCGTCCCCTGACTAGACTAAAAATTCTAGGTGCGCTGCTCAACTGTGGGTTTGGACACTGGAGGACTGGATGCCAACTGTGAATTACCCCAATTCTTTTTATTTTGCTATTTGCAGCCCCAATTACTGCTCTGCTGCTGACTATGTCTCAGGTCTATCGCTCTGGCTCTCTTTTCCTGCCTGTCCTTTTCACTAGATTCGACTATCTTCTTCTTCTTCTCCTCAACTTATTGCATGTGGACTGACAGTCTATTAAAGTACATATCCCTGTTTAGCATAGCTCCCTGACACTCAAGCACCAGATCATCTGAAAGGCTGGAAGCAAACTTCCTCATTCAGGCCCTCATACAACTCGTCATCTCAGAAGCATAATGGGCTAGCTGGTTAAACTTTAAAGTATACTCCTAAACACTCATGTTACCCTGCTTAAGGTTCATAAACTCCTCTTCTTTAGCTTCCCTCAGCTCCAGAGAAAAGAATTAGTCAAGAAAAGCTTCTACGAACTCGTCCCAAACTGTGGTCTCAACACTGTCACCCTTCGCATCTTCCCACTCGTTGTACCATTTGTTCGCTGCATCCTTTAGCTGGTATGCTGCTAGCTCAACACCCTCCACCTGATCAACATACATTACTTTGAAAATTTTCTCCATTTCATCTACGAACTCTTGCGGGTCCTCTTCTACCTTAGCGCCAGAGAACTTAGGTAGGTTTATTCTTATGAACTGGCCTACTCTAGTAACTTCAGAAGTAATAGACGCAGACCCAGTATCCTCTGACCTCTGAGTCTGTGCGGCTACCAGCTGTGCCAGCATGTGAATAGATTATCTGAATTCAGCATTAGAAACCTCTCCTTCACAAGGCTGAGTGCAATTGGCCCCCGTCCGGGGAGCTCTGGGAGGACTGGTCAATACAGGAGGTACTCCTGGAGTAGGAATAGGTTCTGGGGTATGAGCTCTATTATGGGTCTGCATTCCATGGGTGGGACGGACTTCATCATCCTGAGCATTAACGTTGGTGCGACGGGGAGACATCACTGGTTTTTTGAAAAGCAAGAGGTCATTGATTAGGGGACGGATTAGACTCTGAAGCATGAACTAAATCACAAAGAAGATAAATATTCTTAAATGCCTAGTAGCCTCCTGCTTATAAGTGTGGCGCGCTACACACCCATAAATAAGACTCTATTCGATGCGATTTTGCAGACACCCTGGGATAATAAACCATGCTCTGATACCAAGTTTGTCATGACCCAAACTAGGGCCTGTCCATGACAGACATCCCAAACCATGAAGGCCCGAAACGCCCTTCTCTATCTGGTAATCATGCACAACATTCATATAATAAAAGAAGATACGAAAACATAATATGCTACAGAAACATGGTCAATTATGAATTCAACATAAGTATGGAAACTGTAAATCTACTACATCTAAATAACATCTGACTCAGTCTGCGAAATCTCTACTACATGAAAATCTGACAACTGTCTGAAGATAGGACAAGGCCCCCAGTAGATCAAAACTAAAATAAGTGACATAATCTGAAAAGACAGGCCCTCTGGAATAGAGAAGGATCACCACTACACAATCTGATCACCGGTCTGAATTATCTACTACTTATCTGGACCCCTAGACTGAGTCTCAGAACCTGAGAGGTAGAGGGAGGGGGGGTCAATACTGATGTACTGGTACGCTGAGCATATCCAAAATAATCATTATTATTCAACATATATGAGAGCAATTTAAAATAGTTCATAAGTATATCATATAGTAAGAATTCACATGGGCATTTTAAAGACTCTGTAAAAATCATCTCAACTCTGAGAAATCTGTGTTACTTCTGCACTAGGTGGTATACCCTACAACTCTGAAAAATTCCATGGGCTATATGGAAACTTCCATTAACTCGGTTGCGAAGCCCCCAACCCAAGTGTGCTGCAAGGATTGGATTCTCTGAATCTACTACGCCGCATAGTCGTCGCTAGCATACAATAATAATCTACCCGTATCGGCAAATACGGTTTCAGGCTAAGAGTTGCTTGAACTCGCGCCTTTTTCGGGTAACCACCTAACCCTCTTTAAGCCTCTTTTTAAAACTTTATCAAAACATGCAGTCTCTGAAAACATACTCTAAAAACATGCTCTGAAAACATACTCTAAAAACATGCTCTGAAAACATATTATAAAAACATACTCTGAAAACATACTATGTTATGTCATAAATACATATGGTATCGTCATACTATTGACTTGCAAGTCACATCTCTGAACCATTATTAGTGTATCGTAAATCTCTTTTTTCAAAACACAAGTTTTGGGATCACCATTTCAATAATTCAATTCAAAGAAACTCTTTCTCAAACCTCATGTAAACACATGCAAGGAACTCATCTTTGTCAAGAATTTCAGTAGTACAGTACAAGGTGGTCATGTCAAAGTTCTCAATTCATATGCAATTCTTTCTCTTAAACTCAAGAACACATTTATATCAAGAAACACCCTCTCTACAATTTCAAATTATGCTCAAATGCTATAATATTGCGAAAACATCTTTCGAATCACAAAACCATAATCTTTAATTCAATACACGAGAGGGAGTTCATAATTTATGCTCTCAACGATCTTAAATCTCAAATTCCATACATATACATGTAAATTAATTAAGGGGATAGGACCACTAGGTCAAAACAATAGTAACATTAAAAAATTCAGAGTACGTAATTTAGAACATAGATTCCAAAACCCCTTTGAAATTCATGCATAAAAATCTAAAAATCATGCTTTAATGGTTTTCGGACCATGTAGTTTTTTTTAGGATAAACCCCACGTACCTCCATCTAGAAATTTAAAGGATGTTTCTTGATGCCCACGGTTTGAGGATTCCAAATCTTCAATTTGTTTTGAAAATCACGGTTGAATCTTGATTTATTTGGATTATCAATATGGAACCCTAGAGAGTGTTCTTGAATATTTTTGGTGAATGTATGGGTAATATGCTCAATTGGGGTTGAAATCTTGTGTTTGGACTGATAAGGGTATGGGAAAATACCCAATATACCCTTAATGAGACCGATATTGAAATATAACTGGGAGCCTGATTACATGGGCCACCGCGATGCGCCACTATCGCGGTGGCTCACTGGAAATTGACGAATGGAAATTTTGCCCACTCCGCGATGCGCCACCATCACGGAGTCCTATTAAAAATTGACAATCGTCATTAACACCCTCTCCGCGACACACCAAAGGACAAGAATGACAGTGTTTTACGACTAGGACTTAAATTAACCATAACTCCTTCACCGAGTGTCCATTTTGGACGCATCTTATGTCGACGGAAAACTTATTCAATCATCTACGAAATGAAAATTTGAAATATAAGGGATTCCATCAGGAAAAAAAGTATAAATCATTCTAGAAGCCAATACTTGATATTTTAGGGACAAAATTTAGCTAAGAAAAACTTTGGGGCGTTACATGGGGTCAGCCAGTTCTATTGGTTCTAGTATGACTAAGGGAGCATGTTATAGTTATGGATCTCTTGGTTATTTTACTCGAGAGTTCCCTAGTTGTGGGGCGATTGTGACTTCAGCTTAGAGTGTTCCCCCTATTTAAGTAGTGCATCCCTTAGCTAGAGGAGATTTGCATGGTTGTAGAGGTAGTTACTAGGATGCTCGAGAAAGTTCTCAGGCAAGCAAGACAGGAGATTAGGTAGGAGCCTAGTCAGGTGGCGGGCGTTGTTTTGCGGAGAAATTTTGACTTTTTTAGAGAGAGTCGCCACTTAATTTTGAAAAGAAATTAAGAAACCTTTAGAGAATTACTTCAAACGATCCAAAAAATCATTTTAAGTTAGAGATTCTAGATAGGCGGTTCCTATTAACGTTTTAGGAAGGTCTTAGGCACCTAAAACGTCTGCTAACTTGCAGTTATCCAGACTGTTTTAAAATCGTCTTTGATTAACTAAGAAAATTGATTTGTTTGAGAAGTAACCGATTAAGGAAAAGTTTTTGCAAAATCAGTTTTTTAGCGACATAGTTAGGGATTCAACTAGGTTCGCAAGAAACACGTAAAACAAGTAAGCAAAAGGAAAAGGGGAAGGAGAGAAGTAGTGATTTAGGCATTTAAGCCCAAATCGTCGACCCTGACCTAATCTAGTTGGGTTTTTTGACCCATTATCACCTGTCCTAATTTTATATTTTGGTGTGTTTGGCTTGAGTCACGCTCCACCTGTATTAGTTTACAACTTTGGCTTCGAGGACCAAATAAATAGAGAAATAAAATAGATAAATAAATAAATAAATAAGTACAACAATACGAATGAATAAATGAGAAAACGAGACTTTCAAGTCTCTTAGGCGCTTCAAAGGTGGACTTTGACCCATCTTCCTCAATCTTTCGACTCCTTGTATCCCTTTCCTACGAGATTAAGGTTGAAATTTCTCTAGGAATTGACCAGGGTTAAATGGGCCTCAATGACCCACAATGGGCATAAGTAGGACTCGGGCGTGTCCACATGCGAAAGAAAAATAGAGTAATAAATTAAATGCCCAAACATTAACATTCAAACAAAATGTGCTAAAATATTATGCATTTTTTTAGTAGTGGGAAAAATAGATTAAAAAGAACCAGATTAATTCAGCAAAGATAAAATCACACTCCATATCATACTTCAATTGAGAAAAGAATGGGTTTATAAGTTCATATATTTGGTTGCAAGACTACAGCTAAATCTGCCATCTTTTGTCAGGAGTAAATGTCAACTTTTTACTATTAGTTTAAAAAATATACTCCTTGACTAGTCGGCCCACATGTATGATAAATGTTTATGTAATTACTTACCCATGTTAACACATACACACAAACAAACAAATCTTATTTTGGAAAGTTTGTATTTAAAATTTTGAAGTGAAAACATATATTTCCATGATCTACTCATTTAAAACTTCAATTCTTTTGAAACATGACAAACATCTAAACTACAAGTGCATGAATGCAAAGATAGACTTGGATCAGAAAACTCAAGCTACAGGACTGTTAAAACTCCTAAAGGATTACACTGGCAACATACATAATTTTAGCAGATCGAATAATCAAACAAACTGGGACCTAAACTTTATGACATGTAAAGTGCAGGGAAACTAATCCTCAAGTCATAAACTGAGGAACCGGTTATAAGATATTAAAGATGCAATTTGATAAGATAGCATACAGAATGAGAACCTGGTAGTACTAGAAGAGAAAGCAGGTAAATTCCATATTTGGAATTGAAAATAAAACAAGAAAACATGACACACAGAAAAAATAAGCAAGAAACACACATTGAAACCATGTATCAATACAAAAGAAATGAGCTACATTTCAGACCTTTCTAAATCTATTATTAGGGTCTAAATCTATAGAAAGAGTACAAGGACCTCAAGAAGTAGTCCTATCAAACTCGACAGTTACGATAGCATCCCAACAATAACGATAGAAAAGAAAATATCATATATCAACTTCGAACGACACAAAACATCAGGCTGAACTGTTAAACGAGAATCAAGACATGAATTTTGACCATGAAACCAGAGATTCAAGACACAAACAGTGCATAAGATGAGGATCCATATCAAAAATTACTTGATAATGTCAAGATTACATGACATACTATAAAATCGAGACAACAATGACAGAAACCACATATCAAAAGATTCAAACAGGGAACAACCTAACGTAACAACGCAATTAAACATTCTTATTTACTAAAGAGAAACCTATGGCATTTAAGGCTTCTACAGCAAATAACCCAGCAAACAACATAGCGATAAACGGATTTACGGAGCAAGTGATGAAGAAAAAGAAACTAAGCTACACTTAAATTATACAAATAGACTAAAAACGTTCAAACACTACAACATCTAGTCAAATCGTAATACTCCAAAATATGAAGATAACATGCTCGGGATGAATGAACTCTAATATTACAACAGTTTCGAGAGAAAGCCCAACAAAAGAAAACATGAAATTTAAGCCAAACCGACCCAAAGTTCTGAACAGATTTAAAGAAAAACTACACATTTTAACATCTTACAACAGGGGTATTTAACTAAGGATAACACAATGAACAGGGAAAGAAAACAACTTGGTGATCAACGATGCTTTAACTAATCAACATATCACCGCGAAAAATATGCTCAATTAAATCATAACATGGGATAACCAATGGTTCAGTAAACATCATAACGATCAATCAAATCCTACGATCGACAAGGCCTCTACAGCTACTCCAGCATACAATATTATCGCGAACAACACTATGTCTACAGAATGACGAGATGAAGTAGAAATAACTGAAAACTAAAGGGGACTGAGAATTACCTATTTCGGAGCAACTAAACGGGACTCGAGGCTTCGATGAAATTTTAACTACCACCGGAAAGTCGATGTCTTTTACAAAGATCTCGACTGGCACACTGCTTTCTCTAGTGTTTTTTTCTAAGGAACAGTTCCCTCTTCTCTCAACCCCTCTTTTCTCTGCTTTTCCTTTGCTTTCACAGAAAGAAAATTTTCCTACTCTCTCTTCTCCGACCTAGCTAGCTCTCAGAAAATCTTTTTGCACTGAAATTCCTAACCCTAGAAGTTTTCCAAAGAATTTCCAACTCTAGAATCTCCTCCCTATATTTTTCTCTGCCCAAAATAGTGAAGCAATGGGTCTTTATATAGAAGAACGAATTAGGGGTTTTTAAGGATTCCAAAAATAGGATTTTATGAATTTGAAATTCAAAAAAAATCCCTCTACAGCTTCTGTGTTCGTCCTCAAATCCCCCAATTTTGGATTTTTCTCCAACGGATTTTGGAAGAGGGCCAATAGAAAATAGGGAAATAGAATAATCTCCCTTAGCCCAATCAAAATTATCCAAATATGTACCTTAATCCCATGATTAGCGGAATATGGACGTTGGGCAGGACACCTCATCGATTTTCTAGAAGATTTTTGAATCCTTTTCTCGTCCTACGGATGCGTGAGACGCGTGTGAAGAAAAATAGATGAGTTGGGGCTAATGGAATCGAGTTTTCGCTGGTGTCGTTGAAGCCGATGGGATCGGGTATTTGGAGTTGGTCATATTGCTATTTTGAGTGATTTGGGGATCTTTTCTTGCTCTTGTTGAGGGTTGTTGTTTGGAGGAGATTAAGAAGTAGTATTGGGACGGGTTAGGTGTAGTTTAGATTAGGCCTGGGCGGTCTAAGTGTGTTTTGGGAATTAAAATTGGGATGTTGAATTACAACTTAGGCCATTTCATTTAAATTCTAGCCAAATTGAATATCGATTAGCTAATTATATCACAATGGGGGCCAATTTTATTTCAATTGAAGTCAAATTTAATTAATGGACCAAATTAAATCGCAATCCGACACGAATTAAGTGAAAAATTAATCCCGAGTTTCTCAATTTGATAAAAATCAAACAAATATTCCTCGAAATACAATAATTTGAGAACAAATCACATTTAAAATCAAGACTTTATCTGTTTGGATTAATTTTTAAGTTTAATCAATAAAGGCTAATTTTGATAAAAAAAAATGTTCATTTAAATAACAAAATTTATATAATCTCGTATATGAAAATACGAAAATGTATAATCGTTAATTAAATGATAAAATTAACTCAAATAAAAATTTTAAATTGCATTATTTGAATAAAATAATTATTGTGATTTTATTTTAAAATTGAAGAAACTCGAAATTAAATTGGGTTATGGAGGGCAAAAATTAGGTGTCAACAACTGCCCCCTCCCTTTGGGTAGGATGAATGCAAGTAATCCTAGGATGAATGCAAATAATCCTGGGCAAAGGGAGGTTGACGTTCCTAATTTTTGTCCAACTACAAATTCAAATCTGAAAGAGGTTGGTTTTCGCACGAGTTTCATTGAGCTATGGCCAGACCTCGGGATCAGGTTTCCTACATATCTCAGGTCACATGAGAATTCAGGGCACTTGTAGTTCATAAATCTTGATTTAAAGCACGATTTTTTTTTCTGAAAATTCACCAGCTATCTCAGTTTGAGAGTTTTTGATAAAACTGAGAAGCTGGGGAATGAAGGGATTTGGGGGGAGGTTGGAACGCAATCGATTTTTCTACATAGATCCCAACCTACATATCCCCGAGACTCAGGGAATTAGATTCTTGTATTTTGACTCAATCAATAGAAAAGATAGTCTTTTATTTCAGACGATTTTTGGCTCAAGATGAGTGACAAGTTGACCGAGTTATGGAAAAGAGGCTTTTAACCTCTTAACCATGAACGTGGAGCTCTTCACATCCATAGGTAAGAACTTACCTGAGCATAATTTCCAAAACTCTAAGTGTGTTGCCACCCGAATTTAAAAGAAAGAGAATGTTACACTCGACATGAGTTTAGAAATATCCCTAAGGTGAAGCTGAAACCAGAATATCCTGAAATACCCACATGCCTTATAACATTGGTGTGGTTAGATGGTGGTGGTGATCATCCTTTAGCTCACGTCCAAAGAGTTTGACATTCCTCTTTAGACTATGTCCCGTTTTGCTGCTAAGAAAGAGTTCCACGTTGTGCTACGTCCTTTTTGGAGTTGTCCGCACCTGTGGTTTTGATTTGAGATTTTCATCCGCTCGGATGCTCTCGACAATATCTCAAATACAAATCATTAGTAATAAGCCAAATTCATGAAAGAGGTGTATAATTTTTTACCATATCTCCGCGTGAGCAGTTGTCTAAAAGCGAAGTCATCCTTTCTTGTACCTATTTGGCAGGAAATAACTTGCAATAACAGACACAACAACCTTCTTGGTTATTGCATAATTATCTCATTTATCGAGCGAATATGTCTTCAAAGTGGGGTGGCCTTTTTGGACACCGACGACACTTTATGCAGAATGATAACCTCTCCGGTTATAGCCGATGATCGATTTATAAATTTTTCTTAAATCATCAATCTTTGGATAATCTTGCACATTATTTGATATTGGATACGAGGCGACTTACAGATATCCTTTGAATTGCTAGACTCTAGGTAATCCCGCAAATTATCCGACCTTGGATAAGAGATGGCTTACAGATATGCCTGTAATCACTAGCTTTCAGGTGTTCCTGCTCATCATCCGACCTTGGATACAATATGACTTATAGATATCACTCAAATTGCTAGTCCTTGGGTAATCCTGCACATAATCGATCTTGGATATGATATGGCTTATAGACAACCCTTGGACGTATCAATTTGATAATCTCGTATATTCTCTGGTAAGGATTTAGTTGGGACTTATGGATAACCTCCAGACTATCAATTTTTGGGTGATCTTGCACACTATCCGGTTAGGATGTTGTTGTGGCTTACGGATGACCTACAGGCTATCAACTCATAGGTGATCTTGCACACTATCTTATTTTAAATAATATGACTTATAGATGACCCTCAAATTATCAATTTCTAGGAAATCTTATATATCATCCATTCTTAGATAGTGACTTAAAGGCGCCCCTTCAAATCGTGTTCTCTTGATGCATTCAGATGCTGATACATAAAATGATGAAATATCCTCGACGCTAGCATTTATGTCTTGCGTAACAACAAATATAAAATGGCCCTCTCGGCAAATGATATGAATGGCCCTCTTGGAAATGATATGAAATGGCCCTCTCGGCAATGCTATGAAGTGGACCTCTTGGCAATGATATGAAATGGCCCTCTCGGCAATGATATGAATTGTCCCTCTCGGCTATGATATGAATGGCCCTCTTGGCAATTTGAAAATAGTTTCACTTGAGTTTGTTTGTCTGCGTCTTGCTTTCTACATGTACATGTACTCAAGGTAGACGATTAGTAGACACAAAGTCGCTTTTGCTAGCGACTATTTTTTAGAAAAACTCTAAATATAATATTTGTAAAGAAGACAAGACACTTTTGTTTGTCCTCCATGATCTCAAGAAGTTAGATGGACAATTCAACAGGTCCTCAATAAATGGGTATTAAACCCATTTTTAGGGCTACCCAAAAATACCGCTCTTGAGCATTAGTGCTCTGGTGTGTCTCCCAATTTGCTCGGAGATTTTTGAAAGAGACTCTTATTTTTGTGTATTGGTCCCTGCATCCACAGAAAAATGATTAGTTTGAGTGAAACTACTCCGTGTTGACCTTCTTCGATTCTCCGTTTGCTCCACGCCATCTTTTAGGTACTCCACTATGTTGGTACCTCCACCCTAGCTTCCTGCTCCTATAGACGCCTAAGCAATCACTAAGTAAAAGATTTTGTAAAGATTTTTCAAAAGTAGTCTTATTTTAGCAAATAGTTTCAAAAGTTTCTATAAAAGCTTTTGAAAATCTCTGTCAGTCATGTCATGTACTAGCTCAACGAACGTATTCCTCTTAGTTTTGACTATATCCGATGGAGGAGTTCCAGAACTCATCATCATTGTTGGAGGGTTCTACAAATGGTTTCATCATAGCCGAAGATTTAGTTTACCTAGACTTTATCACAGGTGGTGATTCTCAAATCTCGACTTCGACCTCTAGTGCCGGGGAATTCAAAATATATTCCAGTATTTGGTGGAAATTTTGAGGCCTCCCTCAAAATTTCTGCCCCAGTTTAAAGTTGTTTGAAATGATGCCAACTCGAGAGGATTCGAAGTCTTTATTGGTCTTTGTTCTCTTTGTTGGATGGCAATCTTCCTTTTATGAATTTTCGAGATTCCTTCTCGAAAATTCTGCCCCAGTTTCCATTTTTTGGGGTTATATGACCGAGCCGTTGGGGCACCTACGTATCCCGTTGAAGCAGGAATCAGGTCAAACGTAGTTTAAGACTACTCTAAGGATATATAGAAAAATCTAATAGGTTGATCGAAGATGACATAGGCCGCCTATGTATCTCATTCTTGAGAATTCAGGTCATCACGTAGTTCATACATAAAAGGAAAGGATAAATTTTCCTAAGGGGTTGACCGAAGTCGACATAGGCCGCCTACTTATCTCATTCTTGAGAATTCAGGTCAAACATAGTTCGTACATAAAGGGAATGGGTTCTAGGCAATTACACATCATAAAATTGATACTGTTATAAAGGCGATTACAAATAAGCCAAGAAATAAAAACTATAACATCTTTCAAGCACAATTTCTCTGTACCGCATCAGAATTGATTGGTTTGGTCCACTCTTGACCATCCATCTCAGGTAGGATTAAGGCTCCTCCAGGTTGGGCTTCTTTTGATTTTCCCATTCCTCTGTATCTACTACTAATTGCTCCTCACCACCTTTTCTGTTCATCATTATTTCCTTCGCTTTGTTCGTCTAACCCTTGACATGACATGATATTGGAAGGTTTTTAAATTATTGCTACCAAAATAAACCATGCTAGATAATCAGATTTTAAAAAATAACTTCTTAAATAAAGGGAGGTTTTTTTTGGAAAATAAATAAAAACTATGGCTCATGACCCACAAAAATGTGGGCCCATGCCTTTTTGAAAGTTGTAAAATACGAAACAAAAATTTGAGACATAAAAGGGTGGATCACAGGACCTCCGCCGGATCATCACCAATTTTAAAAACTATTAGTAATTGCCCTTTCATCTACCACGATGGGTGACGGGTTATGAGTGAAGTGGAGGTCCAGTTTTGCAAGGCCTCCCCTGATGCAATCTCCTTCACCACACCAGACTTTGGGAAATCATCTGGTAGAGCATTACATCCTTCAAACAGATCTCCTATCCCATCCCCAGGACCATCATCGTTTGACATCTCATGTACGGGAAATAACTAGTACAAGAGTGACAAGGACATAAACAGACTCTCCTTTGAATTATCTTCAATCTCATCTTCCTTTCTTGGTTGGTACTCTATTCCCTGCTTAAATGCTTTTTCTGGGACCATAACAGGCTCAATAATTCCTTCCAAATCCTTACTTAAGGCTTCCACAACTTTCTCTATCTTCTCCACTTCTTCTGTTCTTTTGAGTCCTTCTGAATTTACCTTAGTGATAGCCTTGTTAGACGCTCATTCACCCTCTATTTCAATCATGTTAACTGTAGGTCCCCTGTGATTAGGCAATGGACTACTGTTAATATTTGGTGTCGGGGACTGAAGTGTGATGACCTTCCGATCGATCAAATCTTGGATCTTATGTTTCAAGTTAATACAATCCTCGGTACTATTCCCCGTTGCTCCTGAATGATAGGCACACTTTTAATCGGCATGAAAGAATCGAGAATTAAGATTGGTAGGCTTTGGTGAAATAGGTTGTAAATAACCAGCCTTTATCAATCTTCCGAAGAGCTGGGTATGACTTTCAGCCAATGAAGTGAATTTTCTAGGGGGCTTCTTTTCAAGGTTCATACGTAGGGGGTTATACTGATTTTGATTAGCAGGAGGAGGTACTTGATTATAGTTTGGAGGCGCTTGGAAGTTTATTTGATTGTTTGGAAGAGTAGCTTGAACATGAGACTGATAATTTGGCTGCAGAACTTGACACTGGGGAAATAGAGCTTGATATTGGGGTTGGGCATAGAATACAGGCTGAAGAATTGGTGATGGTGGTGAGGAAAGAATATTCCTAGGCTTGAATTTCCTCTTCAATTTTTTGAAAGAATCAGTAGAGACCTGACCTACGTCTTCCCTTTTCTTCTTTGGGAACATAGAAGTCCCAGATAATGTTGGGGTTTTGACAATCTTTCCTGTTCGAATGCGTTCTTCTAAATATTCCCCAATTTTCACCAAATCTGTGAATGTCGCCCTGACCGTGGATACCATCCTAGTATAAAATTATCCCTCCTGAGCACGAGAGAATACAGATACCATCTCCTCCTCAGACATAGGAGGTTGCACTTTAGCAGCCTCTTTCCTCCAATAGAAGGCGTAGTCTCGAAAGCTCTCGTCATTTTTCTGCTTAATATGATCTAGTGAGTATCGATTAGGGACTATCTTAATGTTAAATGCAAATCTATAGAGAAAAATTTTAGCCAACGCCTTCCAATTAGACCATCTTTTCAGTTCTTGAGACATGAACCAATCTAAGGCTTCGCCGCTTAAGCTTTGGCTGAATAAGCGCACCAATAATGCCTCATTTCTTCCTATCCCAACCATCTGATCATAATACCTTCTTAGATGGGCCATTGGATTTCCGGTACCATCAAACACTTCAAATTTAGGGATCTTGTAACCTTTTGGTAGATCTACTCTGGGGTGCACACACAAATCATCGTACCCCAAAGCATCATTATCACCTGTCCCGTGAGATTCCTTGATTCTCATGATCTCTTCATTCATGGCTTGCAACTTCTTTTCATGATCGATCCTCCACTCCTTCTCTTTCTCCTCATAATGGTCTATCTTGAGAGTAGGAAGGGCATTATAGATGTCAGGGGATATGATGACGTGAGGAGGATATGGAAGAGCGGCTTGATTTCGTGGATGAAAGGAAGTTGGTTGGTAGGTGGGGAGGGCATTTTGAAAATTAGAAAAGCTCTGTGGAATTTGAGAGTAGTTTGGTGGAATTTGAGAAGGATTTTGCGGATTTGGAAACGAATTTGGTAGATTCAGAGGTAGATTTGATGGATTTGGGGATAGATTTTGTGGATTTAACAATGGGTTCTGGGGATTTGGGATTGAATTTTGTGGATTCGGAGAAGGGTTTTGTGGGGCGAGGGATGGATTTTGTGGATGGTAAGCATTTGGGTTATTTTCACGATTGGTATTTTGGACAAGTGGAGGGGCAGAGACTGACGATATATTATTTAACTGATCCCCGAGAACAGGCGTACTAAGGGGAGGGACTTGGAGCGGAGTCCCGTGTCCTCTTGGAGTGGGAGCATTGACAGTGATGGACAGGTTAGCCAAATCTCGAGTAAAATTTATTTCCTCCTGAAGCATTTCTAGCTTTCTTGCGAGTTCTGCAATCATCTCACTCTGTTCCGCTATTACATTGTCCCTGATGGTCAATGTATTTTCTTCGTCATTTCCAGTCATTATTGAATGATGGTCAGAGAATGGGATTTTGTGCGCTTTTGTCCGAGTGAAGTAAGGATGTTCTGCCAGCTTATTTCAACACGGAGTAGTTTTTCTATTATCTGTAAAGTAAAACAACTCAAAGCAAATGTGTTAGTTTCCACATGCGATAAGCAATGCAAAATACTTGACAAGAAATAGCCATGTAGAGTTGTTTGTGTCATAGCCAAATTAATCCATAGGAGCATAGAGGATAAACTTGCCTTTGATCCAAACAAATGCACATAAACACATAAGACAGTTATAAAAACATTATAATAATGCGTATCCTAACTGAGGTGACCCTTTTGAGCCAAGGGTTTGGGCCTAACGATTTTTGAAGAAAAATATATGCTTGTTTAAGGTCAATCCATTATCCCTCAAATTTTATAGACACTAAAGGGGCATAAATGCCTACAAAAGATAACAAAAGAGGGATACAATCTTTAGGGAAATGGAAATAACAAGAAAGAAGACACGTTCCCACACAGGGGATAGAAAATACTAATTCCTGAGTGCTTCTTCTATCAGCCTTCACATTCTTAGCTTCGTCCATTTCTTATATTGGTGACATCCGTTGACGTTCAAACTATGCCTTAGATGCAACCTCCCAAATCAATCAATTTCTTGCTTAACTTGCTTCAATTCTTCTTACAAAGTAAGCAAATCAAGCTTTTTCCCGACCCCTAAAGGATAATGGATTGAATTAGACAGGCATACATTTTCTTCAACACATAAATATGGTTCATCTATAATTGACTCGGGGTCAAAGACGCAGGACAGGTTTTCTAATGGGCCCAATACCCCGCTCGGGTATTGGGTCGTCCTAGGCTCATGCCTAAAATAGGGTTTTGGTTTCATTCTATCCGAGGTATCTAGAGTGTGTTTGAACACTGGTTCTCAAGCGGACAACTTGAGTTTGAAAATACGAACAACCATCAGACGACTCACGTGCTAATAAGTCATTCGTATTTCCAACATATTTTAGAATTGAACAATAGGGGCCGGCACATCCACGAAACCCCAAAACAGTTTAAATAATGCAGGAATATTCCATGAGATGCGATAGCTAAACTTTACAGAATCGAAACATATAAACACATAAACAGTTAATCAAAAGACAAAAATCAAACATTTGGTTAGAACCTATTTCAAATTCCCCAGCAGAGTCGCCATTTCTGTTTTGCGGAGAAATTTTGACTTTTTTAGAGAGAGTCGCCACTTAGTTTTGAAAAGGAATTAAGAAACCTTTAGAGAATTACTTCAAACGATCCAAAAAATCAATTTAAGTTAGAGATTCTAGATAGGAGGTTCCTATTAACGTTTTAGAAAGGTTTTAGGAACCTAAAACATCCGCTAACTTGCGGTTATCCGGACTGTTTGAAAATCGTCTTTGATTAACTAAGAAAATTGATTTGTTTGAGAAGTAACCGATTAAGGAAAAGTTTTTGCAAAATTATTTTTTTAGCGACTTAGTTAGGGATTCAACTAGGTTCGCAAGAAACATGTAAAACAAGTAAGCAAAAGGAAAAGGGGAAGGGGAGAAGTAGTGATTTAGGCATTTAAGACCAAATCGTCGACCCTGTCCTAATCTAGTTGGGTTTTTTGACCCATTATCACCTGTCCTAATTCTATATTTTCATGCATTTGGCTTGAGTCTCGCTCCACCTATATTAGTTTACAACTTTGGTTTCGAGGCCCAAATAAATAGACAAATAAAATAGATAAAGGAATAAATAAATAAAGACAACAATACGAATGAATAATGAGAAAACGAGACTTTCAAGTATCTTAGCCGCTTCAAAGGTGGACTTTGACCCATCTTCCTCAATCTATCGACTCCTTGTATCCCTTTCCTATGAGATTAAGGTTGGACTTTCTCTAGGAATTGACTCGGGGTTAAATGGGCCTCAATGACCCACAATGGGCATAAGTAGAACTCGGGCGTGTCCACATGCGGAAGAAAAATAGAGTAATGAATAAATGCCCAAACATTAACATTCAAACAAAATGTGCTAAAATATTATGCATTTTTATTTAGTAGTGGGCAAAATAGAATAAAAAGAACCAGGTTAATTCAGCAAAGATAAAATCACACTCCGTATCATACTTCAATAGAGAAAAGAATGGGTTTATAAGTTCATATATTTGGTTGCAAGGCTACAACTAAATCTACCATCTTTTGTCAGGAGTAAATGTCAACTTTTTACTATTGGTTTAAAAAATATACTCCTTGACTAGTCGACCTACATGTATGATAAATGTTTATGTAATTACTTACCCATGTTAACACATACACGCAAACAAACTAATCTTATTTTGGAAGGTTTGTATTTAAAATTTTGAAGTGAAAACATATATTTCCATGATCTACTCATTTAAAACTTCAATTCTTTTGAAACATGACAAACATCTAAACTACAAGTGCATGAATGCAAAGATAGACTTGGATCAGCAAACTCGAGCTACAGGACTGTTAAAACTCCTAAGGGATTACACTGGCAACATACATAATTTTAGCAGATCGAATAATCAAACAAACTGGGACCTAAACTTTATGACATGTAAAGTGCAGGGAAACTAATCCTCAAGTCATAAACTGAGGAACCAGTTATAAGAGATTAAAGATGCAATTTGATAAGATAGAATACACAATGAGAACCTGGTAGTACTAGAAGAGAAAGCAAGTAAATTCCATCTTTGGAATTGAAAATAAAACAAGAAAACAAGACACAAAGAAAAAATAAGCAAGAAACTCAAATTGAAACCATGTATCAATACAAAAGAAATGAGCTATATTTCGGACCTTTCTAAATCTATTATTAGGGTCTAAATCTATAAAAAGAGTACAAGGACCTCAAGAAGTAGTCCTATCAAACTCGACAATTACGACAGCATCCCAACAATAACAACAGAAAAAAAAACATCATATATCAACTTGGAACGAGACAAAACATCGGGCTGAACTGTTAAATGAGAATAAAGACATGAATTTTGACCATGAAACCAGAGATTCAAGACACAAACAGTGCATAAGATAAGGATCCATATCGAAAATTACTTGATAATGTCAAAATTATATGACAGACTATAAAATCGAGACAAGAATGACAGAAACCACATATCAAAAGATTCAAACAGGAAACAACCTAACGTAACAACGCAACTAAATATTTTCTTTACTAAAGAGAAACTTATGGCCTTTAAGGCTTCTACAACAAACAACCCAGCAAACAACATAGCTATTACGGGTTTATGGAGCAAGTGGTGAAGAAAACAAAACTAAACTACACTTAAATGATACAAATAGACTGAAAATATTCGAACACTACAACAGTTAGTCAAATCGTAATACTCCAAAATATGAAGATAACATGCTCGGGATGAATGAACTCTAATGTTACAACAGTTTCGAGAGCAAGCCCAACAAAAGAAAACATGAAATTTAAACCAAATCGACCCAAAGTTCTGAACAGATTTAAAGAAAAACTACACATTTTAACATCTTACAACAGGGTTCTTTAACTCAGGATAACTCGATGGACAGGGAAAGACAACAACTTGGAGATCAACGATGCTTTAACTAATCAACATATCACCACAAAAAATATGCTCAAAGAAATCATAACATGGGATAACCAATGGTTCAGTAAACATCATAACGATCAATCAAATCCTACGATCGACAAGGCCTCTACAACTACTCTAGCATACAAGATTATCGCGAACAACACTATGTCTACAGAATGACGAGATGAAGTAGAAATAACTGAAAACTAAAGGGGACTGAGAATTACCTATTTCAGAGCAGCAAAATAGGACTCGAGGCTTCGATGGGATTTTAACTACCACCGAAAAGTCGATGTCTTTTACAAAAATCTCGACTGGCACACCGCTTTCTCTAGAGTTTTTTGCTAAGGAACAGTTCCCTCTTCTCTCAACCCCTCTTTTCTCTGTTTTTCCTTTGCTTTCACAGAAAGAAAATTTTCCCACTCTCTCTTCTCCGACCTAGCTAGCTCTCAAAAAATCTTTTTGCATGAAATTCCAAACCCTAGAAGTTTTCCAAAGAATTTCCAACTCTAGAATCTCCCCCTATATTTCTCTCTCCCTAAAACAGTGAAGCAATGGGTCCTTATATAGAAGACCGAATTAGGGGTTTTTAGGAATTCCAAAAATAGGATTTTATGAATTTGAAATTCAGAAAAAATCCCTCTACAGCTTCCGTATTCGTCCTTAAATCCCCCAATTTTGGATTTTCCTCCAACGGATTTTGGAAGATGGGCAATAAAAAATAGGAAAATGGAATAATCTCCCTCAGGCTAATCAAAATTATCCAAATATGTACCTTCATCCCAATATTTAAGAAATATGGACGTTGGGCAGGACACCTCATCGATCTTCTAGAAGATTTTTGAATCCTTTTCTCGTCCTACGGATGCGTGAGATGCGTGTGAAGAAAAATAGATGGGTTGGAGCTGATGAAATTGGGTTTCCGCTGGTGTCGTTGGAGCCGATGGGATCGGGTATTTGGAGTTGGTCGTGTTGCTATGTTGAGCGATTTGGAGATCTGTTCTTGCTCTTGTTGAGGGTTGTTGTTTGAGGGAGATTAAGAAGTAGTATTGGGCCGGGTTAGGTGTAGTTTGGATTGGGCCTGGGTGGTCTAAGTGTGTTTTGGGAATTAAAATTGGGATGTTGAATTACAACTTAGGCCATTTCATTTAAATTCTAGACAAATTGAATATCGATTGGCTAATTGTATCACAATTGGAGCCAATTTAATTTTAATTGAAGTCAAATTCAATTAATGGACCAAATTGAATCGCAATCCGACACGAATTAAGTGAAAAATTAATTCCGAGTTTCTCAATTTGATAAAAATCAAACAAATATTCCTCCAAATACAATAATTTGAGAACAAATCACATTTAAAATCAAGACTTTATCTGTTTGGATTAATTTTTAAGTTTAATCAATAAAGGCTAATTTTGATTTAAAAAAAAGTTCATTTAAATAACAAAATTTATATTATGTCGTATATGTAAATACGAAAACGTATAATCGTTAATTAAATGATAAAATTAACTCAAATAAATATTTTAAATTACATTTATTTGAATAAAATAATTGTTGTGATTTTATTTTAAAATTGAAGAAACTCGAAATTAAATTGGGTTCTGGAGGGCAAAAATTAGGTGTCAACCGGCGTGATCAGTTGTATGCAGCACCTACTAGCCCTGAGGTTGAGTCTTCAAATATTGTTGTCACAAGTAAGATTCAAGTGTGCTGTTAGTTGACCCTTGCTTTATTTGATCCAAGATCCTCTTATTCTTCTATGTCTGCTTATTATGTTCCACGTTTAGAGTTATTTTTGAATTTATTATTTGTGCCATTGCATGTATCTATGCCTCGTGAGTTATTTTTTAGTAGTGGATTGGGTTTTCAAATCATGTGTTGTGACTTTTAGAGATGTTGATACTCATGATGATTTTATTATTCTTGATATGATGGATTTTGATGTGATTCTAGGCATGGACTAGTTATCCCACTATCATGCGATCTTGGATTGTTTTGCCAAGACCATTACCTTAGCCATGCTCGCCAGACCCTCAATTGTGTGGCAAAGAACTAATAGCTGTGAGCCGACGGGGATTATTTTGTATGTTCGTGCTAGGAGGTTTTTTTTGAGGGGTTGCAGGTCTTATCTCACTTATATTTATGATGTTAGTGTGGATAGTCCATCGCTTGACGCTGTTCCTGTAGTTTGTAAGTTTACCAATATTTTTCCTAGCGATATACCTGGTATACCTCCTACCCTTGAGATTGAGTTTTCTATTGATCTCAAGCCTGTCACCCGACCTATTTCTATGGCACCTTACTGTATGCCTCCTGCTAAACTTAAGGAGATAAATTTTCAACTTTAGGGTCTTCTTAGTAAAGGTTTTATTAGACCTAGTATGTATACTTAGGGAGCTCCTGTGTTGTTTGTGAAGAATAGTGATGGTCATACATACTGTTGACACCCAATTTTGACCTCCCGATAATGCTTTTAGGCTGCTATTTTATCAAAATTATTTAATTTAAAATATTAATATTTTTACACATTATTCTTATATTAACTACATATTTACGTGTCACATTCATAATTTAGAAAAATAAGGCATAAATTATTTCATTATCTTTTAGCATCATTTTTATAAATTTTTTACGACATTTTATGTAATTTTATTGATATTTTTTAAATTATTTTTCACGTAATTGTACACACTCACATTTTGCAAATGCATTATCTAGTTTTTCATTATTTAGTACTATTTATTTATTTAAATCGTACGTATAATATAAAAATAATAAATAATAATAATAAATAATATTATTATTATTATTTTTATTTATTATTATTATTTATTATTTTTATATTATACGTACGATTTAAATAACGGCCTAATTTGAAATTACTTTGCCTAAATTTATTTACCTTTTAACCAATTTATCCAATTTCTTACAATTATAGCCTATTCTATTTAACCCATTACAATTATAGCCAAATTGTTAAATCCTAAAATTTTGAATCCCAGTCGTTGATCAAAACTGATCCAACGGCTGAGATCAGATACATCCTTTCTTTTCTTTTTAATCCAAAACCCTAACCCTGATTTCCCAAAATCAAAAACAGCCTGCACCCCCCCTCTCTCTACTTTCTCTCTCTACCTCTCTTCTCTCCCTCCTCTTTGAAGCCACCGGCCACCATGGTTGGTGGACGTACCAGCCACCAACGGCGACATCAACACCGGCGAACCCTCTCTCCTCCAGCGCCCAGATCCAGCGCCTCTCCCTCGCCTCCCCATCGAAACCAGCCCTCTCCACCACCTACCGCCGGCGCTGCCACTAGCGGGACAACCGCGCCACCAATAAGGCCGCTGCTCCGGCGTCTCCTCTCCCCTACCCGTGGAAAAACTCTGCATCGTCTTTACTGTCTATTTTCCATTCTTCTCTGAAGTGAATAACCGGCGAGCCTTTAGACGAACACCGACTATTTTTTGTCCGATTTGATTTTTAAATCTCTTAATTTCATGATGGTTTACTCTAGCTTAACATGCATGGTTGTCTGCTTTGGTTGTTCGTGACATTGTGACTCTGAATTTCGTTCCAATTTGTTAAATTTGGGTTTATGTTCGTCTCTAGATCGACATACCTGAGAAGGCCCAAATTCTATGGACCTTGATTAGTTTCAAATTGTCTACTAGCTGATGTTTATTATTTTTATTTTTTTTTGCTTTCACTATTTCAGACAGATTTGATATACATATTGTGATGCATAAATTGGACTGCGTTATATCTTTTTGATTAAAATGAATCCGTTTCGACTAAGAAAATACCTTGTTTGATTAATAATCTGTTTTCCTTGCAATTGATAAAATGGTCTCAATATATCCTTTGTTCACTAATTTGCCTCTGTGACTACTCCTGTTTCTCGATTCGTGATAATCTTTTACTGTTTTATTGTAATTGACTGATGGTATTGATTTATGGAAAATAGTCTTCTGATTGATTTTTCTTGCCTTCCGTGGAATATTATATCATTAGTTTATTATAACAATCTTTTTCCTCTTCTCCTTAATGGGATTTGATTAAACTAATTAAGGAAGGTATTCTCTTTGGCAGATCCTTTTTAAAAAGGAAACTCGATATTTTCCTTCTCCTTGATTGATTAATTCTGATTGCTTGTTTAGAATAGTTTGTTTCCTTTCTTACCATTACTGATTGATTTTCCGTATTTTCTTTCTTTAATTTTACAATCTCTCCACTATATAAACAACATCTCTTTTCATTCAATGGACAGTTCTACAATCACAAACTATTACTCTCTTTTAAACAAGGTATCAACTACTTTTAACATAAACCAATTAGATACTCTAAAAGTTCTCCGGTTTTTTCTTCGAGGCGTACGGAAAACATCTTGCGTATTTCGCTGTGCTTGGCTTTCTTTTATTCTTATTATATCGTTTACTGTTGCGCACTGGTAAGTCCCTCGTCAATGTATTTACATACTAGAAAGCATGCCTACAGGATAAGTTGAAACAAGTGCTTGCTGCTTATATGCTGTGCCTTGTTCGATCGTTTTAATATGCAAGACCATGCGTGTGTTTGTCCCGTGCTTGCATTGTTCTTCTATTATATCCAACAGGTGTTATTGGAAGGGGGTTCCGAAGAGTTGTCGGAATGATGAAATTGACTATGTTATTCTTCATAGCTAGTTGTTTTTCTTTCTTCTTATTTTTCGTATTATTTGATTTGTAATATTTGTAAAGACATTATTATTATTATTGATGTATAATAAATTTTGGGAGGCTGCTTTGGGAGGTGGGGATTTACGTGCTCTATGAACGGTATAGATAGGCACAACTTAGGTTTATATGCAATACGTGTTACGTGGATCATTTAGGCACACAAAAGTAGGATTTATTAACCCACGAATCATTTAGAAGCTTTCGAATATTGCTTAAGTTTTTTTTAATATCCGACGCCTTAAAATAAAATTTAAGCATGCTAATACCTTCTTAACATGTCCACATTGAATCGAAGCATGATAAGACGTTAGGCTACTACATTAATTTCTGGCATGTTAAGCACAACTTATGTAATATGTCTTTGCATGTTTAGGCTGTTAACATCATTTAAGCATATATTAAAACAAATTTGAGCCTGTTAATATTGAATTTCAGCATGTTTAAATTAATTTTCCTGCATGTTCAATTGAGTTCTAGCATGTTCAAATCGCATTTTTAGGCATTGACAACTAATGCTCAGCATGTTAAATTACTATTTCTCTAATTTTCAGCATGTTGAAATATTAGACATTAGACAGTCTTGGCATGTTTTCAGCATATCAACATGGGAATACTACGCCTTAACATTATTCTCAGTATGTCTAATGACAATTCCCGCATGTTTAGTAATGTTTTATGCATGACAAATAAACGAATTCAGCTCAGCATGTTTAGAACTATGTTTTCACATAAGATAATTAATGTCCAGCATGCTAAAAGTGGAATTCTTACATAAATCAGTTAATTTTCAGCATGTCTCCACTATTAGAATACAAGTTCAGCATGTTTAACTGAATTTTCTGCTCATTTTCAGCATGACAAAACAATAGAGTTCATGTAATTTTAGTATGCTAATATTAATTTCAGCATGTAAAAAATATTGTTTTTGCATAAATCAAGTAAAATTTCAGCATATTAAACTGCTTTTAGCATGTTATATACAAATTACAGCATGTTAACATTAAATTTCTGCAGTATTTGCATAATTTTCAGCATGTTAAAATGTTAGATTTTAGGCATTCTCAACATGTTAAATACTAGATTAAGTACATCATTGCATCCTTAGCATGTTAATGCATTCTAATATTTTTGTTAATTTCTTATACTCATTATCACAACACTTAATTCACGAGCCCAATTTCTTGACAAATTTACTACACTTTAGACACCCTCTTTCAACAATTTGACGATGCATTGTTGCACATACGAATCACATTTGTCTTTTTCACACTATCAATTGTTGAACACTTAGATATCATGCCTATAGTTTAATGACGTCAAAATAAGCTAATTATTTGTCTGTGCATGTTAATCACATTAATCAACGTTAATTAATCAAGAGGCTAACTGGGGATTCTTATGTGCTACTTGCTGTCCAAAGTGTTGCGCGCTTCGAGTCCTAGGCAACATAACTTTATTTTTTTCTAGAACACAAATCCAAAATAGTTAAGTCCAATGCTTCTTGGACGATAGGTTGGACAACAAGTATTACTAAGAGCCGTTAGTTTTATCCTTGTTATAGAATGCCCTTAGACCTGACATCCAGCCTAGGAGGGGTGGGATGGGTAGTCATTTGGAAGTGATAATCCCAATATATATTGACGGTAAGACTAATGACATTGTTACTTGTCTAAGAGTTCAGCCGACGGGTCGGATGATGATTAAACAAGTTGGGATTCTGATCAGAATGAGATCAAAATATTTCTTCGTTTAATTTGCATGATTTCTTTTTATTCTTTTAGTTACTTTACGTGTTCATTGATTTGGGGTATTTAGTTTATTATAAGGCAGTCCCCTTTTCATTGTAAATTATGTTATTTCTTTCTCCTCGCTTGTCTGACTTATAATTTTTTATTGATTTTATCACTCAGATGATTAATAGACATAATCAAGTGAAATGTTTGTTAATTACTTTATCACCTAGATAAACATTAAATTAATAATAAAACAAGAGACTTTTTATTTGATCACTTAGAATTCCCATGTAAAGTATGAATTTGTCTGGGAACCACCTTTGTGGACCTCGAAAAGTGCCTAACACCTTTCTTTTGAGGTAATTTGAATCCTTACCCGAACTCTGGTGAACTAAGACAAAATGACAAAATAGGTTCGTAGTGGCCTAGACCAGTTCCCTAATGCAGCTTAATTCGTTAGGTGGCGACTCTTCACACCTCTACCTTCAAAACAATCCCAAAAAAAGAGTGGTCACGTTGAATCCTGCTTTTCGTGAGGAAAATGGGGCGCGACACATGTGTATTGATTATAGTCAACTTAATAAGGTAACTGTGAAGAACCGCTATCCTATGCCTCGCATTGAAGATTTGTTCAACCAGCTTTAGAGATCGGTAGTATTTTTTAATTAATTTGAGATGTAGGTACCATCAGTTATGGATTTGGGCTGAGTATAACTCGAAGATAGCCTTTAGGACCTGATATGATCATTATGAGTTTTGGGTGATGTCATTTGGCTTTACTAATGCCCCAACCACATTTATGGATTTTATGAACTGCGTGGTCAGACCTTATTTAGATTCCTTTGTGATAATTTGCATCAATGACATCCTTATGTATTCAAGAAGTAGAGAGGAGCATGCACAATATTTGTTGATCTGCTCTAGAATTTGAGGAATCATGTGCTTTTTGCCAAGTTCTCTAAGTGTGAGTTTTAGCTTGAGTCAGTGGCATTCCATGGGCATGTGGCGTCTAATGTTAGGATTAAGGTAGACCCGACAAAGATTGAGGCTATTCGTGATTGGGACAGACCTATATCTCTGACTAAGGTTCATAGCTTTATTGGTTTGGTCGATTATTATAGATGATTTGTTGAGGGTTTTGTTACTATTCAGCACCTATGATAGATTGACTCAAAAAAGGTTCTTTTTTATGGTCCAAGAAGTGTTAGTCGAGCTTTGGAAAGCTCAAGGATTTTCTCACTTCATCTTTTATTCTAGTTCTTTTTATATCGAGTGAGGGATTCACAGTGTATTGTGATGCTTCTGGTGTTGGTCTAGGTTGTGTATTGATGTAGCAGGGTCGTGTTATCACTTATGCTTTAAGACAACTTAAAGTGAATGATCATAACTACCTCGCTCTTGATTTGGAGTTGGCGGCAGTAGTTTTTGTGCTTAAGATTTGGAGACGTCATGATTATGGTGTGCATTATGAGATTTTTACTGATCATTGTAGTCTTAAGCATCTATGACCCATATAGAGCTTAATTCTAGGCAATGTAGATGGGTGCAGTTTCTCAAGGATTATGATATCTCTATCTTGTATTGTCCAGGCAAGGCGAATGAGGTAGCAGATGCCTTGAGTTGGAAGGCAGTGAGTATGGGTAGTTTGGATTATATTTTAGTTTCTCAAAGGCCGTTGAAATAGGACATTTAGTTCTTATCCAACTTGATGGTTCAGCATGATATTTCAGACCCTAGGAGGATTCTTGCTAGTGTTGAGGTAAGGTCTATACTTTTTGAGCGAATTCGGGATCTTCAGTTAAAGGATAGTGAGTTTTGCTTCCTTCATGATCAAGTGTTGAACGGTGAGTCTAAATGTATCACCATAAATTCTGAGGGTATTTTGACAATTGACAGCCGTATTTGTGTTTTGAGGGTCGATGACTTAATTTAGTTGATTCTGCATGAGGATCACTGCTCTAGATATTTTATTCATCCAGGCACAACTAAGATGTATAAATACTTGAGGAAGCATTACTGGTGGGGTGTCATGAAGCGAGATGTTGCAGATTTTGTAGATCGATGCCTGTGTTGTCAACAGGTAAAGGTCGAGCATCAGCGACCAGGTGGATTGACTTAGAGATTACCTATTCTCAAGTAGAAATAGAAGAATATTACCATAGATTTTGTTAGTGTTTTGCCTCGTACTCCTCATAGTTCTGATGGTATTTGGGTCACATGGATCGATTGACCAAGTCCACATATTTCATTCCTATTCAGATGTCCTTCAATGCTAAGACGTTAGCCCGTATCTATATGCATAAGATAGTCCATTTGGATGGTGTGCTCATATCTATCATTTCAGACCAGTGTTCCTTATTCACATCCATCTTTTAGAGAGCTTTTCAGGAAGAGTTGGGCAGTCAAGTGGATATCAGTATAACCTTTTATCTTCAGACCGATGGATAGTTCAAGTGGACTATTCATGTGCTTAAGGATATGCTTCATCCTTTGCTATAGATTTTAGAGGTCATTGGGAGGAGCACTTAGCCTCGGAAGAGATTGCATATAATAATAGTTATCATTCGAGCATTGAGATGGTGTCTTTTAAGGCTATGTATGGTAGGAGATGTCGTTTTCTGATTGGATGGTTTGAGACTTCTAAGATTCATCCCTATGGTACTGATTTTCTTAAGGAGTCGTTGGATAGAGTCATGGTGATTTAGGATAGGTTGAGGGCAGCTCAGAGTAGGCAGAAGGACTATGCGGATGATGTTCCAGCATTTGACGAAATATTTCACATCTTTTATGTGGGATAATTGTTTATTTTTTGGAAACTATTTAAGTATTTGATGCCCGTTCTACTTTTTCTTAGGAAATTAACTCAAGAGAAAGACCAACTTGGAAAAGTGAACACTAGATGCATTCAATGAGCAAAATCATAAGTCGTCACCTCTGTGATGGACCGTTACCCTGACTGTCAATAATAAGGCTGCAAACATGTAATACCTCAAGTTTTCAAGTTCTAAACCTCTCAAAAGATATCCCATGAATTTATCTTTCCAATGCTGCAAGTCTCGTGTAATACCTTATGTCTTAAAAGTTCACTGTGGAACATATGACTCAAGTTGTTCCATGTAGTAAGTCGTACCCATGTCAGTGTGAGGTGAGGTGAGTTCTGTTCAAGTTATGAGTTTACCCTTAGATTCATAAGTTAAATATACGATTCGTATAAAGCTAAGTCGTAAGTTCACCAGTATAGGCTCCCTAAGATTCGATCCAAGTTATAAGTGGTGGTTACTAGTTGTATGAAGATGTTACGAGTCGTAAGATATGACTCATATACTTACCAGTAAGGGATCCAAGAATCAAGCCTCATGTTTTGATAGTTTTGCAAGTTACTTAGACATTTATTAAGTCCTCAAATATCTCCTTAGCTCATGAACAAGTCAAAACATTCCTTAGCGAATAAATTCTTGGAATGTATATAACTATAGTCATATTCAAACAAGAATAAATTTTGTTATACCAAGAATTTCTGAGATAAAGACCCATCAACAGCTATATAATTGAATTAGCTTTCCAGCGATACCAATTTTTTCTTAATTCGATATCGGGGTGAAATGTTTTGGCCAAATTATGGAAGCACTGTCAAAGCTGTCAGTGGATACGACTCGTAAACAGACCATACGAGTCATCATGGGGATTCATACCCACAACAGTAGGTTCAAAATTTGAGTTCCTGGTGATGACTCAAGGTACGAACCATACCCTTAGAATACGAGTCATACCCAAACTCGTTGGGATGGCTTTCAGATGATTTTTAGAAGGTTCCTAAGGGTTTTTTTGGTCTTAACTTCCCTTTAAACTCCCAACCCACGACTTAAAAACATAAAGAGGCATTATTTTCCTCACTTTTTCAATTAATTAACAACATATTCTCTCATCCCATCTTCATGAACATCAAGATTAGGGTTCCTCACCCAAAATTCATCCTTTAAGTCCCAAGATTCAAATTCAATAATATTAAGAACATTAAGATTTGGGGTTCCTCACCCAAAATTCATTCTTCAAGTCCCAAGATTCAAACATTATTCACAATTCAAGAAACTTTAAGGTATGTGGGTATTCATCAATGTGTTTCTTTCACCCCATTGAGCCCCAAAACCCTCTTTTTTGGTTTAAAGTATGAATTTACTCCTATTTTCTGAAATTATCCATGCAAATTGTGAACTTAATCCATGTATTTCTTAGTAATTTGAATTCAATCCATGTCAATATGTGTTCCCATGTAAATTTGTTTATTTCATGCTTTAAGTTTCAATTACTCATGTTCTATTCAAGTGATTCCATGTCAAATCTCCAGGTTATGAATTATATCATGTGAATATGTTGATTTCTCAAGTTTAACTCATCCCATGTTCAAGTTCATGTATTCCCAATCAATTATTGAAATGTCTTATTTCTTGGGTCTTTCAACTATTATTTTATACCACTATTTTAAGAGTTTTTTTACGTATTTTGTGATCATTCAGTGCTGGAGGGTTATGAAATCCTGATACCTATCTGTTTATACATGTCTTGGTTTTCAAGTTAAAAGTTAGACAGGTCATGATTTTTATTACTATAATCAGTCTACCATGTTCATGTTGAGAACTTATCAGTATAGTACTATGTCCTGTTAGACCTATAATAATACTAGTGTCATTTAGTTGGGAGTAGGATTTAGCACCGAATGAACCTAGGGATGAGAGCTCACCCGCCAGTTAGGATTGGGTCCTTAGCAGCAGTCCCTAAGTTCCAAAACTACGTAGACAGTGTAGAATTATGAGATGCCACCCGCCAATTTAGGACTGACACTCTCCTTGGGGTCATTCGCTAGTTTAGGATTGACACCCTAGTTCTCCAGGACATCAGATTAGTGGATCCACAGAGCTAGTGTTAGTACCCATGACAATGTACTAACACCCTTCTAACTGAAGTTACAGGTTAGACCCCAATTAGCTTAGATTAGGGCATGTCGATTACATGATAGCTCCCACAATTTAAGTCAGTATTCAGTTCATCTCAGTTCAAGTTTGCTTGACCAAATAATCAGATATTAGTAATTACTCAATCAATTTTATAGATTATTTATGTTATTCAGATCATGTCAGTATATGCTATACTTGGTCTTGCATCCTCAGTTTTACATGTTCATTTTTTCATTCTCAATATCCATTCATGATCCTCAGTTTAGTTTTATAGCATGTTTATCTTTATATGAGATTTACATGCAGTATTCATGTTTTTTTCGTTTCCTAACTTCAGCTTTACTTATTCTACAAAAGTAAAGATTTAAGAAAACTAAGTGTAGTGATTCAGCAGCTTATCATATTATGTTTGTTACTTATGTTTTAAGATACTTCAACTTTCAGTTGATTTCAGTCTCTTGGTGAGTCTACTTACACTTAGCATGCATGTTGTAAGATTATGTATGCAATCAGTTTTACTTATTGCATTCACCCTATTTACTCAATACATTTCAGAAGTATTAATCCACATATACGTCTGTGTGGCTACATTTTTTCATAACGTAGGTACCAATTTTAGCCCACACATCATAATCAGGAAGTTCTCAGCTTTCAGCCAACAGGTGATAAGTCCTTTTATTTTGAGGACTCCTGGCCATTGCATTTTATGTGTTGTATTTTAATTATTCATGTGTATTGATTAGTGGTAGTTGGAGTCATGTCCCAGCTATTTATATTCAGTATAATAGAGGCTTCATATATAGTCAGTCAGAGACATTACATGTAATTCAAGTTTCTTATTTCAGTTATATTATGTTGTAAACTTTATCAGTATTTCATTTATTTAGACTTTCTCATGATCATGTTTTTTCTTATCAAATTTAGTTTTATAGAAGTATGCTAGTTCATAGGTTATCTTGGGATCACTTGTGGTTCCAAGCACCGTGTTACTACTAGGGGGTAGTCTCGGGTCGTGACAAAGTAGAATATATTAGAGACAGGTGACGGTCAAAGCGATGGACCGCTGGGCGCTCGATGGACTGTTGCCTTGGTTGTTGTACGTTAAGCAGAATCAATAAATTTTCAGAGATCAGTAATGACTAAAGGGACAGACCATCAGACCTTTGACGGACCATCGCATATACCATTAGCTTTTAGGGCAGAAGTAGTTTATTTTGGATATTACCAATGGTGTGACCAATGGACCATCACAGGTTCGCCGAACTGTCAAGACAACTATCAACGATGACACGACATCCTGAGTTTGAATTTCAAATCCTCACTTTTTGAGAGTCTATAAATACCTAGCTTAGGGTTAGATTATAGGTATCTTTGGCTCTTGTCTAAAGTTGTAATGTAGAATTTACTGAGAAACAAGTTGAGAGCATAGGGATTTCACCATTGTTTCTTGTGATTTGGGATTGAAAAAACATCTTTGACTTTGTAAGTTCATTCTGAATTATTTATGAAATATATGTTATTTTTCTTCTCCTTAATTATGTGTGGCTAAAGCTCCCATAACTAGGGTTATGGTAGCCTTGGTGTAATTCATTGCTAGGGTTGTGGAAATGATAAAATCCTAAAAATGAAACTTTCTCGTCAATTTAATGATTTTTCTTGGTTGCAAACTTGAGGGATGTGCCCATGAGCACGACTTTCTTGAGAAAAGAAGTTAGTGTTGGGAAAAGAGAAGAGTTACAAGATGATTGGAGTAATCACCCTCTAATTTTATGATTGATGCCTTTACCGGATCAATTTCTTGAGGATTTAGTTATTGAACCCATTTATCACTTTAAGTTTAAATGAATAAAGTGAATCCATCTTTGAAGGTTGAAAAGAAATTAGATGGAATTAATTAAGCAATTGACCTTGTGATTGAATTTGTGAAATGTGGATTTGTAATAGTCCACAACCCTTAGTATTGAAACACCTGGGTGATCATAATCCTAGTTTATGAATTCTCATTCTCTAGACATTGCAATTGAAACTAGTTGTTAATATTTTTCAAACACTCAAACCAATATTCTTAACAACATAGACCCCATTTATTTTTGAAAACTTGTGACTGACAGTCCATTAATAATCATCAGACTTAGTTAACACTATATTTCCTGTGGGATTAGACCCCAACCTAGTTGGATTATATATTTGACAATGATCGATTACACTCTTTTAGGAGAGTTGTTATTTGGGTTTATCAAATTTTGGTGCCATTGCCGGAGATTAATGTTATAAATAAAGTATATGTACATTAATTGACTTTTAGTCAAGTTTCCTGATTTTACTTTTATTTTTTGTTTTTGATACTTGCATGACATTTATTCTGCATGTGACAAACCCGAAGGTCAGGACAACCATTATTACCTTTCAATATGGAACCTCAACGCATAGAGAACATGGATGAGCAACAAGAAGCTAAAAGACTGGCCGCTTTGGTAAATGAACATGTTAACCAAAAGAATGTAGATAACTCGAATTGTGTGCCTAATGTGGATGATGATGAATTGGGTGATGATGGTTGGTTTATCCTCTAATAGGTGACGTACGAAAAATATGGACGCACCAGCAAATCAAAATCAGCAAGCTAGATGGAGAGTGCACCACTAGCCTGCAATGCAATTTGATCTAGATGATAATAATGAAGCTGATTTGGATGGAGCTGGTGCTACAGATGCAATCATCCCACCACTATTTTCTCTTGGAGTAAATTTTAATATCACAAGCACAATGACCCAACTTCTCAACTTGAAGGGGCCACTTGGTGGGCTATTAAGGGATGATCCTAATACATATTTGGTGAACTTTATCAATATTTGCAAATCTTTTGACAATCTTGGATTGGAGAAAAATTCTATCCGTCTGAGGTTATTTCCTTTGTCTCTATCTGGGGAGGCAACACTGTGGTTAAATGAGCTGACACCTGATTCTATAACAAACTGGAGGCAACTGAAAGCAGCTTTCCTAGAAAGGTTCTTTCCTCCTTCCAGTATGTTACAATTGATGGATGAGATCAACAAATTTAGGCAATTGCTGAATGAGGCCCTCCATGAAACATGGATAAGATTCAAAAAGAAACTAACACAGTTTCCAAATCAAAAGTTGAATGAAGAATATCTAATGGAGATATTTTATAGGGCTTTGAATTCCATTAAAAATCCAACTGTAGATAATGCAGTAGGAGGACCTTTCATGAATCTTGATATGCCCAAATTATAACTCTCGTTAGAAAGTCTCGTTAGAAAGTATAAGCGGTCGCTATCAAATATAGAACCCAACTGGGTTGGGAGTCAAATCCCACAGGGATTACTGTGTTCACTAAGTGTTGTGGTTATTATTAGACTGTTGATCGAAGGTTCCAAAATGGATGGGGGTTTTAATTTGTCAATTGTACTTAAATGCTTGTCACAGAGAGTAATCCAAATATCGATTGTATTGCAAATAGTAATTCAATAAGAATATTCAAACTAGGATTATGGTTACCAAGATGCTTAAGCAGCTAGGGTTATGAACTATTTTGGATTCCCAATGAATAGTTTTAATTGCAAGATTAATTGAATTCTATGACCCACTCATTAATTTCTCAACCTAAAATGAGTAACTTATCCCTTAATTCTTTCAAACTTAAGGAACATATTATTTATCCAACTATATTCTCACATAAGTTGATCCGGTTAAGCTATCTATCCTCTCTCCAAAGGTTAAAGTCTTTAGATTTGTGTAAACCCTTTCTTTTCCCAACAAACACTTTTCTATTCAAACAAGTGTTGTTCTTGGGCTCACTTTTCAAGTTTGTAACCAAGAAAAGTCATTAAAGTGAGAGTTTATGCAATATCAATTAACCATGGGAATTTACTAGATTCACAACCCCCAATCAACTATTCATATCAAGGCTCCCATAACCCTAGTTATGGGAGCATAGCCACACATTTCCATCAAAGAAAGAGAAGAAATCATTGTGATATTAATAAAGTAATTCAGAATTCATTACAAAAGTTACAATTGTTGTTTTAAATCTTCAGTAGAAAATATAATAATGAAATCTTGATCCCAAATTTTAGAATAAATCTCAGAGAAAAAACTATGTAGCAATATGTTTCAAGTCCTGGGAAAACCCTAGTAAAAGATAAAAGATGCCTAATAAAACCTAAAACTGGGTATTTATATGTTCCCAGGTAAAAAGAATCTAAAATTCAAATAATATAAAATCCGCGTCCAAAGTGACGACCAAAGTGGTGGTCCGTCGCAAGACTGACGGTCCACCATTTGGTCCGTCGCTGCTGATCCTGGATGGTCGTTTTCTAGTTAAGACTGATGTTTCACATGTTGGTCCATTACAAGAATGAAAGTCCACCATTGTGGCCATCGTTGGTGGTGCTGGAGAGTCAGGTTCTAGATAATCCTGACGGCTGGAGTGGTGGTCTGTTGAATGAGCGATGGTCCACCAAGTTGGCCATCGCTGAGCCTTTCAAAATGCCTGGTTCTATTTAGTGCTGACGGCCAAAGTGGTGGTCCGTCGCAGGACTGATGGTCCATCACATGGACTATTGCTGGGTCTTCAGAGTTCATGGGTTCTGCTTTGATCTGACGGTTGAGTTGGTGGTCCGTTGCAAAATTGACGGTCCATCATTTTGACCATCAGAAGTGTTTTTCTTCTAATTTTCTAAGTCTTTTCCTTTAGTCAGCTCCTTACCCTGAAATAGTAAAAACCAACATTAAATGCAACCTTGGTTGCTTGAAAACATGCAATTTTCTTAAGAAGATGAAAAATATTCTGTCAAAAGCCGGAACATCAACACCCTCAACTTAAGATCATCGCTTGTCCTCAAGCAACTCAGCATCAAATTGCAAATATGAACAATACAATGACGGGCATTTACCACTGAACCAATTCTCACCCAACAATTCACTTGTCATCCAAATCATATGGTTTAACATGTCAGAGTCTATAACCGACATTGTTTCAAATTCAATTCATCTACACAACATGGATACAAGTATCTACAGTGAACAACCAAATTAAGTATGACTCAAGTTGCCCTCACAGTCAAGGAAATCCACCACTCAATATCTTTTGTGGATTCAAATTACAACCCTCTCACTCATCAAAGTAGTTGCAAACATAGCACATGCACCCATAGGCTCGCCCTTATCATCCAATGCCCCCTTATAGTTGAGTTTGAAGATCAAGAAGGTCTTTTCTAGGCTAGTTCTGAGGTATCAGGCTAGGTTCGAAGGAAATTTTTGGCAAAAGTGACTAAAAGCTATGCTTTAACTCTCTTTGTCTACAAATTCTTCTTACCAAGGCCATTGCTTTGCTAGCTCACTTACTCATTTCTCATACATTCATGCTTTACCACAATAGACCCTTTTTTTATACAAGCATTAGCCACCCTCAAGTTAGGCTGATTCTATAAGTCAAAGTGCATATTGTCTTAACTAGACCAGGGCTAAATACTCTAATTCAAATTCTAGACCAACTTTCCATTAGGCAGTTAACAGTCCTTCAATAGCCACCCTCAACTTAGGTGTTTTGCCTAAGTTTAGGTACACATTGACCATTACTAGGCTAGGACCAGATTTAGGAGTCAACAGCTGAAAGAGAGTTAACTAGAATGTTTGGTGCTTAAGAAAAATTAACAAAGGCTCAAAGAAGGGTTCAAAAATGGAAACTTATTTTTGGTGGGGTCAATTATTTTGTCTAAATGGACTAAAAACACAAGGTGTCCTGCCTTCACTTCCTATCCCATCAACTACAGAACAAAATCAATTGAACCAGGAAAGTTCTAGGTACTATACTATGTAAGAACTAATACAAATACTCGCACACACAGTGGCAACTGAGCCACACCCATTCTACTGTTCTTAAGATTTGCATCACATATCATGTATATTTACAGGGTAATGCCAATTACAGATTCACTAACAGTTGATCACATATTTTAGGACACAAAAGTAAACAGTTAAATGGAAACAACCCTAGTTAGATAACAACATCATTTATCATCCGTATTCACAATAAGACACTACACAAAATAGCACTTTTATTTTATGGACCAACTTTGTCAACATAACAAGACTTAAAAAAAAGAAAAATGCAAATTTAAAGTTAATCCAAAACATGCCGCTTCTTCTAGATAGAACATGGTAGGGGTACAGAATGTCAGCAACACAACCCCCCATGGTACAAGTACCCCACCCTCAAAGAAAAACACATGCATTGTCCTCAAAGCATTAAAATAAAGTACAAAGGAGTGAGTATACTTGTATCTACCTCTCATATATCTGAGGCATCTGTCAAGCATGTTGAGGCTCCTATGTCCTCACCTGGTGTAATGTTGGCCCCTATGGTGGTAGGGGCACTCAAAACCTCACCCTCCTAGATCGGAGGATTCATCCCCCGGACTGATACTGAATTTTGCCCCCTTGTTGGGGCAACACTTGTAGATACTCATATTGCTTCATCTGCTTCTCTCTTAATTATCTTTTCTTCATATTTCCTTGATTTATTTCAAGCTCTCTTCAGATCAAGCCTTTTCTATTGCTTCGGTGTCATTTCTGCTCTCTTTCTCCTCTTTTCTTCTTTCCTTACAACTTGCTCATCCATCTATTGCTTTTTGTTGTCCTTCATGGTCCTTTCTATCAGATCCATAATACCTTCATCATCATCACTTAGCACTAATGCTGGGTCAAAAATAGGTTGTTGTGATTACCTTTCCTTCAACTCTTCTATATCATCTTCGCTTGCTCAAATTCGACCATGAGCTTGGAAAGATCAGGGAGGGATAGTGCATCTAGAATTTTGTTGATGCGGTTCTCCATGCTTTCTATCCTCGCCTGAATAGTTTAGAATGGATGGGATTGTCTCAGCTATATTTTCATCAACAAAAGGCTTAAATTCCTCTTTTGCAGCTTTAGTGATTTTGCAAAGTTTTCCTGTGTCAACCTATATTTGGCAAAGTCTACTCCACCCATAGATTATGTAGAACCCGACCCTACATAAGTACCTGGAGGTACAAATTCTGGTGGCACATAAGTGGTGATGGGCAATGACATACCTGCAAAAATTTCTGTAGCATCAGGAGCTGGTGCAGATTGAGTCTGGTAAGCTGGAGGCTTAGTGACACGTATCTTAAACTTTGAGTCGTCTTTCGACTTCTCAATGTCCGATCTATGTGTAGCCGGGATTTCATTGTCAACTCCATGGATCAGGGGCATACCTGCCTGTTTGCATAAATCAATGATTAAACAGGGGAACGACAATGCACTGGTCGTCTTGTGAGCTCTGACGAATATCTCATCCGTAATAATCTGGCCAAAGTCAACCGGCAGCCCTAAAACTAAGCTTGCCACCAATACAACACTATGTTTATCCAAGTTTCCGTCACCTTTTGTTGGCATCAACCTTAAGCAAACAACAACCCACCAGAACTTAGCCCTAAAGATAATGAAATATTTTGCAATGCACTCTCGTAGATTAGTCAACCAAGAAGGGTTACCATCATCAGTAAATAATGAATCCACCCAAGGTCTCTGAGTGGACGCAGTTCTCAACCTATAATCAAGATCAGGTATAGCGGGGAGAGCCTTGTACTCTAGCCCAAATAGCATCCTATTGATTGTTAGGGCTGAAATATTGATAGTGACTCCTCGGATAGGTACGAACTCTCTATTTGGCAAGCTTGAAACTGATGTACCTTTTGGACAGTACTTTCTACTAGAACAAGATAATTGGTAAAGAATTCTCTTACCTAATTCGGTTGATACGCTCCTGGTGGCCTGCTCATCTATGCTAGTTTATAATCGTTGAAACAACATTCCAACTCAGGATATTCATGTAACTCCGTTGTCACAATCTGATGTTCCTCTGCAAATGGCCTTTTTATCCCTTTTGCTGTAGGTGTCAATCCATCATAGAACTTATAGCTCGCTCCCTCTATCTTCCATCTAATCCCTTCTCAAACTTGAGGATCCTTATGCTTGATTACTTTAGCATCCTCAGGTTCAGTGTCCATATTAGTTGCTTCTGTTTGCTCTCCCATATTAGTAGCCTCTGTTTAATCCTCGACAAGCTCAGGTTGATTTGTAGCAACCATTGCCTCGTCTGGGCTCAAACAGGTGCTCCTTGTACTATTGTCGCTCTCCTCTTCAGACTGGAAGAGCATGGGAGTTTCCTTGTCATATTGCCTAGTGTTGTAGGCAAGTGCAGATTCGCCTCGACCCCTTTAAGATCTTCCTCTTCTGGTTGGTGGCATTTTGTGAGCCATAACTCCTGAAAAAGAAGTAAAGAACTAGTTCACAGCACAAAATAGCATAAACAATGAAAATTTTGATTTGAAGGCCACACTGGTAGTCCGTCAATTAATTAGTGGTCCACCAGGTGGTCCGTCAGGTCCTATCCAGAAGGCCTGAAATTTTAGAGTTTTGCGATAGTCAACATGGTGGTCCATCGTAAAGTAGATGGTCCACCATTGTGGCCGTCGCATATTAACCAGTGAGTGCCACTTCTGGGGTCCTTGCGACGGTCAATTTGGTGGGCCATCACAAAAGTGACGGTCCACCATTTCAACCGTCGTACCCTTTTCTTCGAATTTAGTTCTTAATTCGGCATTTATTCAAGAACTTGCTGAGCACATCATGTTTTTAGCACAAACTTACACCAGTTTTACGATTTTGCACACCATTTCTCGCTTTTAAATGTGTGAGTTACTCAGACTTCACTCAATTGTGCATATTCAAGTTTCCAAACTTAGTACAACTCAAAAGCAAGAGAATAACACAAGTCGACATTTTAATGAACAAACCACTTAGTCATTTCATGTTTTTGCAATTAAAAAATAGAAGGTTGGTTCTCATACCAAGATGTTGTAGTAGCTTCTTTCCTACTTGCTTGCAAATTACAAAATCAACTACAACTTAAGTAATTTACTTTCAAGATTTCTTGTGATGAAGATAAAGAATAGAAATGAGTTTGCTTAAATAGAGCAAAAAGAAGTAGATAGAGAGTCCTAGGAAGGTCAAATGCCCTCTGATTCTTTGAATACAAAGGAATTTGGTCAGTTGAAGAAGTTGAAAAGGGTACAACATATGTAACCACTCTTTTACCTCTTTAAAAAATACTTAGCCAATAACGGGTCACTTAAATAAATTTCAATTTCAACCCAACCCAACCCAGTGCTAGGGTAATTTCGATGGACTCAGCGACAGTCCGTTGGATGTGCGACGGACCACCAATAGGGCCGTCGCTTCTTACCAGAACATGGTCACTTCAGCTTACTTAGGTTGGTCAATTTGACGGTCTACCAATTTTACGACGGTCCACCACTTTGACCGTTGCTCCTTACCAGAACTTAGGCCACCAACTTGATTTTTAACGGTCAATATGGTGGTCCACCAAATTTGTGACGGTCCACCATTTTGACCATCAACTTTATCCAGTAAATGAGATTTTCAGCATTTTTGTAACGGTGGAAATGGTGGTCCGTTAGATGTCTGGTGGTCCACCAAATCGACCGTCACTTTTGTTCCAGTAGCTCCAATTTTTACCCCCTGCTTCCAGCTGTATTACTTCTTCTTTTTGCTGCATTTTTGATCCTGCACACTTCACAAACACATCAACAATGCACTGGAACAACAAAATAATTTAACTAGTGCTTTACAACAACACACTGTGGGTTGTCTCCCACTTGCGCCTGATTTATCGTCGTGGTACGACTCAGATATCTCGATTACGCAGACTTCATCGAGATAGATTGTATCAATACTCCTTATCGAGTCCATTGGACCAATATACAGCTTCACACGTTGCCTATTTACCTTGAAGACACTTCCGTCTTTATTTTCAAGTTTCATTACTCCAGATGAGTAGACTTGACTCACCTTAAATGGGCCAGACCATTTGGATTTGACCTTACCTGGAAACAGTTTGAGTCTGGAGTTGAACAGAAGCACCAAGTCACCTCTCTGGAAATCCCGTTTTTCAATCCTGCGGTCGTGGTACTTCTTCATTCTTTCTTTGTATAAATCAGCCCGATCATAAGCTCCAAGATGGAACTCGTCCATCTCATTTAGCTGCCCCAGTCTCATATTCACTGCTTCATTCCAATTCAAGTTAATCCACTTTAGTGCCCACAAGCTTTATGCTCTAGCTCAATCGGCAAATGGCACGCCTTGCCATAAACCAATTGGTATGGCGACATGCCAATAGGTGTCTTGAAAACCGTTTCATATGCCCATAAGGTATCGTCCAGCTTCCTAGACCAATCCTTCCTGTTAGAATTTACAGTCTTGGCAAGGATAGCTTTGATTTCCCGATTAGAGATTTCTACCTACCCACTGGTTTACGGGTGGTATGGTGTAGCTACTTAATGCTGCTTAACTCCATATTTTTCCAAGGTAGCTCTGAATATTTTGTTGCAAAAGTGCGATCCTCCATCGCTAATAATGGTACGTGGTACCTTGAAGTGAGAGAAGCTTTTTTTCCTCAAGAATACAAGAACTCTCTTCCCTTTATTATCTGCTAGAACCACTGCCTCAACCTATTTTGAAACGTAGTCAACGACCACTAATATGAACTTTATCCCAAAAGAGCTCAGAAAGGGCCCCATGAAATCGATGCCCCAAACATCAAATAGTTCTACCTCCAGCATTTTAGACATTGGCATCTCATGGTTCTTTGAGATGGACCCTTGCCTTTGACATTGGTCACACCTCTTCACGAATTTGTAGGCATATTTGAACAAAGAGGACCAATAGTAGCCGCTCTGAAGCATTTTTCTTGTAGTTCGATCGCCTGCATGGTAATCTCCAACTGGGGAAGCATGACTTGCTTCGATTATACTCAACATATCTACTTCTGGGATGCACCGTCTAATAATACCATCCATATATTAACAAAAAAAGTACAGCTTATGCTAAAAGTAATGGGTCACATCATGGAGAAACTTTTTCCATTGATGAAAGAAAAGATTCTCTGGTATTACCTCACCACATGATTTGCAAAATTAGCATACCAAGGTATTTTCTCCATAACAGCAGCCAAGATTTCCTCATCTAGAAATACATCATTGATCTCAAATTCATCTTTAGCTGCTTGTTCACTTTCCAGCCTGGACAGTTGATCTGCAACTTGGTTTTTGCAACCCTTTATATCTTTGACTTCAAAGTCAAATTCTTGAAGTAGCAACACCCATCTGATCAACCTTGGTTTTGCATCCTTTTTCTCCATCAAATTTATCAAGACTGTGTGGTCAGTGTGGACCACCACCTTGGTTCCTAGAAAATAAGCTGGAACTTCTCAAAAGCATAGACTACTACAAAAAGTTCCTATTCTGTGATGATGTAGTTCTTTTGAGCTCCATTCAGCACTTTGCTGGCATAATAGATTGGATGAAATAATTTGTCTCTCTTTTGTCCCAGCACATCTCCAAGGGCAACACTACTTGCATCACACATGATCTTAAATAGTTTTGACTAATCCGGTGCAACAATAATAGGAGCATCAACCAGCTTCCTTTTAAGACATTCAAATGCCTTCAAGCAATCATCAAAGGAGAATTTGACTTCCTTCTCCAAAAGTTTGCAGAGGGGGTTTGCAATCTTTGAGAAGTCCTTTATAAACCTCCTATAGAAGACAGCGTGACCAAGAAAACTACGCACCCCCTTTACTGAAATAGGAGGTGGAAGATTCTCTATAACCTCAACTTTAGCTCAATCAACTTCAATCCCCTTTTCTGAAATTTTGTGTTCGAGAACAATGCCCTCCTTCACCATGAAGTGGCATTTCTCCTAATTAAGAACAAGATTGAACTACTCACACCGCTGCAGGGCCCTACTCAGATTCAGCAAGAAGAGCTTAAAAGAATCATCGACAACCAAGAAATCATACATAACACCTCTAAGGTGTCTTCAACCATATCAGAGAATATCAGCATCATGCACAGCTGAAAAGTGGCAGGTGCATTACACAACTCAAAAGGAATCGTCTTGAAAGCAATTGTGCCATATGGACACGTGAATATCATCTTCTCCTGATCTTCAGGAGCAATAGAAATCTGGTTGAAACTAGAATACCCTTCTAAGAAATAGTACCAACCTCTTCCTGCTAGCCAATCAAGCATCTGATCCATGAAAGGCATGGGGAAATGGTCCTTTAGTGTCCACACGTTGAGTTTTCTATAATTCATACACACCCTCTACCCAGTAATAGGCCTGAGTGAGATCAACTCATTCTTCTCATTAGCCACAATTTTCATGCCTCTTTTCTTGGGCACGTAATGAATAGGACTTACCTACTTGCTATCTGAGATGGGAGATACCACTCCTTTATCTAGCCACTTAATGATTTCTTTCTTCACCACCTCTTGAATAGGTGGGTTTAGACGACACTAATGCTCAATAGTTGGGACACAATCCTCCTCTAGCTGGATTTTATGTGTACATATACTAGAAGGAATACCGATAATGTCTGCAATCGTCCAACTAATAGCCCTCTTATATCTCTTAAGAATAGAGATGAGGGCTTCCACCTGTTGTTCACCTAATTCAGCCATAATGATAACAGGTAGTGTATTCTCGTTGCCCAGGAACACATACCTCAAATAAACGGGCAACTCTTTTAGCTATAAAGTAGGTGGTTCTTCAATAGATGGCTTGGCTAGTGGACTTGGATGATTTTTCAAGTCCAAATCCAGCTTCTTGGTTGTATAAGAATAAGACCCCATGCCTGTCAAGGCACACACAGTCTCCTCATAATCTTTAATACCAACTTGATCAAAATTCATTAACACATCAACTAAAGTCTCCACAACAAATTTTTCTTCTATAGGTACTTCCTGATCCTCCTCATAATAAACATCCACAATAGAAAATACGCTCATATCTTTATGTTGTTTCATGGATTGGCATACATCATACCGAACTACTTCATCATTCAGCCTGAAAAGTAGCTCATTTGCCTTTAGATCAATAATTACACTCCCGGTTGCGAGGAAAGGTCTACCTAAGATTATGGGCACCTCAAAGTGCACCCCACAATCGAGAATGACAAAGTCAACTGAAAATATGAAACTGGCCACCTTCTCTAATACGTCAAGTAAAATCCTTACGGGTTGCTTCACAGACCTGTGTTCCATAACTAATCTCATGTTCGTGGGAGTAGAATCCCTCAAACCCAATTTCTTATACACAACAAGCGACATCAAATTTATACTAGCTCCTAAATCACATAGAGCTTTTGCGAAATCAAGAGGCCCAATAGTGCACGGGGTAGTAAATGCTCCCAGATATACCTTCTTCTGTACGAACAACATTGTGGAAATAGAACCACAATGATGGAGATTGTCCACCGTGTTATAACTAACTATCTGCTTTTTTGTAACAAGGTCTTTCATGAACTTTGCAGACCCAAGCATTTTCTCCAATGCCTCCACCAATGGCAAGTTGATTGTCAACTGCTTAAGCATGGCAATAAACTTTCCAAACTTTGTGTCGTCAGCCTTCTTTTTCAATCGATAGGGAAATGGAGGAGATGGTTTTGGGAGTGTAGTAACCACCACTTTGGTCTCCTGGCCCTTGATCTTCTCCAACTCATCAATCTACTGATGGTTCGATGGTGTATTATCAATAACTTCATCCAGTTTCTTAGACTCCATTGGATAAGTTTCTTTATGATCAATATCCTCTACAATCACAGCTTTGCCCATAGATGGGCCAGGTAAAACCTTACCACTCTATGTGGTAATTGCCATGCAGGAGCCATCATTTTGTGGATTCTGAACGGTATCACTTGGCAAAGTTTTGCTCTTCCTCTTATTCAATGCTCCTGAGAGTTGGCTCATTTGCTGCTCCAACTATTTGATAAAAGTAGAGTGTGAGTTTACCAACTGACTCATGGAAGACAAATCACTCTTTATAGTAGTCACCCCAGAGTTGGTAGTTTCAACTCCCTTTAATAATTTCTCCATCATGTCCTCCATGGACATCTTGCCAGAACTAGTTGCAACATTATCTCTACTTCCAGGAGGTACATATAGTCCACTCCTATCATTTTTGCTCTTCCAGTTCCCTTGATCTCTATCCTTGTAACCAGCTTTGTCGTAATAGTTCTGACATTGATTTCCTTGGCTATTGCTATGGAAACCTCCTGATTATTTAGATAGTTCGCCTCTTCTTCTGAATTAGAGTCATCTCTTCCCTGGGATGCAATAGCTTTTACCTTCTCTGTTTTTCTAGACAATAGATGCTTGGTCAACAAATCTATCTATGTCTTTAAATATGCCATATCCTGGTCACGTTCTTCCTCTTTTTTATGTTGCTTTGCAGTCATACCACCCGACACAATAGGGCTTGCTACCACATAACCCCTAGTATGCCAAGCTCTACTCTGTTTGGTCATCTGATCAAGCATCTCCGAAGCCTCTGGAAAAGTGAGGTCAACAAATAACCCTCCTACAGTATTATCCACAACTGGCTTCGTAATAGAGTTCAAAGCCCGATAAAGAGTCTCCATCAAATATATTTCCATCATGTTAAGGTTCAGGAATTGCGTCAGCTTCTTTTTAAACCTCTCCCAGGTCTCATAAAGAGCTTTAGTGGAAAACTGTCGGAAGTTACTGATTTCACCCCTCAACTGTACCCTCCTGGAGGGTGGAAAGAACCTTTCTAGGAAAGCTTCTTTAAACAGCCTCCAGTTGGTTATAGAGTCGGGAGTCAGTTCATTTAGCCATAATGTTGCCTCCCCAGATAGAGATAATGGAAATAAACGCAGGTGGATCACATTCTGACCCACTCCTAGATTATCAAAAGACTTGCAAATGGTGACAAAATTCACTAAATGCATAATTGGGTCATCTACAAGAAGACCACTGAACAAACCCTTAACATGAAAGAGTTGAATCATTGTACTGGTAATATTAAATTTAGATCCTGGTGCTAAAGGTGGAGGAATAATAGCTCCAGTTGCATCTACTCAATCCATTCTATCTTCGGTGTCGTTCAGATCAAACTGCACTAGTTGGCGCTATTGACTTGCCCTAAAGGGGCAATTTCTATTCACATTCCGATTCACTAGTGCAGCCACATTCTCTGCACATCTTGGGTTAACAGGATCTACCAAATCATCATCCCCCAAATCATCATCATCATGATTAAGATAACGCGCCTGCTGGCCATCATTCTGCTGATTTAGTTGAGCTCTATCCAAAGCGGCTAGTCTTTCAGCATCTTGGGGGTCTGCCATTCTGCCAATTAACTTTGGTTCTGGATGTATTGGTAATAATGGTGCACCTGATCTCCATGTACTTATCATACACAATAATTTCCCTTCACAGAATAAAAAAAAAAACAAAAGTAAAATTTAGGAAAGTTGACTAAAGGTCAATTAACAAACACAAACTTAATTGACAACCGTATTCCCCAGCAAAGATGCCAAAATTTGATATGCCCAAATTACAACTCTCGTTAGAAATTTAAGTAGTCGCTGTCAAATATAAAATCCAACTAGGTTAGGTGTCAAATCCCTCAGGGAATACTGTGTTCACTAAGTGTTGTGGTTGTTATTAGACTATTGATCAAAGGTTCCAAAATGGAAGGGGGTTTTGATTTATCAATTGTACTAAAATGCTTGTCACAGAGAGTAATCCAAATATCGACAGTATTGCAAATAGTAATTCAATAAGGGTATTCAAACTAGGATTATGGTTACCAAGATGCTTAAGCAGGTAGGGTTGTGAACTATTTTGGATTCCCATTGAATAATTTTAATAGCAAGATTAATTGAATTATATGACTCATTCATTAGTTTCTCAACCTAAAATGAGTAGATTATCCCTTAATTCTTTCAAACTTAAGGAACATATTATTTATCCAACTATATTCTCACATGAGTTGATCCGGTTAAGGTATCTACCCTCTATCCAAAGGTTAAAGTCTTTAGATTTGTGTAAACCCTTTCTTTTCCCAACAAACACTTTTCAATTCGAACAAGTGTTGTTCTTGGGATCACTTTTCAAGTTTGCAACCAAGAAAAGTCATTAAAGTGAAGAAGAGTTCATGCAATATCAATTAATCATGGAAATCTACTAGATTCACAACCCCCAATCAGATATTCACATAAAGGCTCCCATAACCCTAGTTATGGGAGCTTAGCCACATATTTCCATCAAAGAAAGAGAAGAAATCTTTTTGATATTCATAAAGTAATTTAGAATTCACTTACAAAAGTCACAATTGTTGTTCTTAAATCTTCAGTAGGAAATATAATAATGAAATCTTGATCCCAAATTCTATAACAAATCTTAGAGAAAAATCTATGTAGCAATATGTTTCAAGTCCTAGAGAAACCCTAGTAAAAGATAAAAGATGCCTAATAAAACCTAAAACTGGGTATTTAAATGTTTCTAGGTAAAAAAAATTTAAAATTCAAGTATTATAAAATTCGCATCCAAAGTGATGACCAAAGTGGTGGTCCATCGCAAGACTGACGGTCCACCATTTGGTCCGTCGCTGCTGATCCTGGATGGTTACTTTCTGGTTAAAGACTAACGGTTCACCTGGTGGTCCATCACAATACTGATGGTCCACCATTGTGGCCATCACTGGTGGTGCTGGAGAGTCAGGTTCTGGATAATCCTGACGGCTGGAGTCGTGATTCTTCGAAAGATCAACGGTCCACCAAGTTGGCCGTCGCTGAGCCATTCAAAATGTCTGGTTCTATTTAGTGCTGACGTCCAAAGTGGTGGTATGTTGAAGGACTGACGGTCCACCACATGGACCATCACCAGGTCTTTAGAGTTCATGGATTCTGCCTCAATCTGACGGTTGAATTGGCGATCCGTCGTAAAACTAACAGTCCATTATTTTGACCGTCAGAAGTATTTTTCCGCTAATTTTCTAAGTTTTTTCCTTTAGCCAGCTCCTTACCCTAAAACACTAAAAACTAGCATTAAATGCAACCTTGGTTGCTTGAAAACATGCAATTTTCCTAAAAAAAAGATGAAAAATATTCCGTCAAAGATCGGAATATCAGATCTCACATTTACCAAGGCTTCAGAGACTTTGGAGAAAATGACTAATATAAGTAGATCTTGGCATACCAGGGATTATAAGGTATCAAGAAATGCTTACTCTAATGGAATGTCAGCAACGCAGTGTCGGAGTGAAAAGGAACGTGATCAAGATATGGCTCAATTAAGAAGAAGATAGACTTGATTACAATTTTTTTTCTCAGGAAAGGTAGAAAAGGTTAAGATCATGACCAAGGAATATGGAAGAACAAAAATGATAGGGGTGGACTATATTTACCACTTGGGAGCGGTGACAATGCTGCAAATACTTATGGGAAAATGTCTATGGAGGATATGATGGCAAAATTATTGAAAGGAGTGGAATCAACAAATGATGAAGTGAGGAAGATAAAGAGTGACTTGTCGACCATGAGTCAATTAGTTTATTCACACTTCATATCTATTAAACAATTAGAGAGGTAGATGATCCAATTATTAGCAGCATTCAAACAAAGAAATAACAAAACTTTACCAAGTAACACAGTACAGAACTCGAGAAATGATAGTTCGTGTATGGCGATTATCACTAGAAGTGGTAAGATATAACATGTACCATGCTCTGGATCACCTACTAATTGTGATGAGGTGGAGATAGAAGAGGAGGTGAATTATGAATTTCCAGTGGAATCTAAGAAACTAGAAAATATAGAAAAGAAGAGCGTAGATGTAGAGAAATCACCTAAGAAAAAATAGGTTAATGATGTGGATAAAAGCAAAAGAAAAGAGTTTGAGGCTACTTTATCAAGAATACCCAAGTCACCACCTCCATTTCCACATAGATTAAATAAGAAAGCATACGAGGGTAAGTTTAGCAAATTCAAGGATATGCTGAAGCAGTTGACGGTAATATGCCTTTATTTGAGGTATTAGAGAAAATTCTAGGATATACTAAATTTATAAAAGGCCTTATGATGAAAAAAAGGACAACCAACTATGAGCCTATGGATAAAATTCATCATTCAAGCGCTATAGACACTAGATCACTAATGCAGAAGAAAGCTGATTCGGGAGAATTCACTTCCCTTGTACTATCGGAGCGTTTAGCTTTGCTAAAGCTCTTATGATCTTGGATCTTTAAATAGTTGGGTTTAGGGGATCCAAGCCTACTAATATGTGACTTTTAATGGCAGACAGGTCAGTAAAGAGATCAGTGGGGATTTTATATAATGTACTTGTAAAGGTGGCTAGCTTTATATTTCATGTGGACTTCGTAATTCTTGATTGTGAAGCAGAATTTAAAGTACCCATTATTTTAGGTACGCCATTTTTGGCAACTGGGAAAGTGTTAGTTACCTAAAGCTGAATGAGATGAAATTTATGCTCAATGATGAAGAAGTTAGCTTTGACTTGTGTCAATCTTTGAAGCAACTGAAATAAATGAGTGTAGTTTCAATTATTAATGTTATTTATGAAGATGATATAGATGTGCTAGTTCAGGAAAGGTTTGTTGTGGAAATCTTAGCCGTAGTCTTGATGAATTTTGATAGTGAAGGAATTGATGAGTACAATGAGACTGTATGTGCCTTGACTGGAATGGGGTCGTATTCATATGCATATAAGAATCTGGACTTAGACTTAAAAAAATTTCCAACTCCACCTACCAAGACTTCTATTAAAGATCCACCAGTGTTGGAGTTGAAGGAGTTTCCCTGTCATCTATGATATGTGTTTTTGGGTGATGGAAATACTTTATGGGTCATTATTGTAACGGATTTGGTGGTGCATCAGGTTGCGACTCTTATTTCTGTATTGAGGTTCTATAAGAGGGCTATTAGGTGGATGATTGCCGACATCATAGGCATTCCAGTTGGCATCTGTACACATAAGATTCAGTTAAAAGAGGACTGGAGTGCTACTATCGAGCATCATCATAGGCTGAATCCACCGATGTAAGAAATAGTGAATAAGGAGATAGTAAAGTAGTTGGATGATAGAGTAGTCTACCTAATTTTTTGCAGTAAATGTTTAAGCCCTATGCAGTGTGTGCCCAAGAAAGGAGGCATTATGGTAGTGGTAAATGATAAGAATGAGCTTATCCCTTTAAGACAATTGACTGGTTGGAGGGTGTGTATGGATTACAGGAAATTGAATTCATGAATGCTGAAGGATCACCTTATAATGCCCTTTATAGACCAAATACTTGACTAGTTCGCAGAAAGGGGTTGGTATTTCTTTATATATTGATACTCAGGCTACAATCTAATATAGATCACCTGAGGATCAAGAGAAAATGACCTTCACTTCTCCTTATGGAACATTCACATTCAAGAGAATGTTGTTTAGGTTGTGTAATGCACCAGACACTTTCCAAAGATGTATGATGTCCATCTTTTCGAACATGGTGGAAGACACTTGGAAGTATTCATGGATGATTTTTCCGTGGTCAGTGATTCATTCGAGTGTTGCTTTGGTGAACTTAGGCAATGCATTTCAGCGGTGTGAAGAGTTCAACCTTGTCCTCAATTAATAAAAATAACACTTCATAGTGAAGGAGGGCATAGTTTTTGGACATAAAATTTCAATGAAGGGAATTCTGGTTGATCAAGCTAAGATTGTAGTCATTGAAAAACTACCTCCTCCTATCTCGGTGAAAGAAGTGCATAGTTTTCTTGGCCACGCAGGGTTCTACCAGATATTTATCAAGGATTTTTTCAAAATTACAAAACCACTTTGCTAGTTGTTGGAAAAAAAATCAAGTTTGTTTTTGACAATGACTGCATGAAGGCGTTCCAATGCCTTAAGGAAAAGTTAATTGTTGCACCTATCATTATCGCTCCAGAATGGTCTAAGCCATTTGAAGTGATGTATGATGCAAGTGGGGTTGCACTTGGATCTATTATTGGGAAAAAGAAGGATAAGCTTTTTCACCCCATTTATTATGCTTGTAAGGCTTTAAATGGATCCAAAAGAATTACACTATTACGGAACAAGAGCTCTTAGCGGTGGTTTATTCATTTGAGAAATTTCGAGTGTATTTATTAGGAACCAAGGTGGTAGTTCACACTAACCATGCAATGTTGAGATATCTTATGGCAAAGAAAGATGCCAAAAAGAGGCTTATAAGATGGGTGTTGTTACTTCAGGAGTTTGACTTTGAAGTCAAAGATCGAAAAAGGTGTGAAAATCAAGTAGCGACCATTTGTATCGGTTAGAGAATGAACAAAGAAGAACGAGGGAGATGGAAATTGACGATTCTTTTCCAAATGAGCAGGTTCTTGCTGCTACTCTTGATTTGGTGCCATGGTATACAGATTTTGCAAACTTTGTTGTCAGTGATATCATCCTAGAAAACCTCACGTTTCATCAAAAAAAGAAGTTTCTACATGATGTGACCAAGTATTTCTGGGATGAGCCTTAATTATTTAGACATTATGCTGATAATATTATCAAAAGATGTATACCAGAAAGGGAAATGTTGAACATTTTTAGGCCCCCAGTTAGGGGACACCATACGGGTGACCGAACTGAGATTAACGTTTTACAAAGTGGTTACTACTGGCCATCGATTTACAAATTTTTTTATGAATTTATGAGGTCTTATGTTTAATGTCAACGATAAGGTTCTATCTCTAAACATCATGAAATATCAATGCCAAGATGATAGAGGTCGAGCTTTTTGTAAGAACCCGCAAAATCCTAAGCTTAACTCAGTCCCTAAAAGCTTGCTAAGGGGTCCAAGACATAGAAAATTCTAGCTAAGTATTCAGACTTAGTATTATTTTGGCCTTCATAATTTGGCAATGCTATTTCACGACCTCTATGACCTTAAAATGTCAATCTTTAGGTTGATTCATGATCAGGAATGTCAGTAGGTGTTCCTGAATGAATTTTGGATTTTTTGGACCTCGTTTGAACCACGTTTAGGAATCCAAAATAGTGTATCGATGCGATCTCGGCACGGCGCGTCGGCCATCACATCGATCAATATTTTCCTTGGCTTCCAATGGAAATTTCTAGTGAATCAACATAGACTCGAAGCGGCACATTGGTCATCGCATCGATGCCAGCGACGCAGTGCGTCGGCCTGCGCGTTGATGGTTCAATTTTCAGTCTTTTAAACCCAAATCTAGAGGGGTAAATGGGTATTTTATCATCTTATATCAGCCCACAAAACATATCATTAATCCATCCAAGAGGCAAAATATACCCATTCTCTCTAGAATTTATCAAGAACAAACCCTAGTTCATCACATTTAAGATCCAAGACTCGAGGTTTCCACCATTATTCTTCAAGAATTTGCAATCTAAGGTATGTGAAGTGTTCATCCAAGGGTTGCTTCCACCCTTGGAGTCCAAGAAACTCTTTTAACTTCAAGTAGTTTAAATTTATGACTTTCATGATTGAAATTAAAGTGTATTCATGATTATTATTTGAATTAGATTTCTATTTCATGATTTATTATACGTTTCATGTGAAATTGGTTATTATGTGTGTAGATTCGTATGAATCCATGTTAAACCCCTTGAAATTATGAAATTGGAAGTGAATTATGATGCCCTCTTATTATGTGCATATATTATGCTAACCAAGTGCTTGATGAATTGTTCATGTGAACTAATAAGGGAAAGAAATCATGTCAAGCAAGCTTATGTGCAAGTTATACCATGCAAGTGTTTGATAAAATATCTCTATAAATACATTATTAACAAGTGTGTATTTTATGCTAAGCAAGATTATGTGACGCTTTACTTTTCATGCTATCGAGTCCTGGGGGTATTTAATACCCGACAATTTAGCAGTTTACCTAGAGACAGTATCAGATACAGAATAATCTCAGTCATGTCATGATCAGTAGTACTCTCAGTCAGTTATAGGACTTAGGAAAACTCAGTAGACTCTGTATCTGTCAGTCCAGTTCAGTATTCAATTCAGACCTCAGTAAATTTAGTCAGTTAATAAAATTCAGTAGTATTCCATCAGTCAACAGAACTCAGTGAACTCAGTTCAGTTCTATTAGACAGTATAACCAGTAACAGTCCATTCAAGCCTAGTATGAACTAGGAAATTAGTTCAGTGTCTCTTTAGATAGGAGTAGGATTCAACATCGAGTTAACCTAGGGATGGGGGAATTTCTGTCAGCAGAGGGTTTGACCCTTAGTAGCAATCCCTGCATTACAGAACTATGTAGACAGCGTAGGTTGAGATATCTTCCTTCCAGATATTATGAGGGTTGATAAATCTCATTCGAGTTTTTCTGCCAGCAAGGGTTGATGAAAGAGCTTCCTATCAAAGAGGGTTAACTCACAGCTTGTCTTTACCCGTGGCGCTGTATTGACACCCTTCCAACTGGGGTTACAGGTTGGACCGCAATCTAGGTAGAAAGGGCCATGTCGTTTAGATGATTACCTCCCACAGTCTCAGTTTCAGTTTCAGTCTCAGTATAGAACTCAGTTCAGTTCTACAGATTCAGGACTAGCAGACATAGTCACTCAGCTCAGTACGGAACTCAGTATAGTTCCACTGAATCAGGACTATCAGATACAGTTATTCAGTTATCATTAATTCAGTATCATTATACTTAGATATCAGTTAATTAGTATTCAAACTCAATATTAAGTGTTATCACGATCTCAGTTACAGTTACATATTTATTCATATACTCTCATCCATTTATACTCATGTCATTCAATCAGTATTGTTCATGCATATGAACCCATGCATTTCATCCCACCTCACTTAGCATACCAGTACATTCAAAGTACTGACATATACTTTTCTCTTGTGCTATGATGTTTTATATCTTAGGTTCAGACGCACGGGCTCTCGATCACCCTTAGCAGTTCAGATCTTCATTAGTCAAAGTTAGTGGTGAGTTCTCATAGTTTGAGTACATAATTATTATTTCAGCATTTCAATTTATTTCAGTAGTTGGAGTTAGTTGGGTACTTTTCCCATCAACTCCACATTTAACCGTGAGCCATATATATAGGGGATCAGTTCCGTTCATGATATTCAGTTCCTATATCACGTTTCAGGCTCAGTTATGTTCTCATATTCCCATTCATGCGTATTCAGTAATTGATCTCAAGTTGGATATCGGTGATTTTACATTCTTGAAAATCTCTCCTATTAAAGGAGTGAAAAGGTTTGACAAGAAAGGGAAACTCAGTCCCCAATATGTCAGTCCTTATCGAATTTTCATCCATTTTGAAAAGGTAGCTTATGAGCTTGAGTTGCCTTTTGACTTAGCTATAGTGTACCCAGTGTTCTATGTCTCCTTATTAAAGAATTGCATAGGTGACCCAGCAGTCATAGTTCCTATAGAGGGCATAGATATTCAGAATAGACTCTCTTATAAAGAGATCCCAGTCAAAATCCTTGATTATCAGATTTGCAGATTGAGGAACAAAGAAGTCACTTTAGTCAAAGTTCTTTGACAGAATCAGTTCGTTGAGGGAGCTACTTGGGAAACAGAAGCAGATATGTGAACCAAGTATCCTCACCTCTTCTCCGCAAACTCAAACTCAGCCCAAGGTAACAGTTTTTCCTTAAACTTACTCAGTCTCATGTTCAGATATAGCTACCAACTTGGTATCAATTAACGTTGCATACTCAGTTATGCATTCACAAATCAGTTTAGTCATGTACCCATGCATCAGATATTCATGTTCAATATATAAACTCAGTTTATCAGTAATCCCAGTCATGCATTCATGAATTATGTTAAGCTATGTACGCATGCATCAGATATACATGTTTAGTATGATAATTCAGTATATCAGTAATCTCAGTCATAAAATCATGCTTCAATTATGCATGTCCAGTGTCTAAATCTAGTCTATCAGTATTCTTAGCTTAGTCAATTTTATTCGAGGACAATGTTCTCAAGGGGGAGATATTGTAAGACCTCACAAAGTCCTAAGCTTAACTTAGTCCCAAAAATCTTACTAAGGAGTCCCAGACTTAGAAAATTCTAGCTAAGTATTCAAACTTAGTATTATTTTGGCCTTCGTAAGTTAGCAATGCTATTTCACAACCTATATGAACTTAAAATGTCAATCTTTGGGTTATCAATGATCAAGAATTTCAGTAGGTGTTCCCGGATGAGTTTTGGATTTTTTGAACCTCGTTTGGGAATTCAAAATAATGTATTGATGCGATCTCAGCGTGACGCATCGGCCATCATGACGAGTAATATTTTCCTTGGCTTCCAATGGAAATTTCCAGTGAACCGACGTGGTGCGTTGGTCATTGCGTTGATGCCAACGACGCGGCACGTCGGCCTGCTCGTCGATGGTTTAATTTTTAGTCTTTTAAACCTGCGTCCAGAGGGATAAATGGATCTTTTCCCACCTTATATTATCCCCTAAAACATATATTAAGTCATCTAAGAGGTAAAATATACTCATTCTCTCTAGAATTTATCAAGAACAAACCTTAGTTCATCACATTCAAGATCCAAGACTCAAGGTTTCCACCATTATTCTTCAAGAATTCCCCAACTAAGGTATGTGAAGTGTTCATCCAAGGGTTCCTTCCACCCTTGGAGTTCAAAAAACTACTTTCAAACTTCAAGTAGTTGGAATTTATGACTTCTATGATTGGGATTAAAGTGTATTCATGATTATTATTTGAATTAGATTTCTATTTCATGATTTATTATACGTTTCATGTGGAATTGGATTATGTGTATAGATTCATATGAATCCATGTTAAACCCCTTAAAATTGTGAAATTGGAAGTGAATTATGATGCCCTCTTATTATGTGCATATATTATGCTCACCAAGTGCTTGATGAATTGTTCATGTGAACTATTAAGGGAAAAAAATCATGTCATGCTATTTTTTGTGTAAGTTATACCATGCAAGTGTTTGATAAAATGTCTCTATAGATCCATTATGAACAAGTGTGCATTTTATGCTATGCAAGATCATGTAACGCTTTACTTGTTATGATATCAAGTTCTGGGGGTATTTAATACCCGATAATTTAGTTATTTACCTAGAGCCAGTGTCGGATACAAAATAATCTCAGTAATGTCACGATCAGTAGTACTCTCAGTCAGTTACAGGACTCAAGAAAATTCAGTAGACTCTGTATCAGTCCAGTTCAATTCAGTATTCAGTTCAGACCTCAGTAAATTTAGTCAGTTAATAGAATTTAGTGGTATTCCATCAGTCAACGTAACTCAGTAAAATCAGTTCAATTCAGTTCAGTTAGACAGTATAATTAGTAACAGTCTAGTCAAGCCTAGTATGAATTAGGAAATTAGTTTACTGTCTATTCAGATGGGAGTAGGATTCAGCACCGAGTTAACCCAGGGATGGGGGAATTCCTGCTAGCAAAGAGTTTGACCCTTCGTAGCGATCCTTGTGTTAATGAACTACATAGCCAGCATAGGTTGACATATCTTCCTGCCAGATATTATAAGGGTTGATACATCTCATTCAAGTTTTCTGTCAGAGAGGATTAACTCACAACTTGTCTTTACCCGTGGCATAGTATTGACACCCTTCCAACTGGGTTACAGGTTGGACCCCAATCTATGTACAAAAGGGCATGTAGGTTAGATGATTACCTCCCACATTCTCAGTTTCAGATTCAGTCTTAGTGTAGAACTCAGTTCAGTTCTACATATTCAGGATTGTCAGACACAATCACTCAGCTCAGTACAGAACTCAGTATAATTCCACAGAATCTGGACTGTCAGATATAGTCATTCAGTTATCAGTAATTCAGTATCATTATACTCAGATATTAGTTAATCAGTATTTAGACTCAGAATTAAGTGTTATCAAGACCTCAATTTCAGTTACATATGTATGCATGTACTCTCATCCAGTTATACTCATGTCATTCAGTCAGTATTGTTCATGCATATGAACCCATGCATTTCAGCCTACTTCACTTAGCACACCAGTACATTCAAAGTACTGACGCATACTTTTCTCTTGCGCTATGATATTTTATATCATAGGTTCAGACGCACGGGCTCTCGAGCACCCTTAATAGTTCAGATCTTCAGTATTCAGAGTTAGTGGTGAGTTCTCATAGTTCGAGGACATGATTATTATTTCAGCATTTTAGTTTATTTTAGTAGTCTGAGTTAGTTGGGTACTTTTCCCATTAACTCCACATTTCAGACATCTTAGAGGCTTTTCATACTAGAGTATTTTTAGACAGATGTATCAGTTTTGGTATTACTATACCGCAATCAAATTTATTTTAGTATTGAACCTTATGTCATGTTTTCCGCCTAATTTTGCATATTTTGGTATTATTATTATTCAGTTATTACAGCAGGTACCAGTCATGGGTTAGCTTGTGGTCCTTCAGGATTATGAGCATTATGTAGTGTCCGGGGAACAGACTCGGGGCGTTACATCTTTGATGTTTGGGGAGTAGACTTTATGGGACCCTTTGTGAGCTCTTATGGTCACAAATACATCTTAGTTGTTGTAGACTCGTGTCCAAGCGGGTTGAAGCTATAACTGTAGTGCATAATGAAGGCAAGAGAGTTATGACATTCTTGATAAAGAACATTTTCTCACGATTTGGTGTTTCGAGAATAATCATAAGTGATGAAGGATAACACTTTTACAACAAAGTTTTTAGAGCAACTTTGGCGAATATGGGGTGAAACAACATAAGGTAGCCATAACTTATCACCCACAGACTAGTGGGGAAGTGAAAGTGTCAAACAGGGAAATCAAGTCTATTTTGGCCAAAACTGTTAATGATAATTGAAATGTTTGTTAAAGAAAACTTAACGATACTTTTTAGGCGTATCGAACAACTTTCGAGATGCCCATAGGAATGTCCCTTTACTAGATTGTTTTTGCAAACACTTTTCATTTGCCAGTAGAACTTGAACATAAAGCATTGTGAGCACTAATCAGTTTAAACTTGAGTTAGAAAGAAACAACTGATTTGAGGATAGATTAACTAAACAAGATGGATGAGTTTCATCACAGCACTTATGATAGGGCTGATCTCTATAAGGAAAGCATGAAGCGATACCATGATCAAAGTATTACAAAGAGAGATATTCAAGTGGGTGATTGGGTGTTGCTCTTGAACTCACAATTCAAGATTTTTCCTGGAAAGTTGAAGTTGAAATGTTCGGGACCTTTATAAATAATTCAAGTTTTTCTTTTTGGGGTAGTTGAGTTGGAGAACAAGGATGGAAGTGCATTCAAGGAAATAGACAAAGGGTCAAGAAATATATTGGGCCACTGGATGAGGTAAATTTACTGAGTAGGGTTTATCTTGATGAAGTCTTAGTAATTAAGATAATCGATTTGTGCCATGATGTTAAGCCAGACTCTAGTGAAAGACAACCCACAATGTCTTGTAACATTATGTAGATAGTTGTTTCTGAGTTAGTTTGCAATATTAATCTGGGTGTTGAGTCTGTAGGTTTTGTAATTGCAGGAATTAGGAGTTGAAGCATTCTGGGAAGCAGCGACGGAGGTACAGACGAATTGTAACCTACTCGATGAACTATCACCTAGACCATTGAAATCAGCTCTTATGAGGTACATTCTTGATAAGGACTGACGGGAAGACTAATGAACCATCGACTATACGACAAAACATCACACTGACCATCAGTCTGAGTTAAAATAGCCACCATTCTAGAAAGATATGATGGCTAAGCTAATGGATCATCCTATGTGTGAGGACTGTCGCTTAGACTGTCACTGTCTATCGATATTTTAAAAAAATTGGGTCAGTTTTGGGTCGGTCCAAGACCAATAATTTTGAGTTTCTTTTGGCCCAACTAAGCATCTGACCTGACCCAAATGGTATTTAAGATAATGAGAAGGGCAGTTATATGCACGTACTTGTCTCTTTAACTCCATAAATGGTTTAAACTAATGTGTATTCATTCCCCTTAAATTGTATTCATCATCCAATAAAATCCTTAGTGTCTTCTCTTCTCTATTTAAACCTTTCATCCATTTCCCCTTTTCCATCATTCACTATTTTCATATTCTCTCTACTTGAATTCTAGAGGCAACTTTGGTTCTCTAGAAATTTTAAGAAGTGGGAAGTAGCACTATAAGAACAGGTATGATTTTGAACTACATTCTCTATTTTGTTATGTTCCGAATGCATAGAATAGTGAGTATGAAGTGTTATATGTTTAAATTTTCTCTGAGTTAAAATGGTTGTTCTATATTGGTGTGGCCTATTTAGGATGAAGTATTAGTAACTCATGTATCTGTAGAATGTATGGCATAGGCACACTAGGTGTTCACTAAATGCCCTAGAGAATGTAAAACTAAAATGGGCTCATCGACGACCAGAAGAGCAGACCATCACATGTGTCGCGGACCATTGCAATGGCCATCGGCAAGAAAAAGTTAGCATAGAGTTTCTATTTAGCAGTGACGATCATTGCGATAGATAATAACTTCTGCGATGGACCATTAACTCAAAGATTGTTGTATGAATAACATATTGTTTAAGAGATACAGTAACGGGGATTGGCCGTCGGTCTTTCGATGGATTGTTAGCCTAACCATCACCCTTAAATAGTTTGAAATTTGTTGTTCAATCTTTTTTTCACTGATAACCTTGTAATTTATCTTTACCAAAATTAGGTACTATAACTTAAAATCTTCAAACAAGGAGAGGAGATGGTAGATCTCAACAAGCTCGAGACACCACCACTTCAAGAACCAAAAATAAATAGGATAAGGATGCTTAAGTCCCTGCTTACCACACTCAGCAAAGTGAAAAGGAAAAGCAAGAACTCTCCTAGTCTGACAAGGAGAGTGAGTCATCAAATGCGGGACCCAGTAACGAAAGTAGTAGTGATGATAGTACTAGTTCTAGCCCTAAGGTCAAAAGGGAAAAAAAGGTAAATCCTGATCCAAAATTACAGCCAGAACAGGAAGAAGGAGATGTGATCCAGACTAAGGACCCATAGGTTTGGGAATCCATCCGATAGAAGGTCGAGGGTAGAAAGAAACATTTCTTCAATGGGCTCCAGTCGACTCAGAATAAACCTATAAAGAGGCTCATCATAGAAGAGCATCAAATAGTCACAGTAGATTTTCATGAGTACCCAAACTTGGAGAGGAGGTTCAATGAATATGAGTTATCATGCTTGAGTAAACCATCTGGTTCGTACTACCCAAACTTGGTGCATGATTTTTTTGCTAATTACTTAGTGATATTGGAGAAGGATTGTCCCAAAGGATCTAGAATGGGAGACATGAGAAATAGAACATAAGTTCTGATGAAAGGGGTGACAGTTGATATCTCTAGCTTTACTATCCACAGGATGTTATTTGGTCTAAAGTACATTGCTCCCACCATCACACAAAAATTAGAACATCAAATGACTATGGCAACTAACCAAAGATCATGGTTGGCTAGGATTCTTTCAGATGATGGAAACCCATCCCGACTTTAGAGTAAAGAGAAGATTGCAAAGTCTTCCCTAAGTTTTAAGGAAAAATTTTAGTGGGCCATAGTTATATTGAGGCTTATGCCTACGGGAGGAGATGATGCTCAAAGGGAAGTATTGGTGGCAAGCTTGATAGAGGGATTGAACATTGATTTTGGGCAAATAATCGGTGATGAGATATTTGTTCAAGCTCACAAGATAGCAAGTGCATTGCCATTCCTATGCTTGATCACATAGCTATGTAGGCAAGCAAATATTCTTATAATTTGAGTAGTGAAAATGAGATTAGGGATTCCAGAAGGGAAGACATTGAGCTAACAAAAGATGACTCAAAATTTGAAATACTTTCCCATAAGCCTTCAGCGTATGAGACACAGTCTGAACCCACTCTAGAGGCATCAAATACGCCTTCAGTTTTCATTTCTTTTCTCATATTTCTTTCCTCTGGTGTTTCATCTCTACGTCTTTTGTTTCTCTCTGAACTTCTCTCACCACTTTCAACCACCTGTTTACATTTATATTTGAGTGGCCCGTCCATGAGGTCCATAATGTCTTCTTCTTCATTACTCACTACCAAAGCTAGATCAAATACACTTAGAAGTAGCTTCTTCTTCAGTTTGGCAATATCAGCCCGTGCTTGCTTCAATTTAGTAGTGAACCTTGATAAGTCTGGAATAGAAAATTCTCTCATCCTTTAATTCACATGCACTTCTATGTCATCCATCTGTGCATACAGATTTTCATATGGCTTCAAAGCCTCTACCACAATTTTGTTCACAAATGGCTTGAACTCTCTTTCCCAATCGCTCGGTTATCACTCAATTTTTTTTTTGAGATTTCACCATCTTTGTGAAATTATCCTGGGTCAACCTGTACTCCAAATATCTCGATGGCGTAAAAGCAGTGTCTGATATGTAAACTGACAGGGGTAGGAGTCGATAATGGATCTGGCCTATGCCCACTTCCTCACTCCGAACTAATAGAAACATTAGTTATCTCATCCTCAACTCACTTCTTTCTTATTTGATTAGTTCGGAGTGAGGAAGTGGGCATAGTCCAGATCTATTATCGACTCCTACCCCTATCATTGAAGAATGGGCTGTTCTGAGTACTCCAGTTACCAATGGGGTCACTATTGTTGAAATTAAGGCCAATGAGGCCTCTAATTATTCGATAGACTCACAAGGCTAAGAGCTATACAAGTATTCTACTCACTTGTATTTATTTAAGATGCATTAAGGAAAAAACATTTATTTTTAGTATGGGTGGGGTACTTGTGTCAAAACGGGGGGTTTTGTTGGTTATATTCTTTTCCCTCAGGTGCTATCTAGGAGAATCGACATGTCTAGGATTTTTCTTCCTTGTGATTTTTGTGATTATAAATATGTATTTTTTCCTCGTGGTTTATAATAGGCATTTTTTTATTTAGAGTGTTATCGTTGTATGCATATAACTTGTATGTTAAAGAAAAATGATGTGGTAGAAAGTTGTTGGACTATGAAATATTAGATTTTGTAAAATAGGATTTTGTAAAACAAGAACTACTTTCAAATTTCTTTTGGTTATTTCATGTGCATGCCTTGTGATAATTGACCATCATGAATCTATTCTTGGCACTAGAGCCTTTGGGGTTGACATAATATGATTATGATAGCACAAGCTTGAAAATCAGTAGGATAAGTACTAGTTCATTACCAGTGTGTGTGGATTTGATGCATTTCTTAGTTTGTATATATAGCTAGAACTTTCCTGGTTTATTCTTGTAAGGTGGTAGTTGATTAAATAGGATAGCATAGCAGGCAGTTTTTTAATTTGGACCACTTAACCTTATAGGCCTACCAAAAAGATGCATATTTTTTCCCTTGAATCCCTTTTTGAGCCTATAGCCTTTTATTCAACACCTATGACTCTCCTTTTTTTGGTTTATTAACACCTTATTTGGCCTTATTCACTCTTTGGATATTGTGCACCTCGACTCAGGCAAAATGGGTGGTTTGGATTGTCAGAGATTATCCCATTTGGCCCTGGTCCTTTGGGATATTGTGTACCTCCACTTATGACATTAGCATAAGTTGAGGTTTGATAATGTAGATAATGTGATTACAAGAGAAGATTCCTTTAAAAAAAGAATTAAAAAGATAAAAGAGTGAAAAGGTTCTTTGAGACAATAAAAATGAATCAAGAAGTGGAAAGAGATGTTTAGAAAGAGAATGAGTTTGAGAAAAGGGAGGTTTGAGAGTAGTAACAATGGCAAGGAGTGTGAAGTCACTATTCCAAAAGTATCCCTTACCTATAACTGAAACCTCATTACAAGATGTAGAAAGTCCTGTGTTGATCTTTGTTGATCAGCTAAAAGAATTACAAGATGATAAGGGAAAGCTTATGGGTGTGTATACTTTGTTTGAAATTAATTTTTGTGAGAGTGAGAGTTCTGGTTTTTTTCCATAATCTAAATAATTAAGTGTTCATCGGAATTTATTGAATGTGAGGGTAATTGAAATGTATTCGTGATTATTAATTCTTTGGGACGTTGTGTCTCAGGCGTATACATGTTAGCTAAGAGTGAAATACCAAACATGGAGTTAAGAGTGCAAGATTAAGGTGCTAATTAATTGGTTACTTGATGGGAGTCTTAACATCTGATTTGCCATTCATTTTCTTGATACACATGTGGTGTGGTTTTGAGTTGCTTGAGGACAAACAATTGTCTTAAGTTGAGGGTGTTGATGTTAGGGCATGTGACAAAATTTTTGCATTTTTACGTGGGTTAATTATTTATTTTCTAGAAACTATTGAAGTATTTGATGCTTGGTTTGCTTGTTCTCAGGTAATTAACTCACGAGCAAGAACAACTTGGAAAAGTGAACATTGGATGCCCTCGACGGACAAATTGACGGGCCATTACCTCTGCAACAGACCGTCACCCTGACCATCAACAATTATACAAGAAACAGGATATACTAGGGACAGGCAACCGTCAAAGCTACAGACAGTCGGGTGATCAACGGACCGTCTCCTTGGTCATCGTACGTTCAGAAAAATGAACAAATTTTTAGAGATTAGTAATGGCCGGAGGGATGGACCATCATACCTCTGATGGACCATTGTATGTACCATCATCTTACAGGACAGAAATAGTTTAAATCTAGAGATTGCCGACAGCATGACCGATGAACCATCATGGGTTCGATGGACTGTCAGGCCAACCGCCAACGATGACATGGCATCCTGAGTTTGAATTTTTAATCCCCACTTTCTGGAGCCTATAAATACCAAATTTAGGTTTAGATTAGGTATATTTGGCTATTGTTTAAATTTCTAACATAGAATTTACTGAGAAACAAGTTGAGAGTATAGGGATTTCACCATTGTCACTTGTGCATTGGGATTGGAAAAACATCTTTGACTTTGTAAGTTAATTTTGAATTATTTATGAAATATATGTTATTTTCCTTCTCCTTAATTATGTGTGGCTAAATCTCTCATAACTGGGGTTATGGGAACCTTGGTATAATTCATTGCTAGGGTTGTGGGAATGATAAAATCCTGAAAATAAATCCAATTACATAACTTTCTCTTCAATTTAATAATTCTTCTTGGTTGCAAACTTGAGGGATGTGTCTATGAACACAACTTGCTTGAACAAAGAATTTAGTGTTGGGAAAAGAGGAGTTACAATATAATTGGAGTAGTTACCCTCTAATTTTATGATTGATTCCTTAACTGGATAAATTTCATGAGGATTTAGTTGTTGAACCAATTTATCACTTTAAGATTGAAAGAATTAAAGTGAATCCATCTTTCAACAACAATAGTCCCAGTGTATTCCCACAAAGTGAGGCTTGGGGAGGGTAAGATGTATGCAGTCTATACCACTACCTCCACAGAAGTAGAGAGGTTGTTTCCGATAGACCCCCGGCTCAAGATAGAGAATAGTACACCAAGGCCGTATGAATTATGAAACAGAATGGATGACATAGAAAAAATAAGAAATAATAAACATAAAATACAAAATAAATAACAAAGAAATATGAAAATAAGCAAAATGCTAGCAATTCTAAATAAGACATATGAAAGAGGACACCCACCTAGTAGTAACAATACACTCCCAGACCAAAGACACCCACCACACCCAAACTCGCCAAACTAGAGGCTCCTACTCAAGGACACACACCTAGGATTACTAACCCGACTACACAAGCACTCTCCTGCCACCTTGCTATAACCCACATACTCACGCTAGCCTTCTACCCTAATTTGCGACCTCCACACCTTCCTGTCTAGGGTCATATCCTCAGTAAGCTGTAGCTGCTTCATGTCATGTCTAATCACCTCTCTCCAGTATTTCTTTGGCCTACCTCTACTCTTTCTGAAGTCATCCAAAGCTAGAGTATCGCACCTACGAACTGGGGCATCTGTGCCCCTCCTCATCACATGCCCAAACCATCTCAACCTTCCTTTTTGCTTCTTGTCCTCCACCGAAGCCACTCCCACCTTCTCCCAGATAGTTTCATTCCTAACTCTATCCCCTATAGTAAGTCCACACATCTAACTCAACATTCTTATTTCCGCCAACCTCAATCTTTGAATGTGGGAGTTCTTGATTGGCCAACACTCAGCAAAGTGAATCCATCTTTGAAAGTTGAAAAAAATTTAGATGGAATTAATTAAGCAATTGACCTTGTGATTAAAGTTGTGAAGTATGGATTCATAATAGTCCACAACCTTTAGTATTGAAACACCTTGGTGATCATAATCCTAGTTTATCAGTTCTTATTCTTTTTATGTTACAATTGAAACATTAGTTCTTAATATTTTGCAAACACTTAAACCAATATTCTTAACAATACAAACCCCGTTTATTTCCTAAAACTTATGACTGACAGTCCATGAATAATCATAAGACTTAGTTAACACCATATTCTATGTGATATTCGACCCCAACCTAGTTGGGTTATATATTTGAAAATAACCACTTTCGACCCCAACCTAGTTGGGTTATATATTTGACAATGACCACTTACACTCTTTTAGGAGTGTTGTAATTTGGGTGTATCACCGAATTATGGACTTTGTTACTTGAGATTCTATGTTGGTGATTGAGTATTCCTCCCTGTATTGACAATAAAAGGTGTGATGAGGTTCGGGAGGAAGGGCAAGATTAGTCCTATATATATTGTACCTTTCAAGATTCTTTTCATAGTTGGTACGGTGGCTTATGCGTTAGCTTTACCTCCAGATTTTGTTGTGGTTCATCCCATTTTCCATGTCTTCATATTACAACGATACATCCTGATCCATTTTATATGCATACATAGGATTCAATCCAGTTGGAAGAGCGGTTGACATTTATGAAGGAGCTGGTCATTTTGGCTAGTGATGTCAGGTGGTTGCGCAGTAGGGAGATTTCGATAGTTCAAGTTAAGTGGAGGCATTGTCCACTAAGGGATGCCACTTAGGAGATCGAGAATGAGATGTGGATGCAACATCCTCATCTATTTGAGACTTTAGGTACATCCTAATCTTTTACTTTAGTGGACAAAAGTTCCTTAGTAGCGGATATTGTAATGACCCTTTGGGTATTTTTCTATATTTATACTTATTTTCATTGTTAGAGCTTTTGTATAGCTTTCGTAGCCATTTTTGACTTACTAGGATTGACAGTTCGATTACCGGGCAGTTCGTTAGATTTTTAGAGTCAATTCTCTGTTTCTGAAGTCTTCACTAGTTCCAAATGGCCACCGGGCAAAAGATTCAGTCAAATGATCTTTTATACACATTTATATTATTCTAGAAGCTCCAAAATATTGATTTTAGGCTAGAAGGAATCTTGGTTTGGGTCTTGAGGCACCCAGGCTCATTTCGATATATTGGTCGAAATGTTAAGAAAATGGAATATGGGTGTGGGATCTACTTTTTGTCGAGACAATCTCGAATGGAAATTTCAAATGCACCATTGACTCTGGAACTTTGAATTTGATAGGGTAGCATATCCAGTTTGCATATATGAGATTTTAGATAAATTCCAAGGGCTTGGCAAGGACTTGGAAAACTCCAAGCCTCAGTTGTATCTAGTGCCATCGCTAATAGTGAGCCAAAGGGGCGCGATCATGACTCCATTGGAAGGCTACCAATATGTCGTGATTGTGGTTCCCTAGGTCGCAATCGTCACTAACCTGGACAACCACAACATATTTCGATCGAGAGGTGGCGAGTCTCGATAGCGACACCCACACACCTATGATGAGTATAAATAGAACCTTTTCAGCTCATTTTTCCTATTTCTCACCTATTATCTTGATTCTAAAACGTTAAAAGAGAGGAAAAAAAGCTTAGGATTGAAGTTTGTGGGTGATTTGGGAGCTTGGCTAACACTTGTTTTCGTTATTTCCTTTGAATTTGAGGTAAGATTCCTCTAATTTCATGGTTGATTTTCCTATTTCTTGTCCAAAATTCCTAAACCTTAGAGGCTTGATTGTAGCCCCAATGTAGCTCAGATTTCACCCATTCTTTTAGGATAATGACTTCTTATGCACGGCGGAGCATTAGATTGGTTTCGGAAACGCGATTTCCATAAATATGACCCACATGGGATTTTGGGTGATTTTTGGATCCAAAGTAAAATGATGCAATATGGGCATCATTATTCTCGTATTGATGAGTGTAATGTAATTTTGATTGCTTGAAATCTTGCCAAATCTTCCCGAAAGGGAAAAATGGTGATTTAGTGGATCTTTTAAGCTTTTTTCGGTGTTTAGGTAGGCTAGACTTTCCCCCTCTGCATAGATTGAGCTAGTTCATAGTATTTTTTATGATATTGTGTTAGAGTTGGGATGAGTTGTAATGAACCTCATAATTATTTTTCTTATTTTCATATATTTTCGATGTCTAGTGCTTTTCTATAACTGTCCCAAGTTATTTATGACTTGTTGGGGCTTATAGTTCGATTTTCGGGCGACTCGTTTGAAAATTTTTGTAATACCAAATATGTTGTAGAATATTTAATCTAAAATTGACATTTGGTAGATATAATTTTTTACCTTTCCAAAACATTTTTGATATGATAAAATTCTTTAAGGTATGCTATATTTATATTACTTTATAATAACTTTTATGGTCTATTAATTATTTTTGCGGAGATAGAAAATATGAATATATTAAAATATTATTATTATATAAATGAGGTTTATTAGAAATAATTTTCCATTAATTATAATATATTTAAAATATTATATTTATTTTACCATGATCTTATGTAATACCTGAGTATATACTTATTGGATAAAATTTTAGGGGTGTGGTGTGCCACCTCCTTTACGTGTAAATCAAAGTTCATATTAGGTGGGAATTCTGTCACCTATAAGTGTTTTGCTTAATTGTTCTATAATGGGTAAGGAATATATATAGGTTGTTAACTAGTTCTAGGATATGATATTGAATTGTTGGCAAGCATACTAATCTATATATATTTGTGTTCATCAATTGTGTTTCCGCCCGTTAGCCTGTTATCTATCATTTTGGGTTATAGATTGGCTTACCTACTGGTGAGATAAGGTAGGCGCCATCATGACTTGGGAAATCAGGTTATTATAGCTTCGTATCAAAACCAAGATTTCACTGGTACTGTTGGTACTGGAGCTAATGTTTAGTAGAGTCCCGTGGATCGGTATGGAGACGTCTGTATCCTATCTTCGGGAGGCTAAAAAGCATTTTTTAGGAAAATATCACATTTTCTTGATCCACTTATGTGCGTGGGTCCTGAGTTGGTTTTAAATTTTTATTGATTCACTCTTACACATATGGCTAGGATGCGAGGTTCACGAGTCGGGGATCAAGACTCCAAGCTCGCCGCTAGAGTTCCAGCTTAGGGCTGAGGTCGACCCAGAGGTCAGTGGCAGGATATAGTAGCAACCCCAAATCGAGATCAGGCTAGGGATCCATCACCTAATCCTCCTGAGATTGAGAGAGCTCTGGGCATTCCGCCACAACAGTAGGTGGGTGGCCGGAATTTTAAGTGGTGGATGATGTAACAACCAGAATTTTGATGAAATAGTTGAAATATGTATTTTGACTATTTTGCCCCTCCCCATAGTTGTATTGTGGTATTTCTGGGGTGTGGTGTTTATCAGCTTGATTCCCAATGCATTTTAGTACCATCTATGTGATGTCATTATTTTTGGAGGCTTTGAAGCCTTATTATGGACTTTTGTGGTTGTTTTTTTATCTGTGCAACAGATGGCTGAACGGACTACTCCAAAAATTTTAGAATATTGATTTTAGGATGGTAACTTGTTGGGTCTAGTTCTGCGGCTTTTAAATCATATTTTGACTCTCGGATTGAAAAATTATAATTTTGGGTTTCGAGGGTAAACCTTGAAAAAATGACGTCTTTTCAGAAATTTGATATCGCTATTGAGTTTGGAGCATCAAATTTAGTATGTTACGTAGTTCGTTTGCGTATATTGAATTTCAAATGAATCCTAAGGCCTTGGCGGAAACTTGGAAATTCACCATGTTTCAGTTGTCATCTTCTATGGCAGAGAGTACTACGATCGCACCATTCTCTATAGAGATCTCAATATTTTCTCCTGCAGCCAGGTAGTACGATCGCATACCTAGTTGTGCGATTGCAGTATCTGAGAACCTTGTATGGGTATAAATAGATCCCTTAAGTCGCGAATTGGTCAATTCTCACTTATTATTGAAAGAAAAAAACTCTAAAATATTGTGAGAGCTAAAGAGTAGAGCTGGTGGGTGCTTGAGAAGCTAGATTAACATCTATATCTTGATTCTCTTGCAGATTTAAGGTTAGAATTCACCCTTCTCTTAGTGAATTTCTTGATTAATTTCTCAAAACCCTAAAATCTTAGGGCTTGATTTTAAACTCCAATTTTACTCCTTTTTACTTGAATAATGTTCCTAATCCTATAATTACTTGTTTTTCCTCGATTCCATCTTTCAAACAACTTGAATTCTTGATTTCAAAACAAATTTCAAAGGTTTTACAAGGTAAAGTTTAAAAATAGTTTTTCTTCAATTTGAACCTCATTTTGACTTGGGTTTTTAGTTGTAGATTCCTAAAAGTATGGGAAACATATTTTAGAAATAAAGTTATGATTTTGCCCTCTTTTTTGAAAACTCGTTTTGGGAGTCCGTTTTGACCCTAAATTAAAAGTAGGCAATATGGGTATCCTTAGCTTTGTTTTGATGCACTGAGTTTATATTTCTTGGTTTTAGTTGCATTTAAAATTATTAGTGAGAAGTAAGGTCTTGGGTTCAAGAGTAGCAAACTGATTTTGGCCTTCGAGGTAGGTTATGGCTTAACTCTTCAGACTGGGCTAGGTAGTTAATCATATACAAAATACATATTAAAGGGATGGGAACTAATCTTGAAATTATCCATCTTAATGTGTTGTGCCCGTGTTGTGGCCTATATTTGATATAATTATTGGTTTTGAGATATTATATAATATGTCTGACCGCATGGGGTCCTATGTGATATTGATCGCCTGAAATATATGTGAATAATCATATTGTGATGTGGTAATTCCCATTGTGGTACCATCGGCATATTGTGTTATATTTAAGCTTTATTGGCATATGAATCATATGGAATTTCATGGATGGTGGAAATAATGAAAAGATACTAGCTCACATGGTTGTGGAATATATCATTATGGTTAGTTGTGGAACTATATCTTGGGGATGGTTGTGGAAATATTCATTTTGATTGGTTGTGGGCATCTCATCCTCATATAATACTCATTCATGAAATAAATGGTAACACCATGGCAATATCTGGAAAACATTGGCAACACCTTTTTATGACAAAAAATGTGACATCTTATAAAACCTTCCCTGGGGGATGTGCCAAGGAGGTGATATGGATATATATATATATATATATATATGTATTGTATATGGGTTGACAAACCCCCTATGGGTCCCATGTTGGAAGGCTTTCGTTCATGGGTGTATATAGAGGCTGTACGACAACCTCGTGCATCATCATCATCATCATTGTCATATGATACATTGCACTTGCTTTATTGCATTTATGTTGTGATTGAATTACCATATTGAATTTTCATATTCCTAGTTGCTCTTTCTTCCATTATTTGTAGTTGGAACTCTAGTCTATACATGTTCTTCCTTATTCTACTTGTATGTATTATGATGTAAATTTGTGTTCCACCTTGTCATGTTGTTGTAATATACGTGATATATATATATATGGTAGGACTGTTAGTGCAAGCGGTGTGAGATACCATTGTAGAACCTTTTTTTTATTGAAGGTGACATGCCCTTTATGTGTATTTTATATGTATTATTATCTACTTTTCTCAGTCGGCCTATGATACCTATTGAGTACAAGTGGATCGTACTCATGCCTACTATGCCTTTTTGATATAGGTCCTAGTTTGAGTGCCCCCTCGGCCTTGTTGATTTGGGCGATATTTGGTGCTTTCAAGGTAGTGGTTGACTTTTAGGTGTCTGGATGTATTCTACTACCTTTCTTATAGACTATGTCTTTATTTTCATTTCAGAGACAATTTTTCTTATATTTAGACATCTTTTGTATTTCCTTTGAATTTGAGTTGTACTAGATACGTTCTTATACTGTTGATTTCAGGCTATGGGAGTTATGGCTATGTTGCCTATTAGATTTTTTTTTTGCATTTTTTATACTTATATGGTTCGGCTTCATTCTAGAAGCCTTATCCTGGGGGTATTTCTATTTTTTCTCCTTTGGGTATCAATTTGAGTTATAGGCTTACTCATCAGGTTCACCACAAAGAGTGCCATAATGACCTTTTGATTTTGGATTATGACAAATCTGTATCAGAGCATCCAGGTTCATGGGTCTCAACAGTGTAAGAATGGGATATCTAATAGAGTCATACAAATTGGTATGTAGACGTCCGTATCTATATTCGAGAGGCTATAGGATGTCTTTAGGAAGCTCTCCCTATTTAGTTCCTTATCATGCAAATTTCTTTCATACCTTGTGTTTTGAGTTATGTTTTCACCCTTTCTACGTAGTTGATGTTGACTAGGTCCCATGAAAGTAGAGATATAGAGCCTTCACCTAAAGGGCGAGCCTTGAGTCATGGATAGACTCAAGGGAGTGGATGGGCTCGTGGATCAGCCCTATCTAGGAAGAAATCTAGGAGACTATACCCTGAGCCTCAGTTTAAACATGTTGGGGGTACGGGTTCAGTTTCAATTCCTCAGAGTTCATCTGCCCCAGTGTTGGAGGGGTTATTGATGTGTTTCCTTACCCTCATAGAGGCTTCTCCTTTGATTATGTCAGGTATTCCTCAAATTTCAAGTATGGATCTTCATATTTCACATATTTTTATTTTGGTACTCCTCAAACCCCGAGTCCTATTTCTATTTTTACATCGATATATGAGTATGGTTTCCCGGGATCAGGAGTCCAACCTTCATCTATGTTACCTCTTTCGATGGGATCTCAGCTTGCTAGATTCACCATGTTTCCTTTTTCTACGAGTACTATTATATTTTCTGAGGATCAAAAAAGCTTTGAGAGGTTTACTCATTTGGGTCCTCCTAGATTCATTGGTACTGTGGATGAGGATACATATGAGTTCCTGATTGATTGTCGTGAGAAGTTGCGTAACTTGGGTTCTCTTGAGTTACATGGAGTGTCTTATACGACCTATCAATTGAGAGATACTTCTAGAGATTGGTGGAGGTTGTTCGTTGGTTGTAGACCTCTTGATTCTCTGGAGATGACGTAGGATCAGTTCGTTGATGCCTTTTAAGAGAGATTTGTGCCTCACAATCTGAAAGATCAGATACATAATGAGTTTGATCTTTTTTAGCAAGGCTCCATGACTATAGCTGAATATGAGGCACACTCCCATGCCTTGTCTAGATATTCTTATGCTAGTATTTCAATTGAATTTGAGAAGATTTAAATGTTTGTAAAGGGTTTGGATTTCTCCCTTTAGTTGGCCACATATCTAATAGTTGTATTTTGGGCATCCTTTCGTAGGATAGTAGATTATGCTAAGATGACCGAGGGCATTTTACGAGAATCTCAAGGAGGCGCCAAAAATGTGCATCATTTGTTGAGTTTAGAGGTTAGACTCCTCATGGTAGAGATTTTAGAGGTTCTTGTAGATATCAGGGTTGACCAGTGAAGGCAGCTATGTAGAGTTTGGGTGGTGGATCTTATGATTCAGCAGTTTAGGATGATTGTCAAGGCCTAGTTGCACCTTTTTTGTTAAGTTGGTCTGTAAAGTTTGCTTTGTGTGTGATGAGACAGTCAATGTTTCTAAGGACTGTCCCTATTGTGTGTTTAGAGCTACTTCTATTTCAGCTATAAGAGGTAGGAATTCTACCAGAGATGCAAGAGGCAGAGGTAGTGAAGTCCGCAGTGGTGGTCATAGGAATACTTGTACAGTTGGTGAAAAATGGTTTGTGTTATGCTATACCTTCCCGGCCATAGACAAAGGCTTCAACTATTGTGATCACAGGTATTGTCCCCATCTATTTAAAATTTGTATTTGTGTTATTCAATCTCAGATCGACTTTATCCTATATGCCTGTATATTTTGATTTGGGCTTTGATAAAGTTAGTGATCCTCTTGCAATGCTTATTCATGTATCTACTCCAGTAGGTGATTCATTAGTGGTGGATCGAGTGTTCCTGTATTGTGACTTTTGTTGGGCATGAGACTTTGGTAGATTTGCTTGTGTTAGATATGGTTGATTTTGATGTTGTTTTAGGTATGGATTGGTTGACTCCTTATCATGTTGTCCTAGATTATTTTTCTAAGACAGTGACCTTAGCTTCCCCGGGGGTACTAAGGATAGTCTGGAAGGGTGCACTTCATTTGGGTCCCAAGAGGATCATATCTTAAGTTCAAACTCATAGATTGGTTGAGAGGGGATGAATATTATTTGGTTCATATTCGTGATACTAGTGTTGTTTCAACTCCCTCTTTGGATTTTTTTCGTGTTCTCCATGAGTTCATGGATGTGTTCCTTACTAATTTGCCGGGTATACCTCCGAATCATGATATTGATTTTTCTATTGATGTTGAGTTAGGCACCAAGACTATTTTTATTCCTTCGAATCGCTTTGGAGTTCGCATGTCTTGTTTGAGAAAAAGAAAGATGGGTCTATGCCTATATGTATTAATTATCGACAGTTTAATAAGGTAGTGGTTAAGAATAAGTATCCTCTTCCTCATATTGATTGTTTATTTGATCAACTTCTAGGTGTTACTGTGTTTTTGAAGATTGATTTGAGATCTGGTTATCACTAGTTGAGGATTAGAGCTTTGTATATTCCAAAGACAACGTTTAGGAATCGATATCTCATTATGAGCTCTTGGTCATGTCCTTTGGGTTGACCAATGGCCCTACCGCATTCATGGAGTTGATGAAATGGGTGTTCCGACTGTATCTAGACTACTTTGTTATTGTATTATAGATGATATCTTGGTTTATTCCAAGATTGAGGTAGAGCATGAGGAGCATTTGCAGATTGTGCTTCAGAGATTGAGGGATGAGAGATTGTATGTGTAATACCCCATACTTTCCTAACTCAGTTCAGCTCTTAGTGTATGAGGATTCCTATATATATATAACCTTTAATATACTTAGAATTTTCCAGTTTAAGACCCACCAAAGTGTAGAAAATTCAATCAGCTTTCCAATGATATAAATTTTGCCTTAATCTAATACCCGGGTGAAAAGTTATGGCACTTTTAGTGAAAACAGTATATCAAAAAGAGCGGCACCGCATCGCGGTGATAGGCCAAATGGCACTCATAAGTTTTCAGTGAATCACTGTGATAGTACCGCTTTGGAGTGAAGTTCCAGTTCCCAATTGGTATTTTCTAGTGTGCCACAACGATAAGTGTCGTGTCACGTCGCGTTGAGGGGCCATTTTGCAATTATTACTTTCCAGTGAGGCTCCGCGATTGGCATCGCATCGCGTCATAGTGCCAGGTCACACTCGTTAATTTCCAGAGACTCAATGCGATCCCACCATATTGCGTCAAAATGCATTTTCGCACTTGTCCGCAGAATACACTTTCAGCCAAATTCCAGTGGCTCACAGCGATGGCACCATGTCGCGGTGATGGCCAAAATTGGGATTTTCAATAAAGAATATTTAATTCCTTCCAGGGGCAGTTGGGTCTTTTTTTCATGACCCTAATCAGTCCAAAATACGAGGTTAATGCCCTATTAGCCTAATTAGTCATTATTTTATTTAAATTCTCTCAAATAGAAAACACTAGCCTTCAAGAATAAAGTTCAATTCCCAAGAAAATTGCTAAGAAACTTCAAGAATTCAACTACTCAGGTATGTTAGGTGTTCATTCTTGGGTTTTCTTCCACCCTTGGAGTTCAAGAATCCTTTTTAAAACTAAAAGTTTTGATTCATGATTTACATGTGCAAATTGAGTTGTATTCGTATTTGCGTTGTTGTATGGGTTTCAATTCAAGATTTAATTATAAGTTTCATGAACATAAGATAGCATGTGTGTTGATTGATGTAATTCCTATCTTAAACCCCTTGAAATTGCATGTTTAAGTTGTAGTCATGATGTCGATGTGTTGTTCATTATCATGTGCATTAATTATGTTCCTCAAGTGTTTGATAAAATGTCCATGCGAATTGAATAGTGAAATCATGATATGTTAGCATGTGTTCTCATTCATATACAAGTTCATGGCTTCCAAGTGTTTGACAAAATATCTCAGTCAATGAATTGTGAACAATTCACCATTGTTATGCTTTCAAGATCGTGCTATGTTTTATTGTGATGCTATCGAGTCCTGGGGTATTTAATACTCAAAATCTAGCTATTTACTTAGTTTACAGTAGTTACAGAATAGAATTAGTAAGGTCAAGAAAGTTGTATTCAGTCAGTCATCACAATCAGCGTAAGTTCAGTCTATCCAGTCCAGTATTGATCAGTTCCAGTGTTATTTCAGCTAGGAGTAGGATTCAGCACCGAGCAAACCCAGGGATTGGGGCATTCCTGTTAGCCTAGGGTTTGACCCTTAGTATCAATCCCTGAGTTACAGAACTACATAGCCAGCATAGGGTAAGATGTCCTCCTGCCAGACTAGGGTTAACATAATCATATATATATATTTCATAAGTCTTCCTACCAGATTAGGGTTGACACAACATTGTTAGTATCCCGTGGCAAATTGCTAACACCCTTCCAACAGGGGTCATAGGTTGGACCCCAAATCAACTTACATTAGGGTATGTCGGTTAAATAAACACTCCTATAGTTTCAGTTTTTATTTCAGTCTTCAGTATAGAACTCAATCCAGTTCTATAGAACCATAGAGAATAAGTTATCAGATTTCTCATTTATCAGTTATTTATCCATTAGAACTCAGCATTCAGTTTCAGTATGATCTCAAATATAGTATATATATATGTGCACAGTATTGCATACTTAGTGTTTACAACAGCTTTTAGTTTCTCCATGTACTCTCATTCAGTTACTCTATATCATTTAATCAGTTATTGTTCATGCTTATAAGCCCATGCGTATTAGCCTTACCTCACTTATCATAATAGTACATTCCACATACTGATCACATACTCTTTTTTTTGCTATGATGTCTCATATCATAGGTTCAGACGCACGGGTTCCTGACCGTACTTAGCATTCCAGGATATCAGCAGCAGATTCAGTAGTGAGTCCTCATCCATCGAGGATATTATTTTATTTTAGTATTTCAATAGATTCAGTATGTTCAGTAGTTGGAGTTAGTTGGGGACTGTCCTATCAACTCTACATTCAGATACATAAGGCTTTCGAACTAGACTACTTCAAATAGATGTTCAGTTTTCAATATTATTATCAGTATTCATTATTTGTTTTTGGTTTATGAACCTTATGGGATTTTCAGCCTATCTTCCGCATGTAATTTAAGTATTATTAATCCGTACTCACAGCAGGCATCGGTCATAGGTTAGCTTGTGGTCCTTCGGGGTCGTAAGCACCGTGTGACACCCAGGGGGTAGTTTCGAGGTGTTGCAAACTTGGTATCAGAGCCTAAGGTTCTAAAGTGTCCTAGGGAGTCTGAAAGTCGCATCAAGTAGAGTTTTGTACATGGGTGTGTGGCGCACCACACTTATGGGCGAGAGGCTACGAGGCGTTTAACAAAAGTTTCCCTTCTTTCAGTGTTCATATCATGTGAGTGAGCACGAGTTCAAGTTAAAATCTATGTCTAATTCAAATTTCCCTCCATTTACAAAACAAGGCTCCCAGAAAGACAAATGGAAGAAGAACTGGAAACCAGCCAGCACCTCCACCCATTCAGGAAGATCCCCTGAATGAACATATTTCTCATGCAGAATTCAGAGCTGCATTCACCATCCTAGCCCATTATGTGGAAGCTCAGAATGTTCGACTAGATGTTGTTCAGGCCAACCCAGTGGCCTATACTACTGCAGTTAGAATTCGGGACTTCACTTGAATGAACTCTCCTTCATTTTTAGGGTCTAATTCTGAGGAGCACCCACAGGAATTCCTTGACATGGTGCAAAAGGTAATAGGCATTATAGGTATAACTGCTAGTGAGAGTGTCGAGTTAGCTGCCTGTCATTTCCAAGATATAGCTCATACATGGATTGAGGTGCAGATGAAGGCCCAATAGATAGGGAAAAGTTTTCTACGGCTTTCTTTGATAGGTTCTTTCCATTGGTTGAGAGAGGCTAAGGTGCTAGATTTTATCAACCTGAGGCAGGGAAACATGAGTGTGAAGGAGTATTCCCTTAAGTTTACTCAGTTATCTAGGTATGCTCTTTATGTGGTAGCTGACAGATGGTCTAAGATAAGAAAGTTCACATTTGGTGTATCTGATAGTGTGGTTAAGGAATGTAGGACCACAATGCTGATTAAGAAGATGGACTTGTTTAGGTTTATGGTCCATGCTCAATAGATTGAGGAACAGACGACTAAGGAGAAAGAGAAGGAGAGCAAAAAGGCTAGAATAGGTAGTTTCAGTTTTGCTCAACCGAAGCTAGAAGGAGGTAACCATCCTTAGTTTCGCCTGAGATCTTCAGTCCTAGATCCATCTTCGGTTAGTGCACCGATGCCCAAATTCCGGAATGATAATAAGGATAGGTCACTAGGCTAAACAACTCAGGGTAGTGTAAATAGTGCTCGAATAAATCCTCTTTGTCAGAAATATGGTAAAAACCATCAGGGTGTCTATAGGGCTGACAACGATGTATGTTTTGGGTGTGGCAAGCCAGGCTATAGAATTAGGGAGTGTCCTCTGGTGGGTTCACAAAGTCAATGTAATCTTCCCTCAGTTCAGTTTGGTCGCCCATCTCAGTAGGGTGCTACTTCTAGTGCCACCATTGGGCAATGCCTAAACAGGCTTTATGCACTTTTGTCTCGGTAGGATCAGGAGAGTTCTCCTGATGTGGCTATAGGTATGATACAAATCTATTATTTACATTTCTATTCTTTGCTAGATCCTGGAGTTTCTCTGTCTTTTGTAACTCCTTATATAGCTGTCACTTTAGAGTCAATCCCAAAATCTTAGTAGAGCCTTTCTCAGTCTCTACCCCAGTGGGTAAGTTATCATAGCCCGATGGGTATACGGGAACTGTCCGGTTATGGTGTCTTATAAAGTTACTTCATCAGACCTTGTAGAGCTAGAGATGACAGACTTTGACGTTATTCTTGGCATTGATTGGCTCTATTCATACTATTCTTCAGTTGATTATAGAAACTGAGTGGATTATTTTTAGTTTCCAAATGAACCAGTCCTTAAATAGAGGGGTAGTACCACAGTGCTTAAGGGTAAATAAAGAGTTAAAAGAACAGCTGAAAGACCTCTTACATAAGGGATTCATCAGGCCCAGTGTTTCCCCATGGGTGTACCAGTTCTATTCATACGTAAAAAAATGGTTATCTTAGAATATGTATCGACTACCGTCAGTTGAACAAAGTCACAATCAAGAACAAAGATCCACTTCCCAGAATTGATGACTTGTTCGACCAACTTTAGGGTGCTAGTTACTTTTCTAAGATAGACCTCAGATCAGGCTATCATCAGCTCAAAGTTAGAGAATGTGACATTGCAAAAATAGCTTTTAGAACTCGATATGGTCACTTTAAATTCCTAGTCATGTCATTTGGTCTTACCAATACCCCACAACTTTCATGGACTTGATGAATTGTGTGTTAAGAAATACTTGGACATGTTCATCATAGTCTTCATAGATAACATTCTTGTCTACTCTTGTAACAAAAATGATCATGCAAACCACCTTAGAATAGTATTTCAGACTCTTAGAGCCCATCAGTTGTTTGCCAAATTTAGTAAATGCAAATTTTATCTAAGGTCAGTATCTTTCCTTGTCCATATTATTTCTGGTGAGGGCATTAGAGTTGACCCTCAAAAGACCTAAGCAGTGAGAAACTGGCCTAGACCCATTTCTCCATCAGATATTAGGAGTTTCTTGGGTTTGACTAGCTATTACCAGTGGTTTGTTGAAGGGTTTTCATCTATTGTGTCCCCTATATCCTGATTGACTCAGAAGAAAGTTAAGTTTCAGTAATCAGATACTTGTGAGAAGAGTTTTTAGGAGTTGAAGACTCGACTTACCACAACTCCAGTTTGGACATTGCCAGATAGTTCAAATGGGTTTGTTGTGTATTGTGATGCTTCTAGAGTTGTTTTGGGTTGTATTTTGATGCAGAAGGGTAAGGTTGTGGCCTATTCCTCTAGACATCTTAAACCCCATGAAAGGAATTACCCTACCCATGATCTTGAGTTAGTAGCTGTTGTTTTTCCCTTGAAAATTTAGAGGCACTATTTGTATGGAGTGCATGTGGATGTGTTCATAGATCACAAGATCTTGTAGTATGTGTTTTCACAAAAGGATTTGAATTTGTGTCAGAGAAGATAGTTAGAGTTGTTGAAGGACTATGACATGAGTATTTTGTATCATATGGGCAAGGCCAATTTAGTGGAAGATGCCCTAAGTAGATTGTCTATGGGTAGTGTTGCTCACGTTGAGGGTGATAAGAAGAAGTTAATTCAAGAAGTTCATTAGCTTTCCAGATTAGGTGTCCGTTTAGTTGACTTAACTGAGGGTAGTGTGTGGGTGCAGAATAGTTTGGAAAAATCTTTGGTTTCCGAAGTGAAAGAAAAGAAAGATAGAGATCCAAGTCTAGTCAAGTTAAAAGAGTTAGTCAGAGATCATAAAGTAGAGGTTTTCTCCCAAGGGGGAGATGGTGTATTACGTTTCCAGGGTAGATTGTGTGTTCCATGTGTTGATGAGCTGAGACAACAAATTCTTGCAGAAGTGCATGGTGCGCATTACTCTATTCATCCAGGGGCCACTAAGAAGTACCACGATTTGTGGGAGATCTATTGGTAGAGTGAGATGAAGAGAGACATTAGAGAGTTTGTAGCTAAGGGATCTAAGTGCCAGCAAGCTAAAGCACCAAAACCCTAGTGGGTCAATGCAGGAGTTCATTATTCCCACTTGGAATCGGGAGGAAGTGAACATAGATTTTTGGACAGGTTTGCCTCATACTCGTCGTCAGCATGATTCGATTTGGGTCATTGTTGACAGGATGACCAAATCAGCCCATTTCCTGTCAGTCCATACTTCTTATTCAGCTGAGGACTATGCCAAGCTCTATCTCAGAGGGTTGTTTAGGTTTTACGATATTCCTCTATCTATCATCTCAGACAGAGGTACCCATTTTACCTCTTAATTTTGGAAAGATTTTCAGAAGGGTCTTAGTACCCAAGTTCACCTCAGTACAACCTTTCACCCTCAAACAGATGGTCAAGAAAAAAGGACCATTCAAACCCTTGAGGATATATTGAGAGCGTGTGTAGTGGACTTTAAGGGAAGTGTGTATGATCACTTACCTTTGATTGAGTTCACATATAATAACAACTATCATTCCAGTATTCAAATGGCTCCGTTTGAGGCTCTATACGGAAGGAGATGTAGATCTCTGATTGGTTAGTTTGAAATAGGAGAAACTGCGCAAGGGGGCCTAACTTGATGTTTGATGATTTAGAGAAAGTTCAGATGATCAGGGAGAGTCTTAAGGCAGCCCATAGCCAACAAAAATCTTATGCGGATGTGAGGAAGAAAGATCTTGAGTTTAAGATTAGTGATTTTGTGTATCTGTAGATCTCTCTCATGAAGGGAGTGAAGAGTTTTGGTAATAAGGGGAAGCTTAGTCCCTGATATATTGGTCCTTTTAGAATTTTGAGTCATTTTGGAAAGATGGATTATGAGCTTGAGTTGCCTGCCAACTTAGCATCAGTGCACCCAGTGTTTCATGTCTCCTTGCTAAAGAAATGCATTGGTGACCCAGCAGTTGTAGTCCCCTTAGAGGGCATAATTATTTAGAATGATCTTTCTTTAGAAGAGGTCCCAATTCACATCCTCAATCATCAAATTCGCACACTAAGGAACAAAAAAGTTCCCTTGGTCAAAGTTCTTTGGCGGAATCAGTCTGTTGATGGAGCTACTTAGGAAGCAGAAGCATATATGCGGACCAAGTACCCTCATATCTACTCCGCAAACTCAGACTCGGCTTAAGGTAACAATCTTCTTAGAATTTCTCTTTTTCATGCTCAGTCCCAGTTGCATATTATTCTCATGACAATCATGCATTCATGAATCAGTACAGTCATGTAATCATGCTTTAATTGTGCATGTTCAGTGTGTAAACTCAGTTCATCAGTATTTTCAGCTTAATCAGACTTATTCGAGGATGAATGTTCCCAAGGGGGAGACATTGTAATACCCCATACTTTTCTAACTCAGTTCAGTTCTTAGTGTATAAGGGTTCCTATATATATAACATTCAATATAATTAGAATTCTCCATTTTAAGACCCACCAAAGTGTATAAAATTCAATCAACTTTCTAACGATATAAATTTCGCCTTAATCTGATACCCAGGTGAAAAGTTATAGCACTTTTAGTGAAAGCAGTATGTCAAAAGGAGCAACACCACGTCGCGGTGACAAGACAAATAGAACTCATCTATTTCCAGTGAATCACCGCGATAGTACCACGTCGCGGTGAAGTTCCAGTTCCCAATTGGCATTTTCCAGTATGCCACCGCAATAAGCATCGCGTCACGCCGAGGGGCTATTTCGCAATTGTCACTTTCTAGTGAAGCTCTATGATTGGTAACGCATCGCGCCAGAGTGCCAGGTCGCACTCGTCAATTTCCAAAGACACAACACGAACCCACCACGTTGATTCTAAGTGTATTTTCGCACTTGTCCGCGGAATACACTTTCACCCAAATGGTTATTGTTTGCTTTGAAGTTATGGAGGCACTATATGTATGGAGCCCATTGTGATATTTTCTTGAATCATTGTATCCATTGGTACTTCTTCACCCAGCGAGATCTTAATATGAGGTAGCTTCATGTAACGCCCCAAAATCTGATCTCGAGACGTCACACAGTGCTCAAGACTACGAGTTGAATTAACCTAACCCTGTCTGTCTTCTACTAAATCTGAATCTCAAAATAAAGAAAATATAGACATAAAAGTCATACTAAATGTGGAAAACTGACTGAAATAACTGAGAATAATCTGTATAAAATCTCTGAAAACCAAATACTGTAAGTCTGAATCAAATCTAGCAGTCTGACAAGCCTCTACTACTATTATCTGCAGAGTCAATGGGACAAACCCCCAGCTAACTCGAACTGTCTGAAAAGAAATACTGAATCATGTAAACTAATAAGCTGCAAAATCTGAATGACTATGTCCTTGAACTATGAGGACTCACCAACTGTCGGATGTAGAAGGAGATGCTCGAACTACTTACGCTATTGATACTGAGCACCAAAACCTACATTATGAGACAATGTAGCACATACACGTATATGTGAATCAGTACTTTGAGGATGTACTGAGTATATAGGGGTGAAATGCATAAGTAAAACATCATTTCATCATCATAATTTGGAAAACAATGCATGCTAAATGTAAATGACTCACATAAGTTGGAATATCTGAAATACTAAAATCTGAAATTATGAATAGCAAATCATACTTTGTAAATCCAATGAAGCATAACATTTAGTTCTAAAAGCTGTGCTAATACTCTATCTTTAAATCATACTATCTAAGTGTAAAAAAGACTAACTTCTATGTTTGAAATATGAAAGCTAAAATCTGTAACTATTATCTTTCTATAAAGCATAAAGAGAATAAAATTGTGAACCTTTAAGATAGATACACCCTTTGGAAATCAACTTTCTGGTATTAAGATAAGATGCGAAATGACTTTTGGGAGACACTGAATTGCCTTCCCACTCAAAGACTGGCTCATTTAAAAATTGAAACTTCACCACTCGGGTGCGACAATCTATGGATACATAACAGGAATGAAGCCAATTCATACCAAGAATAAGATCAAAGTCAACCATATCTAACTCTATTAAGTCAGCTAACATGATTTTATGAAAGACAGTGATAGGACACTTTCTATAGATTTGTTTGGCAACAACTGACTCACCTACTGGGGTAGAAACCAAGAAGGGCTCAAGGATCATTTCAGGACTTATTTCAAAATTGACTGCAACTAATGGGGTCACATAAGAGAATCTTGACCCAGGGTCTAACAACACATAAATATCAAGATGAAAGACACGAAGCATATCGGAAACAACATCTGGTGAATCCTCTTGCTCTTGATGTGATAGAAAGGCATAAAACTAATTTTGGAGCTGATCACCACCGGTACTGGATGATGTGCCCTGAGGAGGAACTAGTGACCTAAAGGAGCTGGTGCACTAGTAGACTGAGTCTGGGGACGAACATCTCTATTTACCTGCTTAGCATGCAGACACTCTTTGATTCTATGTCCCAACTTACCACAACCATAACAACCTTTCTGTCTATCTAAACACTTACCAGGGTGATTCTTACCACACTTACCACATGGAGGATAACTGGGCCTTCCACTCACACTATTTTGAGATCTGGACATAGAAGAATTACCGTACTATTCTAGTCTAGCTCTGGGAGTGGGAGCACTAGCTGAAGATGGTGCTGGCATAGATGAACAATTTTGAAACTGTAAATGATTTCAACCTCCATACCTAGCCTAGCCATACTCAAACTGACCTATTTTAGCCCTCTTATTACTTCTATCTCTTCCCTTCAACTTCTCTACCTCAATCTGCTGAGCATGAATCATCAATCTAGAAAGTTCCATGTCCCCAAAGATCCATGTCCCCAATAAGCATGACAGTCCTACACTCCTTGACTACTAGGCTAGATACTCCAGTAATAAACTTACTCATACTTGCCATAGGATCAGCCATCGTATTAGGGGCATACTTAGACAACTGGTTGAACTTAAGGTAGTACATTTTCACTATTATTAAGCCCTACCTCAAACTCACAAACTCCTCTATATTAGTTTCCCTCATCTTACGTGGGAAGAACCTATCAAGAAAAGCATCCTGTAACACTTGCCAACTCATAGGAGTTGCATTCTCACCTCTACCATTCTTTCATATAACCACCCAATCATATGCTACATCCTCAATCTATAGGATGCCAACTCTACACTCTATTTCTCAGAAACATGCATAACATAGGTTATCTTCTTCACCTCATCTAAATAAAGCTACAGGTCCTCACATACTTTTGACCCAAAGAACTCTGGCGTATTCATTCTCATGAAATCTCTGATTCTGGCTATTGCTAAATCATCATTCTGCTGAAGTGGGACTACATCCTGATGGTTTCCCTGAACATTGGCAATCACTTCCTAGGATAATGCTTGGAAGGCAGCCCAAAACTCAGCATGGGACATATTCTCATTCAGAGAATCGATGGGTTGGGGTGGCTGGTTATAATTTCTATGGGCGTTAGCTCGACGAGAAGGCATATTCAACTGTAACATAAGACCATGAGTTAAAAGTAGATAGAGATACTGTAAGCACGATAGATCATGAAAGAAAGAGATGATTTTCGAAGAACGTCCCGTATCCTCTTGCTTATAAATGTGGCATGCTTTACACCCATGATCAAGACTCTACATAACATGGCTTGTCTGACTCCCTATGACCCTTATAAAACATTAGGCCCTGATACCAAGTTTGTAATACCCTGAAATCTAATCCCGAGATGTCACACGGTGCTCAAGAATACGAGTAGCCTTAAGCTAATCCTGTCTACCTTCTACTAAATTTAAATCAAATAATAAGGGAAATATAGACAAAAAAAGTCATACTAAATGTGGAAAACTAACTGAAATAACTGAGAATAATTTGAATAAAATCTCTAAAAACCAAATATTGTAAGTCTGAATCAAATTAAGCAGTCTGACAAGCCTCTACTACTATTATCTATAGAGTTATTGGGACAAAGCCCCAGCTAACTCGAACTGTGTGAAAAGAAATACTGAATTAGGTAAACTAATAAGCTGCAAAATCTAAATGACTAAGCCCCAAAACTATAAGGACTCGCCAACTGTCGGATGTAGATAGAGATGCTCAAACTACCTATATTATGAGACAATATAGCACATAGACGTATATATGTATCAGTACTTTGAGGAGGTACAGAGTATATGGGGTTAAAATATATAAGTAAAACATCATATCATCATCATAATTTGTAAAACAATGCATGATAAATGAAAATGACTCACATAAGCTGGAATATCTGAAGTACTGAAATCTGAAATCATGAATAGCAAATCATACTTTGTAAATTCAGTGAGTCATAACATTTAGTTCTAAAAGTGGTGCTAATACTCTGTCTTTAAATCATACTGTCTAAGTGTAAAAAGGACTCACTTCTATGTCTAAAATCTAAAAGCTAAAATCTGTAACTATTATCTTTCTGTAAAGCATAATTCAAATAAAATTGTGAGCCTTTACACTTAGTTTTCTAAAAGCATTTCTGTTATTCTTTCCTGTTATCTGTAGTCTGTAGGGAGGTTCTTCTAACAAACATAAACTATGTGAGCTACCATGAAGTCCAACGTCTTGCTCCCCTAAGGGAAAAACCTCACGATGGGAAGAGGTTTCATACTCTTGCCAAGGAGTATAACCTGAGTTAAGTGATCACATCTGTAACTTTCATCCACATAGAAGTGGGAATAATCTGATAGTCTATACCTATGTTGGCTACGTGGTTCTGTGGAAGATAGGGCACGCTAATCCCACACTTCCCGCTCGGTGCTAAATACTACTCCCTTTAAGTTGCGCTCATTCTATTGGAAATCCACTTTAAAACTAGCATAAGGGTTTATTCTGAAACCAATTATGTTTTTATCTGATTAAATCTATAAATAAAGCTATTTTGATTCTGTAATCTGTAATAAATCTGTAAAGTGGATTCCAAAACTTATCTGAAGATCAAAGATTTACTGAAAGTATGTAAATAATATGATCATAGGATGCTTAAAGCATCATCTTTCTTGAAATATCAACATATAAACTTGGGCTTAATAACCCATGCATCAAGTTCATGTCAAAACATCATAAAATTCATACTTGATATTGAGAATAATGATAATTCAAAATCTAAAATTTACTGCAATAGACATGAAAATATAGAAATAGGCATACAATTCAACTTCATAAACACTTGAAATCTCATAATCTTTCAAATAACAATAATGGGTATGAACCCTAATTCAAATTTCATGTATATTCATTCAAAATCATATGAATTTATAATTAAAAACTTGGTTTTGGGCACAAGGATGGAAGATGATCCTTGTTCATAAACCCTACATACCTTTATTGATGATTAGATGAAAAAACTTGAATTATTGATTCCTATTTGAGTTCTTGAAGATGAGTTATTGATTATCTTGTCTTGGGATTCCTAAATTTAGAGCTTTCTTGGAGAAACAATGGTGGAATTTGATATCTTGGAGAAGAAGCTTTTGAGTTCTAGGAGTTTATTCTTTGAGAGACAATGGATGATAAATAAGCATAAAGTGCTTTGAATATGCTTAATCCTATGTTTTGGATGGATTGGGAGCTTGGGAATTGATCAAAATACCCCCTTTAAAATTTTAATCGGAATTGGAAAAGGCAAAATTTTCGGAACTGGCATGCCACTGCGAAGCGTCACTATCCCGGTGACTCACTGGTTTTTGATGACTGGGAACTGGAAGTTCTCCATGATGCTCCACCATCGCGGTGCTCAATAGAAATGTCATTTAGTCCACCAACGCAACGCGGTACAATCGCATTGGCATACAGGAAATTGCCAAATGGGAAATTAGACCTCTCTACGATGAGGGGAAATTGCGGAGGTCCACTGGAATTTGACATTTTGGATTTTAACCATCTCCGCGATGCGGTGAGTGCCCAGGTGGCGCAATGCTTCACTAAAATTGCCATAACTTCTCAACCACGTATCGGATTTAAGTGAATTAGGTATCGATGGAAAGCTTATTCAATTATCTATAAAATGGAGGGTCTAAATCTGGAAAATTTCACTTGAAACAAAAGTAATTCATCTTTGAATCTAGACTTTGACATTCTAGGAGCAAAATTATGCTAGGAAAAGTATGGGGTATTACACTTCATTAGCTTGAATTGCTCAAGGATTATGAGATGACTATTCTCTATCATCTGAGCCAGGATAATGTGGTTGCGGATGGCTTGAGCTGAAAGTTGACAAATATGGGTAGCTTGGCACATCTCTTAACCTAAGAGAGGCCTTTGGCCTTAGAGGTTCAATCTTTAGCTAACCATATTGTTAGGATTGATATTTCAAAACCTAGGTGTGTTTTGTCATTTATGGAGGCTAGGTTTTATTTGAGGGAGCATATTTGAGCTCATCAGTTTGATGATATGGCTTTGAGATCGATTTGAGATAAGGTGTTGAATGGCGAGGCTAAGAAAGGCTCACTTGATTTGGATGGTATTTGGAGGATTGGGGGTCGAGTTTGTGTGCCAAAAGTGGGTGATTGGATAAGAATGGTTTTGGAGGAGGCCCATTGTTCTAGGTATTTTATCTATCCATGGGTGACTAAGATGTATTGTTATTTGAGGCAGCATGTCTGGTAGGGTGGTATGAAGAAGGATGTAGTTGATTTTGTAGCTCATTACCTTTGTTGTTAGCGGGTGAAGGATTCATTTGAGACCTGGTGGATTGCTTCGGTGGTTACCCATTCCTAAGTGTAAATGGGAACAAATTACTATGAATTTCATGATCGGGTTGCCTCGGACTTCCAATGGATTTGATAGTGTTTGGGTCATCATAGATCGATTTACCAAGTTTGTGCATTTCCTTCAGGTGCAGGTCTCCTATAATACAAAGAGATTAGCCCATTATTTACAAAATTGTGCGACTTCATGGTGTGCCAATGTCTATTATTTTATATCGGGGTTCTGTGTTTACTTTGCACCTTTGAAAGACTTTTTAGGATAAGTTGGGTATGCAGGTTAATCTTAGCATAACATTTTACCCCAGAGTGATGGTTAGTTAGAGCGGGCTATCAAGATTTTAGAGGATTTTCTCCACATATGCATGATGGATTTTGGTGGATAGTAGGAGAAATATTTGGCTTTAGCGAGTTTGGTTATAATAACAGCTATCATTCTAATATCAATATGGCTCTTTTTAAGGCATTGTATGATAAGCGTTGTCGCTCACCTATGGGTTGGTTTGATGTTTCTGAGGTTAGACCTTGAGGTATGTACTTGTTTTGTTAGTCCGTGGATAAAGTTTGAATCATTCTAGATAGGCTTCGAGCGGCTCAAAGTAGGCAAAAATTCTATGTTGATCATAGACTTCATGCGTTGAGATTTGATATTAGCAATCATGTTTTTCTTTGAGGTTCACCTATGAAGGGTGTGATAAGATTTGAAAGAAGGAGCAAGCTTAACCCCAGATACATTAGCCCATTTGAGATTCTTTAGACTGTTGGTGATATGGCTTATAAGTTATCTTTGTCCCCAATTTTATCAGTTGTTCTCCCAGTTATTCAGGTTTCTATGCTTCTCCATTATATTGTGAATGAGTCCCATGTCATTCGTTGGGAGTAGTTCTAATTAGATGAGCGGTTGTCTTTCATAGAGGAGCCGATTTCTATTTTGTCTAGGGATGTTAGGCAGTTGCACACTAGATTTATCCCTGTGGTTAAGGTTCAGTGGAGACATCGACCCGTAGATGAGGCCACTTGGGAGGTCGAGTCTGATATGCGTAGTTCTTATCCCCAGCTCTTCATTAATTTAGGTATTCATTTTCCCTAGTTCGAAGATGAACTAGACTTTAGTGGTGGATAATGTAATGGCCTGAATTTTGATGAAAGTTTGCAAGATATGTTTTGTGTGATTTAACTGTTTTCTCCCCTCTTCTCACCCCTTCCCTACGTAGTTACATTATGGTATTTCTGGGTTGTGGGGTTGATCAGCTCAGGTCCCAATGCATTTTGTACCATCTGTGTGATATTGTGATTTTTGGAGGCTTCGAGAGCCTTATTATGGACTTTTGTGGTTATCTTTTGGTCCGTGTAATAGATGGTTAAATAGACTGCTCCAACAGATACGAAATGTTGATTTTAGGGTGGTAGCATATTACGTCTAGTTTGGTGTCTTTTAAATCTCATTTTGACCCTCAATTTTAAAACTTGTAATATTAGGTTTCAGGGGTCAACTTGTGAAAATGACGTCTTTCTGAAAATCTAATATCGCCATTGAGTTCGGAGCAGTTAGTGTGATTACATAGTTCATTTGTGTGTATCAAATTTTTAATGAATCACAAGGCCTTAGCAGAAACTTTGAAAATCACCTAGTTTCAGCTGTCATTTTTCATGGCAGAGAGTACTGCTATCACACCATGCCCTATGGGGATAGCCATATCTTCTACTACAGCCAAGTAGTGTGATTGCACACCAGGTTATGTGATTGCACATCTGAGAACCTGGTATGGTTATAAATAGACCCCTTAGCTCGCTAACTAGTCATTTCTCACTCATTCCCAAGAGCCAAAAACTCTAAAATAGTGTGAGAGCTTAAGAGTAGAGCTTATGGGTGCTTGAGAAGCTAGATTAACATTTATTTCTTGATTCTCTTATGGATTTAAGGTTAGAATTCACTCTTCTCTTAGTGAATTTCTAGATTAATTTCTCAAAACCCTAAAACCTTAGGGCTTGATTTAAATCCCAAATTTACTCCTTTTCACTTGAATAATGTTCCTAATCCTATAATTACTTGTTTTTTCTCAATTCCATTTTCAAAACAACTTTAATTATTGATTTTAAAGTGGATTTCAAATGTTTTACCTGGTAAAGTTTAAAAATAGTTTTTCTTCTATTTGAACCTCGTTTTGACTTGGGTTTTCAGCTGTAGAATCCTAAAAGTATAGGAAACACATTTTTGAAATAAAGCTACGATTTTGCCCTTCTTTTTTTAAAACCCATTTTGGGGGTTCGTTTTGATCCCAAACTAAAAGTAGGAAATATGGGTATCAGTGGCTTTGTTTTGACCGTAGATTCTATATTTCTTAGTTTTAGTTTATTTCGTGATCATTCGTAAGAAGTAAAGTCATGGGTTAAAGTTTAGTGAACTAGTTTCGACCTTCGAGGTAGGTTATGGATTAACTCTTTAGATTGGGATGGGTAGTTAATTCGTATACAAAATTCATGTTAAGGGGATGGGAACTAATCATAAAATTTTCCATCTTAATGTGTTGTCCCCGTGTGGGGACCTTATTTGATACAATTATTGGTTTTGAGCTATTATATGATATGTCTGACCATGTGGGGTCTTATGTGATGTGGTAGCCTGAAATACATGTGAATAATCATAATGTGTTGTTGAAATTCCCATTGTGGTACCATCGGTGTATTATGTTATATTCATGTTTTATTGACATTCAAATCATGTGAAATTTCATGGATAGTGGAAATAATAAATGGATATTAGCTCACGTGGTTGTCGAATATATTAGTCTGGTTGGTTATGGAAGTACATCTTATGGTTGTTAGTTGAAATATTCATTGTGATTGGTTGTGAGCATCTCCTCCTTATATCGTACTCATTCATGAAATAAATGGTACCACCATGGCGATATCTGGGAAACAATGGCAACACCTTTTTATGAAAAAAATGTGACATCTTGTAAAACCCTCCCCAGGGGATGTGCCTGGGAAGAGATATGGATATATATATATATATATAGATTGTATATGGGATGATAAAACCCTATGAGACCCACGTCAGGAGGTTTGCCTCCGTGGTTGTATACTGAGGTTGTGCGACAACCTCGTGCATCATCATCATCATCATTGCCATCTTATACATTGAACTTGCTTTATTGTGTTTATGTTGTAATTGAATTACCATATTGACTTGGCATATGCCTATTTGATCTATCTTTCGTTATTTGTACATGGCATTTTTGTTTATACATGTTCTTCCTTGTTTCTACTTGTATGGATTATGATACAAATTTGTGTTCTACCTAGTCGTGTTATTGTAATATAGTTGTGTTATATATATATATATATATATATATATATATAGTAGAACTATTAGTGCAGGCAGTATGGGCTGCTATTATAGGACATTTTTTAATTGCAGTTGACATGCCCTTTATATGTATTTTGTATATTTTATTATCTACTTTTCTCAGTCGGCCTATGATACCTACTGAGTACAAGTGGATCGTAATCACGCCTACTGCGCCCTTTCGATGTAGGTCCTAGTTTGAGTGCGCCCCAGCTTGGTTGATTTGGGAGATATTTTGTGCTTTTAAGATAGTGGTTGACTTTCAGGTGTCCGAATGTATTCTACTACCTTTCTTATTGATTATGTCTTTATTTAATTTAAGAGATAGAGTTTTTCTTGTATTTGGACATCTTATGTATTTTTTTTGGATTCGAGTTATACTAGATACGTTCTTATATTGTAGACATTTGTTGTTGGGAGTTATGGTTGTGTTGTTAAATATATTCTTTCCATATTTATTATACTTATAAGGTTCGACTTTATTATAGAAGCCAAACCCTAGGGGTATTTCTATCTTTTCCTCTTTAGGTATCCATATGGGCGATAGGCTTACTCATCAAGGTTTGCAGTGATGAGTTCCATCGTGACCCTTGGATTTTGGGTCATGGCTGCAGTTTTTAGTATATTATGACCCAGAAGGAGCTTAATTTTAGGCAGCGTAGATGGATTGAGTTATTCAAGGACTATTATACTTTTATTCTCTACCATCCGGGTATGGCAAATATAGTAGCAAACTCCTTGAGTTGGAAGTCAGTGAGTATGGGTAGCTTAGCCTTCATTTCAGTTTCTTAGTGGTCGTTATCTTTGTACATCCAGTATTTAGCTAACTTGATGTTTCATCTCAATATTTTAACCCTCGGAGGGTCATTGCTAGTGTTGAGGCCAGATCTACCTTATTAGGGCAAATTTAGGGTCGTCGGTTTAAGGATAGCATACTTTATAGCATTCGAGGGCAGGTGTTGAGAGGTGAGTCTAGGAGGGCTACCCTAGATTTTGAGGGTGTCCTGAGGTTTGATGGTCGTATTTATGTTCCGCAGGTTGGAGATTCTATTCAGTTGATTCTTCATGAGGCTCATAGCTCCAAATACTTCATTCACCCTGGAACAACTAAGATGTATAGGAATTTGAGGTAGCATTACTGGTGGAGGGGTATGCTGAGAATATAGCAGGATTTATGGCTTGATGCCTTTATTGTCAGCAGGTAAAGGCCAAGCATCATAGACCTGGTAGATTTCTTTAAAAGCTACCCATTCCCAAGTGAAAGTGGGAGAGAGTTACGATGGATTTCATAGATGGGTTGCCTCTCACCTCCCATGGTTATGATAAAATTTGCGTAATTGTGGATTGATTAACCAAGTTTGTACATTTTATCCCCATTCGTATTTCCTATATTGCCGAGAGGTTTGATCGTGTTTACATTCAGAAGGAGGTGCTCCTACATGGATCCTCTGTGTCTATTATTTCAGATCGAGGATCTCAGTTTACCTCTATATTTTGGAAGACGTTTCAAGAGAAGTTAGGCACCCAAGTTGACCTTAGCACAACCTTTCATCCCAAGACTAATGGGCAGTCAGAGTGAACTATCCAGGTTTTGGAGGACATGATCCACTCTTGCGTATTGGATTTTAGGGGTCAGAGGGACCAGTTTCTATCTTTGGCAGAGTTTGCATATAATAATAAAATTCACTCAAGTATTCAAATAGCTCAATTTGATGCATTGGTACTATAGGTGATGTTGATCTTTTATTGGTTGGTTCGAGACTTCGAAGGCTAGGCCTTGTGGCACAGATTTGCCTCATGAGTCATTAGATCGGGTTCGGGTCATTCAGGAAAAGCTTCTAGCAACAAAAATTAGATAGAGGAGTTATGCTGACCACAGACATCAGTCCTAGGTATATTGAACCTTTCAGGATTCTTTGCACAACTAGTGAGGTGGCTTATGAGTTTTCTTTACCACTAAATTTTGTTGCAGTCCATTTGGTTTTCCATGTCTTTATGTTGAGGTGATACATTTATGATCCATCGTATGTGCTTAGATGGGACTCAGTCTAGTTGGATGAGTGGTTGACCTTTGTGGAGGAGCCCATGCTCATTTTCGCTAGTGATATCAGGCGGTTGTGCACTAGGGAGATTTCTGCAGTCAAGGTTCATTGGAGGCACCACCCAGTGGAAGAGTCCACTTAGGAGAAGGTGAGCAAGATGTGAACACAGTATCCTCACGTGTTTGAGACTTTAGGTACATCCTAATCCCTTACTTTCGCATAAGAAAGTTCTTTAGTAGTGGATATTGTAATGACCTTCAAATCATTTTCCATATTTTCAATTATTTTTTCCATTATAACTTTCCTATAGCTTCCCTAAGTCATTTATAAATTATTAGGAATGACAGTTCAGTTATTGGGTAGTTCATTTGGTTTTACAGCCAATTTTCTATTTTGAAGTCTTCGTTGGTTCCAAATAGACATCGAGTAAAAGATTCAGTCAAATGATATCGTATGCAAAATTTTGAATGTTCCAGCAGCTCTAGAACAATGATTTTAGGCTAGTAGGACTCTTGGTTTGGGTCTCGAGGCACCCGGGCTCATTTCGACCTATTGGTCGAAAGGTAAAGAAAAATGAAATATGGGTGCAGGACCCATTTTTATCGAAACAACCTCGGATAGAAATTTTAACCTTGCCATTGAGTCTAAAATATTGGATTGATAGGTTTGCATAGTCTATTTGTGTATACGAATTTTTGGAGGAATCTCGAGGGCTTGGTGAAGACTTGGAAAATTCTAAGCCTCAGCTGTATCTGGTGTCATTGCTAATAGCGAACCAAACAGGTACGATCGCAACTCCCGTGGTAGTCCACTCAAATGTCGTAATCGCGGTGCCTTAGGTTTCGATCGCGACTAGCCTGGGCAGACACAACATATGGCAATCGCTAGGTGGCGAGTCACGATAGCAACACTCGCACACCTGGGATGGGTATAAATAGACTTTTTTAAGCTCGTTTTTCCTGTTTCTCACCTATTCTCTAGAGACTAAAACCCTAAAAGAGACAAAAATCTTAGGATTGAAGCTTATGGGAGATTTGGGAGCTTGGCTAACATTTGTTTTCATGATTTCTTGCGAATTTGAGGTAAGATTCCTCCCATTTCATGGATGATTTTCTCATTTCTTGTCCAAAATTCCTAAACCTAATAGGCTTGATTTTAGCCCTAATGTAGCTCGGATTTCGTCCATTTTTTTAGAGTAATGACTCCTTGAGCATGAGGAGACGTTAGATTAATTTTGGAAATGTGATTTTCATAAATGAGGCCCACATGGGATTTTGGGTGATTTTTGGACCGAACCACAATGGTGAAATATGGGCATCATTATTCTCGTATTGATGAGTAGAATGTAATTTTAATAGCTTGGCATTTTGCAGAATCTTCTCAAAAGAGAAAAGTAGTGATTTAGCAAATCTTTCTTCGGCGTTCAGGTAGACTAGACTTTTTCCCTCTCCATAGATTGATTTAGTTCATAGTATTTTTATGATACTGTGTTAGATTCGGGGTGGATTGTAATGCCCTCACAATCATTTTTCATATTTTCATACATTTTTGGTGTCTTGTGCTTTTCTATAACTGTTTCAAGTTATTTATGACTTGCTAGGGAAGATAGTTCGATTTTCGTCCTGCTCATTTGATAGTTTTAGTAACACCAACTATGTTATGGAATATTTCATCTAAAATTGGCATTTGGTAGAAATATAATTTATTACCTTTCCAAAATATTTTTTATATTGACAAAAATTTTTAAGTTATGCTATATTTATATTACTTTATAATAACTTTTATGGTCTATTAATATTTTTTTGCAGAGATAGCAAATATAAATATAATAAAATATTATTATTATATTATCCTGAAACTTCGCAAAGCGACATTTTAGCTTTGGCATCCAGGTAGTCTAGGCTTACCCTACCTTTAGATTGAGTTTATTTACGATGATTGTGTACTATTATGCTAGTTTGAACAAATACTTGTAGTTTGCGTAACATTTGATATATATATATACACCATGCCTTATTTGTCCGCCTAAGACCCCGTTCTAATAAATTTTGGTATCTTGTCTTTTAGTATGATATAGTATCTATCACTTTAGGGCGTGGAATTAAGTTGTGAAACCTTGAATTTGTTTCTTTTGAATTAAGATATGCGAATGGCTATTTAAATATATTTAGTTTCGATTTAAGTTTAGCATATACTTTATTTTTGTCATGTATTGTGAACTTTGGTACCATTTTTGCATTGGTTATGGTATGTTTGGGTTTTAATTTTATAGTTGAGTATGGTTACTATGAGTTTCGGTTCGAGTCCGGCATTAGGTTATGATAATTTGGGAGTTCTGATACTGATGACTGTTGTTCTGGGAGTTGTAGTTCCTCTGAGTTTCGGTTCAAGTTCAGCATCTGATTATGATGGCCTCTTGTTATTATCCACCACTACCGGTTCAGGCCCGACGTATGGCCTCTCATTAATACCCATTAGTGCTGGTACAAGCCCACTGCACACCTGGATGACTACTATGATTTCTTAGGATGGGTTCAGTTATGGATTGTTTATGTTTATTTTCATTAATTATTGTTTGTGTGTCCCACCAGCTTATGGGGGCACGGTTGGGTTAATTATCTTTTTCAATCTGCCTAGCGGGCTTATGGGGGATCAGTTAGGCTATGTTTGATTTATTTTTTACTACTACATTATTTATTTTTCTATATCATTTATATTTATTGCTGTATCGTTGTTGACACTCAATTTTGACCTCCCGATATGCCTCTTAGGTTGCTATTTTACTAAAATTATTAATTTTAAATATTTATATTTTTCACGTATTATTTTGATATCAAGAAATATTGACGTGTCATATTCATGATTTTTGAAGTAAGAAATTTATTTTTAAGTATTTTTATATAGTGTACATAATTTAAATATAATATTTTACATAATTTATTAATATTTATTAAATTATTTTCACAAATACACACACTCGTAATTTATAATTATTGTTTATTATTATTATTATTATTATTATTATTATTATTATTATTATTATTATTATAGTAAATTTAAATTTTGTATTTTGCAATTTTTGGGTGTCTAATTTATTTAAAATTATTGTTGTTGTTGATTTAAAGTAATATATTATGTGTTATATTCTATTTACATGATTTATTCATAATTAATTTGAGAATAATAATTTCATTATTATTACATATTTTTTAAATAGTTGCTCCATTCAACTCAACTTTTCAATTTATATAAATTTCAGCCATTTTTGTACTCAACTTATGTCAATTTTAACCTAAATCCATTTCAATTTTACCCAAATTGAAAATCCCCAATTCAAATCACTTAAATTTGGGCCATCTCTATAATTTTAATCCCAACAGTTGATCATATGTGATCGGCGATCAAGATTACATCATTTCTTTTCCATTTAATAATCATAAAATCCTAAAAAAACTTCATTTTGTTTTCCCTCCACAAAATATTAGTCTCCCTTCCCTCCCCTTTTCTTTTTTTTTCTCTCTCTATGCCCAACCCTCGCCGCACCACCATCGGCAAACTGTCGCCGGTGGAATAACCACTCTCCACCGTCTTTTCTTTCCTCCTCTTCTCCTCTCCATGCATCGCTGCAAAACTAGGCGGCGAGCCCCGCCATTTCCTAGCATCGCTCCATTCCAACCAACAACAATCATCGAAAAGCAACAACAATAGTCGTCGTCTCTTAGCCACCAATAACTGCCAACTGTATCGCCTCGTTCTAACCAATACTGTCGCCAACAAAATAAACACCAATAGCCGCCACACCTTTCTTCAACTATCAACAACAGTTGGTACTTCTGTGAATTGCTCCAGCAAATTTCCTTCATTTCCATCGTGTTTGCCCCACTGGAGGTGATGATCGGTGAGGCACTGATTAATAACCTTACTGGAAATGCCTGATTTTATTTATGATTTCTTAGAATTCATCATAGGTCTTACCTTATTTATTTCTTGTTGTTGTTAATCTTATATTTAATTTTGTTCTAATCTTTCTTCTGTGATTTGAAATTGACAAAGCTTGGTTGATGCTTTTGATCTAATTTCTTGTGATTTGAGTTCATTAATATGCTTAGATTATCATATGTGGAAAGCCCAAAATTCTAACAACATTGACCTTATTTCTCCATATCTAGCTGCTACTTTTATTCAATTTTGAAATTCTTATTCCCCTTGTTAATTGAAGTAGTTGTTTTATGATTGACCCTGCTAATGATGAAATTTCCCTTATGGGGACGGAATCTTCATATTTGCTACTTCTCTTTACCCCAATTTGATTAATGACAATATTGGTACAATAAGAATGGGTATTTGTAGATTCTTCTATGATATATTAATTCAAGAATCATAAAGATCACCGATGCTCGTCAGGCGAGTAATGTTTGGCCATTTTTTAAATTGCTTGCTCATTTTTTTGTCTGACCTCATTATGATACTCGACTAATTATAGTATATTTTGATTAATTAGCTGATTGTGGAATTGTGGTAATTAATAAGATTACATGACTTGAATCGAAATTATGTGGTAGCTTTCGTTGCTCGTTTATTTTTGGTAAAATCCGTGGTGTCATGATCTCTTTCTCTATTCTTCTTCCTCATTTGGTAAAAATAGACTTCTTTTACTTATTTATTTATGCTATAAGCATATTACCATATATAGTGAATGTCTACTTTACCATATATAGTGAATGTCCATTTATGAAAAAATTGGAAACCCCAAGGTTAGTTTTCCCCTATAAATAAAGGGGTTTTCCTTCATTGTAATGACTCCGATTAAGAATTTCTCATGAGAAATGAAGAAGTATATACACTTCTCTCTCCATTCTTCTTGTTCTTATTTTATATTTTATAACACATTATTAGCACGAGGCTCAAATAATTATCACGTCTAACTATAGATGAACTTATCACTTACGAAAAGGTATGTATAATTATTGTGCTTTAATTTTCGGTGCCTTACGGATATTTGCAGAAACCTTGTCTAAGGTTGGTAGAAAAAGTTGATTTCGTTATCAACTGTTCTTGGTCCATGTGCCAGTTGCACTATACATATACGAGTACTACTGTGTTAAGTATGGAAAAATTAGAAAGTGTCCTGCATATCGCTAATTCCTAATGTAATTGAATTGATACTTTTTAGATATTATTAATTTGGAAAAATTTAATTCTAAACAATCTATAAGTTGGATTTGATTCTGGATGGTAGATATATTAGTAAACTCCATTAGTATTTTAATATCTAACTTCCACGTTGAGTTGCAGTGTATGAACCTATGATGTTGATCAAATAATAATGCAACTAAGAACATGTTAATATGTTACTATTGCATGTATCTTGTAGATTGAATATAAATTTATTTTGATTTTACTCAATTATCATAATATTCTATCTAAGCGTACAAACAAGTTTACTTGGTGATGTTGGATCAAGATAAAGGTTCATTTACCTACCAGATCTAATGAGGAGGTGCCTAACAAGAACGAATTGGATTCGTTTATTTCACAAAATTAAGAATCAAGTTCTATTCAACTTTAATGTCATTTGATAAGATATTGGGCTCAAGTCCCATCGATTTATTGCCTAAGACGCATTTATATGGATAAGACGTTGAGTTTGAATCTCAATGCACCATACTGATGATATTATGATGGCAAAGGCAAAATAATGGGTATTTGGTGAAAAGTCATGAAATCCGACCCATTGGATATGCTTTATTCCATGAAGTGAATGTGATAGCAATATATGATAAGTCTGAAATATGACAACTTACTTCATTCTTGAAGTGTATGCGGTAGCAGTGCATGATATGTCTGAAAGAAGACAAATGATTGAATGCATGAATATAAGCGTGGAAGGAAAATATGATAATAATCATCAAAAGTGATAATGTTTTTATACGCTTAGTATGATTATAAGATGTGTTAAAGAAAATTTCTCTACAACCATATGTATGCCTCGATTTGCTCTAGAATTAGCAATATCTTAAAAGAGGTTGTAAGGTATCATAATTTGATAGGCTTAAGACACGATTATATTCCATTCTTGGAGAATGAGAAGCTTATTCATGCAAACGTGTACTTAATTGTGATGATATCACAACTCACCTCCGAAAGAGGCTGAATAATTGAGAAGAGTTATTCCGAAATCTACTTCTAAAGTAGTAAGTCTGAAATTTATTTGTGTAATAGTAAATTTGAAATTTTCTAAATTAAAAGGTACATGTCATGGTGAACTTGAAGTTTTCTAGAATAAATGTTCATAAATTGACATGAACGATTGCGACATCCCAAAAATGTGCACACTGAGTATTGAACATATATTGAAGAAATTAAAAAATTCTTCATTACTTTTAATATTGCTTGTTCTCATTATAAGTTGGTTGGACCAACTAATTTTAGGATTGGATCCCTTAAAATCTGAACAGTATAAAAGGTGAATAAGGGCCCATTCACCTATCATGTGATATGTTTTGAAAAGATGCATCAATAAGATGATCATATGTACATTTATCATCAACCTGTAGTTTGACATTCATAAAGTTGTTTGCTCAATAAAATTAAGTTAATAGCATAATTTTTAGATTGTGTAATCAAGACAATTCATCTTTATAATATCGGTTTGGCATTGAATGACTTCGATAAATAGCTAAACCATTGTTAATGAGAATAAAGCTTTATGTGTTGATCTGAAATATGATATGTTGCATACAATAGCACTTGTATGCATTAAATCAATAAATTATGATTATTTCTTTCCTCTTAATTTGTTCAAGGTCACGAATCAATTATTCCATCTAATAGTTGATGTGCGGTATATGATTAATGAATATATCATGATGCACAAAGATGGATTCCTCAAATAAGATGGAGGATGTATGCTAGTTTTACTAACATAAGCGGGAGATTATAAGTAGCTAAGAAATATGTTATGAATTATCATCAGATCCTCATTCATAAGATAATTCAAGTCAAATGCCGAAAGCATCTCATATTTAAGCTGTAAGTGCTCCTATTTTGTGTCCCTAAAGGACAAAGTCTATGCATGCGTGAAGTGTGGTAGACCAATCTATTCCAAATGAAATAATCATTGAATATGATAAGGAGCAAACAATCATAATAAGAAAGCAATGTGTTCTTGAAGAGCCCACGATATAACACTTCATCAAACCCTATGAGAGGTTCAGGTACCTGAAAATAAACAAGTAATGAGATCTCAAAATGTTATGTCACATTGTGAACCGATACGAAATGATGTATCATCAATGATATCTTTGATACAATATTGGCACAATATTGTAAAAGATTACGAGGACCCAAATTTTACGTTTATTTAAGCATGTTGACATAGAAAAATTTATCAAGAGACCTGAAAGGATGCATTTTGGTAAGCGTAAAACTTATTTGATTTATAGTCCAGACACTTGAGATGTCGCACTTGACATGTTGGATATTGTAACTTGACAATAATCTATATGAAAATTCCTAAAAGATTCAAAATGCCTGAAGTATATAAAGTTTCTGAAAAAGTTTTTACTATCCTTATAAGAGATAATTTGATGATTTGAGTATCATTAAAACTCTTGGAGAGTTTTCAAAAGTAATATAATATTTTCTTAAATGAGAAACATGCAGAATTGAATAAGGATCCATTCCAACCTCAAGAAAGTGTGAGGAACTCCTTGTTTATGAAGTACCATATCTTAGTGCAATTAATGCACTAATGTATCTTGCAAATACTACAAGGCCTGATATAGCCTTTTTTGGTTAATTTGTTAGCAAGATATAGTTCTGCTCTTATCGAGGCATTAAAATGGGATCAAACACATGATCTTATGTTATTCTAAAGATTGCAATCCCGATCTTATTGGTCATTCTGATTTTGGGTACTTATCTGATACACATAAAGCTTGGTCTCAAATAGGATATGTTTTCACATGTGGAGATACTGTCGTAACTTGGAGATACACAAAGCATTCTATCATAGCCACCTCATTGAACCATGCTAAGATAATAGCTATTCATGAAGAAAGCCAAGAGTATGTGTGGTTGAGGTCCACGATACATCTCTTTCAAGAAAAATGTAGTTTGAAATGTCATAAAGTACCCATGATTATTTATAAGGATAATGAATTATGTACAACACAACTTAACGGAGGACTCAAGGAGATAGAACAAAGCACATTTTGCCAAAATTTTTCTATACACACGAGCTACAAACGAATAGTTATATTAACGTGAAACAGATTTGTTCAAGTGACAATGTGGCTGATTTATTCACCAAGTCTTTTCCAATTACAAATTTCAAGAAGATGGTGCACAAGATTGGGATGTAAAGGTTCAAGGATCTTCTCATTAGGGGGAGTTAATACGTGTTGTACTCTTTTTCCCTTACGAGGTTTTGTTCCACTGGATTTTTCTTGTAAGTTTTGTAATGAGGCAGCCTATATGTGTATTGTTAGATATGTGTACTCTTTTTTCTTCACTAGATATTTTTCCACTGGGTTTTTTCTAGTAAGGTTTTAACGAGGTATATTATCTATCAATTAGACATTCAAGGGGGAGTGTTATAAACATATTATCATATATAGTGAATGTCTACTTTACCATATATAGTGAATATCTACTTTACCATATATAGTGAATGTCTATTTATGAAAAAGTTGGAAACCCCAAGGTTAGTTTTCTCCTATAAATAAAGAGATTTTCCTTCATTGTAGTGACTCCGATTAAGAATTCCTCATGAGAAATAAAGAAGTCTCTACACTTCTCTCTCCATTCTTTTTGTTCTTATTTTATAGTTTACAACAATTTATAGTTATTTGATAATATTTTATTGACCATGTTAATTTCTGATTATTTGATAATATTTTAATTGATTCACTATGTCTATTAAGGAAAAGGAATTTACCTGATTCCCTCTTAACTTATTTCCATTCCTTTATTTATTAATTTTCTATTCACTATAAATGAAGAGTCCCTTTCACTATTTGATCATCATTGGTGCTCCCTCTTCTCTTTACAAAGTTTTCAACTTCTACTCTCTCTACATAATAAAAAGACGCTTTCAAGCATCAACTACCTTTAATCCTCATCTTATGTGCTTCAAGAGTTTGTTCTTGGTTTATGTTGCTTGTCTTGTTATCAATTAGTTTGGCTCCTTATTTTTTGTTGTTAACTTTTTGTTGTTAACTGGTAAGTTCCTATCGATGCAACCTTCAATATTTATGTGGTAGTTTTCTTATAGCCTAGAGAACATGCCTACATAACAAATGTTGAAATAATGTCATGCTCTCTTCATGTTTGTCTATTTCTCTATGATTGTTGTAGGTTTTCGTGCACTTGGATGTTTTGATTATGTTTAGCAGGTGCTATTAGATGGTGATGCTTTGAAAAGACGAAGAGTTGTTGAGGTTTGGGGCTTCTGGGCTTTGTTAAGAGATTGTCCAACTTAATCTTTCATGTGTAAACAACATAAATCCCCTAAAAAATGAAAATAATTACACAAAATCCATTCTTATTTTCTCTCTCCCTTTTTGTGCAAACATACTCATACATTCGGTCACATATTATACATTGGTCGAATGTATGATGTAACAGCTAATCATAAATTTAAGGTAATTGAAATAATTACTTATTTTAAAGTTCCTTAATTGAAAGCAATAATTGGACAACTTTAACTCTTTTCTGGATAAAAGTAGTATCTTGATATTAAATTTCAAAACTTTTCTGAAAGTTCAATTTTTTTTATTTTTATTTTTTGTAATCTTGGATTCAAAATTTGGAAAGGAAAAGAAATAAATTTCTTCACATGTGTTTTTTAGTACTACTTAAATCAATATGAATATTCTTATATTGCTGCGACATGCTAAAATTTGGGAGTCAAAAAAAAGTTATGAGTCATACAAAAGTGATGCAATAATTGTTTGGGAAGGTATTACTTTCTTGAAATTGGTTTCTACGATCGCCATGGAATTGGATATCGACGAAGTATGAAAAAAAATAGAAGTTAAATATGTGGTTGAAGGAAATTCTTCTCCAATTGTCATAAGAAACAACAATGGAGTGAGGGTTTACGTTGAGTTGAAGAAACAATTTTGTGGATTGGTTAATTTTTTGCTTTGTATTTTTTGATATTTTAGATCTAGGAAATTATGCCAAATTCTTAGATTTTTGTGGAAAATAACTTGTACAGTATTTTTGTTGAGCTTCAAAGAAAGTGGGATGCCTAAGAAAATCTTAGACTCTTTCTCATTTGTGCACATTTATGCTTCTTTTGATGATTGGTGTGTTCTTGCAGATTTGATTGAACTCCACTTGTTTATTATTTTGTGTTCTTCCAGTTCTGAAAATGTTTAGTTAGATTTACTTGTTTACCTATTTGCAGGCTCATGTAATTGGATAGATTTCAATAGATTCTGCTCTGAATATTGGAAGAAGATAGAATAATTTGTGGATTTTGGAATGAAACTGTACCATTCCAGTTAACTTATAAATGTATAATATGTTGTTATACATTCAAATCATTGTATAATGAAAACTGTGCCAATCCAGTAAAAATTCGAATGTATAATATTTGATTATACATCCGTCTATGTGTATAATAAAAATTGCCGCAATGACAGAAATTGTATTTTGTTCTGATTTTATTATTTTTAACATGTTTGTTTAATCCATTGACTCAATTTAAAAAAATTTATGCAGCTATGTACTGATTTTTCGTAACAAAGACTGCAAGTGGGTACACGAGTGATAATGAGGATCCTCATCGGCCGTGGAATAGTTAACTCCAAACAATTGATGAAAGTGCACTTGTTACTTTAGAGTAGCATTTTTTTATAATAGTCGGTATTGAAACAACTAATTCTTGATTTTGTAGTTGATGTTAAACGGTTACAATGTTACTTTTTGGATGTTAATTCACATTTTATGGATGTTTTTATTCTTATTATACATATATAACGTTTGAAGAAATGTTGTGCAATTACTTACACTATATTGTAATGTTACTAATATAGTGGTAGTTATTGAGTTTGCCTTACATTTTATTATATATTAAAACTAAATTACAAAATAATGTGTTACTGTATATCAACATATTGAATTTTTAACAGTAGGTAAATTATGTTATAAGTTAATAATACATTGAACAAGTGTCACATACGTTAAAACATATGTATTACATGTTGTTAAACGTTCATGACTTAATAGAAAATAAAGAAAATATTTAACGTCATACATATTTATAAACTATAGCACTATATCACACATTATTAACATACTTTTAATGTATTTTTTACATTAAATACATTGTGAACGTATCAGACATTTACACGAAAGTATAATCTATAACCATACACATAAAATAAAATGAAAAAGGCAACTTAAATTATCACGAATTATGTTACATAAGTCTGTCATTTCTTATGTTGTTTAAACAAAAAATAATACATGTAGGCAGTTAAAAGTCATTGTTGCCAGTAAAACATCATGCATGTTAATAAAGTATAATAGTATATCATACATTATATATATATATATATATATATATGAAAGTTTAATGTATAATTGTGTAATACTCATTACGTTTCAACAACTATTTACTATAATAGTTGCCAAATTACATAGTATATACACACCCACAATATATGTATAAGGAGTACAAATAAGGATAAGACGCCTTCAACGCCCATTTCTCATATAAGCATCAATTTCCGATTCATTCATAGAAGACGCCCTCAACACCCACTTGCAGTCTTTGTTATGATAAATCAGTACATAGCTGCATAAATTTTCTTAAACTGAGTCAATGGATTAAACAAACATGTTAAAAATAATAAAAGCAGAACAAAATGCAATTTCTGTCATTGCGACAGTTTTCATTATACACATAGATGAATGTATAATCAAATATTATACATTCGAATGTTTACTATATTGGCACAATTTTCATTATACAATAATTTGAATGTATAACAACATATTATACATTCGTAAGTTAACTGGAATGACACAGTTTCACATTATATGTCGGCTTTAATGTATGCTAACATATTATACAAAAAGGAAGCAAATGTAATATTGAAAATTTAGAACAAACACTTCTTCGAAACCTCAAAGAACATTGTACACTGACAGGCATGTATAATAAAATATTATACATTCGTATATTTAGCAGGAAAAGCAACAAACGAACCAACTTTAGAACAAATACTTCTTCAAAACATCAAAGAACAAATTACCATAGAATATAAGCTCAGCCAATAGAATTGATCATGAACATCAAAGTTAGGCTCATCAACATCAATCTCCTCATCACTATAATCATCATCCACCACAAAATTCGGCTCAATCTGATTCTGTGGGGCAACCACTTTCACTTTCACTTTCTTTAGCGGAGCAGGAAAGAAATCAAGATCGCCACAGAACCCCATTTCCTCAAATATCATCATCTTGAAAGCAAGTCAATCACACCAAAAAATGAAGCAGGACTAAGCAGCTAATACACAAAATTCACAGATTGTTCTATCTTCTTTCAATATTCAAAGCAGAATCTATTGAAATCTATCCAATTACATGAGCCTTCAAATTGGTGAACAAGTAAATCTAACTAAACATTTCCAGAACTGAAATAACACAAAATAATAAAAAAGTGAAGTTCAACCAAATCTGCAAGAACACACCAATCATCAAAAGAAGATCCAAAAATTTGGCATACTTTCCTAGATCTAAAATATCAAATTAATGTAACTTACCTAACTATATGACTAATTCATCAGAAGTGAAAAAAATAAAAACCATATTCAACAAAATCAAGAAAAAAAAAACTCATAAAATCCAATCTTGAAGGAAAACCTCAAATATTTACATCAAATCCAAAGATCAAACACAATTATTTTAATAATAGAATAAACTCCATATGAAAAACCAACACCAAATTCCAATAATACCACAGAAAAATTAATATTTTCAAGAAATAGTTGTATAGAGGAGGAAGAAGAATACCTTAAAAGTATTGTACTACTTTTTTTGTCAAAACCAGTGTTTCACATGTGTAATGATTAAAAGAGAGAAAGTTAAAAGTAAAGGAATTTATGTGGGAGCATATGGGGGAGTAAATTACGGAAGAGATATTGAAATTGTGAGATGTATAATGTTTAAGAGAGAGAAAGTTGAAAGTAAAGGGATTTATGTAAATAATTTGGGATATGTGTAAATATTTTAGCAAATTGGTATATAATGTAATTAGGTAATTTTAGTTAGTGTATATATGTAAATTTTAGATCTTTTATACTTTCATATTATCTACTCAATTGGGTCTGTAATAGTATGTACAAACATTGATGTGATAATAGAATCATGGGGCTTCTTGTGGGGTGGAGATTATGTGATTTACGTGTTTATGTGAACTACGTTATCGTTTAGGCAAATATATTGTAGAATCATTAATTAAGTCGTTTATCATTTAGAAATCATGTTTTTAGGAGTTTAATTAACTTCCGACATATTAAATTAAGTTCGAACATGTTTAATTACTTTTGGCGTGTTTAATTTTTTTGGCATATTATAACTATATTTTCAGCATTTTAAATAATATTTATAGCAATTAAATTTTAATTTTCAGCATTTTAATAATATTTTCAGCAATCAAATATTAATTTCCTGCATTTAAATGATATTTTCAGCATTTTTAATAATATTTTCTGCAATTGAATTTTAGGCTCCAGCGTCTAAATGACAATTTACTGTATTCAGATGATATTTGCAGCATTCAAATAATATTTTCGACAATTAGATTTCAATCTCTAGCATGTTACTTATTTTACAGTATGTAAGCATATATTTTAGTACTTTGTCTTATTTTCGACATGTTTAACTGAATTCTCTTATCTCAGAATTAAATGTCAGCATGTTTATTCTCCAACATGCTTACTTGATTTTCGACATATCTATTTAATTTCACAAATTTGCAACAAATGATTTCGAAGTGAATTGACAATTATCTTTCATCGATAATAATTATCTGCCTCTTAGATATCATGTCTATAGATTTTAATAAATAAATGGATAATTGCTTGTTTTGGCATGTTAATCACCTAACCATCTTAATTAATTAAGAGACTTATTTGAGACTATTACGTGCTACTTGCTCGTCCAATGTATTTTACTTGACACGGATCTTAAGTCCAATTAGGCAACCTGATTTTCTTTGTCTAGACCTTAGATTCAAAGTAGAAAGTCCAATGTCTCTTAGACATTAAGTTAGGTTGGGTGGTATTTAGAGAACTCGAGTTGTTGGTCATTTTTAAAACACCTTTAGGCTTAATAACAAGCTAGGTGGGGGGTGGGTAGACATTCGGAGATGATGGAGTTGACCCGAGCATAATTCGATAATGCGACATATGAAATTGGCACCCGTTAATAAGTCGGGCGCTGATCCAAATAATAAAAAATAATAATTCTTCGACTATTTTTTCGAATTCGTTGTCTTTTTATTTACTTCGCATGTTTAATTGTCTAGGCTAATTTAGGTTTTCCTATTCGATAAATAGTTGTTATATTGACTCTGTCATTTCTCTCTCCTTGCTTGTCCGATTCATCTTTATTCATGTACCTCACTTAAATAATTAGTAATTTAAAAATAATTAAATTATTTTTCTTGCTTATTCATAATTTATTTTATAACAACCTAGTGACATTAAGTTAATAAAAAAGTCAACCTTTGCTTATCACGTAGAATCCCCACATAATATATGAATTCGATTGGGAACCAAATTTTTGGACCTCGAAAGGTGCCTAACACCTTTATTTAGAAGTAATTTGAACCCTTACCCGATTTTTGGTGAACTAGACTAATAATAAAATAAGTTCACAATAAAATGGTGACCTAACACACCTTAATTAGTTAGGTGGCGACTCTTCGCTCTTTAAATATCTTAAAAAGAGCTACCACATTGAATCTCATTTTACACGAGAAAAATGGGGCATGACAATCGCATTTGTGTAGCTTGGTAGTTGTTTATCTTTCTATCCCTGTTTATTGTTGACTTAGATTACACCCTCGCATTTTAGTTATACTTTTTATTTATTGAGTTCAGTCGTCCGATAATGGTACTGAGTACCTATTGCTTTGGTACTCATACTACACTTTTGTATCTTTTTCATGATGTAGATCCGAATACTAGCAGGAGGTGTTAACGTGGGTCCTATCTTTCAGTACTGATTCAGAGCAGGGTGAGCTTGTTGTCGTTCGAGACTGATCCTCCTCTATCTATTCCAGTTTAGTCTTTTATACTAGAGATTGCTTGTATATACTGTGGATATTTTGAATTTTGTCTAGTACTCTGAATATCTTTTAGTAGTGGTTCTAGTACCGACCTTATCAGTTCGTGGGAGGGACTCGATTGTATATTTGGTACTTTTTCTCTCTCTTGTTTCTATATATTATATATGTTTCCTTTTTGTTTATCACTTATCATTGTTATTGTTATCGTTATATGTAGTCTTTTTTTGATTTCCGCCAGTTAGCTTGTTACTTATCGTTATGATCTATGACTTGGCTTGCCTACTAGTGCGATAAGGTAGGTGTTATCATCACTTGAGAAATTGGGTCGTGACATGGGTTTTAGGTGTTGGTATGATGAATTGCAAAATTTGGGTTAGTTAGACTGTTTAGGCGATCCGAAAATCGTAATTTAGACATGATTGATCTAGTTGCTTATGTTTTAGGTGAAATTCCTATCTTAGGTCTAATGATGACTTAGTTGACATCTAAAAGCGAATTTAGATACCTTATTCTAGTTCGGATAGAATTTGCCTAAAATAAAACTTTAAGGATTAGAAGTAGGCTCTTGACCTACCTTAGGCCAAGATACATGTTAACTCTTGTAGACCTTAATACTCTTGTTAGACACCTTAAAAATGCTTATTAAGATAATATTGTGAACTTTGACACTTGATGGTTATGATGATTAATGTTTATAGTTGGTGCTTATTGATTATGCTATCACTTATGCTATTGATGATACTATTGGTCATATTCATATATTGATCTTAATACCTGGTTCGATTCCTAAGGATGATTCAATTCGAGTCCGAAGGATGATTATGATATTAATTATATATACCTGGTTTGAGTTTGAAAGATGATTATGATATTGATTATATATATCTGATTCGAGTTCGAAGGATGATTATGATATTGATTATATATAGCCAATTCGAGTCCAAAGGATAATTATGAATTGATGATATATTTATTGGTTCAAGTTCGGCTAGTAATTATTTTTACCGGTTCGAGTTTGGATATACATATTATACTATGAGGATATACTTATTATGATATGACGATATCGGGGTGTGCGATTGACATAGTGATTCTGGATAAGTCTGGAAATGAGGAAATAGTTATAATGTGGTATGATATAAATGGATTCTAGTGGTATATTGAAAGAGTTGAGAGATGACAGTGGCGGATTATACCATCTTGTTTGTACCTCCCAGGCTTATGGAGGCTTGCAATTGGTTATTTACTTTTCCGCACCAATTGGTTTATGGGGGCTAATTTTGTAGTTACAATTGCATGTGTTTGAACTATTATGTCATGTTATGTTATTATTCTGATTTATTTACTTATTTATGCATAGTGGTGTTGGAGTTGATTCAGGTTTGCCTCTTTACCTTGGCTTAGTTATGTTATCTTGCATTTTATCATATTTATATCATAATTTAGCTCAGTCGGTCGATGATGCCTACTGAGTACCTGTGGTTTTGGTACTCATACTACACTTCTATACCTTTTTGGTGCAGACCCTAGTACTAGTTACTGTCGTTGGTCGACGTCCATGTTGTCTTGATATCCGAAGATAGGGTGAGCTCTTGGATTCAGAGTCGCCCATTTCTTTCTATCTTACTTAAGCCTAGTTTTTGGTTTCGAGGCAGATTGTATTGACTATTTTAGATACTTGAATTTTATTTATAGTTGCTCTTGTACTAGCTCTACCAGGTTTTTGGGTAGAATTTGGATTGTTGGATTGTTCCTTATCTAATACTCTGCCTTGTTTATGTACAAGTTACACTTGTTATTTTTTGCCTTGTTGGGTATTTTCCACCAAATTAATCAATTGTGTTTAGCTTTGGGTTACGGTTTGTCTTACCTACTGGCAGGATAGAGTAGGTGTCATCATGAATCATAAATCGAGTCATGACATGCATAATGTTATGCTCATTTGCTTCAGATTAAGCAACAACTTCAAGACTTTGGAATTCTCCCAGACTGTGTTTCTTTATTCTATGACAACACGTGTAGTCAATATGGCCAAGAATTGTGTTCAACACAAGAGGACCAAACACATAGAAATGAGATATCATTTTCTCAAATATAATATGAAGAAGGGACTGATCAAAATGGTCTTCTATAATACTGGGGACTAAATAGCTGACATCTTTAAAAAAGCACTTAGCAGGGACCAAATTGAAAAAAAATAAATGAGGTTGGGTCTGATGAGACAAAGTTGATTGCATGCTATTATTCTTTTTCCTCTAGGATGGCTATGAATTCATAAGAAGGTATCCATGTCAAATAATGTTGCACATGTCGAATTCAATCTCAGATCTTCTGTAGATTTACATATTTGTTAAGGAGAAAAAGTTTGAGGAGGAGGATGACACAACTTCATGCACTAAAGTTTAGAAAATCATGTAGGGACCAGATTCCTCATCAGGTTAGTATCATGCTTCACTCTTTAGCAATAGTATTTTAAAATTACAGAAGGTTGTGCCACATAGAGTTCCCGCCTCTTGTTTAAAAGTTGCCAACGCCTACTTTAAGCCTAAGAGAATCCATTCAATCAGACATGTCTCATCATTTACATCATATCTAATCTGAATCTTCCCTTCTTTTCTTATTTAAATATTATTTTTCTTCTCTCCTCTCCCTTAAATTTCTAACCATTTGCTCTATCAGTTCCCTGCTGTCTCTATCTCCGACTCTTCATATTCTTTCAAACAATTAATACTTAGAAAAATCAATAGTCATGTCTAGTCCATCATCATCAAATTCCTCTCTAAATGAGCCTAAACCTTCAGTTTTTTCTCTTCTATCCTCCTCTCCTAGTTTTGATCTTCAGTACCCCTTTTCTATAATATAGTTTACTCCTCTCTCACTTCCCAGAAATGTTCGTTTTTTGACTACACAAGAAGTCAAAAATGCTTTATTGGCTCCTCTTCAAGTGAGAGCTGATCAGAAAAATCCATCTATCCCTATTCTAGTCGCTTCTACTCCCATCAACAAGGAATCAAAAACAATCCCAGAATTGTCAATTTAACTTGTTTCCCAGTGTCTTTATCAGTTTTCCCATCTCAAAATCTAAGTCTTGAGAAACCTGTTTCTGCTATTACCTTAGAAAGCCATGTTGTAGATAAGAAAATGTTTGAAGGAGATCTTCCTACGAAAAAGGGAACACAGTCAAATATCCTTTTCTTGAGTGGGGCAATGGTCAAACAAGGGTTGACTTCTCTGAGTGAAGAGCCTCCACGCGAAATTAGTTCTCTTACTCCTCTTAAGTGGGACAATACCCCTGCGTCTTTGTCCACTCGATGACAAAATAAGGCTCCTAAACCTTCTTTGGACAAATGTGAGATATTGCTCGCTCTACTTGTAAAAACGAAAAGAATGAAGAAGAAAAGGGTAGAACGGATAGTGAGTATTACAATCCCTTGTAGTGGAAAATGACCAAGCAAAGGATGTTTTCTACTGCAAGGTTTCTATGTAAGGCAGGAAAGACTCATGGGACCAGGTTGAGTTCAAAGAAGTTGATGGAAGATTCCTTGGTTAAAAGCAAACGTGATACTCAAAAGAGGAAAAGTCTGAAAAAGAAAGCAGTTGTTGAGATTGAGGTGCCTACTGAGGAGGTGGTACCTGTGGGGGAATCAAATGAAACTAAGAGTGAGTATGAGAGTGATAGTGATGTTGATGTTGATAGTGATGTTGATTTTGATGATGAGGTTGATGAAGATGTGGTGAGGAGTGTGGCCTCTCGGATGGACAAGGCAAAGGATGGTGTTGCTGTTTCACCCAAGAAAGGAAAGGCCAAGGGAGTTCTGATAAAAAATCCAATATCTATTGGTGGAGGAAAAAGGAAGAAAGATCAGGCAACAAGCTCTAAGGGACCAGTTCCCATCTCTAAAACCTCCAGGACTTTAAAAGAGCCTGGAGCCTCAGTCAAAGGAACTAGTCCTAGTGGAAATGTGCCTACATCAAAAGGAAAAGAAAAAGCCCTTACAATAGAAAAAAGACAAGCGATCCTCAAAACAAAAGAAGTGTTGAGAGAAAGAGTGTCTGGTCCAAAAATTACAGTCATGCCTGGCATGGCTGAGGTGATTAAAATGGTCAAGTTTCAGAGTTGGGAGCATCTATTTGAGCCTCTAGTTCCTACTCTACATGAAAATAAAGTAATGATATTGTACCACAACCTTACTTTCTCAGATGATTCCCCATATAAAACTACCCAAGTTCATGATATCAACATCAAGTATTGGCAGAAGTCTTAGGAGTACCCACGGAAGGGACCAGGTCCCTGAAGGATGAGAGTGGGTTTGAAAAATTCTAGAAGTGTAATACCCCGCATGTTTCTAAGCTAGGAAGTGAATAAGTTTTCCTACGTATGAAACCTCCTATCCTGTGAGTAGAATTTTAGTGCATAACTTACGATGAATACCCTAGCGATAGGAAAGTTTGCGATGTCTTTAGCATGCTCATATGAGTCGCTTAGAGTGATGCAAGCTAAGAGTTTTTGAATCCATCAAGTTTTAGTGTTCGATTTTGTAAGGGTTATATTTGAAAGAGTATAACTAGATGTTAATGTGGTATTTTGGCTGATTGAGACCCACCAAATTATAGAAAATCGAATTAGCTTTCCAACGATACCAATTTCTCCTTAATCCAATACTCGAGCGAAAAGTTATGCCCATTTTTGTGAGAGACAGTAAGGATAGGCGATTGGTTAGGCGCTGCCCAACCAAACTTAGGCGATTGGTTAGGCGCAGCCCAACCTAGCTTGTATAATTACTTGGGCGCCGCCTAAGTAAGTTCCAAGTGTCAAAAACACTCCGTTTTGAGTTATTTTGAGAGTAATTAAGTCTTTTAACACTCCTTACACGTCCCTAAACTTAACCCTACGAAATATATAACTTCTAAACATATTACAACCCTATTAACATCTCAAAGTTCATCATCCAAGAGCACTAAAAGAGAAAAAAAACTAGGGTTGCATAACTAAGCTTGAAGATCCGATTTCAAGGAAATTCCTCCGTCAATCATCAAGAATCTTCCTTCTAAGGTATGCATGAGTTGATTCATGGACTCCTTTCGTCCATGAAGCTCAAGAACCATCTTCTAAATTATGTATTATGATGTTTATGTTGTTGGTGGTTGATGTTCATGTGGTTGGAGTTTGATGATGCCTAAGATGGGATCTTTGTATGTTTTGTGTGAGGATATGGTGCTATTTAATGTATAAATATGTGAAGTTGGTCGTTGAATATTTGTAATCTTGATGAATCCATCTATGACTAAGATGTGCATGTAAGGTGTTTGTGAAAATACCTAAGGGAATAGAAATCATGCTTTTATAACATAATAAGTCCCAAATGACTATTCCATGTTCTAAGTTTATGTTCAACGTGATCCCCATGCTATTGTCTTGAATTGAAGATGTTGTATGAGATGCTCATGATATTGTTGTGATATGGAATGACCATGTTATTGAAGCCATGCAAGTATATACATGTTGTGTGCATTCCCGATCATGTGATAGTTTGTTGAGAATCATTCTTATTATGAAATCCTTACTTATGATATTGTGAATTGTGGACTCAAATCTTGTAATCAAGTCATGTCATGTGTGTCAGTTTCCTCCTATCGAGTCCTGAGGGTATTCGTACCCGAAAACTATAGTTGTGTGCCTAGAGCGATGTCATGTTTCACGATATCCGAACTCAAGCTATGATTCCATAGACTTCAGTCAGTCATGTGACTCAGGAAAACCTCATGATCTCAGTCAGTTGTCAGATATCAGTAATATTCCTCCAGTCAATGGAATTCAGTAAGACTAAGTCATGTATAGTCAGTTATTCATGTCCAGTCCCTCCAGATGGGAGTAGAGGTTAGCACCGAGTGAACCCAAGGATGGGAACTCACCCGCCAGTTCAGGGTGTGATTCTTAGAAGCAGTCCTTGTGTTCCAGAACTACGTAGCCAGTGTAGGTTGAGACATCTTAACCCGTCAGATTAGGGTTGATGAGGTGGTTTAACCTGTCAGTTTAGGGTTCCCACTGTTCTCATTGAGTACCTGCTAGATAAGGGTCACTCACAAGTTGTCCTTACCCGTGGCACGGTATTGACACCCCTCTAGTCGGGGCAGAGATTGGACCCCATCTTAGCCATAACGGCATACATGGGGCATGTTGGTTAAACACGACCTCCCATAGTTTCAGTATCAGTCTCAGTAAAAGAACTCAGGGCGTTCTTCAGATTTCAGTAAATACAGGACTGTCAGATATAGTTGTCCATGTTATTAGTTTTTAGTATCAGTCATGACAGTTATCAGTAAACCATGTATTAGCTTACAGGTCATGCTATCACGTATTCACGGTCCCAGTTTCTATATATGTGTGTTTGCACTCCCACGTTCATATTAGTCAGTCAGTGTTGTTCATGCATGAAACCCTTTATGTTCAGCCTACCTTCCTCGTATACTCAGTACTCCAGTTGTACTGACGCATTTGTGATATGGTGCTTTCTTTTTATGTTACACCATAGGTTCCGAGACACGAGCTCCAGCCCAGCAGTAGCGGTAGCATTCAATTCGCAGAGACATAATGAGTCTTCATTAATTCGAGGATAATATGATTTGATACATTTATTTATTTCTTCAGTTCAGTTTTACGGAGTTAGTTGGAGACATGTTCCTTCAACTCTTTATTCAGATAGTTTAGAGGCTTTCAGATTTATGTTCAGATTTACATTCAGACTTAGCCTTCAGATTGAGTTATTTTGGGTATTTTCACCCACATGGTTTTATTCAGTTGAACCTTATGGCCTTACAGTTTTACGTATTCCACATTATTATGTCATAATTTGCAGTATACAAGTACAGATATTAGTCATGGGTTAGCTTGTCATCCCTCGGGGTCATGAGCACCGTGTAGCATTCCAGTTCAGCAAATCAGGGCGTTAAAAACTTGGTATCAGAGCCTAAGGTTCAATAGAGCCCTAGGAAGTCTGAAAGCCGCATCTAGTAGAGTATTGTACATGGGTGTGTTGCGCGCCACATTTATGTACAAGAGGATATAAGATGTTTTAGGAACAGTCCCCTTTCTTCAGTATTCATGTCATGCTAGTGAGAATAATCACAAGTTAAACTCTCAGTCTAATCCATTTTTCTCTTATTCCAGACCATGGCCCCAAAGAGAAGATACCAGCCAGCTCCTCATCCCGAAGATCCTTTGGGCGAACATGTTTCCCATGCGGAGTTTAGAGCTGCATTTACCACACTTTGTCAGTCCGTTGCTACACAGAATGGACGGCCACCAGTCATTCCGGCCAATCCAGTGGCCAATCCCAAAGCAGTTAGGGTTCGGGACTTCACCCGGATGAACCCTCCATCTTTCCATAGGTCTAAGTCTGATAAGGACCCTCAGGAGTTCATTGACCAAGTCTAGAAGGTCATTGACATCATGGGTGTTACTTCTATTGAGAGTGTCGAGTTAGCCGTCTACCAGTTACAGGATGTTGCTCATGATTGGTACAAATAGTGGAAGTCTGAGAGGTTAGATGATGCAGGCCCTATCGAGTGGAAGGAATTTGTCACGGCCTTCTTAGACAGATGCTTTCCCCAAGAGCTGAGGGAAGCCAAAGTTCTTAAGTTCATCAACCTCAGGTAGGGGAATATGACGGTTAGGGAGTATTCTCTCAGATTTACTCAGCTAGCCATGTATTCTCCTCATATGGTTGCAGACAATAGGGCAAAGATGAGCAAGTTCGTGTCAGGGGTCAATGATAGCGTGGTAAATGAGTGTAGGTTTGCGATGCTGATCGGTGATATGACCTTAGCCAGAATCATAACTCATGCCCAACAAGTAGAAGAGCAAAAGTTTAAGACTAGGGAGAGGCAGAACAAGAGAGCAAGGTCAGGTAACTTCAACTTTGCTCACCCCAAATCAGATGGAGAAAACCGTTCACAGTTTCTCTCTAAGTCAGCCGTTTCATCCCCTTTCTGTGCCAGCGCTCCAGTGCCAAAGTTCAGAGACGGCAACAGAGATAAAGTGCTAGGCTCTAAGTCTCAGGAAAATATTAGCAGTGCCCAAACGAATCCCCTTTGTCAGACTTGTGGTAAGAACCACAAGGGCATTTGCAGAGCCGGTAGTGATGTCTATTTTGGTTGTGGCAAGCCAGACCACAGGATTAGGGAGTGTCCGTAGTCAAGTCTTCAGGGTCAGCAAAATCATTCTGCAGCTCAGTCCGGTCGCCCGAACCAACAGGGTGCTATTTCCAGTGCTACCAGTGGGCAACGCCCAAACAGACTCTATGCTTTTCAATCCCAGCAGGATCAGGAAAATTCTCCTGATGTCGTTACTGGTACGTTATAGATTTTCCATGTTCATATTTATGCTTTTCTAGACCCAGGTGCATCATTGTCTTTTGTTACTCCATATATAGAAGGCGATTTCGGAATCAGTCCCAAAATTCTAGTAGAGCCCCTTTCAGTCTCTACCCCAGTGGGTAAAACCATCATAGCCCGGCGGGTATACAGGAACTTCCCGGTTATGATATCTCAGAAATCCACGTCAGCAGATTTAGTTGAGTTAGAGATGACTGATTTTGATGTCATTCTCGGCATGGATTGGCTTCATTCCTGCTATGCCACAGTCGACTGCAGAAACAGGATAGTTCAGTTTCAGTTCCCGAATGAGCCCGTCCTAGAGTGGAAGGGTAGCATTTCAGCGTTTAGGGGTCAACTTGTTTCCTACCTTCGGGCAAGAAAAATGATTTCTAAGGGGTGTGTGTATCATCTCGTGCATGTTAAAGATTCCAGTTTTGAATCTCCCAATCTCGAAACAGTCCCTGTTGTTAATGAATACTCAAATGTCTTTCCCGAAGATCTTCCAAGCATTCCTCCCGAAAGGGAAATATACTTCGGTATAGACCTCCTTCCGGATACTTAACCTATTTCTATTCCGCCATACAAAATGGCACCAGCAGAACTCAAGGAACTGAAAGATCAGTTGAAGGATCTCTTAGATAAGGGATTCATCAGACCCAGTGTTTCCCCATGGGGTGCGCCAGTATTATTCATACGCAAGAAAGACAGTTCTCTCAGGATGTGTATTGATTATCGTCAACTCAACAAGGTCACGGTCAAGAACAGATATCCTCTTCCCAGGATTGATGATTTATTCGAACAACTTCGGGGTGCCAGTTACTTCTCCAAGATAGACCTCAGATCAGGCTATTATCATCTCAGAGTTAGAGAATGTGATATTCTAAAGACAGTTTTCCGTACTCGGTATGGTCACTTCGAATTTTTAGTCATGTCATTTGGTCTTACCAATGCCCCTGCAGCTTTCATGGATTTGATGAACCGTGTGTTCAAGCACTACTTGGACATGTTTGTCATAGTCTTTATAGATGATATTCTGGTCTATTCTCGCACAGAGCGTGATCATGCAGACCATCTCAGGATTGTCCTTCAGACTCTCAGGGATCACCAGTTATTCGCTAAGTTCAGCAAGTGTGAATTTTGGCTAAGATCAGTAGCATTCCTTGGCCATATTGTTTCCGGTGATGGAATTAGAGTAGATCCTCAGAAAACCGAGGCAGTAAGAAACTGGCCCAGACCCGTATCTCCATCAGATATCAGGAGTTTCTTGGGTTTGGTTGGCTATTACAGGCGGTTTGTCGAGGGATTTTCTTCTATTACATCTCCCATGTCCAGATTAACTCAGAAAAAGATTTAGTTTCAGTGGTCAAATTCATGCGAGAAGAGTTTTCAAGAGTTGAAGACTCGACTCACCTCAGCTCCAGTTCTAGCTCTTCCAGATGGTTCAGACGGTTTTGTAGTCTATTGTGATGCATCCAGAGTGGGTTTAGGTTGTGTCCTCATGCAGCATGGTAAGGTCATAGCCTACGCCTCCAGACAGTTAAAGCCACATGAGAAGAATTATCCTACTCATGATCTTGAGTTAGCAGCGGTAGTTTTTGCCTTGAAGATTTGGAGACATTATCTCTATGGAGTTCATGTAGATGTCTTCACAGACCATAAAAGCCTCCAGTATGTATTTTCCCATAAAGATCTCAATCTTCGTCAGAGAAGGTGGTTAGAGCTCTTGAAGGATTACGACATAAGTTTTCTTTATCATCCGGGCAAGGCTAATGTTGTGGCCGACACTCTCAGTAGACTCTCCATGGGTAGTATTTCTCATGTTGAGGGTAGCATTCCAGTCGCAGAGACATAGTGAGTCCTCATTGATTCGAGGACAATATGATTTGATACATTTATTTATTTCTTCAGTTCAGTTTTACGGAGTTAGTTGGAGACACGTTCCTTCAACTCCTTATTCAGATAGTTTAGAGGCTTTCAGATTTATGTTCAAATTTACGTTCAGACTTAGCCTTCAGATTGAGTTGTTTTGGGTATTTTCACCCACATGGTTTTATTCAGTTGAACCTTATGGCCTTACAGTTTTACGTATTCCGCATTATTATGTCATAATTTGCAGTATACAAGTACAGATATCAGTAATGGGTTAGCTTGTGGTCCCTCGGGGTCATGAGCATCATGTAGCATTCCGGTTCATCAAATCGGGGCGTTACAAGAAGGTATATGGGAAGCTAGGTGATTTGAATATCAAGAATGTAACAAAGAAGTCCCTGAAAGAAAAATTTCAACTCCTTTTTGACCTGGTGAACAAAGTTATTTATCTCAGAATTGGGAAATGTGTAATAGTGACAGGCCCCAACCTGTTCCTTATGAAAGCTTTGTCTAAGTTTAAGTGTGTAAACCTTCCTTCTATTATAATTGAACACATGCATAAGGTCATGACAGCCAAGTATAGCAAACACGGCTTAGCTTATGGATTTTGGCTAAATAGGGTATTTGCATACATTGAGTTTTAATTTGGGTGTGGAATGATGGCTTAGTAAAATAAATGTTCACAGTGTCTATATTGGAGTACAATGAGTGCATTTTCCATAAAAAGGGGTGTCAATTCGAAGTCAGTGGTAGCTAATCTGATCGAAGTTCAAACTAGGTTGATCGGGAAGTTGGAAGAAATGATCTTTCTTGTAGCACAAAAGAATATTGAAATTGTCGCATTCAAAGTTGGTACTCTGAAGGATTGAGATGAGGGGACTGGTGGTAATGAGGATCTCAAGACTGGGAATGATATGTTGTGTGCCAGGGTCAAGCATTTGGAAGTCAAAGTTTTGCATGTAACTCAACAACTATTGAAGAATCATGCAACAGAGATTCAAAAAATCACCCTTCTACTCCATCAGTTATCCAATTCTCAGTTTGATTCTTTTACTTGATATTGGTCCAACCCAGTCCCTATCCAGCCCTGACTTTATTAAGCCCCGTTGTTTCAATTTTCTTGTCTTGTTTCTCATTAAGTCTTGTTTATTTATAATCTTCTGTAATGGTTTTCCCCACACTTGGTTTTAGACTGTTGTTGTTATGAATAATGTATGATGCTAACTTGGATGATCAATAAATATATGTGTTTTGTTGCTATTATTTTTTCCCTCTTTCTTATTTTACTTCGCCATGTCAGCGTAGCCTCAATTATCATGCGTTAATATGCATGCTTATTTTATCTTGATTTACTGTTTTATCTCTTTGATGGTGCTAAAAGGGAGAGATGAGAATAGTGTGTCTATGTTAGGTGTGTGTATGTTGGGGACCAGGTCGTTATACACAGGGGGAATGTGTATGTATCATTGACAGGGGAAAGTTATGGGGTCTTGGTATCAGTGACAAGGGGAAGTTCTGAAGACTGTGATGGCTTTCTTGTAGCAGATATTGTGAGAAGTTGAGTATAGGTTTGTCATCATCAAAAAGAGGGAAATTATTAAGTCCTTAATTTTGATGATTGACAAACTATAAATTTGGGACATGGTTCATCAGAAGCCCTTGATGACAAAACTGCAACTACTCAGGGACCAGGTTGATCGCGCTCACATCACATTCACTTGATCAGCATTACAATTGAAAAAGTACCAATTTGGTTGTGAGTTGGTGGCAAGGCTACAACACCTTTTTGCCTCAACCAATCAAAGGCGTCCTAGGTTTTCTTGTCTCTTATTTATACTACATGTTACAATAAGAAATCCTAATCTCCCATATTCAAACAATATGAAATCTCTTGAAGCTATCAGATTCAAAGCGTCACTTGCAACAGAAACTGCTTAACCGTCTTTTGTGTCTCAAGCTCTTATTGTATTTGAGTCTTTGCTTTGTGTTTGTAATTGTTGCCTACTTCTCCTGTTCATTAATAGTAGGTGAATTCTCAATAATTTGTTGTAGTTGAAAGTGTCATCTAGAGTTAGTTGACATAAAAGCTAGAGTTAGGTCGGGTCTGTTGGTGCAATAGAGTTATTGCTTTGAAGTTTCTTGTAATAGAGTTATTACAAGGATTTAGGATTAAGAGTTTAATCCTTGTTATTGTCGGAGTCCGTAATCATGTTTGACTTTGAAGTTAGTAGAGCTGTAGAAAATCTTGAAGGCAGATCATGGTTTTTACTTCCCTTGAGCAAAGAGGTTTCCACGTAAAACTTGTTGTGTTATACAGGGGCGGACCCACATAGGTTCAAGTGGGTTCATATGAAACCACTTCGTCGAAAAATTATACTATATTTATACGTATATATAAGTAGTTTTTACCAATTTAAAAGGTATATATTATATATTGAACCCATTGTAAATAAAAGGACTTGCTAGCCCAGCGGTAGTGGGCTTGATTGTTAACACATACATCTCATGTTTGAGCCCCAGTAGGGGTGTTTTTTTTTAAATTATTTTATGCAGCAGCCAGTTTAAGCAACTTTGAACCCACGGTAAAAAATCTGGGTTCGCCAATGGTGTTATAGGTTCCTTTACCTGGTTGTTCCTTTTAGTTCTTTGCTGCATACGTTAGTTTGGCACCTGATCCCAAATTCAGTGGGTGCTTCGTGTAATCTTCACTCTGTGTTAACTCTTTCTTTATCAACAACACATTACCCATTTCTTCATCTGTTGGGAGCTTTGGAAACAGAGTTGTTTATGAAAATATGGCAATCAAATGAAACAACAGATGGGGAACATGCAATACCAAGAGATTTGGACAATTAAAGCAACTTTGAGCAAGATATATCCTCTCATCAAGGAGCTTAACCATTAGCTTGATATTTGCAATTTAGATGAGAAACTTTATCAACAAATAGCGGCAAGTAACAGGTGGGAGAGCCCCCCGCCCCCCTGGAAGATTGAAAATGAACACTGATTGAAGCTATCTCATAGAGAGTGCCAATACAGGAATAAGAGGCGTTTTGAGATACCATCATGGAGACTTGTTCATGGCTTTTTCGATCTCTGTACAATGTCATAGTTACAATAGTGCAGAAGCCCTGGCAACAGAGTTTAGAGTGTAATAGCCTGCAAACCACACAGACGATATAAACCGGACTATGCAAGCCTTGAGGGGGGGTCAATGTCGGATCATCCGTATGGATAACCACCCTTCAAACTAACTGAGTCATCCTGCATGAAATTTATGAAATCAAGAGAAGTTTATTATGTTCTTCCAATATTACACCTGCCATTAGATGGTTATATAAAGTGTATAACACTCAAATTTATATTTTCAAAACATAATTAATAAGACTAGTTTTGTAAAATAAGTTCATAATAAATATTTTAAAGGAAGTGTCAAGTTAACAATGTCAATTAAAATGGAATGAATAAAGTATATCTCCTTGTTTCTATCAATCGAAATATTGTGGTGGTCTTCTAATACGTTACTATAATTAACATGACAAGATGCGTCCTTTAATTTTCTCTTTGATAAGTTGTGGCTTTGTGCCAATTAGTGCATGATGTAAGAGAGCATCATTTTTCTACCATGAGGCAGTAAATTCCATTTAGAGCGTGTTATTAATTAGAGTGTTGTCTACTATACAGTGGCGGACCTAGCTTTTTTAGGTTGTGGGTGCTCAAAAAAAAATTACTAAACAATGCAGCTACAAGGATTCGATCCCAGGATGGGAGACATCAAAGTTATGTCTAAAGTCAGAGTAGCCAATCATGTTTTTGTTCTCTGGGTGTTTTTGTATATATTTTACCATTTTTTCACTGTTTCTTATATAATTATACCTCTTCTACGTCGAGTTTTGTGGGTGCTCGAGCACCCGAAAATTGCACGTCGGTCCGCCCATGCTACTATAGTTGTACAATTTATTAAGTTTTAGCACTTTTAGATTTTATCTGAAACGTGAACATGGAACTAATTACTTCAATCATGTATAGCATTTGTATAAGTGAAAATTAACTCAAATTGGAGTGAATAATAAGAGGAATGACACAAGAAGTAGCTAGTTCAATTAAGTAGCTACTGTATGCTATTTTCATATTATATATAGCTCATCAAAATTTTCCCTTAAAAGTTAGTGTAGATGGGGGTACTATACTATTAAATAATGGTAATGGCAAGCTGACAATAAATGGTTCAATCAAGAGATTTATTTAATTATCATAAATACTAGTAAATCATAATTATTTTAATATACATAATATATATGAGTTTTTTATGAAGAAATATATTTTGTATTGATTAATAATATGAGTATAATTTTGTTTTTTCCCTTAATTTCTCTTTGTTTATTATCTCTATAATTCGAGGGTTGAAGCATAGTGTGTTTCTCGAGTAGAATGATGTAAATTTTTTTAGAATTTATTTGATCTCTCTGAAAGAAAGATTATGTAGATCTTTTAAAAATATTTAATTGTCAAAAAAAATCTAACCACATTTTATTTTTTTATAATATCTCAAGCATTTATGCGATATGTATTCGAGATGATAAATTTTTGGTTCTTATTAACTGACTTAATATTTTATGAATTTTTATAGTATTTGAGTTCTTGAAGAATCTGATCAAATAAAGGTATGATGATTCTAGATGTTTTGGTGTTGAGCCTCCACTGGTTGGTAGGTCTAGATCTCTCACAAAGTTAGGAAAATGCAAGGTGAGTTTTTTCCAATATTTATTTGGTTGGTCAAAATTTTAAAAAATATTTTTTCAAAAAATAAATTTCATGAAAAAAATCATTCCTAGTGAAAATAGGAGAGTAACACATATAAGTATCATTCCACGTTAATTCTATCCTCCTCATCTTCTAACACACTTCATTTGCATCCTCTAGTCCTCATCTTCACCAACCCAAGTTAAAAGGAGGAAGAAAATTGGAACAATATCGATGAAAGAATTATTCAATATTGTTGTGTGCATAACAATGAACCTATAGTGTATTTATACAGAAAAAGGAGTCCTAATTGTCTCCTAATTACTAGCCTAATGACAGGGAAGATCCCTGATTTAAGGATTGCAAATTTAAGGGGATCAGATTCATGATTTTGTGATAATCAGTATCTGATTTTGTGACACTAATAAGGTAACGTTTAAATAAGGTAACGTCAATACCCTCCCTCAAACTTATGTTGTGTATCACAAAACATGAGTTTGGACAAAATATAATTGTGTCGACTTCTTGACATGACCTTAGTGAACAAATCAGCCAATTGATCTTTAAAGGATATATATATTAGATTAATGCTCCGATCTTCAACCAGTTCTCTGATGTAGTGACAATCTACGTCTATGTGCTTGGTATTTTCATGATGCACGGGGTTGGTTGCTATTCTGATTGCACTGGTGTTGTCTCCATGCAATATGGTTGATCTTTCCATTTTGAGGCCAAGTTCTGATAATAGCCTCCGTAGCTAAATGATTCCAGAGCACGCAGCTGACATACTTCTATACTCTGCTTCTGTGGATGACTTTGATGTTCGAGATTGTTTCTTTCACTTCCAAGAGATCATACACAATCCAAGCATCATGCACCAGCCTGTAGTGGATCATCTTGAATCAGGGCATCCTTCCCAATCCGTATCAGCGTATCCCACTATGTCCAGCGATGAAGATGATAGAAATAAGAGACTTTGATTCACTGTGCCTTTTATATATCTAATGACCCTGAGCAAAGCTGAGTAGTGAATCTTGTAGGACTTCATAACAAACTGGATTAACACCTGTACTATATAAGAGATATCAAGACGACTCATAATAAGGTATATAAGTGATCTAACTAGGCGTCTATACAGAGTTAGATCTCCAAAAAGCTCTCCTTCCTCTTTCTTGTATTTAGTATTCACTTTCATTGGAGTATGAACCTTCTTATGATCAGTTAGATTAACTGACTTAACAAGATTTTCTACATATTTTTGCTGACTCAATTTTATGCCTTCTACACCATAACTTACCTCCAAACCCAAAAAATATGTTAGTTTTCCAAGGTTCTTCATTTTGAAAGAGGAGTGTAATAAGTTTTTCAAATAAGAGATTCCAACCTCATCGTTCCCTATAATAATCATATCATCTACATAAATATGGAGAATAGTAATACCTGAGACAGACTGACATAGGAATAATGAATAATCTGAGCTACTCTGAGAAAAATCAGCACAAAGGATTGTAGTTCAAAATTTTTCAAACCATGAGCAATGAGCCTGCTTTAATCCATAAAGAGATTTCTTAAGACAAAACCCCTGATTTGGACTAGAATATTTGTAACATGGTGGTGGATTCATGTAGATCACTTCTTGCAAGTCTCCATGTAAGAACACATTCTTGACGTCTAGTTGGTGTAACTTCCAACTGCTTAGTGATGCTAAAGCAAGCAATATACGTATTGTCGTCATCTTGGCTACTAGAGCAAAGGTTTCTTCGTAGTCGATTCCATACTTCTGCTTGTACCCTTGAGCTACCAATCTTGCCTTTTATCGATCTAGGGATCCATCATCTTTCATCTGGACTGAGTACACCCATCTACTTCTAATAATTATTGCGTTTATTGGTCTATCCACCATATTCTATGTATCATTATCCTCAAGGGTTGCTAGTTCTTCATTCATTGCATCTTCCCAACACTTCTGACCACTAGCCTGCATATAAACATTTGGCACAACTATAGAATTCAAGGTTGTTATGAAGGCATATGATCGACCATATTCACCAATAGAATATTCATATCGGGTTGAAGGAGAAGCATGACGAGATGAGCGTCTAATAGGGTCAATGATATTTTAAGGAGGTGGAGGTTGATTATTATGATTTAAATAAACATTATGACAGTCAGTTTGGTGAGGTAAAGAATTAGTGTTCATTGAAGTAATATCATTATATAAAAAGGATCTAAGTCATAAGTAGTACCTGTTGTGGCAGAAGACAAGTTTAGCGATGGACCAGCGGCTAGGTTGTTATGGCAAGCAGAATCATGAGTCGTGAATTCTTCCAAAAAGGATATAGTAGACAATTGTGAGTCTTTACTAGTATAAGTAAAAAAAAAATTCAAAAAAGATAATATGTCTAGATATTCTCAATAAGCGACGTGTTGAATCATAACACAAGTACCCTTTTTGGATATCATTGTACCCCAAAAAAGTACATTTAACATCTTTTGAGGATAATTTATGGCGTTCATGGTCTAAAAGAAGAACGAAACATACACAACCAAATACTTTAAGGTGTGAATAGGGCAATTTTTTAAAATGGACAAAATAAGGGCAATTTTGTTTGATAATAGACAATGATTGTCTATTCATAAGATAAATGGACATTTGGATTGCTTCAACCCAAAATGTTTTTGAAACATTTGATGTATCAAGAAGAGCTAAGGCAGTTTCAACAACATGTCTATTCTTACGTTCCATCACACCATTTTGTTCCGGTGTATAGGGGCAAGAACGTTGGTGAATAATGCCTTTTTCTTGAAAGAAACTTGTGAGGTTTGAATTTACATACTCTCCTCCCGAATCTGAACGAAAAATCTTAATTTTTTTCTCAAATTGCGTTTCGATGAGGTTATAAAACTTTTTGACAATGTTTGGTACCTCAGATTTGTGTTTCAAAAAGAAAATTCATGTATAACGAGATGCTTGACCGATGAACAAGATAAAATACTTGTAACTCATACGAGATATAATTGGAGAAGGTCCCCAAACATCACTATAAATTAAATTAAATGGAGTAGAATAAGTAGTATTGCTTAATTGAAAAGGAAGTTTATGACTCTTTGATTTTACACAGCTCTCACAAGGTAATTTAGAGGGCAAAATTAGTGAGTCTTTACCCAATAAATTACAGTATTTCAACATGAAATTTAAATACGAATCATGTGGATGGCCTAAACGAAGATGCCATAAAGTCCACATTTTATTTGAAAACTCAATATCTTTATTTGAAGCTGAAAAAAAGAAATGATGAAATTTTGTGTTCGGAGATTGAAGAGGAAATAGCCTGCCAACCTTACGCCCCCTGGCCATCGTTTTTCCTGTCAATATGTTCTGAATAATACAATTATTAGAGGAAAAAATAATCAAACAATTTTGTTCTACAAGTTGTCCAACGGATAAAATATTCGCAGTAAGTTTCGGTACAGAAAGAACTTCTGAAAATGATTTAATGGAACCCATACCTGATGCAGATAAAACATGGTCATTTGCAGTAACAATTTCATGTGTGGAACTTGTTTTAGATAGATAAGAAAAAAGTTTTTGATTTTCTGTCATGTGGTTAGATGCAGCAGAATCAATATGTCATACCATTGAATTCGAAATCTTATTCTTACCGGGATATGTAGCTGTCAGAGCTGTAGAGATTGCATTAAGGAGAGCAGCTGCCAATGAATCTTGTATCATCTTATAAATGTCGTTGTGATCAAATAATTGTGGTGCATTTTGTGTTTTTGGAGTGTGTTGTGTACCCACATTCCTTGTCGTCGCATGAAAGGCTTTATGAGGAGTTGAGCGTTTTACTGAACCAGATTTCTTACGGCATTCCAGAATAATGTGGCCATCCTTCTTACAATAATTACAATAATTTCGCTTCTTGCAATGGGAAATGATATGCTTTGTTTCTTTGCAATGATAGCATTGAACTGGTTTGTTAGAGTTGCCCGTGGAAGAACTTCTGTATGCAGCCATGACAGTGTCCACAAAAAGAAAATTTTCCATAGAGGCTTAAGAACGTAACCGAGTTTCTTCTCGAAGTACTTCAAAAACAACCACATCTAAAGCTGGTAGTTTTTCTCTATTGAGAATGCTGGCACGTAAAGGCTCGAATTCAGACCTGAGTTTCATAAGGAATTGGACAGTCCTTATCCTCTTCGTAGTAGTCATGAAGTCCTTTAGTCCAGCGGCACTAATTGAGGCAGCAAAATATTGATCTTGCTCTGCCCATAATCTGAGTAGTCCCGAATAGAAGCACCAAACACTTTTCTCACCTTATGTCGATTCTGCGAGTAGCCTTTCTAATTCAAATTCTCTAGCCAAATTTTGTTGGTTACCGAGAGTACGTAGATGACTCCACATTTCAAATATTTTCTCAAAAGATGTCAGTTCCATAGCTACATCAGCAGAAACGAAATTAACAAGTCATATTATGATTTTACCGTTATTAGCTTCCCAAACTTTTTTTTCTTTGTCTTCTGTAGGTATAGCCTTTGAGCCATCTAGAATACCAGGGATTCCTTTGCCTCTAATGAAAGCCCTGAAATGAAACTTCCAGATTGAAAAGTTATGTCCGTCGAATTTGGTTGACAAGATATCTCGTGAATCTATTCTAATTGAAGAAAAAAATTGGAGTCGGAGGGAATCAACAAACAGATCCAAAGATTACAACCAGAGTAACAGATGCGGATAAAGAATCCGAGCCCAAGATGAATCAAACAGATTTTTTGGAATAAAAAACTGAATATTCAGATCTCAGAGAGAGGGAAAAAAATAAGGCTCTTGATACCAAGTTAAAAGGAGGAAGAAAACTGGAACAATATAGATGAAAGAATTATTCAATATTGTTGTGTGCATAACACTGAACCTACAATGTATTTATACAGAGAAAGGAGTCTTAATTGTCTCCTAATTACTAGCCTAATGACAGGGGAGATCCCTGATTTAAGGATTGCAGATTTAAGGGCATCAGATTCATGATTTTGTGATAATCAGTATCTGATTTTGTGACACTAAATAAGGTAACGTCCAAATAAAGTAACGTTTAAATAAGGTAACGTCAATAACCCACACCTCTACCTTCCACCTCACCTCTCGTCATATTTGTCTATATTATATACAAATATTTGTTGATAATTATTTTTTGCACATAACACAAAAAATAAGTAAGTTTGTTTAGTAAAAGAAAAACTTATTTTCTTCTATTCGACATGTAAATAATAAATACTACATTAAAAGTATGTATATATAATCTAGCTAGACAAAAACTATAGGAGGTAGAGATGGGGTGGTGGGGATGAGACTATAAGGGTGTGGAGGTGAACAGGAGATGTGGCGGAGGCTAAAGAGGAGACAATCAATATTGTGAAATGCAATTTGTTAAACTTATTTTCGCTATTTTCATCGAAAAGTTATTTTTATCATTTTGTAAGAAACTTATTTTCGTAAAAAGAATATTTTCTATAAATTTTAACTAATTAAACATAAAAAATAAATATTTTTTAAAAAATACTTTCCCTTCATATCTAACACAACCTATATACGCCGAATATACAATAAGTACAAAAGTTATTTTTCTGGAAAACATTTTCGTTCTTACCAAACTCTCCCCTAATCTCATATTTTATTCGAGAAGTAATTAAGGACATTAAATAACTTGATTTAATTTTCACTTTTATATAGCCTGACTAAGACCCACTTGACACTAGCTCACATATCACTACCACAAACCTACCTAATTATCTCATACTTTATTCCAGGAGTGAGCACATTAAATAACTTGATTTAATTTTCACTTTTCAATATCCTACCTAACTAATTATAATAATCGCACGTAACACTAGTTCATTTTCCCTCTATAAATAGTGTACGTTCAGTAATAAGATTTCCCATGCACAGCTATTTGGAGTACTTAGTTTCCAAATGGCAATGCTTCATGTTCAAAAAAATTTTCCCCTTAATATTACTACAAGGGTACCAACAACTGAGTTGTTCTCTAAAAATGGTCATTTCCCTAGCAAATTTTATTCATACCCAAAGAATGAGATAATTAGATCAAAGAAAACCAATCACTTAACTTTAGGAATTGATCATGTCATTGACCCTTCTTCTTGTTCTTCCTCTTGTATTAAAGCATTGGGTGATCATCAAGGAGATGTTTTAGCGAATAATGAAATAGGGATTATTGAGTTTTTTGAAGACAAAAATATTCTTGTCACTGGTGCTACAGGATTTCTTGCAAAAGGTAATTTCATTAATCAACATTTGCAATAAGCTTTACACATTAAGGGTGCATGTGTTCAGTAGGAAGGAAAATGCTTTCTAGAAAAATAATCAAGTGAGTTTTTAACTTATTTTCTTGTGTTCAATATATAAGTAAATATTATTCTAAAACATTTGTATATAATCGAGACAAATATATGAGATACAGGGGATGGGCGTTATGGAGGCGCGAAGTGAGATGTGTTGAAGGGTGGAGAGGACAAAGCTAATACGAGATACAAAATCAAAAAATGAACCTGTTAACTAGAATAAACTTTTATTTACTTAATAATATTCTCAACTTTTCTGACAAAACAATTCTTTTGCAGTTCTAATTGAGAAGATGCTAAGAACAACACCAAAGATAAACAAGATTTACCTTCTTATAAGATCAAAGGATAAGGAAGCTGCATTTGACAGATTAACAAGTGAAGTATGTTAATTATTTATGAATGCCTTTCTTCCCTTCCATTTATAGTTTTCATTATAAATAAATTTAAGTTCCAAATTAATTAAGTCACTAATCATGCATGCATGCATTTTTTTCATCAGATAATAGAATCAAAATTATTCAAATGCCTGAAAGAGATGCATGGAGAATCTTATGAGTTATTCATAAAAAGTAAATTGGTTCCTATAGTTGGAAATATTCATGAGCCAAATCTTGGTATGGATAGTATTACTGCTCACCAAATTGCTCAAGAAATTGATTTGATTGTTGACTCTGCAGCAAACACCACATTTGACTTGAGGTTAACTCTCTTTATATTTTATTCTTTTTTTATAATGGTTGGTGACGATATCAGATTGATTTTTTAATGCGTTGATTAGTTGATATCATATTAAAGTGCGTGATCATTTCATCTAAAAGTTATTTAAGAGAGCAACACTTTTTATTGATTTAATTAATCATTCTCAACAATGTCTAGGTATGACTTAGCTCTTGAAGCTAATGTGAATGGTCCGTATCAACTCATGTTGTTTGCCAAGAAATGCAAGAACTTGAAACTCCTCATCCATTATTCGACCGGTATGCATTTGAATATTCATTGATAGAGAACAACAAATGTGTTTCTTTTGACACAGTCAGACTTCTTTATAAAACGATATTGTCATGTAGAGGTTTGACTTTATATACATTTTACAAAAATGAATTTAATTACTAATACAACTTTTTTTTCAAAATTAAAGCGTATGCTAATGGCGAAAAAGAAGGTCTAATACATGAGAAGCCTTTCACCATGGGAGAGAGTATAACAAAGGAAAGGGTCACATCACATTCTCCATCTACTAAGTTTCCATCCCTCAATGTTGCCAATGAATTGGACTTTGTTTCAATGTTGAACAAGGCTATTGAAAATAATGACACCTTCAACAAAATCATGAAAGACTTGGGATCTGAGAGGTACTACTTCTTATGAATATCAATTAAGTATCGTAAGTAAATTGCTTCCGGTTGTTCAATCATTTTATCACTAAAGTCATTCTTAATTATACTATTATGATTGTTAATACAATACAATAGGCAAAGTTTTATGGATGGCAAGATATATATTATGATTTAATGCTATTATTTTGATTGTTAATACACAGTTTGTAATTGTTGATAATGAGTGAGGAACATCCATCTTGCTGCTAAATATGATGGATTGAACTTTTAACTCATTAGATACTTTTTATGAATGCACGTCAATTAAGTATTGTAAGTAAATTGAATTCAGACGATGTTCAATTATTTGATAACTAAAGTCACTCTTAATAGGGCAAAGTTATATGGATGGCAAGATACATACTCATTCACAAAGGCCATTGGTGAGATGGTAATTGACAACATGAGGGAGGACATACCAATAGTCATTATTCGTCCCTCAATAATAACTAGTACTTATGAAGAACCTTTTCCAGGATGGATACAAGGATTCAGGTTTCATAATTATTGTATTCTACTTTAATTTTCTTTTATTTTGTTCATAAGTTATTTTTAAATAATGTATCTAGTTTCTTATGTTCTTCTATTTTATAGGGTAATCGACCCCCTACTTATTTTCCATGGGAAAGGGGAATATACATGCTGTTTTGGTGATCCAAGTAGTCTTGTTGATGTGGTTGGTATCCCTTTTCAATATATTTTAGCTTTAAGGGTCAAATATGATAAATTAATTCTAATGGAGATCTTTTGATCTTACATAATTATCCCTTTCACTACTAAACAATTACTAGTTTTCCATTAAAATTTTCCATTGGGTAAATGTTGAGTGGTTACTTCGAAAGATAGTTTGATTCAATCAGCGAGAAAAAGAAAAAAACAGTGATGTTTCACTTGAAAAAAAAATTAGAAAGTTTTGAATATTTCAATAAGAATCTGTTTTTCACATGCAATTTTCTAGTGAGCTGATATGATAAAAAAATCATATTTCGTGTAACACAAATTTTTCAGTGATTTGAGATGGGAAAACCCTCTATTTCAGTAGTGGTATGATTGTAAAAATGTATATAAATTTATCCTGGTCTAGTCTAATATTGAATCAACTTATAATCATGAAATCAACTCAATTATCACGTTTTAAATTCATATTACTAATTCCTCTATTCCAGTTAAAGTGATTTTGAAATAAAAAAAATAGACCATAAAAGCTAAAAATAGCTATCATGGCATAAAAAAAATTCATTATCTAACAACTTGTTCACTTGGTTTAATTAGGTTCCGGTTGATGTGGTTGTAAATACTACAATGGCTGCTATTGCCAAACATGGAGACTTGCAAATTCCAGAGCTAAATGTCTATCATGCAACATCATCATATATGAATCCTTTATCACTATCACAGCTTTTCAACTATTCCTATGAATTTTTCAGTTCTTCTCCTTCTGTTAACTCAAAAGGAGATCAAATAAAGATTAAGAAGATGATATTTTTTGACAATATGTCAGACTTCACGAATTATATTTTGGAGAAACTTCTCAAGGAACAAGAAGTGCATGATTTAAAGATGCAAATGCGTATTAAAAGAAAGGTGAAATATTTTGAGAATTTTAGCAAGATTTATGAACCATATACGTTCTACAAAGGCAGGTATGACACTTAATTCTTCTCAATACTTTGCTTACTTATCGTTATATTATTGTTTTCAAACATATAAAGGTGTCCTTATTGAAATTGCTACAATAAAAATAGTGTTATATATAAATAAAGCAGAACGAGAAACCCTTATGTAATTTTTTTTTATGACATGAAAAGTCTATCACTAATTAGCTTTTGCCAAGGGTGGAGTTAGGCAATTTCTGACATAAGATAATTTAACTAAAAATTACATTAATTGAATATGGTTAAAATTGTCTTTATGTATGTATATATAATAAATATTGAACCCCTTCAGCTTATTCATGTGTTTACTTCTTCATATTTTGAATCCCCTTAGTGCAAATTCTAACTTTATCACCACTCAGCACCATGAAAAACACATTCACAATATCTTAAGCATTTTCGCTATCTTCATTAAGATTGCATACATTTCACATTGGATGATGACATTTTCCCCTTAAATCTAGGACTAGACATTATGCTTGATATTGAGTAAATTACCTTGTGCATAATTGTCTTTTTCTTCTTTTTTTCAATCACTTTTTCTTTGAATTGTTGTTTTGCAAGGTTTCACAATGGCAACATGAGAAAATTAATGGAAGATCTGTCTGAAGAAGAGAGAAAAAACTTTGATATTGATGTGTCAAAGATAAATTGGAGAGATTACTTTGCAGGAGTTCACATTCTTGGAGTGAAAGAACATGTATTTAATAGAAGGTCAGCAGTACATTGCTAAGGATATATTGGGAAATTAATAACACTTCCTTTGTCACAAATTTTGCTTCCTCTATTTTGTAAGGGAAAATAAATTTAAAAAAATTGAATTCAGAGTCATGTGGGGTCTGAAAAGTTTATAAAAAAAAAAAAAAAAAAACTATGACGCTTCTCTCTAGAAAAAATACGCCTCCTTCATGTTAACAAGAAGAAAGAGAACTCTCAAAAACTCTCTGTGAAGATTTTCGAAGAGAACGTCTCCTGGGTAACATGTGGAATTATCTTTTGCAACTGAATGATCATAAATTGTGATTTTATATGATGTAGTTTATCTTTGTAAGCTATTATTATAATATTTCAATAGTAAAACCTACGTAATGATCCTTTTACAAGCTATGTATTTGATTTATTGGAATTCATTTCATGGAATTGTATTGCAAGTCGACTTTGAAGGTGGTTAGTTTTGTATAGTTTTGAGTTGGCCATGCGTTTGCCCAACTAAGGGCTTTTGTTCTAAATGTATTTTTTGGGGCAAACAACACAAATCGCAATAGTTTGAAACTTAATTGCAGAAAATTCCGATATTTTATATAATTACTGAAAATTTTGATTTTGGATTTGTTGAGACACATAATTAGCTCCCAATACATCCAACGAAGATATATCTTTTTCTTTGTAAAGATACATAATTAGCTCACGATACATTTTTTCGATTTGGGGTCTGTCAAGATACATAATACATCCAATGAAACTACATAATTAGCTCATGATAAATTTTTTTGATTTTGAGTGTGACGAGATATATAATTAGCTCTTGCTACATTCACTGAAGATACATAATTAGTTGAAATTTTTGTAATTACTTTGTAAGGATTGAGATTTATGTAAATATGATAAGTTAAGGTGTATGTTTATGTTATTTTTTCCATTTAAGCGTAAATTATTCAAATGTCCATGGGATTAAATTTCTGAACCCAATATTTTTTAAATTTAATATAGCAAGCTGGACAAAGTTGTTTCCAAAAATGGTCAATCGGTCAATTTGTCTATATCTATAATCTATAATCTATAATCTACAATCTATAATCTATAATCTATATCTATATCTATATCTATAATATATAATATATTAAAAGTGTGAAGACCTTAGAAAAGTGATTTAAACTTTTTTTTCATTCATTAAAACACTCCGCAATAGACAAAATCATCTTTTCACTTTTTTTTTTCAAATAATTATCATTACATTATAATTCAAATATTTAGGATTCACAAAAGAAAAAAGAAGAATCCAATAACTAAGAGGAATTAAATGTAATGTGTGAATTTTTTTGCTAGGAGTCCTATGCAACTTTTTAGGGAAAAAAATTATACATGAAAAGGAAAAAAAATTTAAGAACCAAAATTTAGAGTTAAAAAAATGCATGGAAAAGAAAAGCTACCCAAATTTTTAATGGAAAAAATTTAGGAAACAAATTTAGTTTTTTTTTTTTTTAAAAAAATATGCATGGAAAAAAAATATTTTATTTAGGTAAGAAATCATAATATTTAACACTTCTAAATTAATTTAAATTTTACCTTGTATAAAAAAATGTCTACAATTCTATTTAAGTAGTTATTTGATCAAATTTTATTAGAAAAATATGTGTAATTCTTCTACTTCTATATTTTCTTCTTATTTTTATTTTGATTTGGATTGATGACTAATTAAAGCTTTCTTCGTGGATTCTTTAGGATTTTCTAGCCTTTTTCATTATTATGAATTTCCTTTTAATTTTTTGATTATATACAATTATTTTAATTGTGAATAAATCATGAGATTTGGCATATTCATTATGTTTATTAATGTACTTTGGTGGTACCAACATGGATTATGGTGTAGTGGATGTGGTTACTCCACCCATAACCAGAGGTCGAGGGCTCGACCCTGGGTATGGAGAAAACTCTGTTGGGAGCGCTGCTACCTTAGTGGATCCTGCAACGCGCGATCCGAATTAGTCGGGGCTCCAATGCGGGCACGGACATCGGATGGGAAACCAGAAAAAAGGGTACTTGGGTGGTTGTCTTTATTATCTTTTATACAGGCTTTAATGATTATCGCACATACAAAATACGATCAAACACTCTTTTAAAAAGTAATTTTAGTTTCTATCATCAATTTAAGTAACTTTCTCTAATAGATGATGTTTCGCAACTTGCAAGTATGTTTTCCCATTCAAATTAGTAGTTCAAAATTGGGACATACCTCTTTTCTACAATATGTTTTTTCATTTTTCTTTGTATATAATTCAAAGTTAGAGCCTATCGACGGATTCATTTATTTTAAAGTTAATTGACACTTTGTAATAATTTTTTTTATATACTTTTATTGATTGACTCGAGATGTACTTGTAGAACACATTTCTAGTATTTAAAAGTAAATATTTAATTACAGCACTAATGTTTACGGCTTAAATGTACCAAATCATTTACATTCATTGTTTATGAAAAGTAAATAACTATTGTTTGGTAACTAATACCTTTTTAAATATAAATAGTAAATATATGTAAATATGACTAATCATAATTATCCCTTTTATATAGTTAAATTTAATTATTTTTATTCTTGCATTAATTCAAAAACTGATAACTTTCTCTATTTTTTTGTATATTGAATTATTTTTATAATATTGACTTAATATTATTCTTTTTCAACAATTTATGTCACATCTCAAATTCTTTAGGCATTATAGGTCAATGTTTCATTCACAAAAATCTATAAATATTTAAATACTTATTATTTAAATATATTATCTAATGTTATTTATATTATTTTCTAAATTCATCTACACATTAATATATATATATAGAGAGAGAATGCATTTGTGTTTTTAATGTATGAAACGTTCTTTTTAGCATTAGATATTTTAAAAATTAAGGAGTCTTAAAATATACGATAAATATTATGGAGTTTTAAAATATATTATAAAAGAAAAATATAGGGTAAATGCAAATTAACCTAAAAATATAGGATTCTTAAGTTGATAAAATTGATATTGTAATACAATTGTGTTATAAATGTATGTATATTATAGTGAATGTCTATCAAGATATAATAAGATCTATCAAGATCTAGTTGATATCTATCAGGATTTGAAGTATTTGTCTTTTAGTCAGAAACTAGGAGTATTTTTCCCTATAAATAGAGGGTTTTTGTTCATTGTATTCTCAATCTTATAAACGCATCCTGAATCCATTAAGAGAAATAACAATTATTCTCTCTACTCTTCTTCTTTATTCTTTGTTGTTTTATAACACGTTATCAGCACGAGACTCTGCCAAACAAGGTGAGATAATAAATCTAAAGGTAAGGTTAGTAATTCCTTATGTTATTTGTCTTTTGCTACTAATGATATAATTATTGTTGGAATTGAGGAAAAATAATTGATTTGAAATCATGCATTTATGTTTTAAATTTACTCATCAAGAACAATATTATCAAAAGGGATGATAATATGTTGGGTTTAAGTCCCATCGATTTATGCCTAAGACGCCTTTATATGGGTAAGACGTTGAGTTTGAATCTCAATGCACTATATTGATGATATTATGATGGCTAAGGCAAAATAATGTATTTTTAATGAAAAGTCATGAAATATGTCCCATTGAATATGTTTCATTCCATGAAGTGAATGTGGTAGCAATATATGATAAGTCTGAAATATGACAACTTACTTCATTTTTGAAGTGTAATTCTTGAAGTGTATGTGATAGCAGTGCATAATATGTCTGAAAGAAGATAAGTGATTGAATGTACGAATATACGCATGGAGGGACAATATGATAATGATCATCAAAAGTGATGATATTTTCACACGCATATTATGATCATAAGATATGTTAGAGAAAAATTCTCTAGATCATATGTATGCCTCAATTTACTCTTGAAGCAGCAATATCATAAAAGAGGTTATAAGTTATCAATTTGATAGGCTTAAGACACGATTATATTTCATTCCTGGGAATGAGAATTTTAATTGTTATAAGCATAGATCCATTCCCTGGATGAATGTGATGATATTTAGTAAAGCTTATCAATACAAACGTGTACTTGATTGTGATGGTATCACAACTCACCTCCGAAAGAGGCAGAATAATTGAGAAGAGCTATTTTGAAATCTACTTCTAAAGTAGTAAATCTGAAATTTATTCATGCAATAGTAAATCTGAAATTTACTAAAGCAAAAAATACATGTCATGGTAAACTTGGAGTTTTCTAGTATAAAAGTTCATAAATTGACATGAATGATTGTGACATCCTAAAGATGCGCATATGAAGTATTAAATACATAAAGGGTGAATATAGGCCCGTTCACCTATCATGTGATGTGTTGAAAATATGCATCAATAAGATGATCACATGTACATTCATTGTCAACCTATAGTTTGACATTCATAAAGTTGCTTTTTCCATAAAATTGAGTTAAGAACATAACTTTCAGATTCTATAATCAAGCCAATTCATCTTGATGATGATGGTTTGGCATTGAATGCCTTTGATAAATAGCTAAATCATTGCTAATGAGAATAAAGTTTCATGTGTTGGTCTGAAATATGATATGTTGCATACAATAGCACTTGTATGCATTAGACCAATAGATTATGATTATTTCTTACCTCTCAATTGGTTCAAGGTCATGAACCAAATATTTCATCTAATTTTTTTTTTATGTACGGTATACGATTAATGCATAAATCTTGATGCACAAAGAAGAATTCCTCAAAGAAGTAGAGGATGTATGTTAGTTTTCCTAACATAAGAGGGAGATTATAAGCAACTATGAAATATGTTAGGAATTATCATTAGATCCTCATTCAAAAGATTATTCAAGTCAAAAGACGAAAATATCTCATATTTAAGCTATCAGTGCTCCTATTTTGTGTCCATGAAGGACAAAGTCTATGCATGCGTGAAGCGTGGTAGACCAATCGGTTCCAAATAAAATAATTCTTGAAAAGGATAAGGAGCAAACAATCATAATAAGAAGGCAATATTCGCTTGAAAAGCCTACGACATAACACTTCATGAAACCTTATGAGAGGTTTAGGTACCTAAAAATAATGACGTGATGAGATCTCAAAATGTTATGTCACACTGTGAACCTATACGACATGATATATCATTAGTATCTTTGATACAATATTGGCGCAATATTGTGAAAAATTACAAGGATCTAAATTCTACGTTTATTTAAGCATGCTGGCGTAGAAATGTTTTTCAAGTGACATGAAATGGTGCATCTTGATAAGTGAAAACTTATTTGATTTACATTCCACACACTTGAAGACGTCACATATGAAATGTTGAATATTGTCACTTGAAAAAATATATCTTGTAAATACTACAAGGCCTGATATAGCCTTTTCGATTAATTTATTAGAAAGGTATAGTTTTTCTCCTACTAGGAGACATCGAAATGGGATCAAACATATGATTTTATATTATTCTAAAGACTGCAGTCTCGATCTTATTGATTATGATAATGCTGGGTATTTAATTAACCCGCATAAATCTCAATCTCAAACAGGCTATGTATTTATATGTGGGGATACTGTCATATCTTGGATATATACAAAGCAGTCTATTGTAGTCACTACATCAAATCGTGCTGAGATAATAGCTATTCATGAAGCAAGTCGAGAATGTGTATGATTGAGGTCCATGATACATCTCATTCGAGAAAAATATAGTTTGAAATGTGACAATGTACCCACAATTTTGTACAGAGATAAAGCAACGTGCATAGCACATCTTAATGGAGGATTCATAAAAGGAGATAGAACGAAGTACACTTCGTCAAAGTTTTTCTATACACATGATCTACAAAAGAATGGTGATATTAACGTGCAACAGATTCGTTCAAGTGAAAATGTGATTGATTTATTCATCAAGTCTTCTCCAATTGAAACTTTCAAGAACATGGTGCACAAGATCGGGATGCAAAAGTTCATTGATGTTCTCATCAGGGGGAGAAAATACGCGTTGTACTCTTTTTTCCTTTCAAGGTTTTGTCCCACTGGGTTTTCCTTGTAAGGTTTTTAATGAGCCAACCAAAATGCATATTATTAGAGATGTGTACTCTTTTTCCTTTACTAGATTTTTTTCCACTGGGTTTTTTCTAGTAAGATTTTAACGAGGCACATTATCTGACATTCAAGGGGGAGTTTTATAAATATATTTATATTATAGTGAATGTCTATCAAGATATAATAAGATCTATCAAGATCTAGTTGATATCTATCCGAATTTGAAGTATCTGTCTTTTAGTCAGAAACTAGGAGTATTCTTTCCTATAAATAGAAGGGTTTTGTTCATTGTATTCTCAATCTTATAAACTCATCCTAAATCTCTCAAGAGAAATAACAATTACTCTCTCTACTCTTCTTCTTTATTCATTGTTATTTTATAACAAATTGGGACTTTTCCTAAATTTTAGAAATCATACATATGAGTTACTTTTTTGAAAAAAAAAAAAAGGCCAAGAAGGCCATTTTGTTTAAATAAAAGAAAATATACAATGTGAACCAAAAAAGCAAAACATACAGATCTTGAAAAAAAGGTAAAAAAAAAAAAGATTAAAACCTGTGAGTTTATATTTGAATTCCATATTAATTAATACTGATAAATAATTTATTAAATAAAAATAAAAATCTATCATATTTGGATAATTTATATCTTTTAGGAAAAGGTTTTGGACTTCTAAATCGATTAGAATTTTACCTTATATATATAAAAGAATTTCTATAATTTTATTTAAATAATATTTTGAATAAACTTTAACACAGAAAAGTCGCCAGTTCTTCTACTATAATTTTCTTCTTATTTTGATTATGATTGAAGTCGTATTATTTTATTCATTATCATCAGTGATAAATTTAAAGATTGTATATGAATTATACATAATCAGCAATTGACAATGGCTTGTCCCTTATTAATAATTTCTGGTGTTTTTCTTTCAGTTGAAAATTTCTGATCGATAAATTGGACAAGATAAGTGTGTTGTCGCCGAATGAAGTAGTTTTAAAAATTAAATGATTATCTTGCCTTAAAATTAAGGTTTATAATTACTAGGATGATGATTCTCTTTTTTGTTGCCACAAGTTTTACTCCTTTCAAATGTATTGCATAATTTTTATGCAAGTTTTGAAGATAATAAATATTGGGTTAAAAAAAAAAAGAGCACAGTAAGCTCCATTTGTCTTTGAAGTCTTTATTTTTTTTGTTTTTTTTATTTCTATTTGAATACAAATTAGCCCTGAATTCTTTTCTATTTTGAATTATGAATATAAAGACTTCTAAGTACATAGTTAGGGGGTGCTCATCAGGTGGTTTATAGTTTGATTTTATGTATTATCTGTTTGATTTATTAGTTTTTGATTTCTAAACATGCTAAATCAATAACCAAATCAATAAGGTATTTCTTATCGATTTGAGTCCTTAACGGTTCGATTTTTGAGTTAACCGATTAAAAATGCTCATTTATATGCACGATATGAAAATGCTCATATAATCAAATACTTTTCTATTGATTTATACGAAAGTAATTTAATTTTACGTTTATGCAATATAATTTTATACTATTTTAATTTCTTTTTCATAGCTTTATTATTAATTAATGTGACACACGTGCAAAGCATGTACACATGACTAGTTTACCAAATAAATGGCAGGTTGCCATTATGCATAATGTTTGGCCATTAGGCCATTTCCTTTCTAATATAAAATAAAAAACTTATTTTATTTTTTTCGTTGCTATTTAAAAAAAAAAAAAGTCGTTGTTTAAAATTTTCTTGTTTCGCTTTTTCTAAAACCTTTTTCCCTTTTTAATTGTTTCACTTTTTTTATGGAAATAATAAATACTTATGTTGTTTTACTTATCTTTATTTAGACATTTATTTAATACCAAGGTTAAATAAATATCGATATCAACACATTACATATGCATTATATAATTGTTCATATAATATTGTTACATGATTATACATCATTTATACCATGTCGATAAATTACATACCTATTTATGCAATATTAATACACATTTATATATTATTTATGCAATATCGATACAAGATTATGCACCATTTATACAATATCGATACATTATATATCTATTTATGCAATATCGATATAAGTTTCTCACGATTTATGCAATATCAACACATCACATATATACTATATAACTATTTATACAATACCAATATAATATACACTACGGAATTATTTGAACATGATTTATACACCATTTATGCAATATTGATACATGAAAAACTTTCACGAAAAAAATATTTCTTTTTTAAAACAAGCGAACCAGTTTTTTCTTATAAAAAAACCGCAGCAAAAAAAAAGATTTTTTTTAAAAAAATTATCACTAAAAAAAGAAAAAGGAAGAAATTTTAAGTAATAAACAAAATCTTGACTATATTTATTGTAAAACTTTTACTTTTTTGTATATAAATGAAATTTTCTCTTTTTAAAAAAATAATTTGATTGAATCATTACTTTTTATTTTAAGGGTAAATAACATATATTCCACTAGTTTTCTCCTTAATTACCCTCTTTTCTGATTTTCTTATTTAATTTTCTCTCTCCCGAATTTTTATTATTCATATACATAATTGGACGCCGATATGCATTACTACTTATGTATCTGAAATAACTAATTTAACGATAATTAAGAAAATAAAGCATATTCCTTAAATACATAACACAATTATCACTATATTTATGAAATTATAATTAATGGATTCCTTAAATTCGGTAAAAACTTTTCAATTCAAAATTTTAAAACACCAGATTAATTTTCACGATCACAATTAGAGATTGAGGAATCTCGGGTTGATTTCTGCAATTACATCCAAATTGCATCCCTTGTAATAATATACATTGCAAACCAATAATAGTTTAATATGCAACAAAACTTAAATCAAAATTTTCAATACTAATAATACAGATGAGCAATGGCTAACATTCTTCCATATACATAAGCATGCTATCTATATAGGTTGAAATCAAACAACTCAACAGCTCTAGCAGGTCCTATACATAACTATGCTATGCATATGTTATGTCAATACAGATGCACAATTATTTATGTACTCCATATACGTAACATAAATGTGTTATAAATAAAACAACTCAGCAGTTTGTATGACATATGTATGCATAACTCTGTTATGTATATGGTTTTGAAACAAAACAGCCCAGCAATGTGTAAGTCAAACATATAAATAATACAGTTATGCATATGGTGTGACATAAAAACTCTCAGCAATGTCAAATTTCATACATATACGTGCATGTGCTACGTATTAGATTATAAATAACAAAATGTCTTCAATGCTTAAATCACTCATATACATAACATGTATAGTTATGTCTATGTTAAGTATATAGATTGAAATAACAACTTATTACGATACGTGATTTTGAAGTATTTGACTCGGCATTGAAACTTTCCTTATCTTTACCTCGGTGTTGCGATTTCGTCAATGCTCAAATCATCAAACTATTTTCAAAGCTCATCGAAGGAGAGAAACTTTTGGAGTTTTATTAGATTTTTAATTGAGGAAAATATTGAGAATTTGTAATCCCAGGAGTTGCAGGGTTGAAATTGAGTTTTCAGATGAGCAGATTGTGAACTATGAAGGAGATATTAAGCCCACGGCCTCAATGATCAATGGGTTTGTGTCGTTGATCTAATACTACAGGTTTTTGCTATTTGGCTTTAAAGAGGATGATATTGGATTGAGATTTGGTAAGCATAAGAAGCCGAAAAAAGGCTGATTAGTCAAGAGATTGCAGAGACATTCAGGTTTTTTAATTTTAGGAACTCTTTAAGGAGTATTAAGCATAAGAAAAGGGTATGTGAGATATGTATATGAAGTTTGAAGAGAGAAAATATCCAAAAGGGATTTTTAGGATTACGTTTGGTAGTTGAAATTTTATGTAATAATAGAAACTTAGGAGGTAGTTTTAAGTAATTTTCCGTTATTTTAAAAGAAGTCCACCAATCCTTTGGGCCTAATGTGCTGGAACAACCACCAAGAGTGAACAACAAATCTGGTCTTCTATTTATAGCCACTGTTACCTACTAAACCACATTAACATAAATAGGCAAAACTATTTTTACAAATGTGGCCTTGCAATGGTTACTATAACATAACACGTGTTCTTTAATTTGCTCTCTAATAATTTGTGCCAATTTGTAGCATTGACATAAGGAGATGTTGTGACTCAAACGCACACACAAGTACACGTGATCGTACGAGTAATATAGTGATTTACACAGTCAGATATCATTTTCACGAGGACTAAACAACTAGAAATTTAACCAACTTTTAGTTTTAGACAATGAGGTATTAAGTGTTGCAAAGTATCAAAATGATTTGAAATTTAAGAATAAAAATATAAATTAATGAAAATGAAATAGCAATTTGTGACAATCGCAAAGCAAGCACTGTTGTAAACAGTAATGATGAGAATTCCAAGGTTGAGGCATTTCAAACAATCATACAAATCTCTATTCTTATCGCAGTCTAATTGGTTATCGGGTTGTTGATTTGCAAAGTTTATGCTACGATCTTGGTCTCCCGACCTCAAATCTTCTACCTAGGGAATATTGCAACTACAACTCCCGCAGAGATGCAACCATTCATCTATATTCATAAAGTTCTTTTCTTGCAATTGAATCAAGCAAGACTTCTAGGTATATCCCTATCCTAGATGCTAATTCAACCCCCTTATTTAATAAAAGGATTAGAACCTTGCTCCTTAATTTATTCGTTCTATCCTAAGATTCTCCTCCCGGATGGATGGATGGATGGATGGATGGAGAGACAGACAGACAGACAGACAGACAGACAGACAGACAGACAGATAGATAGATAGATAGATAGATAGATAGATAGACAGATAGATAGACAGACAGACAGACAGATAGATAGATAGGCAGATAGATAGACAGACAGACAGACAGACAGACAGACAGACAGAGAGACAGACAGACAGAGAGACAGAGAGACAGACAGAGAGACAGACAGACAGAGAGAGAGAGAGACTGACAGAAAGACTGACTGACTGACAGAGAGACTGACTGACTGACTGACTGACAGAGAGACTGACTGACTGACTGACTGAATATTGAATATCTTGGCATTATTAAGAAAATCTTAGGCCAAAATCACGTGTTGAAAAGGTTATCAACTTTTTCTTCCAGCTTATATTGTGCAAAAATTAATACAGTTGAAGCACACTCTATCATAAACCAGAAGTTTATCGATCTGAATACGTTTGTACTTTGGCATGATCGAATAGGCCATCCTGGCTCAATAATAAATGAGAATAATCATTTAGACCTTGGATGAACTGAAATCTTAATGCAACTAGGTTCGAAATACTATTCTAAATCTGATTATACTGATAGCTCATATAAAACCAGCGTTCTAAAACTGGATCAAGACCTAACTTGTCTGAAGGTATTTTGAAGGCCGTATAACTTGAAAACTTATCATGCATATTCATACTAAATTCTCGTATTCTGAAAACATAACCAAAACATGTGAGATTTACTTTAGAATTAGGCTAGTATCAAATCATGGGAACGATATGATATAATTGATGTAAAATTATGGGAAAACATGTCATCGTAGTGTAAATATCACGGGAAAATTGGAATTGAAGGAAACTCATAAACTAGGTATGAACCCTAAAACAAGAATCATGAAATACGTAGTTTTTCTGATTTCTTTTGGACATAATGGGTGAAAGGATATCCATTGTTGAAATCTCACGTACATGAGTGAAGAAATCGTGCTAATCGCTTAAATTAATGTTTTTGAGTATTTTCGAATTATGAGGACAAAGGGTCGACTGAAATCTCCTAAATATCCTTCTAATTAACCCCAAAATGACTTAGTTTAGGAATTAAAAGGATGAAAATTACAAATTTGCCTCTAAGAAAACCATCCAAATTATAGACAATCAGTTTCTATGGGTCTCACTACAACTTGTGATATCTAATCATGACTCGTAGGATGAGTCAGGGTTTCTTGTAAGGTTTCTCAGCGCCACCCATGACTTGTAGACCAACCTACAAGTCGTGAAGAGGAATCGTTGTCCCTGGAATAATGCACATTTTCTATTGTATCTTGTCTTTTTACTATTTTTTGTCTAAATTGTTTTATCTTGAGCTAGGAGTCTATCAGAAACAACCTCTCTACCTGAGATAGTAACTGCGTACACTTACCCTCCCCAGATTCCACTTGTAAAAATATATTGGGTTTATTATTATTGGTATAGCTTTACTGCTCAGAACGAGTCCAACCACGAGTCATACTAAGCAAACCACGACTCGTGATCTGAATCGTGGTAATATGGGACTTGAGCTGGTTGAGGGACTACTTACCACAAGTACACGACTCGTGGTGTCACTCTATGAGTAGTTGATTGAGTTGTTTTGAGAAAATTTTGCTGGTTTTTTGTGTTAAGTCTGAGATAAATCCTAGGAACTTTTGGGGTATTATATAAGTTCATTTGGAAAGTCTTTTTGAAAACATTTAAGTCATCCAAACATGAGAAAATTAAAAAATATTTTTTAGAAAATATTTTCCTTTATACCAAACACACTCTATATCTTTAATTTTCTCTTCCGTCTTTTCGATTAAATCAATATTATTTTACTAAAACCTAAGAGATGACATTACAGTTGAGAAAAAATTATTCTTTTTATCTCAATTTATGTTTTATGTGATACTTTTACTTTTTAAAATTCAAACTATACATGTTTTAATTGTGTTTTAGATATTTTTTTAATCACATTGCCATAAGAAGGAAAAAGGGTCAAAATTACCCTCTAGTTTAAAAAATTGACTAGATATATCCCCGTCATACTTTCGGGTCAAATTTACCTTTGATGTTATATTTTGGGGCCAAATTTACCCTTCTACTTTGAAAAATTGCCTAAATATATTCTTTGTCATACTTTTGGGTCATATTTACCCCTTTACTTTGAAAAATAGTTAAATATATTCAACCAATTTTTCAACCTAAAGGGATAAATTTAGTCAATTATATCTGAAGTATTTTCGATATAACTTTTCATCTAACAAATTTAATTTTAAAATTTAAGTTGAACTAATTCAATTAAACTTCAAAAATTAATTAAATTGACTCTTAATTATCACATAATTTGGGATCGAGTGAATGTAAGTTTACCTTATACTTAAAATATCATTGTTTTTATATTTATAGATAAGAAGCTACTTTAATTTATGTGGAGTAACATAATCCTTCATTAGAATCTTATATTTACTTCCTCCATTTCTTTTTATACTAGTTTAGATGTATGCTACATCACTTTAATAAATTTAATTTTATAAAATCACTTACATATAGAAGAATGACGGTCCTTAAAATGTTGACTGCATTTTTTTTCTTTATTAAAAATCTCTACAATAAATAAATTTCTAGGATACAGGATATAGATATAATTAAGGTAAGTCTTAAAAAAAAATTAAAGAGCAAAAGTTATTAAGAGCTATAAAGTAACATAAATAAAGTTTGAAGAACTCACATATTAGGAGCAATGTAAAAGAATGCAAAAATAAGTGATGTCTTCCTTATTTATTCGTTGAGTTCTAGATTTCGAGTGACAAAAAGCAGCATCTCATTACTTTTTTTTTTGGTCAGGAAGAAAAGATGCATTAAGTAAATAAAAGGCGTTCTTTACAAAATAACATGCCTAGTCGGGCACGAAATCAAAAGAAGCAAACCCTGAGTTCCTATTACTAGGTACAATGCGGGAGAAAGATTTTCCCTTCAAATCTTTCCAAAAAATAATTCCTACACTAGCTGGTGGAGTGACATAGACATGAAGTCTTTTAAAAAAGTCTTTGTTAGCTCCTTGCTTTGCCAACAAATCTGCAACTCTATTATGTTCCCGGAAAGTATGATAATTGGAGGATTCCCCAGGTTCCTTAGTAGAGATCTGCAGTCATGAACAAGAGAGTCATATAGCAAGTTTCCCTTTTGCAACATATTTATAACTTCCATAGAGTCTACACAAACTTGTAGAAGAGTAAGGTTCTGCTGGAGAGTTAGCTTGAGGCCCTCATTGAGAGCAATGATTTCCATAAGATTGTTGGTGGCATGGGTAAAGCTTTTACTAAACCCCATAACCGACTCTCCCCTATCATTTCTGATGAACACCCCAATACCCCCTCTTCCTGGGTTCCCAAGGCAGGACCCATCAGTGTTGAGCTTAAACATGTAGGGATTAGGGGGTGTCCAGTGCAGGCTGATGATATTTCTATTGGGAGACCCATGGCTAGTCCCCAAATATTGATATTCCACAGTTTCAGCATGAGGAATGCTAAAACTGGGGGAGGGGGAGGAGCTTTGGAAAATACTGGAATTTTTATTTTTCCAGATGTGCCAAAGGCAGAAAAGGAGGAGACTAGCCCAGTTGGTGTTGGTGTCAAAGCACTCATTGTTCAGGCTTTTCCAGGTAGGAACCCAATTATTGGGGTCAAACATGGAAAGTTGAGTATTCCTGTTACCCCTGTATCTTTGGATCAGGGTTTGCTAGAGAGTCTTGGTATGGACACACCTAAAGAAAATGTGGTGTTGATCCTCAAGCTGGTCAATGTATATATGGCAAGAGGTAGGAAGATTCAGACCCCTTTTGGGGAGGGAGGCTTTAGTAGGAAGACTATTATGATGTAAGATCCACATGAAGGTTTTGATCTTACTAGGAATATTTACGTTCCATATCCATCTTTAAGAGGTGTGAGATCTGTAAGGGTTCTTTTTTAAGTCGAAGATGAAATGATAGGAACTCTTGCAAGAAAAGGTGCCATCACCAGTGAGTCGCCAGAGAGGAGTGTCATTCTCTAGGTGACTGCTTCGGTGAAAAGCATTCATCATGTTGTGAATGATACTGGGAGGAATTTGAAAGGGTAAGGTAGTGAAATCCCAAGCCCCTCTCTCTCCAGAAAAGGGCATCCCTGCAAAGATTCCAACAATTGGTAATGTTAATTCAAGTCTTGCAACCTTTTTAAGTAGGACAATCCCTAGACCTATACTTTGTCAGAAGGATATTAGCCCATAAAGAAGTGGGGTTAGAGAACATTCTCCAACCCAGGCTGCATAAGAGGGCATCATTTTTTATATCAGCCCTTTGCATGCCAATCACATCATACTTCTTTGGAAGGGTAATGGTGTCCCAACCCAGAAGGTGCATTCTCTTCTTGGCATCAGTGGTGCCCCAAATGAAGTTCATCTGGGTTCTATCAATCAGCTTGAGAATTTTGCTAGGGAGGTGTATGTACTGCATGACACGGTTAGGGATGGAAGAGAGGAGGATTTGTCTAGAGTGACCCTCCCAGTCATGTTGAGGAACTAAATATTTCACCCAGCCATCTTGCTAGAGAGATTGTCAATGATAAACTGAAAATCTCTCTTTTCAGGTTTCTTATGGAAAATGAAGAATCCCAGATACTTTCCAAACTGCTGAGAGGGATAGATACCAAGAATTGAGGTAAGGTTATCCAGGACTTTTTTCTTGCAGTTTGCAGAGAAGATAATTTTAGACTTGTCAAAGTTGATTCTCTGACCAGAGTGGGAGCTAAAGAGCTGGAGGGTCCTGTTAATGGTATTACAGTTTTTGAGGTCAGCTTTGGCAAAAAGGGTGAGGATATCAGCAAAGAAGACCTCAATTGTAGCCCAAAAAATTCACCAATCTAAAGCCCAACAAAAAATATCATATTTGATCTCCATATAAAGTTTATTCAGCCATCGATTTTAATTGTAGCTCCCATCAAGTTTCAAAAAACTGAATAAAAAGGAAAATAAAAGAAATTTTCAATAAGAAATCTAATATCATATTATTCACTTTAATCTTTTTTCAAACCACCATCATTAACAAAAATTAATATGAAAATTAATTAATTATATATATATATATATCTACACACACACACACAAAATAATTTTGAAAGCACACACACACAAAAAGATTATTCACTTTAATCTTCTCTCAAGTTGCCACAATTAGAAAAATTTAAAAAGAAAAAAAATCTCAAACTGTTATGATATATATCAATTATAGTGAATGTCTATCAAGATCTATTTGATGTCTATCAGGATTTGATGTATCTGTCTTTTAGTGTGAAACTACGAGCAAATTTTTCCTATAAATAAAAGGGCTTCCTTCATTGTATATTATCCCTCAAGAGAAATAAGAATTACTCTCTCTATTCTCTCTACTTTTCTTCTTTATTCTTTCTTTTTTTATAACACGTTATCAGCACGAGACTCTACCATCTCAAATTTGAAGGCTAAGGCTAAGATATTATTTTTTACTTTTTCCCTTTTTCATATGGCTAACAATCTTACAAAGTGTGAGTTCGTTGCCTTTCAAATTTCGGGCAAGAACTATATTTCATGGGTGTTGGATGCTGAAATCCACCTAGATGCTATGGGTCTTGGAGACGCCATAAAGAATGAAAATACAACATCTAGTCAAAATCGTGCTAAGGCTATGATTTTCTTGTGTCATCATCTTGATGAAGTTCTGAAAATTGAATACCTTACTGCTAAGGATCCACTCATATTCTGGAATAGCCTAAAAGAAAGGTTTGACCACTTAAAGATGGTCATCCTCCCAAAAGCACGATATGAATAGATGCATCTGAGATTTCAAGACTATAAGTCTGTTCATGAGTACAATTCTGCCATGTTCAAAATTTCTTCTCAATTGAAACTATGTTGAGAGACGGTCAATGATAGTGATATGATGAAAAAGACGCTCTCCACTTTTCATACCTCGAATGTGCTATTACAGCAACAATATCTAGAAAAAGGTTTCAAGAAGTATATTAAACTGAGTTCTCATCTTCTCGTGGCTGAACAAAATAATGATTTGTTGATGAAAAATCACGAGAATCGACCAACTGGATCTACATCATTCCTTGAAGTGAATGATGTGCACGCTCACCATGCTAGGCATGGAAAAGGTCACGGCCTTGGTCGTGGACGTGGTCGTGGTCGTGATGATCAAGAAAGAAACTCTGTTCCAAGTGTTAATCATTCATCGAACAAAAAGAAAAAAGATGAGAAACGTGAAGCAATTACTTATTTTCGATGTGGTGGAAAAGGACATTATTCATGTAACTGTCGTGCTCTCAAGCACTTGGTTGATCTTTATCAAGCATCACTAAAGAAGAAAGAGAGAAATCCTGAGGCTAACTTTCTCTTTGAAAATGTTGTTGACATCACCAGCTTGGATGTAGCAGATTTTTTCGAGCATCCCAAAGGAAAGATTGATCACTTGATTGGTGATGGTTCCGTAAACATGAAAGAATGAATAATTTTTAATTTATTTATTTTTATTGATAAGAGTTAGTGAATAAAGAATCATGTAAAAGTAGTTGTTTGCATGAGTATTGTTTTTTATTACCATTGATTAATTTAATTATAATATTATTATTGTTTATTATTGAGTTGAATCAAATTTAAATTTTGTCCTTATTTATAGGAAAAAAAAATATGAAGGGCATGGCGGGGTATTGATTACATTCTGGACATGTTAACATTCTGGACATTACTATAATATATTAACATTTTGGACATATTTGCATACTAAAGTTTTGGACTATAATATATTATATATTGTTAATGTTATTGCATATTAACGTTTAGGATATTATTATATTTATAATAATAAATATATTACGTTAACATTCTGGACAAATATAATATAACAATTTTATATTATTATTGCATGTTAATGTTCCATACTACTCATTATAATAATAAATATATTACGTATTACATTCTTTATCAAATATTATATTGTTTCAATAGTTTTAATTTGGACATATTTTTTTGCTTAGTAAAATGTGATTAATAATTTCTTATAGTTATAAGCTTTAATATATATCTTATTTGGTGTATGTCATTTTATTTGAAGATATGAATAATTTTCAAAGTAAGTTGTCCAATTATAAAGATATTTGTTTGATTGATTCTGGCACTACACATACGATATTCAAAGACAAGAAATATTTCTCTCATCTATACATGGGCAAGATTAATGTTACTACAATTTCTGGTAGTGTTAATTTGATTGAAGGCTTCGAAAAAGCCATTATAATCTTGTCCAAGGGAACTAAACTCATCATAAATAATGCTATGTTCTCTCCCAAGTCTCAGAGAAACTTGATGAGTTTTAAAGATATCCGTGAAAATGATTATCATATCAAGACAATTGATGAGATAAATCTTGAATATCTTGGTATCACCAAGAATGTCTCTGGCCAGACATGTGCTATAGAAAAGTTCCCTGCTTTAACTTCTGGCCTGTATTGGATAAAGATTTGTGAAATTGAGGCACACTCTATAGTAAATCAAAAGTTTACTAATTTCAATATTTTCGTACTTTGGCATGATCGTCTGGGACATCCTGGATCTACAATGATGAGACGAATCATAGAAAATTCAAATGGGCATCCATTAAAAAACTTTAAGGTTTTTCCGAATGGTGAATTTTCATGCAATGCTTGTTATCAAGACAAGCTGATTGTGACACCATCGCCAATAAAAGTTAAGATTGAATCCCCAGCGTTCTTGAAACACATACATGGGGATATTTTTGGTTCCATTCACCCACATAGTGGGTTGTTTAGATACTTCATGATCCTATTAGATGCTTCTTCTAGATGGTCTCATGTGTGACTTTTGTCAGCTCGCAACTTGGCATTTGAAAAATTATTGGCACAAATAATACGATTACATGCACAGTTTTACGATAATCAAATTAAGTCTATTCGCCTTGATAATGCTGCAGAATTTTTATCCCAAGCATTTAATGACTATTGCTTATCGATTGGGATAAGAGTGGAACATCCTGTACCCCATGTTCACACTCAAAATGTCCTTGCTGAGCCATTAATTAAACGTCTGCAGTTGATAACAAGACCATTGCTTATGAAAACTAAGTTGCCCACTTCTGTTTGGGGTCATGCAATTTTGCATGCTGCAACACTTGTTGGTTTTAGATCGACAAATTATCATAAATTTTCTCCGTTGCAATTGATTTTGGGTCAAGAGCCTAATATATCTCATTTGAGAATTTTTAGGTGCGGTGTTTATGTGCCTATAGCACCACCAAACCGTACCAAGATGGGTTCCTAAAGAAGGTTAGAAATTTATGTTGGGTTTGAATCACCCTCCATTATTCACTATCTTGAACCATTAATGGGAGATATGTTCACTGCTTGATTTGCAGATTATCAGTTTGATGAGATAGTTTTTCCAAAATTAGTGGGAGAAGATAGTGACATCAAAAGAGAAATTTTGTGAAAAAATCCATCACTATCTTATCTTGATTCATGTGCTTCTATTTGTGAGCAAGAAGTACAAAAGATTATTCATCTGCAGAAAATTGCAAATCAAATGTCGGACGCATTTACAGATTTGAAAAGGATCACTAAATTACATATTCCAGCAGAGAATGTCCCAATTCAAATTGATGTCCCTAAAGGACCATCCACTAGTGTCATAGCTAATAAATCTAAAGCACACTTGAAGCGTGGCAGACCATTAGGTTCTAAGGATCGAAATCCTAGAAAAAGAAAAACAAATGGCCAAGATGACACTACGAAAGATCCTCATATGGAAGTTCAAGATTTGAACAATGTTAATATTCCTGAAGGAATTAATGAGCCTGAGACTCAAGAAAATAAGGAACTATCCATAAATTTAAGTGATGTTGAAACTAATTTGAATCGATCTGAAATAGTAGTGGATTATGTCTTTGCATATAATATTGCAACGAAAATCATGCAAGATAGTGAGGATCTTGAACCTCGATCTGTCACAGAATGTCGACAAAGAAATGACTGGCCAAAATGGCAAGAAGAAATTCAATCTGAATTATATTCACTTGCCAAATGAGAAATTTTTGGACCTATAACTCAAACACCTAATGGTGTTAAGCCTGTTGGCTATAAATGAGTCTTTGTGGGAAAAAAATGAGAAAAATAAAATACAAAGGTATACGGCACGCCTTGTTGCACAAGGTTTTTCACAACGGCTTGGTGTCGATTATGAAGAGACATATTCACCAGTTATGGACGCAATAACATTGTGTTATCTTATTAGTTTCACTGTCCATGAGAGACTTGAAATGCATTTGATGGATGTGGTAACAACCTATCTATATGGATCACTTGATAATGAGATATACATGAAAATTCTAGGGGTGGGCATGGTATGGTATAAACTGAATACCATACTGAAACCAAAATTTTTAATACCACGGTATGGATATTATGGTATTTGGGAGGAGTTTTAAATTATTTTGATATTTGGTACGGTGGTTGGTATTTATGCAATAAATATCGAAATACCGTATACCGCACCGAAGTTTCTTAATAATATATAAAACCCAAATATATTATATTTAAGAATATTAAATATATTTATATGTCATCCATTAGACAATTGAACATAAAAGTAACTTTTATTCAGAAATAAATTTTTTGGGAAGTTTATTATTTCGAAGTACTATGCTTAAGTTTAGGTAATGTTGTTCAGAGTTTGCATCTTAGATTGCTCAATCGTGATTGAAATGTTCTTTTTGTGTAAATGATTAACAAAGATAGTTGTTAGTCTGATATGATCGAGACGTTTTTAAGTTTTAAAGTTATAATTTTTTTATATGAATATATGTAAATCGAAATCAAATAAAGTATGGTTACCGAATTATCGTACCATAAAATACCAAAACCAAATTTAGAAATACCGAACCATACCAAACTAATTTGGTATGTTAATGGTATTGTTCTTTTAGATACCGAAAACCGAAGTTACCGTACCAAAATTTAAAATACCGTACCATACCATACCATGTCCACCCCTAGAAAATTTTCAAAGGATTTAAAATGCCGAAAGCATGTAGTTTAAAGCTTCGGGAAATGTATTCCATTAGATTGCAACGATCATTGTATGGTTTGAAGTAATCTGGACGCATGTGGTATAACCGTCTTACTGAATATTAATCCAAGGAAGATTATACGAATGATGAAATTTTCCCATGTGTTTTTATAAAGAAAACAACGTCGGAGTTTGTTATACTTGCTATCTACGTCGATGACATAAACCTTATTGGAACGCCAATAGAGCTTCAAAAGGCAACTGATTACCTGAAGAAAGAATTTGAGATGAAAGATCTCGGAAAGACAAAGTTATGCCTTGGTTTGCAAATTGAGCATTTGACAAACGATATCTTTGTCCATCAATCTGACTACACAAAAAGGTGTTGAAATGATTCTATATGGATGGAGCACATCCATTAAGTACTCCGATGGTTGTTCGATCACTTGATGTGAATAAAGATCTATTCCAACCTTAAGAAAAGAATGAGAAACTCTTTGGTCCTGAAATACCATATCTTAGTGCAATTGGTGCACTAATGTATATTGCAAATACTACAAGGCCTGATATATCCTTTATTAGTTAATTTGTTAGCAAGGTATAGTTATGCTCCTACTAGGAGACATTGGAATGGGATCAAACACATATTACGGTATCTAAAAGGGACAACTGATATGGACTTATTTTATTCTAACGATTGCAGTTTTGATTTTGTTGGTTATGCTGATGATGGGTACTTATCTGGCCCGCATAAAGCTCGATCTCAAACAGGCTGTGTTCATATGTGGGGGTACTACCACATCTTGGAGATCAACAAAGTAGTCTATCGTAGCCACTTCATCGAATCACGCTGAGATTATAGCTATTCATGAAGCAAGCTGAGAGTGTGTGTGGTTGAGGTCCATAATACATCTCATTTCGCCAAAGCTCTTCTATACACATGAGCTCCAATAGAATGATGATATTGAGGTACAACAGATTCGTTCGAGTTACAATGTGGCTGATTTATTCACCAAGTCTCTTCTAACTGCAACTTTCAAGAAAATGGTGCACAAGATGGAAATGCAAAGGTTCAAGGATGTTCTTATTAGGGAGAGTTAATACGTACTGTACTCTTTTTCCCTTACGAGGTTTTGTCCCACTGGATTTTTCTTTTAAGGTTTTTAACGAGGCAACTTCTATGCTTATTGTTAGACATTCAAGGGGGAGTGTTATGATATATATCAGTTATAGTGAATGTCTATCAAGATCTATTTGATGTCTATCAGGATTTGATGTATCTGTCTTTTAGTGTGAAACTAGGAGCAAATTTCTACTATAAATAGAAGGGCTTCCTTTATTGTATATTATCCCTCAAGAGAAATAAGAATTACTCTCTCTATTCTCTCTATTCTCTCTACTCTTCTTCTTTATTCTTTCTTATTTTATAACACAAACAACAAATTTGAACATAAAAAAATAGCAGTCGGTGTATTTATCCACCAAAAATCAAGGTTGGTACTCCTTGTTCAAATAAATTCAGTTAGAATAAAAAAGAAGTATGATAATAAATCATGAAAAATTATAAATCATGTAGTTTGTCTACTATTAGCTTTAGGAGACTTCTACCTCAAATAACCTAGTCTTTTTTCTTCCCTTTTTGTCATTAAATTTGTTTTTTACTAAATAATTAAATAATAATTTTAAGAAAATAGTGAAAAGATGATTTTGTCTATTATAAAATATTTTAATGAAGGGAAAAAAGTTCAAATCATTTTTTAAGGGACTTCACACTTTTAATATATTATAGATATAGATTATAGATGTTTCATTTTTTAGTCGAAAAAATATAAATTTGGACCAATATTTTAAGATGTATTTCTTAATTAAATTAAAAAAAATTATAATTTATAGTATTTTTCATATAGTTTTTAACTATCTAAATTTTAATTTAAAAAGCTAAATAAATATAATTTAGTTTAACTTTGAAACTTAGGGTGTGTTTGGTATGAAGGAAAATATTTTCCATGGAAAATATTTTCATGAAAAACGAGTTGTTTTCTTACTTATTTTCTTATGTTTGTTTGTTGAATGAAAAATATTTCTAATGTTTGGCTGGTGAATGAATAAATATTTTTGAGAAAATACATTTTAAAAAAATAATTTTTAATCCCAAAAAATATTTTTTTTAGGGTGTGTTTGATATAGAGGAAGAAAATACTTTCTAGGATAATAAGTTGTTTCTTACTTATATTATTATGTTTGTTATGCGGACGGTTTCCTGTGCCTGTTAATTCCCATGTGGCATATGACGACGAGATCATTTACCCAAACCACACGTAACACTAGTTCATTCCAAATGATAATGCTTCAAGTTCAAAATCTTTAATTTTCCCCTTAATTAATAGTACTACAAGGGTACCACAACTAAGTTGTTCTCTAAAAATGGTCATTTCCCTAAAATAATTAAAGCGAAGTAGCTCGGTTTATGCTAATTTATAAAGTAGGCACTTCTACTTATAATTTTGTCATTTGAACCCTTTAATCCATTAAAAACAAATTTTTTGAACCCTTTACTTATCAAAACATAACATTTTAAACCTTTTTTTCATCCAACTAATATGAGTGTAATACACTTGACCACAAGTGGCATGCCATGTCTTTTTTCAATGACACGTAGGAAGTTATATATTCAACATATATATAAAATATAAATAATATTTAAAAAATAAATAAATAACTTGATTTAATTTTCACTTTCTGACTATCCTACCTAAGAGATTCATAATTACTCTTTTCCCCTTCTCCCCCCTCCCTAAAAAGCTCTCTTCTCTCTCCTCCCTAACGTTACAATCCCAACGTTCCCCTTGAATGTTCACTGGTAAAGAAAACATCATCACCGACAATAGGTAAGGATTAACCCCTTTCCCTCCCCTTCTCCCTCTCTACCTCTCCCTTGTCTCTCTCTCTTCCCCCCTCCCGGTTCCCTTTTTTGTCTGCCCTCTTCCCCTTCTTTTGGAGGTTGTTCCGTCATTGCTATCGCTGACGGAAGCGACTCCGGTGAAGGTGCAAGTGGTACAAAGTCAGACGCTGGTAGAAAGACGCTCCGACGACAACTCTGGCGACAACTCTGGGACGCATCAGTGGCTTTTTTCGGCGACTTTAGTCCGAAAACTATTTTTCGACACCAAAATTGTCAGAAACCAGCAGTGTGCAGGCGTACCAGTGACATCTTTACCTTGATCTTTATTTAACGCTTACAGTTTAGGTTTCTTTTCACTATTGTTGTTTTTTGTTTCATTCTGTTTCTTATCCCCAATTTATTGGAATTATATTGGTGACTGGTTGTTAGGCGTGACTGTTTATTGTTCATTATTTCCTGTTGTGTTGATTTAGCTGCTTGGCCGGATAGTGTTCTTTGTGCGTGCCTTTTCTTATTATTTGCGTGCAGTTACTCTGTTCGGTTTCTACACTGCTTGTAAGTTATGTGAGATATTCTATCTGTTAATTGGGTGTCTAGTACCTTTTGTTCTTGTAATTTAGTTGTATTTTGTACTTTGCGTGAACTTGTACTGTATTTGCTATTTTGAAACATTTTTGTTGCTTTGGTTGACTAGTGGCTGGGGTGGTAAATGGTGGAATAGGCTCATGTCCCGGGGGGTAGAGTGGGGGTGGGGCAAGGTGTTGGGTTCAATTTGAGATACGGAGGGCGTAGTAATAGGAGAGGGGACTCTAAAGGTGATAGGTTGAGGGTAGGGTCGTGGAACATAGGGTCCCTTCAGGGTAAGTCGATAGAACTGGTTACGATTCTCAAGAAGAGAAGGATCAATATTGCGTGTGTCCAGGAGACCAAATGGGTAGGTTCTAAGACTAGGGATGTGGATGGGTACAAGTTGTGGTACTCGGGTAGTGACAGACGCATGAATGGAGTAGGTATATTAGTGGATGAAGAGCTTAGTGGGTAGGTAGTGGAGGTTAATAGGGTTAGTGATAGGGTGATAACTATTAAGTTGGTCATTGGGGGTTTTCATTGTGCATGTGTAGTGCTTACGCGCCCCAGGTGGGCATAGACAAGGAGGAGAAAAATAGATTTGGGGAGGTTTTGGATGAGGTGGTTCGAAGAGTGCCTAGCTCGAAGAAGATTTTTGTAGGAGGGGACTTTAATGGGCACATTGGGTCAGTGCCGTTAGGGTATGAAGATGTGCATGGAGGTTTTGGTTTTGGGGTTAGGATTGATGAGGGAGCTACTTTTTTGGATTTTGCGAGGGCCTTTGGGTTGGTGGTGGTGAATTCCAGCTTTCCGAAGAAGGAGGATCACCTGGTTACTTTTCGTAGCAGGCTAGCTAAGACCCAAATTGACTTTTTGCTGCTTAGGATGGAGGACAGAGTTTTGTGTTAGGATTGTAAAGTCTTCCCGAATGAGAATCTTGTGACACAACATTGACTTCTAGTGATAGATTTGGTTATTAAGAGGGGCAAAAAGAGGAGGGGTGGGAAGGGTCAGCATAGAGTTAGGTGGGGTGGCCTGACTTCGGCCAGTTCTTTCGAGATAGGGGTGAAGTTGGAAGGGATAGAGGTGTGGGAGTGTAGGGGGACGTCGATAGTATGTGGGATAGGGCCGCGGGTTGCATCAAGGATACTGTTAGAGAGGTTTTAGGTGCTTCAAAGGGATGGTCTGGCCGGCATCGGGGGGACTGGTGGTGGAATGAAGAAGTTAAGAAAAAGGTGGAGAAAAAGAAGGCGGTGTACGTTATGTTGGTTGAGAGTAAGGATGAAGAGGAGAAATAGGTGAGCAGGGAGGAGTACAAGTTAGCTACGAAGGAGGCTAAGTTAGCTGTTACGGCTGCTAAGACAATAGCTTTTGTGAGTCTATATAAGGTGTTAAAGGAGAAAGACGGGGAAAAGAGGTTGTTTAGGCTTTCCAAGGTTAGGGAGTGAAAGGGTCGGGATCTGGACCAAGTGAAGTGCATTAAGGGAGAGGATGGCAGAGTTTTGGTGGAAGACGTCCTCATTAAGAAAAGATGGCAGTCGTATTTTCATAGGTTCCTGAATGATGAGGGGGACAGAGGTGTTGTGTTGGGGGAGTTGGAGCACTCAGGGGAGTGTCGCAATTTCGGCTTTTGTCGGCGTTTTAAGGTAGAGGAGGTTAGCGAGGCTATTCGCAAGATGCAAAGGGCAGGGCGATGGGGCTCGATGATATTCCGGTAGATTTTTGGAAGTTTTCTTGCGGGGTAGGGTTGAGGTGGCTGACCAACTTGTTTAATATCATTTTCAAGTTCGCTAAGATACCTGAGGCGTGAAAATGGAGCACGATGATCCCTTTATATAAGAACAAGGGTGACATCCAGAGTCGCAACAATTATCGGGGTATTAAGTTGTTGAGTCACACAATGAAAATTTGGGAAAGGGTGGTGGAATGGAGGTTAAGAACGATTGTGTCTATTATGCCTGGTCGCTCCATGACTGAGGCAATTCACCTAGTGCGAAGACTAGTAAAGCAGTATAGAGAGAGGATGAGGGATTTTCACTTGGTGTTTATTGACTTGGAAAATGCGTATGACAAGGTCCCTAGGGAAGTTCTGTGAAGATGCTTGGAGGCGAAAGGGGTCCCTGTGGCATACATCAGAGCGATTAAGGACATGTATGAGGGGGCGAAGACTCGGGTAAGGACAGTGGGAGGAGATTTCGAGCATTTCCCGATCTTGACTTTGTTGCACCAGGGATCGACTCTTAGTCCGTTTATTTTTGCCGTGGTGATGGATGTATTGACGAGGAGCATACAAGGCGGGGTGCCTTGGTGTACACTTTTTGCAGATGATGTAGTTTTGATTGATGAGTCGTGACAAGGTGTTAATGATAAGCTAGAGGTTTGACGACAAACCCACGAGTCTAAAGGTTTTCGATTGAGTAAGACTAAGACGGAGTACTTGGAGTGCATGTTTAGTGACTCGAGGCAAGAGGAGGAGGTGGTAGTAAAGTTGGATTCCCAGGAGGTTTGCAAGAGGGATAGTTTTAAGTATATTGGGTCTACGATTCAGGGGAATGGAGAGATAGATGAGGATGTCTCTCACCGTATTAGGGCAGGTTGGATGAAATGAAAGCTCGCTTCGGGAATTTTATGCGATAAGAATGTACCCCCTAAGCTGAAAGGCAGATTCTATGGAGTTGCAGTCTGGACAGTTATGTTATATGGAGCGGAGTGTTGGCCGGTTAAAAATTCTCATATCCAAAAGTTAAAGGTGGTGGAAGTGAGGATGATGCGTTGGATATGTGGTTTTACAAGGGCTGACAGGGTTAGGAATGAGAGTATTCGGGAGAAGGTGGGAGTGGTGTCGGTAGAGGATAAATTGAGGGAAGTTAGGTTGAGATGGTTTGGCCATGTGATGAGGAGAGGTATGGATGCCCCGATTCGTAGGTGTGAAAGGTTGGCCTTGGACGGTTTCAAGCGGGGTAGGTGTAGACCGAAGAAATACTGGAGGAAAGTGATTAAACATGACATGGAGCAGTTACAGCTGACTGAGGACATGACCCAGGATAGGAAGGTATGGAGGAAACACTGATAGAAAAAATGAAAAAACCGAGCACGAAAAACCGACCACAAAAATCAACCACATGTGGTCGATTTTTAAATTTTTAATTTTTTTTTTTAAAACCGACCACATGTGGTTGCTTTTATATTTTAAAATATCAAAATATTAATTTCAATAATTTTAGTATTAATTATTATTTCTTTTACGAATAAAAATTTAAAAAAAATAACAAAACCGGCCACTTGTGGTCGGTTTCCTTTAAAAAAAATAATTAAAAAATATTTTTATAAAAACGGCCACAAGTGGTCAATTTTTAATTTTTTTTGAATTAATTTTTGTTAAAAACCGACCACATGTGGTCGGTTTTTTTAAAATATTTTTTAATTGTTTTTTTAAAAAATTAAAAATATTTTTAAAAAACCAAAAAAAACCGACCACATGTGGTCGGTTTTTAACAAAAATTTTTAAAAAATAATTTTTAAAAACCGACCACTTGTGGTCATTTTTTAATGAAATTAAAAAATAAATTAATTTTAAAAAACCGACCACATGTGGTCGTTTTTTAAATAAAATAGAAAGAAAATAATTTTTTTTTTAAAAAAGTAAATAATTTTTTTTAAAAAATAATTATATAATCTAATATTACTTTATGTAATCTAATTATTATTAGTAGTAAAAATAATATATTAGATTATATATATAATCTAATATATTTACATTATTAAAAAATAATCTAATATATTATGTTTTAAAATTATATTGATTCCACGTAGTCAATAACCAATACAATAATAATAAATATCAATAAATCTTAGATTTTGCGAAAAAACTTACACAAAAAAATATATCAAATATAATATACAATTACGTTAAACGTAATCTTTATCTTTTACTTATGTTTCAATATATAAAATACATATTTTCCTTTATATATACGTTAAATGACGTTAAACATGCATAATCTTTGTATAATAAATATGTGTGTATATATATATATATCTCATACCGTTGGGATAGATAATTGAAAAATGATGTTTATTGTACGTGTTTGAAAGCTGAAAACTGATGTTTATATAGTACGTGTTTGAAAGCTGAAAACTGATGTATATAGTACGTATTTAAGAGTTGATATATATGATGTAGTGATTGATGAACTATGTAGTAAAGAACTAGAAAAATCTATCCAAACATATTGAATACGTGATCGATGTATATAGTACGTATTTGAAAGTGTTGACACCCAATTTTGACTTCTCGATGCTCTCTTAGTCTGCTATTTTGTCAAGATTATTTAACCTTTAATATTAATATTTTTATTATTTTCAACAAGCTACATTTATGATTTATAAAATGTATAAAGTATTTTATTATTTTTTAGTATCATTTTTATAAATTTAATAATTCAAATACGACTTTTTACATAATTTTATTAATATATATTAAATTTTTTTTTTCACTTATATGTGCACATTCACAATTTATAAATACATTGCCTATTATTATTATTACTGTTGTTGTTATATTTATTAAAATAGCAGTCAATTTCAATTTACTCTCCTATGTAGTTTAATTTTTAGTCATTGTTGTACTCAATTTGTGTCAATTATGATCAAAATTAACATCAATTTGGCCAGGAAATCAAATTTCAATTTTTGACCTATATATGTACATGCCAATCGAATATATGTATACATCTCGTGTAGTGACGTATGCAGTAATCAAAAGCTATGTAACTAAATCTAATTAACCGATAATCCAATTGAATTTATGAAAGGTGGACTTGTGTTTTGAATATAGTTATTTCAATTCAACTGAATCAAATTTCAATTCTTATTTATTATTGTTATTATTTATTTTTGTTATTATTTATTATTATTATTATTTACTACTACTACTATTTAAATAACAACTTAAATTAAAATTATCTTGCCTAATTTATTCACCTTTAATCCAATTTATTCAATTTCTTATAATCTTAGCCTATTCTATTTAATCTATTACAAATCTAGTCAATCTACATTTGGTTCATTTCAATTTTAGCTATATATTTCAATTTTAATCCAAAATTAAAATTTCAATTGATCGACCCTATTCTAATCTCAATCGTTGATAAAAATTAATCTAACGGCTGAGATAAATTCAAACTTTGCCTTACTTTTAATACCCAAGACAAAAATCAAAACCATAATCCTAAAATCATCCGCCTCCCTCTCTTTCTCCCTCTACCTCTCTTCTCTCCCTCCTATCTAAATCCCCGCCACCACAGCCATTAACAGCGGCGAGCCAACCCACCGCCGCCTCTGACTCCCTCCGTTCTCCTCCGCTGTCAACAACCAGCTACGGCAACAACCACGCCAACCCTTCGTCTCCGACGCCACCAACAACGGCGACAACAACTGCGCCAGCCATAGCCGTCTCCGGCGACCTCCCCAACCACCAACAACGGCGCCTCACTTCTCCATCGCCGCACCAGCCCCGACGCCACCACCACCAGCCGTGAACAGCGACGAGTCAACGCCCCCTCCAGCCCTTCTCAGTTAGCCATCAAAATCCCTTATATACTCATAAAGTTATATGTTTATCTTAATTAATTCACGTTTAGATTTATGGATTAGCCATCTGTAAGTTAGCCACTTTAGGCTTTTGATTTATGGATTAGCCATTTTAGGCTCATATATGATAAGTTACATCATTTATTAATGTTGTTGGGGACTCATAGAAAGTGATATCATAATACATGTAGCCATGGTCTCAAGATCTAGATTTTCATTACTCTATGGGGAATGAGGTTTTGGATCAGTCCATGTTGCTTTTAGCATATCTTAAGATTGTGGAGATCATCTATATAAGGCAATGAGGGCATTTCTGAAGAAAATTAGTGGTGTTAGAAGTCATGCGGGTCATTCCATTATATCATAGTTCTTAAACATAGGATTTTATAGAGTTTTGAAGATTATGGAGATTTTGAAAGATTCAAGTTATTTTAGAATTATAGAATTGTGGAACAACTTTAAACTATTCTTATTGTTGAACATAACAAGAATTGTAAGGATTCAAGATATCTTAAGAACAAAACAAGAACGAACACCTTATTTTATTGAATTTAGAATAAAAGGATTAATATTGAAGATCTTGAAGTTTCATCATTATAGTAAATTCTCATGTTGGGGACTCATGATATTTTTAGGGCTCACGGTAAAATTCAATCGTTCAATTAATATCCCCAAAGTTGATGAATTTCGTAGATTACATATTTTCATAAAGTTATAAGATTTATAATTTCGTGAGTTCATGATTAAGAGTTCACATATAATACATGGATTAAGAAAATCATTGAGGAGGAAGTTTACCCATGAAAAACTAGTGACTGGAAGAAGGAGGATAGGCTTGATTCTTGAAGCAGTTTTCTTGGATTCTTGAGATTTTGTATTGAGAGGAAGAAGAATGATGTTCTATTTGTTGAAAATGTAGGGATAGTAGTCTTACTTGTTGAAAATGTAGGGATAGTAGTCTTACTTGTTGAAAATGCTTAAGTTTTGGTGACTTTAATAGTGAACTAGTGTTTAGGAGGTGATGTTGTTGGTGACTTTATTTGTTGAAACTGCTTAAGTGTCGGTGACTTTAAAAGTGAACTTTTGTTTAGAAGGTGATGTTGTTGGTTACTTTATTTGTTGAAAATGCTTATGTTAAAAGTTGGTCAAAAGCTGGAGGGTCCTGTTAATGGTATTACAGTTTTTGAGGTCAGCTTTGGCAAAAAGGGTGAGGTTATCAGCAAAGAAGACCTCAATTGTAGCCCCAAAAATTCACCAATCTAAAGCCCAACAAAAAATATCATATTTGATCTCCATATAAAGTTTAATCAGCCATCGATTTTAATTGTAGCTCCCATCAAGTTTAAAAAAACTGAATAAAAAGGAAAATAAAAGATATTTTCAATAAGAATTCTAACATCATATTATTCACTTTAATCTTTTTTCAAACCACCATCATTAACAAAAATTAATATGAAAATTAATTAATTATATATATATCTACACACACACACACAAAATAATTTTGAAAGCACACACACAAAAAGATTATTCACTTTAATCTTCTCTCAAGTTGCCACAATTAGAAAATTTTAAAAAGAAAAAAAATCTCAAACTGTTATGATATATATCAATTATAGTGAATGTCTATCAAGATCTATTTGACGTCTATCAGGATTTGATGTATCTGTCTTTTAGTGTGAAACTACGAGCAAATTTTTTCTATAAATAGAAGGGCTTCCTTCATTGTATATTATCCCTCAAAAGAAATAAGAATTACTCTCTCTATTCTCTCTACTTTTCTTCTTTATTCTTTCTTTTTTTATAACACGTTATCAGCACGAGACTCTACCGTCTCAAATTTGAAGGCTAAGGCTAAGATATTATTTTTTACTTTTTCCCTTTTTCATATGGCTAACAATCTTACAAAGTGTGAGTTCGTTGCCTTTCAAATTTTGGGCAAGAACTATATTTCAGGGGTGTTGGATGCTGAAATCCACCTAGATGCTATGGGTCTTGGAAACGCCATAAAGAATGAAAATACAACATCTAGTCAAAATCGTGCTAAGGCTATGATTTTCTTGTGTCATCATCTTGATGAAGTTTTGAAAATTGAATACCTTACTACTAAGGATCCACTCATATTCTGGAATAGCCTAAAAGAAAGGTGTGACCACTTAAAGATGGTCATCCTTCCAAAAGCACGATATGAATAGATGCATCTGAGATTTCAAGACTATAAGTCTTTTCATGAGTACAATTCTGCCATGTTCAGAATTTCTTCTCAATTGAAACTATGTTGAGAGACGGTCAATGATAGTGATATGATGAAAAAGACTCACTCCACTTTTCATACCTCGAATGTGCTATTATAGCAGCAATATCTAGAAAAAGGTTTCAGGAAGTATATTAAATTGAGTTCTCATCTTCTCGTGGCTGAACAAAATAATGATTTGTTGATGAAAAATCACGAGAATCGACCAACTGGATCTACATCATTCCTTGAAGTGAATGATGTGCACGCTCACCATGCTAGGCATGGAAAAGGTCACGGCCTTGGTCGTGGACGTGGTCGTGGTCATGATGATCAAGAAAGAAACTCTGTTTCGAGTGTTAATCATTCATCGAACAAAAAGAAAAAAGATGAGAAACGTGAAGCAATTACTTATTTTCGATGTGGTGGAAAAGGACATTATTCATGTAACTGTCGTACTCTCAAGCACTTGGTTTATCTTTATCAAGCATCACTAAAGAAGAAAGAGAGAAATCCTGAGGCTAACTTTCTCTTTGAAAATGTTGTTGACATCACAAGCTTGGATGTAGCAAATTTTTTCGAGCACCCCAAAGGAAAGATTGATCACTTGATTGGTGATGGTTCCGTAAACATGAAAGAATGAATAATTTTTAATTTATTTATTTTTATTGATAAGAGTTAGTGAATAAAGAATCATGTAACAGTAGTTGTTTGCATGAGTATTGTTTTTTATTACCATTGATTAATTTAATTCTAATATTATTAGTGTTTATTATTGAGTTGAATCAAATTTAAATTTTGTCCTTATTTATTGAAAAAAAATATATGAAGGGCATGGCGGGGTATTGATTACATTCTGGACATGTTAACATTCTGGACATTACTATAATATATTAACATTTTGGACATATTTGCATACTAAAGTTTTGGACTATAATATATTATATATTGTTAATGTTATTGCATATTAACGTTTTGGATATTATTATATTTATAATAATAAATATATTACGTTAACATTCTGGACAAATATAATATAACAATTTTATATTATTATTGCATGTTAATGTTCCATACTACTCATTATAATAATAAATATATTACGTATTACATTCTTTATCAAATATTATATTGTTTCAATAGTTTTAATTTGGACATATTTTTTTGCTTAGTAAAATGTGATTAATAATTTCTTATAGTTATAATCTTTAATATATATCTTATTTGGTGTATGTCATTTTATTTGAAGATATGAATAATTTTCAAAGTAAGTTGTCCAATTATAAAGATATTTGTTTGATTGATTCTGGCACTACACATACGATATTCAAAGACAAGAAATATTTCTCTCATCTATACATGGGCAAGATTAATGTTACTACAATTTCTGGTAGTGTTAATTTGATTGAAGGCTTCGAAAAAGCCATTATAATCTTGTCCAAGGGAACTAAACTCATCATAAATAATGCTATGTTCTATCCCAAGTCTCGGAGAAACTTGATAAGTTTTAAAGATATCCGTGAAAATGATTATCATATCAAGACAATTGATGAGATAAATCTTGAATATCTTGGTATCACCAAGAATGTCTCTGGCCAGACATGTGCTATAGAAAAGTTCCCTTCTTTAACTTCTGGCCTGTATTGGATAAAGATTTGTGAAATTGAGGCACACTCTATAGTAAATCAAAAGTTTACTAATTTCAATACTTTCGTACTTTGGCATGATCGTCTGGGACATCCTGGATCTACAATGATGAGACGAATCATAGAAAATTTAAATGGGCATCCATTAAAGAACTTTAAGGTTTTTCCGAATGGTGAATTTTCATGCAATGCTTGTTATCAAGACAAGCTGATTGTGACACCATCGCCAATAAAAGTTGGGATTGAATCCCCAGCGTTCTTGAAACACATACATGGGGATATTTTTGGTTCCATTCACCCACATAGTGGGTCGTTTAGATACTTCATGATCCTAATAGATGCTTCTTCTAGATGGTCTCATGTGTGACTTTTGTCAGCTCGCAACTTGGCATTTGCAAAATTATTGGCATAAATAATACGATTACGGGCACAGTTTTCCGATAATCAAATTAAGTCTATTCGCCTTGCTAATGTTGCAGAATTTTTATCCCAAGCATTTAATGACTATTGCTTATCGATTGGGATAAGAGTGGAACATCATGTACCCCATGTTCACACTCAAAATGGCCTTGCTGAGCCATTAATTAAACGTCTGCAGTTGATAGCAAGACCATTGCTTATGAAAACTAAGTTGCCCACTTCTGTTTGGGGTCATGCAATTTTGCATGCTGCAACACTTGTTGGTTTTAGATCGACAAATTATCATAAATTTTGTCTGTTGCAATTGATTTTGGGTCAAGATCCTAATATATCTCATTTGAGAATTTTAGGTGCGGTGTTTATGTGCCTATAGCACCACCAAACCGTACCAAGATGGGTTCCCAATGAAGGTTAGAAATTTATGTTGGGTTTGAATCACCCTCCATTATTCACTATCTTGAACCATTAATGGGAGATATGTTCACTGCTTGATTTGCAGATTATCGGTTTGATGAGATAGTTTTTCCAAAATTAGGGGGAGAAGATAGTGACTTCAAAAGAGAAATTTTGTGAAAAAATCCATCACTATCTTATCTTGATTCATGTGCTTCTATTTGTGAGCAAGAAGTATAAAAGATTATTCATCTGCAGAAAATTGCAAATCAAATGTCGGACGCATTTACAGATTTGAAAAGGATCACTAAATTACATATTCCAGCAGAGAATGTCCCAATTCAAATTGATGTCCCTAAAGGACCATCCACTAGTGTCATAGCTAATAAATCTAAAGCACACTTGAAGCGTGGCAGACCATTAGGTTCTAAGGATCGAAATCCTAGAAAAAGAAAAACAAATGGCCAAGATGACACTACGAAAGATCCTCATATGGAAGTTCAAGATTTGAGCAATGTTAATATTCCTAAAGGAATTAATGAGCCTGAGACTCAAGAAAATAAGGAACTATCCATAAATTTAAGTGATGTTGAAACTAATTTGAATCGATCTGAAATAGTAGTGGATTATGTCTTTGCATATAATATTGCAACGAAAATCATGCAAGATAGTGAGGATCTTGAACCTCGATCTGTCACAGAATGTCGACAAAGAAATGACTGGCCAAAATGGCAAGAAGAAATTCAATCTGAATTAAATTTACTTGCCAAATGTGAAATTTTTGGACCTATAACTCAAACACCTAATGGTGTTAAGCCTGTTGGCTATAAATGAGTCTTTGTGCGAAAAAAATAAGAAAAATAAAATACAAAGGTATACGGCACGCCTTGTTGCACAAGGTTTTTCACAACGGCTTGGTGTCGATTATGAAGAGACATATTCACCAGTTATGGACGCAATAACATTGTGTTATCTTATTAGTTTCACTGTCCATGAGAGACTTGAAATGCATTTGATGGATGTGGTAACAACCTATCTATATGGATCACTTGATAATGAGATATACATGAAAATTCTAGGGGTGGGCATGGTATGGTATAAACTGAATACCATACTGAAACCGAAATTTTTAATACCACGGTATGGATATTATGGTATTTGGTAGGAGTTTTAAATTATTTTGATATTTGGTACAGTATTTGGTATTTATGCAATAAATATCGAAATACCGTATACCGCACCGAAGTTTCTTAATAATATATAAAACCCAAATATATTATATTTAAGATTGTTAAATATATTTATATGTCATCCATTAGACAATTGAACATAAAAGTAACTTTTATTCAGAAATAAATTTTTTGGGAAGTTTATTATTTCGAAGTACTATGCTTAAGTTTAGGTAATGTTGTTCAGAGTTTGCATCTTGGATTGCTCAATCGTGATTGAAATATTCTTTTTGTGTAAATGATTAACAAAGATAGTTGTTAGTCTGATATGATTGAGACGTTTTTAAGATTTAAAGTTATAATTTTTTTATATGAATATATGTAAATCGAAATCAAATAAAGTATGGTTACCGAATTATCGTACCATAAAATACCAAAACCAAATTTAGAAATACCAAACCATACCAAACTAATTTGGTATGTTAATGGTATTGTTCTTTTAGATACCGAAAACCGAAGTTACCGTACCAAAATTTAAAATACCGTACCATACCATACCATACCATGCCCACCCTTAGAAAATTCTCAAAGGATTTAAAATGCCGAAAGCATGTAGTTCAAAGCTTCGGGAAATGTATTCCATTAGATTGCAACGATCATTGTATGGTTTGAAGTAATCTGGTCGCATGTGGTATAACCGTCTTAGTGAATATTTATCCAAGGAAGATTATACGAATGATGAAATTTTCCCATGTGTTTTTATAAAGAAAACAACGTCGGAGTTTGTTATACTTGCTATCTATGTCGATGAAATAAACCTTATTGGAATGCCAATAGAGCTTCAAAAGGCAACTGATTACCTGAAGAAAGAATTTGAGATGAAAGATCTCGGAAAGACAAAGTTATGCCTTGGTTTGCAAATTGAGCATTTGACAAACGATATCTTTGTCCATCAATCTGACTACACAAAAAGGTGTTGAAATGATTCTATATGGATGGCGCACATCCATTAAGTACTCCGATGGTTGTTTGATCACTTGATGTGAATAAAGATCTATTCCGACCTTAAGAAAAGAATGAGAAACTCATTGGTCCTGAAATACCATATCTTAGTGCAATTGGTGCACTAATGTATATTGCAAATACTACAAGGCCTGATATAGCCTTTTTTAGTTAATTTGTTAGCAAGGTATAGTTATGCTCCTACTAGGAGACATTGGAATGGGATCAAACACATATTACGGTATCTAAAAGGGACAACTGATATGGACTTATTTTATTCTAACGATTGCAGTTTTGATTTTGTTGGTTATGCTGATGATGGGTACTTATCTGGCCCGCATAAAGCTCGATCTCAAATAGGCTGTGTTCATATGTGGGGGTACTGCCACATCTTGGAGATCAACAAAGTAGTTTATCGTAGCCACTTCATCGAATCACGCTGAGATTATAGCTATTCATGAAGCAAGCTGAGAGTGTGTGTGGTTGAGGTCCATAATACATCTCATTTCGCCAAAGCTCTTCTATACACTTGAGCTCCAAAAGAATGATGATATTGAGGTACAACAGATTCGTTCGAGTTACAATGTGGCTGATTTATTCACCAAGTCTCTTCTAACTGCAACTTTCAAGAAGATGGTGCACAAGATCGAAATGCAAAGGTTCAAGGATGTTCTTATTAAGGAGAGTTAATACGTACTGTACTCTTTTTGCCTTACGAGGTTTTGTCCCACTGAATTTTAATTGTAAGGTTTTTAACGAGGCAACTTCTATGCTTATTGTTAGACATTCAAGGGGGAGTGTTATGATATATATCAGTTATAGTGAATGTCTATCAAGATCTATTTGATGTCTATCGGGATTTGATGTATCTGTCTTTTAGTGTGAAACTAGGAGCAAATTTCTCCTATAAATAGAAGGGCTTCCTTTATTGTATATTATCCCTCAAGAGAAATAAGAATTACTCTCTCTATTCTCTCTATTCTCTCTACTCTTCTTCTTTAATCTTTCTTATTTTATAACACAAACAACAAATTTGAACATAAAAAAATAGCAGTCGGTGTATTTATCCACCAAAAATCAAGGTTGGTACTCCTTGTTCAAATAAATTCAGTTAGAATAAAAAAGAAGTATGATAATAAATCATGAAAAATTATAAATCATGTAGTTTGTCTACTATTAGCTTTAGGAGACTTCTACCACAAATAACCTAGTCTTTTTTCTTCCTTTTTTGTCATTAAATTTGTTTTTTACTAAATAATTAAATAATAATTTTAAGAAAATAGTGAAAAGATGATTTTGTCTATTATAAAATATTTTAATGAAGGGAAAAAAGTTCAAATCATTTTTTAAGGGACTTCACACTTTTAATATATTATAGATATAGATTATAGATATAGATTATAGATGTTTCATTTTTAGTCGAAAAAATATAAATTTGGGCCAATATTTTAAGATGTATTTCTTAATTAAATTAAAAAAAATTATAATTTATAGTATTTTTCATATAGTTTTTAACTATCTAAATTTTAATTTAAAAAGCTAAATAAATATAATTTAGTTTAACTTTAAAACTTAGGGTGTGTTTGGTATGAAGGAAAATATTTTCCATGGAAAATATTGTCATGAAAAACGAGTTGTTTTCTTACTTATTTTCTTATGTTTGTTTGTTGAATGAAAAATATTTCTAATGTTTGGCTGGTGAATGAATAAATATATTTGAGAAAATACATTTTAAAAAAATAATTTTTAATCCCAAAAAATATTTTTTTTAGGGTGTGTTTGATATAGAGGAAGAAATTACTTTCTAGGAAAATAAGTTGTTTCTTACTTATATTATTATGTATGTTATGCGAACGGTTTCCTGTGCCTGTTAATTCCCATGTGGCATATGACGACGAGATCATTTACCCAAACCACACGTAACACTAGTTCATTCCAAATGATAATGCTTCAAGTTCAAAATCTTTAATTTTCCCTTTAATTAATAGTACTACAAGGGTACCAACAACTAAGTTGTTCTCTAAAAATGGTCATTCCCCTAAAATAATTTAAGCGAAATAGCTCGGTTTATGCTAATTTATAAAGTAGGCACTTCTACTTATACTTTTGTCATTTGAACCCTTTAATCCATTAAAAACAAATTTTTTGAACCCTTTACTTATCAAAACATAACATTTTAAACCTTTTTTTCATCCAACTAATATGAGTGTAATACACTTGACCACAAGTGGCATGCCATGTCATTTTTCAATGACACGTAGGAAATTATATATTCAGAATATATATAAAATATAAATAATATTTAAAAAATGAATCAATAACTTGATTTAATTTTCAATTTCTGACTATCCTACCTAAGAGATTCATAATTACTCTTTTCCCCTTCTCTCCCCTCCCTAAAAAGCTCTCTTCTCTCTCCTCCCTAACGTTACAATCCCAACGTTCCCCTTGAATGTTCACTGGTAAAGGAAACATCATCACCGGCGATAGGTAAGGATTAACCCCTTTCCCTCCCCCTCTCCCTCTCCCCCTCTCCCTTGTCTCTCTCCCCTCCCCCCTCCCGGTTCCCTTTTTTGTCTGCCCTCTTCCCCTTCTTTTGGAGGTTGTTCCATCATTTCTATCGCTGACGGAAGCGACTCCGGCGAAGGTGCAAGTGGTACAAAGTCAGACGCTGGTAGAAAGACGCTCCGATGACAACTCTGGCGACAACTCTGGGACGCATCAGTGGCTTTTTCCGGCGACTTTAGTCCGACAACTATTTTTTGACACCAAAATTGTCAGAAAACAGCAGCGTGCAGGTGTACCAGTGACATCTTTACCTTGATCTTTATTTAACGCTTACAATTTAGGTTTCTTTTCACTATTGTTGTTTTTTGTTTCATTCTGTTTCTTATCCCCTGTTTATTGGAATTATATTGGTGACTGGTTGTTAGGCGTGAATGTTTATTGTTCATTATTTCCTGTTGTGTTGATTTAGCTGCTTGGCCGGATAGTGTTATTTGTGCGTGCCTTTTCTTATTATTTGCGTGCAGTTACTTTGTTCGGTTTCTGCACTGCTTGTAAGTTATGTGAGATATTCTATCTGTTAATTGGGTGTCTAGTACCTTTGGTTCTTGTAATATGGTTGTATTTTGTACTTTGCGTGTACTTGTACTGTATTTGTTGTTTTGAAACTTTTCTGTTGCTTTTGTTGACTAGTGGCTGGGGTGGTAAATGGTGGAATAGGTTCATGTCCTGGGGTGTGGAATGGGGGTGGGGCAAGGTGTTGGGTTCAATTTGAGATACGGAGGGTGTAGTAATAGGAGAGGGGACTCTAAAGGTGATAGGTTGAGGGTAGGGTCGTGGTACATAGGGTCCCTTCAGGGTAAGTCGATAGAACTGGTTAAGATTCTCAAGAAGAGAAGGATCAATATTGCGTGTGTCCAGGAGACCAAATGGGTAGGTTCTAAGGCTAGGGATGTGGATGGGTACAAGTTGTGGTACTCGGGTAGTGACAGGCGCAGGAATGGAGTAGGTATATTAGTGGATGAAGATCTTAGTGGGTAGGTAGTGGAAGTTAATAGGGTTAGTGATAGGGTGATAACTATAAGTTGGTCATTGGGGGTTTTCTTTGTGCATGTGTAGTGCTTACGCACCCCAGGTGGGTATAGACGAGGAGGAGAAAAATAGATTTGGGGAGGTTTTGGACGAGGTGGTTCGAAGAGTGCCTAGCTCGAAGAAGATTTTCGTAGGAGGGGACTTTAATGGGCACATTGGGTCAGTGCCGTTAGGGTATGAAGATGTGCATGGAGGTTTTGGTTTTGGGGTTAGGATTAATGAGGGAGGTACTTTTTTGGATTTTGCGAGGGCCTTTGGGTTGGTGGTGGTGAATTCCAGCTTTCCGAAGAAGGAGGATCACCTGGTTACTTTTCGTAGCAGGCTAGCTAAGACCCAAATTGAATTTTTGTTGCTTAGGAAGGAGGACAGAGTTTTGTGTTAGGATTGTAAAGTCTTCCCGAATGAGAATCTTGTGACACAACATAGACTTCTGGTGATGGATTTGGTTATTAAGAGGGGCAAGAAGAGGAGGGGTGGGAAAGGTCAGCATAGAGTTAGGTGGGGTGTCCTGACTCCGGCCAGTGCTATGGAGATAGGGGTGAAGTTGGAAGGGATATAGGTGTGGGAGTGTAGGGGGGACGTGGATAGTATGTGGGATAGGGCCGCGGGTTGCATCAAGGATACTGCTAGAGAGGTTTTAGGTGCTTCAAAGGGATGGTCTGGCCGGCATCGGGGGGACTGGTGGTGGAATGAAGATGTTAAGAAAAAGGTGGAGACAAAGAAGGCGGTGTACGTTAAGTGGTTGAGAGTAAGGATGAAGAAGAGAAATAGGTGAGCAGGGAGGAGTACAAGTTATCTAAGAAGGAGGCTAAGTTAGCTGTTACGGCTGCTAAGACAATAGATTTTGTGAGTCTGTATAAGGGGTTAAAGTAGAAAGACGGGGAAAAGAGGTTGTTTAGGCTTTCCAAGGTTAGGGAGTGAAAGGGTCGGGATCCGGACCAAGTGACGTGCATTAAGGGAGAGGATGACAGAGTTTTGGTGGAAGACGTCCTCATTAAGAAAAGATGGTAGTCGTATTTTCATAGGTTCCTGAATAATGAGGGGGACAGAGGTGTCGTGTTGGGGGAGTTGGAGCACTCAGGGGAGTGTCGCGATTTCGGCTTTTGTCGGCGTTTTAAGGTAGAGGAGGTTAGCGAGGCTATTCGCAAGATGCAAAGGGTAGGGCGATGGGGCTCGACGATATTCCGGTAGATTTTTGGATGTTTTCTTGCGGGGTAGGGTTGAGGTAGCTGACCAACTTGTTTAATATCATTTTGAAGTTCGCTAAGATACCTGAGATGTGAAGATGGAGCACGATGATCCCTTTATATAAGAACAAGGGTGACATCCAGAGTCGCAACAATTATCGGGGTATTAAGTTGTTGAGTCACACAATGAAAATTTTGAAGAGGGTGGTGGAATGGAGGTTAAGAAAGATTGTGTCTATTATGCCTGGTCGGTCCACGACTGAGGCGAATATTCACCTAGTGCGAAGACTAGTAAAGCAGTATAGAGAGAGGATGAGGGATTTTCACTTGGTGTTTATTGACTTGGAAAATGCGTATGACAAGGTCCCTAGGGAGGTTCTGTGGAGATGCTTGGAGGCGAAAGGGGTCCCTGTGGCATACATCAGAGCGATTAAGGACATGTATGAGGGGGCGAAGACTCGGGTAAGGACAGTGGGAGGAGATTTCGAGCATTTCCCGATCTTGACTTTGTTGCACCAGGGATCGACTCTTAGTCCGTTTCTTTTTGCCGTGGTGATGGATGTATTTACGAGGAGCATACAAGGCGAGGTGCCTTGGTGTACACTTTTTGCAGATGATGTAGTTTTGATTGATGAGTCGTGACAAGGTGTTAATGATAAGCTAGAGGTTTGGCGACAAACCCACGAGTCTAAAGGTTTTCGATTGAGTAAGACTAAGACGGAGTACTTGGAGTGCAAGTTTAGTGACTCGAGGCAAGAGGAGGAGGTGGTAGTGAAGTTGGATTCCCAGGCGGTTTGCAAGAGGGATAGTTTTAAGTATATTGGGTCTACGATTCAGGGGAATGGAGAGATAGATGAGGATGTCTCTAACCGTATTAGGGCAGGTTGGATGAAATGGAAGCTCGCTTCGGGAATTTTATGGGATTAGAATGTACCCCTAAGCTGAAAGGCAGATTCTATAGAGTTGCAGTCTGGCCAGTTATGTTATATGGAGCGGAGTGTTGGCCGGTTAAAAATTCTCATATCCAAAAGTTAAAGGTGGTGGAAGTGAGGATGTTGCGTTGGATATGTGGTTTTACAAGGGCTGACAGGGTTAGGAATGAGAGTATTCGGGAGAAGGTGGGAGTGGTGTCGGTAGAGGATAAATTGAGGGAAGTTAGGTTGAGATGGTTTGGCCATGTGATGAGGAGAGGTATGGATGCCCCGGTTCGTAGGTGTGAAAGGTTGTCCTTGGACGGTTTCAAGCAGGGTAGGTGTAGACCGAAGAAATACTGGAGGAAAGTGATTAAACATGACATGGAGCAGTTACAGCTGACTGAGGACATGACCCAGGATAGGAAGGTATGGAGGAAACACTGATAGAAAAAAGGAAAAAAACGAGCACGAACAACCGACCACAAAAATCGACAACATGTGGACGATTTTTTAAATTTTTTTAAATTTTCTTTTAAAAACCGACCACATGTGGTCGCTTTTATATTTTAAAATATCAAAATATTAATTTCAATAATTTTAGTATTAATTATTATTTCTTTTACGAATAAAAATTTAAAAAAAATAACATAACCGACCACTTGTGGTCGGTTTCCTTTAAAAAAATAATTAAAAAATATTTTTAAAAAACGGCCACAAGTGGTCAATTTTTAATTTTTTTTGAATTAATTTTTGTTAAAAACCGACCACTTGTGGTAGGTTTTTTTAAAATATTTTTTAATTTTTTTTAAAAAAAATTAAAAATATTTTTAAAAAACCGACCACAAGTGGTTGATTTTTTTTTTAATTTTTTTTTTTTTTAAAAACCGACCACATGTGGTCTGTTTTTAAATAAAATAGAAAGAAAATAATATTTTTTTTTAAAAAAGTAAATAATTATTTTTAAAAAATAATTATATAATCTAATATTACTTTATGTAATCTAATTATTATTAGTAGTATAAATAATATATTAGATTATATATATAATCTAATATATTTACTTTATTAAAAAATAATCTAATATATTATGTTTTAAAATTATATTGATTTCACATAGTCAATAACCAATACAATAATAATAAAAATCAATAAATCTTAGAGATTGCGAAAAAACTTACACTAAAAAATATATCAAATATAATATACAATTACGTTAAACGTAATCTTTATCTTTTACTTATGTTTCAATATATAAAATACATATTTTCCTTTATATATACGTTAAATGACGTTAAACATGCACAATCTTTGTATAATAAATATGTGTGTGTATATATATATATATATATATATATCATACCGTTGGGATAGATAATTGAAAAATGATGTTTATTGGACGTGTTTGAAAGCTGAAAACTGATGTTTATATAGTACGTGTTTGAAAGATGAAAACTGATGTATATAGTACGTATTTAAGAGTTGATATATATGATGTAGTGATTGATGAACTATGTAGTAAAGAACTAGAAAAATCTATCCAAACATATTGAATACGTGATCGATATATATAGTACGTATTTGAAAGTGTTGACACCCAATTTTGACTTCTCGATGCTCTCTTAGTCTGCTATTTTGTCAAAATTATTTAACCTTTAATATTAATATTTTTATTATTTTCAACAAGCTACATTTATGATTTAAAAAATGTATAAAGTATTTTATTATTTTTTAGTATCATTTTTATAAATTTAATAATTCAAATACGAATTTTTACATAATTTTATTAATACATATTAAATTATTTTTTTCACTTATATGTGCACATTCACAATTTATAAATACATTGCCTATTATTATTATTACTGTTGTTGTTGTTATATTTATTAAAATAGCAGTCAATTTCAATTTACTCTCCTATCTAGTTTAATTTTTAGTCATTGTTGTACTCAATTTGTGTCAATTATGATCAAAATTAATATCAATTTGGCCAGGAAATCAAATTTCAATTTTTGACCTATATATGTACATGCCAATCGAATATATGTATACATCTCGTGTAGTGACGTATGCAGTAATCAAAAGCTATGTAACTAAATCTAATTAACCGATAATCCAATTGAATCTATGAAAGGTGGACTTGTGTTTTGAATATAGTTATTTCAATTCAACTGAATCAAATTTCAATTCTTATATATTATTATTATTATTTATTTTTGTTATTATTTATTATTATTATTATTTACTACTACTACTATTTAAATAACAACTTAAATTAAAATTATCTTGCCTAATTTATTCACCTTTTAATCCATTTTATTCAATTTCTTATAATCTTAGCCTATTCTATTTAATCTATTACAAATCTAGTCAATCTACATTTGGTTCATTTCAATTTTAGCCATATATTTTAATTTTAATCCAAAATTAAAATTTCAATTGATCGACCCTATTCTAATCTCAACCGTTGATAAAAATTAATCTAACGACTGAGATAAATTTAAACTTTGCCTTTCTTTTAATACCCAAGACAAAAATCAAAACCATAAACCTAAAATCATCCGCCTCCCTCTCTTTCTCCCTCTACCTCTCTTCTCTCCCTCCTATCTAAATCCCCGCCACCACAGCCATTAACAGCGGCGAGCCAACCCACCGCCGCCTCTGACTCCCTCCGTTCTCCTCCGCTGTCAACAACCAGCTATGGCAACAACCACGCCAACCCTTTGTATCCGATGCCACCAACAACGGCGACAGCAACTGCGCCAGCCATAGCCGTCTCCGGCGACCTCCCCAACGAAGGAAACACCACCAACAATGGCGCCTCACTTCTCCATCGCCGCACAAGCCCCGACGCCACCACCAGCAGCCGTGAACAGCGACTAGTCAGCCCCCCATCTAGCCCTTCTCAGTTAGCCATCAAAATCCCCTATATAATCATAAGGTTATGTGTTTATCTTAATTAATTCACGTTTAGATTTATGGATTAGCCATCTGTAAGTTAGCCACTTTAGGCTTTTGATTTATGGATTAGCCATTTTAGGCTCATATATGATAAGTTACATCATTTATTAATGTTGTTGGGGACTCATAGAAAGTGATATCATAATACATGTAGCCATGGTCTTAAGATCGAGATTTTCATTACTCTATGGGGAATGAGGTTTTGGATCAGTCCATGTTGCTTTTAGCATATCTTAAGATTGTGGAGATCATCTATATAAGGCAATGAGGGCATTTCTGAAGAAAATTAGTGGTGTTAGAAGTCATGCGGGTCATTCCATTATGTCATAGTTCTTAAACATAGGATTTTATAGAGTTATGAAGATTATGGAGATTTTGAAAGATTCAAGTTATTTTAGAATTATAGAATTGTAAAACAACTTTAAACTATTCTTATTGTTGAACATAACAAGAATTGTAAGGATTCAAGATATCTTAAGAACAAAACAAGAACGAACACCTTATTTTATTGAATTTAGAATAAAAGGATTAATATTGAAGATCTTGAAGTTTCATCATTATAGTAAATTCTCATGTTGGGGACTCATGATATATTTAGGGCTCACGGTAAAATTCAATCGTTCAATTAATATCCCCAAAGTTCATGAATTTCGTATATTACATACTTTCATAAAGTTATAAGATTTATAATTTCGTGAGTTCATGATTAAGAGTTCACATATAATACATGGATTAAGAAAATCATTGAGGAGGAAGTTTACCCATGAAAAACTAGTGACTGGAAGAAGGAGGATAGGCTTGATTCTTGAAGCAGTTTTCTTGGATTCTTGAGATTTTGTGTTGAGAGGAAGAAGAATGATGTTCTATTTGTTGAAAATGTAAGGATAGTAGTCTTACTTGTTGAAAATGTAGGGATAGTAGTCTTACTTGTTGAAAATGCTTAAGTTTTGGTGACTTTAATAGTGAACTAGTGTTTAGGAGGTGATGTTGTCGGTGACTTTATTTGTTGAAACTGCTTAAGTGTCGGTGACTTTAAAAGTGAACTTTTGTTTAGAAGGTGATGTTGTTGGTTACTTTATTTGTTGAAAATGCTTATGTTAAAAGTTGGTTAAAAGCTGGAGGGTCCTGTTAATGGTATTACAGTTTTTGAGGTCAGCTTTGGCAAAAAGGGTGAGGTTATCAGCAAAGAAGACCTCAATTGTAGCCCCAAAAATTCACCAATCTAAAGCCCAACAAAAAATATCATATTTGATCTCCATATAAAGTTTATTCAGCCATCGATTTTAATTGTAGCTCCCATCAAGTATCAAAAAACTGAATAAAAAGGAAAATAAAAGAAATTTTCAATAAGAAATCTAACATCATATTATTCACTTTAATCTTTTTTCAAACCACCATCATTAACAAAAATTAATATGAAAATTAATTAATTATATATATATATCTACACACACAAAATAATTTTGAAAGCACACACACACAAAAAGATTATTCACTTTAATCTTCTCTCAAGTTACCACAATTAGAAAAATTTAAAAAGAAAAAAAATCTCAAACTGTTATGATATATATCAATTATAGTGAATGTCTATCAAGATCTATTTGATGTCTATCAGCATTTGATGTATCTGTCTTTTAGTGTGAAACTACGAGCAAATTTTTCCTATAAATAGAAGGGCTTCCTTCATTGTATATTATCCCTCAAAAGAAATAAGAATTACTCTCTCTATTCTCTCTACTTTTCTTCTTTATTCTTTCTTTTTTTATAACACGTTATCAGCACGAGACTCTACCGTCTCAAATTGGAAGGCTAAGGCTAAGATATTATTTTTTACTTTTTCCCTTTTTCATATGGCTAACAATCTTACAAAGTGTGAGTTCGTTGCCTTTCAAATTTCGGGCAAGAACTATATTTCAGGGGTGTTGGATGCTGAAATCCACCTAGATGCTATGGGTCTTGGAGACGCCATAAAGAATGAAAATACAACATCTAGTCAAAATCGTGCTAAGGCTATGATTTTCTTGTGTCATCATCTTGATGAAGTTCTGAAAATTGAATACCTTACTACTAAGGATCCACTCATATTCTGGAATAGCCTAAAAGAAAGGTTTGACCACTTAAAGATGGTCATCCTCCCAGAAGCACGATATGAATAGATGCATCTGAGATTTCAAGACTATAAGTCTGTTCATGAGTACAATTCTGCCATGTTCAGAATTTCTTCTCAATTGAAACTATGTTGAGAGACGGTCAATGATAGTGATATGATGAAAAAGACGCTCTCCACTTTTCATACCTCGAATGTGCTATTACAGCAGAAATATCTAGAAAAAGGTTTCAAGAAGTATATTAAACTGAGTTCTCATCTTCTCGTGGCTGAACAAAATAATAATTTGTTGATGAAAAATCACGAGAATCGACCAACTGGATCTACATCATTCCTTGAAGTGAATGATGTGCACGCTCACCATGCTAGGCATGGAAAAGGTCACGGCCTTGGTCGTGGACGTGGTCGTGGTCATGATGATCAAGAAAGAAACTCTGTTCCGAGTGTTAATCATTCATCGAACAAAAAGAAAAAAGATGAGAAACGTGAAACAATTACTTATTTTCGATGTGGTGGAAAAGGACATTATTCATGTAACTGTCGTGCTCTCAAGCACTTGGTTGATCTTTATCAAGCATCACTAAAGAAGAAAGAGAGAAATCCTGAGGCTAACTTTCTCTTTGAAAATGTTGTTGACATCACAAGCTTGGATGTAGCAGATTTTTTCGAGCATCCCGAAGGAAAGATTGATCACTTGATTGGTGATGGTTCCGTAAACATGAAAGAATGAATAATTTTTAATTTATTTATTTTTATTGATAAGAGTTAGTGAATAAAGAATCATGTAAAAGTAGTTGTTTGCATGAGTATTGTTTTTTATTACCATTGATTAATTTAATTATAATATTATTATTGTTCATTATTGAGTTGAATCAAATTTAAATTTTGTCCTTATTTATTGAAAAAAAAAATATGAAGGGCATGGCGGGGTATTGATTACATTCTGGACATGTTAACATTCTGGACATTACTATAATATATTAACATTTTGGACATATTTGCATACTAAAGTTTTGGACTATAATATATTATATATTGTTAATGTTATTGCATATTAACGTTTTGGATATTATTATATTTATAATAATAAATATATTACGTTAACATTCTGGACAAATATAATATAACAATTTTATATTATTATTGCATGTTAATGTTCCATACTACTCATTATAATAATAAATATATTACGTATTACATTCTTTATCAAATATTATATTGTTTCAATAGTTTTAATTTGGACATATTTCTTTGCTTAGTAAAATGTGATTAATAATTTCTTATAGTTATAAGCTTTAATATATATCTTATTTAGTGTATGTCATTTTATTTGAAGATATGAATAATTTTCAAAGTAAGTTGTCCAATTATAAAGATATTTGTTAGATTGATTCTGGCACTACACATACGATATTCAAAGACAAGAAATATTTCTCTCATCTATACATGGGCAAGATTAATGTTACTGCAATTTCTGGTAGTGTTAATTTGATTGAAGGCTTCGAAAAAGCCATTATAATCTTGTCCAAGGGAACTAAACTCATCATAAATAATGCTATGTTCTCTCCCAAGTCTCGGAGAAACTTGATGAGTTTTAAAGATATCCGTGAAAATGATTATCATATCAAGACAATTGATGAGATAAATCTTGAATATCTTGGTATCACCAAGAATGTCTCTGGCAAGACATGTGCTATAGAAAAGTTCCCTGCTTTAACTTCTGGCCTGTATTGGATAAAGATTTGTGAAATTGAGGCACACTCTATAGTAAATCAAAAGTTTACTAATTTCAATACTTTCGTACTTTGGCATGATCGTCTGGGACATCCTGGATCTACAATGATGAGACGAATCAAAAAAATTCAAATGGGCATCCATTAAAGAACTTTAAGGTTTTTCCGAATGGTGAATTTTCATGCAATGCTTGTTATCAAGACAAGGTGATTGTGACACCATCGCCAATAAAAGTTGGGATTGAATCCGCAGCGTTCTTGAAACACATACATGGGGATATTTTTGGTTCCATTCACCCACATAGTGGGTCGTTTAGATACTTCATGATCCTAATAGATGCTTCTTCTAGATGGTCTCATGTGTGACTTTTGTCAGCTCGCAACTTGGCATTTGCAAAATTATTGACACAAATAATACGATTACGGGCACAGTTTTCCGATAATCAAATTAAGTCTATTCGCCTTGATAATGCTGCAGAATTTTTATCCCAAGCATTTAATGACTATTGCTTATCGATTGGGATAAGAGTGGAACATCCTGTACCCTATGTTCACACTCAAAATGGCCTTGCTGAGCCATTAATTAAACGTCTGCAGTTGATAGCAAGACCATTGCTTATGAAAACTAAGTTGCCCATCCATTGGAGATCAACAAAGTAGTCTATCGTAACCACTTCATCGAATCACGCTGAGATTATAGCTATTCATGAAGCAAACTGAGAGTGTGTGTGGTTGAGGTCCATAATACATCTCATTTCGCCAAAGCTCTTCTATACACATGAGCTCCAAAAGAATGATGATATTGAGGTACAACAGATTCGTTCGAGTTACAATGTGGCTGATTTATTCACCAAGTCTCTTCTAACTGCAACTTTCAAGAAGATGGTGCACAAGATCGAAATGCAAAGGTTCAAGGATGTTCTTATTAGGGAGAGTTAATACGTACAGTACTCTTTTTCCCTTACGAGGTTTTGTCCCACTGGATTTTTCTTGTAAGGTTTTTAACGAGGCAACTTCTATGCTTATTGTTAGACATTCAAGGGGGAGTGTTATGATATATATCAGTTATTGTGAATGTCTATCAAGATCTATTTGATGTCTATCAGGATTTGATGTATCTGTCTTTTAGTGTGAAACTAGGAGCAAATTTCTCCTATAAATAGAAGGGCTTCCTTCATTGTATATTATCCCTCAAGAGAAATAAGAATTACTCTCTCTATTCTCTCTACTCTTCTTCTTTATTCTTTCTTATTTTATAACACAAACAACAAATTTGAACATAAAAAAATAGCAGTCGGTGTATGTATCCACCAAAAATCAAGGTTGGTACTCCTTGTTCAAATAAATTCAGTTAGAATAAAAAAGAAGTATGATAATAAATCATGAAAAATTATAAATCATGTAGTTTGTCTACTATTAGCTTTAGGAGACTTCTACCTCAAATAACCTAGTCTTTTTTCTTCCTTTTTTGTCATTAAATTTGTTTTTTACTAAATAATTAAATAATAATTTTAAGAAAATAGTGAAAAGATGATTTTGTCTATTATAAAATATTTTAATGAAGGGAAAAAAGTTCAAATCATTTTTTAATGGACTTCACACTTTTAATATATTATAGATATAGATTATAGATGTTTCATTTTTTAGTCGAAAAAATATAAATTTGGACCAATATTTTAAGATGTATTTCTTAATTAAATTAAAAAAAATTATAATTTATAGTATTTTTCATATAGTTTTTAACTATCTAAATTTTAATTTAAAAAGCTAAATAAATATAATTTAGTTTAACTTTGAAACTTAGGGTGTGTTTGGTATGAAGCAAAATATTTTCATGAAAAACGAGTTGTTTTCTTACTTATTTTCTTATGTTTGTTTGTTGAATGAAAAATATTTCTAATGTTTGGCTGGTGAATGAATAAATATTTTTGAGAAAATACATTTTAAAAAAATAATTTTTAATCCCAAAAAATATATTTTTTAGGGTGTGTTTGATATAGAGGAAGAAAATACTTTCTTGGAAAATAAGTTGTTTCTTACTTATATTATTATGTTTGTTATGCGAACGGTTTCCTGTGCCTGTTAATTCCCATGTGGCATATGATGACGAGATCATTTACCCAAACCACACGTAACACTAGTTCATTCCAAATGATAATGCTTCAACTTCAAAATCTTTAATTTTCCCCTTAATTAATAGTACTACAGGGTACCAACAACTAAGTTGTTCCTTAAAAATGGTCATTTCCCTAAAATAATTTAAGCGAAATAGCTCGGTTTATGCTAATTTATAAAGTAGGCACTTCTACTTATACTTTTGTCATTTGAACCCTTTAATCCATTAAAAACAAATTTTTTTAACCCTTTACTTATCAAAACATAACATTTTAAACCTTTTTTTCATCTAACTAATATGAGTGTAATACACTTGACCACAAGTGGCATGCCATGTCATTTTTCAATGACACGTAGGAAATTATATATTCAGAATATATATAAAATATAAATAATATTTAAAAAATGAATAAATAACTTGATTTAATTTTCACTTTCTGACTATCCTACCTAAGAGATTCATAATTACCCTTTTCCCCTTCTCTTCCTCCCTAAAAAGCTCTCTTCTCTCTCCTCCCTAACGTTACAATCCCAACGTTCCCCTTGAATGTTCACTGGTAAAGGAAACATCATCACCGGCGATAGGTAAGGATTAACCCCTTTCCCTCCCCCTCTCCCTCTCCCCCTCTCCCTTGTCTCTCTCCCCTCCCCCCTCCCCCCTCCCGATTCCCTTTTTTGTTTGCCTTCTTTCCCTTCTTTTGGAGGTTGTTCCGTCATTGCTATCGCTGACGGAAGCGACTCCGGCGAAGGTGCAAGTGGTACAAAGTCAGACGCTAGTAGAAAGACGCTCCGATGATAACTCTGGCGACAACTCTGGGACGCATCAGTGGCTTTTTCCGGCGACTTTAGTCCGACAACTATTTTTCGACACCAAAATTGTTAGAAACCAGCAGCGTGCAGGCGTACCAGTGATATCTTTACCTTGATCTTTATTTAACGCTTACAGTTTTGGTTTCTTTTCACTATTGTTGTTTTTTGTTTCATTCTGTTTCTTATCCCCTGTTTATTGGAATTATATTGGTGACTGGTTGTTAGGCGTGACTGTTTATTGTTCATTATTTCCTGTTGTGTTGATCTAGCTGCTTGGCCGGATAGTGTTCTTTGTGCGTGCCTTTTCTTATTATTTGCGTGCAGTTACTTTGTTCAGTTTCTGCACTGCCTGTAAGTTATGTGAGATATTCTATCTGTTAATTGGGTGTCTAGTACCTTTTGTTCTTATAATTTGGTTGTATTTTGTACTTTGCGTGTACTTGTACTGTATTTGCTGTTTTGAAACTTTTCTGTTGCTTTTGTTGACTAGTGGCTGGGGTGGTAAATGGTGGAATAGGTTCATGTCCCGAGGGGTGGAGTGGGGGTGGGGCAAGGTGTTGGGTTCAATTTGAGATACGGAGGGCGTAGTAATAGGAGAGGGGACTCGAAAGGTGACAGGTTGAGGGTAGGGTCGTGGAACATAGGGTCCCTTCAAGGTAAGTCGATAGAACTGGTTAAGGTTCTTAAGAAGAGAAGGATCAATATTGCGTGTGTCCAGGAGACCAAATGGGTAGGTTCTAAGGCTAGGGATGTGGATGGGTACAAGTTGTGGTACTCGGGTAGTGACAGACGCAGGAATGGAGTAGGTATATTAGTGGATGAAGAGCTTAGTGGGTAGGTAGTGGAAGTTAATAGGGTTAGTGATAGGGTGATAACTATTAAGTTGGTCATTGGGGGTTTTCATTGTGCATGTGTAGTGCTTACGTGCCCCAGGTGGGCATAGATGAGGAGGAGAAAAAGAGATTTGGGGAGGTTTTGGACGAGGTGGTTCGAAGAGTGCCTAGCTCGAAGAAGATTTTCGTAGGAGGGGACTTTAATGGGCACATCGGGTCAGTGCCGTTAGGGTATGAAGATGTGTATGGAGGTTTTGGTTTTGGGGTTAGGGATGATGAGGGAGCTACTTTTTTGGATTTTGCGAGGGCCTTTGGGTTGGTGGTGGTGAATTCCAGCTTTTCGAAGAAGGAGGATCACCTGGTTACTTTTCGTAGCAGGCTAGCTAAGACCCAAATTGACTTTTTGCTGCTTAGGAAGGAGGACAGAGTTTTGTGTAAGGATTGTAAGGTCTTCCCGAATGAGAATCTTGTGACACAACATAGACTTCTGGTGATGGATTTGGTTATTAAGGGGGGCAAGAAGAGGAGGGGTGGGAAGGGTCAGCATAGAGTTAGGTGGGGTGGCCTGACTCCGGCCAGTGCTTTGGAGATAGGGGTGAAGTTGGAAGGGATGGAGGTGTGGGAGTGTAGGGGAGACGTGGATAGTATGTGGGATAGGGTCGCGGGTTGCATCAAGGATACAACTAGAGAGGTTTTAGGTGCTTCAAAGGGATGGTCTGGCCGGCATCGGGGGGACTGGTGGTGGAATGAAGAAGTGAAGAAAAAGGTGGAGACAAAGAAGGCGGTGTACGTTAAGTTGGTTGAGAGTAAGGATGAAGAGGAGAAATAGGTGAGCAGGGAGGAGTACAAGTTAGCTAAGAAGGAGGCTAAGTTAGCTGTTACGGCTGCTAAGACAATAGCTTTTGTGAGTCTGTATAAGGGGTTAAAGGAGAAAGACGGCGAAAAGAGGTTGTTTAGGCTTTCTAAGGTTAGGGAGTGAAAGGGTCGGGATCTGGACCAAGTGAAGTGCATTAAGGGAGAGGATGGTAGAGTTTTGGTGGAAGAGGTTCTCATTAAGAAAAGATGACAGTCGTATTTTCATAGGTTCCTGAATGATGAGGGGGACAGAGGTGTTGTGTTGGGGGAGTTGGAGCACTTAGGGGAGTGTCGCGATTTAGGCTTTTGTCGGCGTTTTAAGGTAGAGAAGGTTAGCGAGGCTATTCGCAAGATGCAAAGGGCAGGGCGATGGGGCTCGACGATATTCCGGTAGATTTTTGGAAGTTTTCTTGCGGGGTAGGGTGGAGGTGGCTGACCAACTTGTTTAATATCATTTTCAAGTTCGCTAAGATACCTGAGGCGTGAAGATGGAGCACGATGATCTCTTTATATAAGAACAAGGGTGACATCCAGAGTCGCAACAATTATCGGGGTATTAAGTTGTTGAGTCACACAATGAAAATTTGGGAGAGGGTGGTGGAATGGAGGTTAAGAAAGATTGCGTCTATTATGCCTGGTCGCTCCACGACTGAGGCAATTCACCTAGTGTGAAGACTAGTAAAGTAGTATAGAGAGAGGATGAGGGATTTTCACTTAGTGTTTATTGACTTGGAAAATGCGTATGACAAGGTCCCTAGGGAGGTTTTCTGGAGATGCTTGGAGGCGAAAGGGGTCCCTGTGGCATACATCAGAGCGATTAAGGACATGTATGAGGGGGCAAAGACTCGGGTAAGGACAGTGGGAGGAGATTTCGAGCATTTCCCGATCTTGACTTTGTTGCACCAGGGATCGACTCTTAGTCCGTTTCTTTTTGCCGTGGTGATGGATGTATTGACGAGGAGCATACAAGGCGGGGTGCCTTGGTGTACACTTTTTGCAGATGATGTAGTTTTGATTGATGAGTCGTGACAAGGTGTTAATGATAAGCTAGAGGTTTGGCGACAAACCCACGAGTCTAAAGGTTTTCGATTGAGTAAGACTAAGACGGAGTACTTGGAGTGCAAGTTTAGTAACCCGAGGCAAGAGGAGGAGGTGGTAGTGAGGATGTTGCGTTGGATATGTGGTTTTACAAGGGCTGACATGGTTAGGAATAAGAGTATTCGGGAGAAGGTGGGAGTGGTGTCGGTAGAGGATAAATTGAGGGAAGTTAGGTTGAGATGGTTTGGCCATGTGATAAGGAGAGGTACGGATGCCCCGGTTCGTAGGTGTGAAAGGTTGGCCTTGGACGGTTTCAAGCGGGGTAGGTCTAGACCGAAGAAATACTGGAGGAAAGTGATTAAACATGACATGGAACAGTTACAGCTGACTGAGGACATGACCCAGGATAGGAAGGTATGGAGGAAACACTGATAGATTTTTTTTTTTAATTTTTCTTTTAAAAATTTATATTTTAAAATATCAAAATATTAATTTCAATAATTTTAGTATTAATTATTATTTCTTTTACGAATAAAACTTTAAAAAAAATAACAAAACCGACCACTTGTGGTCGGTTTCCTTAAAAAAATAATTAAAAAATATTTTTTTTAAAAACGGCCACAAGTGGTCAATTTTTATTTTTTTTTGAATTAATTTTTGTTAAAAACCGACCACTTGTGGTCGTTTTTTTTTTGTTTTTTTTTTAAATAATTAAAAATATTTTAAAAAAACCGACCACAAGTGGTCGATTTTTTTTTTTAAAATTTTTTTTTTAAAAAATATTTTTAAAAAACAACCGACCACATGTGGTCGGTTTTTAAATAAAATAGAAAGAAAATAATTTTTTTTAAAAAAAAGTAAATAATTATATAATCTAATATTACTTTATGTAATCTAATTATTATTAGTAGTAAAAATAATATATTAGATTATATATATAATCTAATATATTTAATTTATTAAAAAATAATCTAATATATTATGTTTTAAAATTATATTGATTTCACGTAGTCAATAACCAATACAATAATAATAAAAATCAATAAATCTTAGATTTTGCGAAAAAACTTACACTAAAAATATATCAAATATAATATACAATTACGTTAAACGTAATCTTTATCTTTTACTTATGTTTCAATATATAAAATACATATTTCCCTTTATATATACGTTAAATGACGTTAAACATGCATAATTTTTGTATAATAAATATGTGTGTGTATATATATATATATATCATACCGTTGGGATAGATAATTGAAAAATGATGTTTATTGTACATGTTTGAAAGATGAAAACTGATGTTTATATAGTACATGTTTGAAAGCTGAAAACTGATGTATATAGTACGTATTTAAGAGTTGATATATATGATGTAGTGATTGATGAACTATGTAGTAAAGAACTAGAAAAATCTATCCAAACATATTGAATACGTGATCGATGTATATAGTACGTATTTGAAAGTGTTGACACCCAATTTTGACTTCTCGATGCTCTCTTAGTCTGCTATTTTGTCAAAATTATTTAACCTTTAATATTAATATTTTTATTATTTTCAACAAGCTACATTTATGATTTAAAAAATGTATAAAGTATTTTATTATTTTTTAGTATCATTTTTATAAATTTAATAATTCAAATACGACTTTTTACATAATTTGATTAATATTTATTAAATTTTTTTTTCACTTATATGTGCACATTCACAATTTATAAATACATTGCCTATTATTATTATTACTGTTGTTGTTGTTGTTGTTGTTGTTGTTATATTTATTAAAATAGCAGTCAATTTCAATTTACTCTCCTATGTAGTTTAAATTTTAGTCATTGTTGTACTCAATTTGTGTCAATTATGATCAAAATTAACATCAATTTGGCCAGGAAATCAAATTTCAATTTTTTACCTATATATGTACATGTCAATCGAATATATGTATACATCTCGTGTAGTGACGTATGCAGTAATCAAAAGCTATGTAACTAAATCTAATTAACTGATAATCCAATTGAATCTATGAAAGGTGGATTTGTGTTTTGAATATAGTTATTTCAATTCAACTGAATCAAATTTCAATTCTTATTTATTATTGTTATTATTTATTTTTGTTATTATTTATTATTATTATTATTTACTTCTACTACTATTTAAATAACAACTTAAATTAAAATTATCTTGCCCAATTTATTCACCATTTAATCCAATTTATTCAATTTCTTATAATCTTAGCCTATTCTATTTAATCTATTACAAATCTAGTCAATCTATATTTGGTTCATTTCAATTTTAGCCATATATTTCAATTTTAATCCAAAATTAAAATTTCAATTGATCGACCCTATTCTAATCTCAATCGTTGATAAAAATTAATCTAACGGCTGAGATAAATTCAAACTTTGCCTTTCTTTTAATACCCAAGACAAAAATCAAAACCATAAACCTAAAATCATCCGTCTCCCTCTCTTTCTCCCTCTACCTCTCTTCTCTCCCTCCTATCTAAATTCCCGCCACCACAGCCATTAACAACGGCGAGCCAACCCAGCGCCGCCTCTGACTCCCTCCGTTCTCCTCCGCTGTCAACAACCAGCTACGACAACAACCACGCCAACCTTTCGTCTCCGACGCCACCAATAACGGCGACAACAACTGCGGCAGCCATAGCCGTCTCCGGCGACCTCCCCAACGAAGGAAACACCACCAACAACGGCGCCTCACTTCTCCATCGCCTCACCAGCCCCGACGCCACCACCAGCAGCCCTGAACAGCGACGAGTCAACCCCCCCTCCAGCCCTTCTCAGTTAGCCATCAAAATCCCTTATATACTCATAAGGTTATATGTTTATCTTAATTAATTCACGTTTAGATTTATGGATTAGCCATCTGTAAGTTAGCCACTTTAGGCTTTTGATTTATGGATTAGCCATTTTAGGCTCATATATGATAAGTTACATCATTTATTAATGTTGTTGGGGACTCATAGAAAGTGATATCATAATACATGTAGCCATGGTCTTAAGATCTAGATTTTCATTACTCTATGGGGAATGAGGTTTTGGATCAGTCCGTGTTGCTTTTAGCATATCTTAAGATTGTGGAGATCATCTATATAAGGCAATGAGGGCATTTCTGAAGAAAATTAGTTGTGTTAGAAGTCATGCGGGTCATTCCATTATGTCATAGTTCTTAAACATAGGATTTTATAGAGTTATGATGATTATGGAGATTTTGAAAGATTCAAGTTATTTTAGAATTATAGAATTGTGGAACAACTTTAAACTATTCTTATTGTTGAACATAACAAGAATTGTAAGGATTCAAGATATCTTAAGAACAAAATAAGAACGAACACCTTATTTTATTGAATTTAGAATAAAATGATTAATATTGAAGATCTTGAAGTTTCATCATTATAGTAAATTCTCATGATGGGGACTCATGATATTTTTAGGGCTCATGGTAAAATTCAATCGTTCAATTAATATCCCCAAAGTTGATGAATTTCGTAGATTACATATTTTCATAAAGTTATAAGATTTATAATTTCGTGAGTTCATGATTAAGAGTTCACATATAATACATGGATTAAGAAAATCATTGAGGAGGAAGTTTACCCATGAAAAACTAGTGACTGGAAGAAGGAGGATAGGCTTGATTCTTGAAGCAGTTTTCTTGGATTCTTGAGATTTTGTATTGAGAGGAAGAAGAATGATGTTCTATTTGCTGAAAATGTAGGGATAGTAGTCTTACTTGTTGAAAATATAGGGATAGTAGTCTTACTTGTTGAAAATGTAGGGATAGTAGTCTTACTTGTTGAAAATGCTTAAGTTTTGGTGACTTTAATAGTGAACTAGTGTTTAGGAGGTGATGTTGTTGGTGACTTTATTTGTTGAAAATGCTTAAGTGTCGGTGACTTTAAAAGTGAACTTTTGTTTAGAAGGTGATGTTGTTGGTTACTTTATTTGATGAAAATGCTTATGTGCCGGTGACTTTAATGGTGAATTAGTGTTTAGAAGGTGATGTTGTTGGTGACTTTACTTGTTGAAAATGCTTAAGTTTTGGTGACTTTAATAGTGAATTAGTTTCGTTGGTGCCTTTGTTAGTTGAAAAAGCTTAAGTTTTGGTGACTTTAATAGTGAACTAGTGTTTACGAGGTGATGTTGTTGGTGACTTTATTTGTTGAAAATGCTTAAGTGCCGATGACTTTAATAGTGAACTTTTGTTTAGAAGGTGATGTAGTTGGTTACTTTATTTGTTGAAAATGCTTAAGTTTTGGTGACTTTGAAAGTGAACTTTTGTTTAGAAGGTGATGTTGTTGGTTACTTTATTTGTTGAAAATGCTTAAGTGCCGGTGACTTTAATAGTGAATTAGTGTTTAGAAGGTGATGTTGTTGGTGACTTTACTTATTGAAAATGCTTAAGTTTAGGTGACTTTAATAGTGAATTAGTTTCGTTGGTGCCTTTGTTAGTTGAAAAAGCTTAAGTTTTGGTGATTTTAATAGTGAACTAGTGTTTACGAGGTGATGTTGTTGGTGACTTTATTTGTTGAAAATACTTAAGTGCCGGTGACTTTAATAGTGAACTTTTGTTTAGAAGGTGATGTGGTTGGTTACTTTATTTGTTGAAAATGCTTAAGTGGCGGTGACTTTAAAAGTGAACTTTTGTTTAGTAGGTGATGTTGTTGGTTACTTTATTTGTTGAAAATGCTTAAGTGCCGGTGACTTTAATAGTGAATTAGTGTTTAGAAGGTGATGTTGTTGGTGTCTTTATTTGTTGAAAATGCTTAAGTGCCGGTGACTTTAATAGTCAATTAGTTTCGTTGGTGCCTTTGTTAGTTGAAAAAGCTTAAGTTTTTGTGACTTTAATAGTGAAGTAGTGTTTAGAAGGTGATGTTGTTGGTGACTTTATTTGTTGAAAATGCTTAAGTTTTGGTGACTTTAATAGTGAATTAGTGTTTAGGAGGTGATGTGGTTGGTGACTTTATTAGTTGAAAATGCTTAAGTTTTGGTGACTTTAAAAGTGAACTTTTGTTTAGAAGGTGATGTTGTTGGTTACTTTATTTGTTGAAAATGCTTAAGTGCCAGTGACTTTAATAGTGGACTTTTGTTTAGAAGGTGATGTTGTTGGTGACTTTATTTGTTGAAAATGCTAAAGTGCCGGTGACTTTAATAGTGAATTAGTTTCGTTGGTGCCTTTGTTAGTTGAAAAAGCTTAAGTATTGGTGACTTTAAAAGTGAATTTTTGTTTAGAAGGTAAATTGTTGAAACTATTGTTATAGTATTTTAGTACTCACTTTTGTTGGATATTTTGTATGTGTTGTACACTTTTGAAATTTTTTATTTTTTGTTGTTGTTGTATTTTCATTTTGGTTACTACTGTATATTATTATTGTGGTTGCATGCAGAATTTGGGTTTTTAATTATTTTTTTTAAATTCCCAGAAAAACCGACCACTGAAAACCGACCACAGTGGTCTGGTTTTCTATAATTTTCTTTTTCATTTTTGCAAAAATCGACCACAATGGTCGGTTTTTCTATGTTATTTTTTTTTGGTATAAAACCGACCACTTTCTAATTTATTTTCCTGTAAAAAACCGACCACAAGTGGTCGGTTTTTTATAAAATTAATAAATTAATTTAATAAAAAACGATCATAAGTGGTCGGTTTTTATTTAATTCATAAAATTAATTTAATAAAAAACGACCACACGTGGTAGGTTTTTAGTTAAATTAATAAAATTAATTTTATAAAAAACCGACCACTTGTGGTCGGTTTATTTTTTCCTAAAATTATTTTTTTCATTTAAATAATATATATTTTTAAAAAAATCGACCACTCGTGATCAGTTTTTAAAAAGCTACCGCTACTTTTTCGACCAAAAATTTTGGTCGATTTTGTGGTCGAAAAATGGGAAAAACCGACCACTTGGTGGTCGGTTTTCCACTTTTTTTAGTAGTGAAAAACATTAGGATAGAAGGCTAAGGTGTGTGGTTGAATCGTAGGCAGTAGGTAGGAGGACTTTGGTGTCCTTGTCTGGCAGTGTTCAATATTTTTGGTGGATGTCATACTTATGTTATTTTATCATGTTCCATGCATTTTTTTTTCTGTATATACTGTCTTTTGTCTTGAGCCCGGGGTCTATCGGAAACAGCCTCTCTACTTCTTTAGAGGTAGTAGTATGGACTGCGTACACTTTACCCTCCTCAGGCCCCACGAGGTGGGAATATACTGGGTTTGTTGTTGTGGTTGTTGTTGTTGTTGACTATCCTACCTAACTAATTATAATAACCACACGTAACATTAGTTCATTCCCTCTATAAATAATGTACGTTCAGTAATAAGATTTCCCATGCATAGCCATTTGGAGTAATTAGTTTCCAAATGGCATTACTTCAAGTTCAAATTTTTTTTCCCTTTAATAGTACTATAAGGGTACTAACAACTAAGCTGTTCTCTAAAAATGGTCATTTGCCTAGCAAAATTTATTCATACCCAAAGAATGAGAAAATTAGATCAAAGATAACTAATCACTTAAAATTTGGAATTGATCATGGCCTATCTTTCTCTTCTGTTACGTTGAAGCATTGGGTGATCATCAAGGAGATGTTTTAGCTAATAATGGAATAGGGATTGTTGAGTTTTTCGAAGAGAAAAATATTATTGCCACTGGTGCTACAGGTTTTCTTGCAAAAGGTAAATTAATCAACATTTGCAAAATCTTACTACTTATTAAGGGTGTGTTCAGTATGATGGAAAATGTTATCTAGAAAAATAAGTGAGTTTCTTTCTTATTTTCTTGTGTTTCATATGTAGATAAAAAAAAAACTTTAAAATATTTATATATGATCTAGAAAAATATATGAAACATGAGGGATAAGGGCTAGATGGGTTGGTGTGAAGACGATATTGTGCCGGAGAGTAGAAAAGACACAATCAATATGAAATATTGATTGTGAAACTTGTTGTCATTAATTAAAATTTGCAAAATCTTTACACATCAAGGGCGTGTTGGTATGAAAGGATTATCCTGCATGTGAATTCGAAATTACTTAATTATTTTCTGATGTGTTTGATAAATCAACCGAAGATTTATTTCAAAAGGTATTTGTATCATACAAGTCACCTTAGTGTGGTGCATGTGAGTAATGTGGCAATAGGTATATATCCACATTGTGTTATTTATTCTCTTAAATTTTTATAAACAGATAATAAGATATTAAATCAAAAATTAAATTGTTAGAACACACTATTATTTATTTAAGGGAAAAGGCTCAAATATGTAATTGAACTATAAAAAATGGCTTATTTATGTCATGCGTTAAAAGTTTGGCTCATTTATGCCATTGCCGTTACAAAACAGGTTCATCCATGCCATTATTTTTTAACGGTGATTTTTCGAAAACAGCTTTGCCACATGTCATCTTAGTAGAGGTTCACATCATTAATTAAAATAATGGAAAAAGGCTCAAATATGCCATCGAACTATCAGAAATGGCTCATTTATGTTATCCGTTAAAAGTTTATCTCATTTATGTCATTGTCGTTACAAATCAGGTTCATTCATTCCATTACTTATCAATGGTAGTTTTTCAAAAACAGCTTTGCCACACGTCGTCTTACTAGAGGTCCACGTCACTAATAAAATTATGTGATTGTCCCAATTAAGCTAACTAAACAGTTGAATATATTTTGAGATATTCTTAAGCCAAGCTCCAATAACTGGAAAAACAAGTGGGGCCTAAAATATTCTTTTGTCAAGCCTTACAAACCTCAAAATGACTAGTTAATCATTCTCTGTTGCATACATTTTGGTCGATTAATGTTTATGCTTCAGGGATTTTTCATTCAGTGCTATGACGGGTGATCTTCCTCAAAGATTCAAGGCATCACTGACTATTAATTATGAACAAAATGTAAGAGAAAATAAATTATTTTTTATTGATTTATTTTAATTAATGATGTAGACCCCTAGTAAGACGACGCATGGCAAAACAGTTTTTGAAAAACCGTCATTAACAAGTACCGGCATGTATGAACCTGTTTTATAAAGGCGATGGCATAAACGAGCCAAAATTTTAACGGATGGCATAAATGAGCCATTTCTGATAGTTCGATGGCATATTTGAGTCTTTTTTCTTTATTTTAATTAATGATGTGGACCTCTAGTAAGACGATACGTGACAAAGTTGTTTTTGAAAAATCACCGTTAACAAGTAATGGCATGGATGAACCTGTTTTGTAACGATGATGACATAAATGAGACAAACTTTTAACGGATGACATAAATAAGTCATTTCTGATAGTTTGATGACATATTTGAGCCTTTTTCCTTTATTTAATTATATCCTGGACGTTGTTTTTTATAAAACAATTCTTTGCAGTTTTGATTGAAAAGATGCCGAGAACAATACCAAAGATAAACAAGATTTACCTTCTTATGAGAGCAAAGCTAAGGAAGCTGCATTTGACAGATTAACAAGTGAAGTATGTTGATTTATGAATGCCTTTTTTTATCCTTCCATTTATACTTTTCATTTTAAATAAATTTAAGTTCCAAATTAATTACGTCACTGATCATGCATGCATTTTTTTAACAGATAATAGAGTCAAAATTATTCAAATGCTTGAAAGAGATGCATGGAGAATCTTATGAGTCATTCATAAGAAGTAAATTGGTTCCTATAGTTGGAAATATTCATGAGCCAAACCTCGGTATGGATAGTATTATTGCTCAACAAATTGCTCAAGAAATTGATTTGATTGTTGACTCTGCAGCAAACACCACGTTTGGCTTGAGGTTAACTCTCCTTATGTTTTTTTTCTTTTTTTTTTATAATGGCCGGTAATGGATGTGAGACTTGAACTCGGATTGATTTTTGCATGCTTTGATATCATGTTGAAGTGTGTGATTGTTTCATCTAAAAGTTATTTGAGAGAGCAGCACTTTTATTTTTTTAATTAATCATTCTCAACAATGTCTAGGTATGATCTAGCTCTTGAAGCTAATGTGAATGGTCCATATCAACTCATGATGTTTGCCAAGAAATGCAAGAACTTGAAACTCCTCATCCATTATTCGAGTGGTATGCATTTGAATATTCATTGATAGAGAACAACAAATGTCTTTATCTTGATACAATCAGATCTATTTATAAAACGATGTTGTTATGTAGAGGTTTGACCTTATATACATTTTACTTTTTTTTCAAAATTAAAGCGTATGTGAATTGTGAATGGCGAAAGAGAAGGTCTAATATACGAGAAGCCTTTCACCATGGGATAAAGTATAACAAAGGAAAATGTCACATCACATTCTCCATCTACTAAGTTTCCATCCCTCAATGTTGCCAATAAATTGAACTTTGTTTCAAAGTTGAACAATGCTATTGAAAATAATGACACCTTCGACAAAATCATGAAAGACTTGGGATCTGAGAGGTACTACTTCTTATGAATATCAATTAAGTATCATAAGTAAATTGCTCACAGTTGTTCAATCATTTTATCATTAAAGTCATTCTTAATTATATTAGTATTATTTATGATTGTTAATATAATACAATAGGGCAAAGTTTTATGGATAACAAGATACATATTGTGATCGAATGCTGTTATTATGATTGTTAATCTTACAGAAAGTTTGTAATTGTTGATCATAATGAGTGAGGACTGAGGAACATCCAACTTGCTGCTAAACAGGATGAGATTGAACTTTTTAACTTATTAGATACTTTTTTATGAATGCACGTCAATTAAGTAATGTAAGTAAATTACTTTCAGACGATGTTCAATCATTTGATAACTAAAGTCGCTCTTAATAGTGCAAAGTTATATGGATAGCAAGATACATACTCATTCACAAAGGCCATTGGTGAGATGATAATTGACAACATGAGGGAGGACATACCAATAGTCATTATTCGTCCCTTAGTAATAACTAGTAGTTATGAAGAACCTTTTCCAGGATGGATACAAGGATTCAGGTACCTTAATTATTGTATTCAACTTTAATTTTCTTCTAATTAGTTAATTTTTTTCACAAAGTTTCTAATTTTTTATGTTCTTCTATCTCATAGGGTAATTGACCCCTTACTTATTTTCTATGGGAAAGGGGAATATCCATGTTGTTTTGGTGATCCAAGTAGTCTTGTTGATGTGGTACGTATACCTTTTCAATAAATTTTAGCTTTAAGGGTCAAAGTATGATACATTAATTCTAATGGAAATCTCTCTAAAAGGCATCATTTCCACCCCATACTATACAAGAAAAGTCTAAGTCACACCTAAATTATATAAGTGACCTATTACACACCTTAACTATATAAAAGTGATATTATTACCTCCCCGCGATCCCCATTCTAAGGCGCGTGTTACACTTATTTTAGGCGCGTCCAGCCTATTAAATAACAAAAGTAAACGGCTAAAAACATTAAGGAAAAAGGCATCTTTTCACCACAAACTATAGTCGAAAAGTCGAATCCACACCTAAACTATATAAGTGACCTATTACACACCTTAACTATAAAAAAATGATACTTTTTACTGACGTGGTGCTGACGTGGCAGCGCGTGTAAAACACTACACCACATGCAAGTGGTGGTAGCCTGACAGGGTGTAAATAGTTTCACTTTTTTATAGTTTAGGTGTGTAATAGGTCACTAGTATAGTTTAGGTGTGACTTCGACTTTTCGGGTATAGTTTGGAGTGGAAAGGATGTCTTTTCCCTTTTGTCTTACATAATGATCCCTTACACTACTATACAATTACTATTTTTCCATTAAAAATTTTCATTGAAAAATGTACAGTGGCTTTTCCTAGAGATATTTTGATTCAATCGAAAACATAGTAGTGTTTTCACATGAAAAAATTAGGAAGCTTCCAATAGTTCAATAAGAATCTGTTCTCCATAGATGTTTTTCCAATGAACTGATTCGGTGAGAAAATCATGTTTTGTAACACAAATCTTTTATTTATTTATGATGAGAAAACCCTCTATTTTAGTAGTGGTATGATTATGAAAATGTAATAACTTTATCCTGGTCAGGTCCGATATCGAATCAACTTATAATCATGAAATCGATTAAATTCGCACGTTATAAATTCATATTACTAATTCTTCTATCCCAGTTAAAGTGATGTTGAACTAAAAAATAGATCATAAAAGCTAAAAAATAGCTATCATGGCATAAAAAATTTCATTATCTAACAACTTGTTCACTTGGTTTAATTAGGTTCCAGTTGATGTGGTTGTAAATACTACAACGGCTGCTATTGCCAAACATGGACACTTGCAAATTCCAGAGCTAAATGATGTCTATCATGCAACATCATCATATATGAATCCTTTATCACTATCACACCTTTTCAACTATTGCTATGAATTTTTCAATTCTTCTCCTTCCGTTAACTTGAAAGGAGATCAAATGAAGATTAAGAAATGATATTTTTTGACAATATGTCAGGCTTTTCGAATTATATTTTGGAGAAACTTCTCAAGGAACAAGAAGTGTATGATTTACAGATGCAAATGCGTATTAAAAGGAAGGTGGAATATTTTGAGAATTTTAGCAAGATTTATGATCCATATACGTTCTACAAAGGCTGGTATGATACTTAATTCTTCTCAATACATTGTTTACTTATTGTTATAATGTTGTTTTCAAATAATAAAGGTGTCTTTATTGAAATGTACTTGTCACGATACAAAAACAAGGGACATGATGACACATGTCGCGGCATACCTTGACAAGCAAGTCTATCACCCAAATTGATATGAAAAGAAAAAAGACAGAAATACCCAAGGCTCGGCTCCTAGAACGAAGCCAAACTATACAAGTAATTATAACAATGCGGAAAGAGCATATCCAAAATCACACATTCCCAAAATTAGGTGTCAATAGTATAAGAACTACTAATACAATCCATAGTCAAATACATCAAAAAAAATAACCACAAGGAACCATAACTGTCTCCGAATATTAATTAAAGACATAACTAGTAAAAAAATATAGAGGAGAACTTTGGATGTATGAATGTTCAACCGCTACCTTGAGTAAATCGAAGGCACTCAAAATCAACCAATCTGAGGCGCACCCGAACCTGAATCTGCACCGAAAGGGTGAAGTAGGAGTGAGTACGGTCCACTTGTACTCAGTAGGTATCATAGGCCAACCGAGAAAAGTAGAAAATAAAGCATATAAAATACACACTAAGGGCACATAATCTGCAATCATTAAATGTCCCATAATGGTAGCCCACACCGCTTGCACTAATAGTTCTAATATATCACATATTTTGAAACATCACACCAAGATAGACCACAAGTATGCATTATATCACATATAAGTAGAAAAAGGGGGAACATGCACATATAAGATTATCAAATACAAGTAAAAGAAGATAAGATAATTAAATAGATGGCAAGTCAATATGGAAATACAACACAATATAAATACAATAAAGTAAGTGCAATGTATATGATGATGATGATTATGCACAAGGTTGTCGCACAATCTCAGGGATCATTGCACAATCCCCGTATACACCTATGGAGGCAAGCCTCCCAACGTAGGACCCATGGGGGTTCGTCAACCTGTATACAATCTATATATCTCATATGTCCTTTCCGGCACATCCCTCGAAGAGGTGGTGTTGCCAATGTTACTCAGGTGTTGCCACGGTGGTACCAATGTTTCATGAATGAGTATGATATGAGGATGTAATTCTCACAACCAATCACAATGAGTATTTACACAACCAACCACATGATATATTTCCACAATCAACCACAAGGATACATTTCTACAGTCACGTGAGCCAATATCCACTCATTATTTATGTTTTATCCATGAATTTTTATGTCTCATATGCCAATAAAGTATGAATATAATCATAATACACCAATGACACCACATTAAGCATTTTAACAATACAATACAATTATTCAGATGTATTCAAGGCTATCAATATCACATAGGACCCCACACGGTCACACATATCACATAATATCTCAATTTTTATAATTACATCACATCTAGGCCCCCACAAGGACACAACACATAAATATCTATTTTTTCATGATTAGTTCCCACCCTTAACATGCATTTTGTACCATCATTTACTACTCAGCCCAGTATGAAAGAATCACGCCATAACCTACCTCAAAAGTCGAAATACCGCAACCAAGACTTTTGCTCCCAAAGTCTTATTCCTCACAATCAGTCTCGAACTCTACTAAAAATATCAAATATGAACTCTACGCGTCAAAATAAAATCAACGATGCCCATATTGACTGCTTTTGGTTTGAGATCAAAACGGACCTCCGAAATGAGTTTTCAAAAAAGAAGGGAAAAATCGTAATATTACTTCAAAATGTGTTCACCATATGTTTAGATTCTTGCAGCTAAAAATTCAAGTCAAATCGAATTAAAAACGAAGTTCAAATCGAAGAAAAAACTATTTTTAAGCTTTACGGGGTAAAATCTTTGAAATCTGGTTGTTTTGAAGGTTAAATTGATGAAAAACTAGTAATTATAAGATAAAAACATTATTCAAGTGAAAAGAAGTGACACTGAGGTCTAAAATCAAGCCCTAAGATTTTTTAGATTTTGAGAAATTACTCTATTGAAGTGGCGACTCAGTGAATTAGATTTTTGGACCTCAATCGGAGCTTAATCATGAACTTTCTTCAACAATTCCACCAACTTATAGCGGAGGAGATGTGACCGGAACCAAATCCACACTCGAACCAAAGAACTCCAATCAAACCCAATTCGGCAATTCGAAACAAAACCAAACAGAAGACCGATGATTCAACCGGACATTAGACTATTTGACAACTAGTTTCACTGTTAGCCGGAGCTTCAGGTAGCTTCGCCAACGAATACGGGTGACTCCCGATGAATTTTTGCTGCTTGAATAGTACCAATAGTGACAGAAGTAGTTGGGTTTGGGATTTTGAGCAGAGGGGATCCGGTTATCGTCTCGCCGGAGCTTCGACGAACTCCAACGAGTCGGGAAAAATAGAGGACAGATCAAATTTAAACGATGATGGTTCGCCGGAATTGTTAGCCTCCGTCTTTTTCTCTTCCTCTCTCGCTCAAATCTCTCTTCCTCTCTCGATTCTCTCTTCACTATGCATTTCTCTCTTTCTCTCACCTTCCAGCTCTCTCTCCATTCCCCATTTCCCTCAACGGTGTGTTCTTGTGGAAATTTTTTAGTGATATCTGTGGATGGTGTATTCGTATGTGATGGTGAGAGTGTATGTATGTTTTTTCTCCAGTGAACTCTCCCCTGGATGTTGGTGGAGCATCAAAATGGAAAAGATGGAGTGTATATGCTTTTTTCTTTATGGAAAAGAAATATGGGGGAGGGGTGGTTACGTGGGGTAGGGGTAGGAGGGGTAGGGGTTAGGATGTGTTGTCAATTTTTAGTTGGGTGGGTTGTTAGAATATTAGGATAAGACAAAGTTTGTTATTTTTTATATTTTGTGAGGGTATAATAACATGGATGAGGGTACAAGGTAGGATAAGGTAAAATTGGGTAAATTAATCTTTCGGAGGGACAAAATTACGTGTCTACATCATGCCCCCTTTGAATGTAAACACACAGTGTTTTCAGGCAAAGAAGTAAACAACGAGATCGAATTTTGTCCCGATCATTATTCAAAGAGAGGAGTAAAAGAAAGAAGGACAATCGACTCCTGTCGGACACCCTATCTACCCCAGTCATGAGGAAATCACAAGTATCTCAAAGGGTTGGAAGAGAAGTGGACTATACCGAGTTGGAAAGTCGAGTGAGGTTCCACCGAGGTTCCGGTCCGCGGATCTGTCATTACATCAAAAATGAAAATTACAAGTTAAAACATAAATGAAATTACAAAATCCTATCTATACAACTTCTGTTGGCTCTTGACTCGACTTTTATCACCCTATTCTTCAGGCGGGCTCCTGACTTGCAATTTCTTTCAACTTGTGGCTTGGCTTTCAATTGCTTCTCTTTGTTGCTTGACTTTTCATTTTTTCAACTTATTCTCCAGGCGGGCTCCTGACTTGCTATTTCATCACCCTGTTCTTCATGCGGGCTCCTGAAACCCAAAATTAAAACTAGAACGAAAATTATCCCAAACAAAAATTATAGTAAAGTAGTATTTCATTTTTGAAAGCGTTGTCCCATTTTCCAGGAGGGTCCTGAACAGAAAGTAAAATACCATTTTTCAGGAGGGTCCTGAACAGAAAGTAAAATCCTATTTTTCAGGAGGGTCCTGAACAGAAAGTAAAATCCTATTTTAGGAGGGTCCTGAACATAAAGTAAAATCCCATTTTTCAGGAGGGTCCTGAACAGAAGGTAAAGTCCCATTTTTTAGGAGGGTCCTGATCATAAAGTGAAATCCTATTTTTCAGGAGGGTCCTGAACATAAAGTAAAATCCCATTTTTCAGGAGGGTCCTGAACATAAAGTAAAATCCCATTTTTCAGGAGGGTCCTGATCATAAAGTAAAATTCCATTTTTCAGGAGGGTCCTGATCATAAAGTAAAATCCCATTTTTTCAGGAGGGTCCTGAACATAAAGTAAAATCCCATTTTTCAGGAGGGTCCTGATTATAAAGTGAAATCCCATTTTCCAGGAGGGTCCTAAACATAAAGTAGAGTCCCATTTTTCAGGAGGGTCCTGAACAGAAAGTAAGATCCCATTTTTCAGGAGGGTCCTGAACAGAAAGTAAAATCTTATTTTTCAGGAGGGTCCTGAACAGAAAGTAGAGTCCCATTTTTCAGGAGGGTCCTGAACAGAAAGTAGAGTCCCATTTTTCAGGAGGGTCCTGAACAGAAAGTAAAATTCCATTTTTCAGGAGGGTCCTGAACATAAAATAAAATCCCACGGATGTGCATTTCCAATGGTAGCTGAATTAAGTGAAAGAGAATTTGCCCCTATTTCAACAAAGAAAATTTGTCAGTTAAAAACTTAGTGGTGGCTTGCAGCTCTTGGCTTCTCAGGTATCTGCCCCAACACTCGTTCCTTTCATCTCTGTTCCAAATCGCTGACACTTGCCCTATCTTGCCGCATCATTGACCCAGATCTAGATTGAGGGAAATGAGTTCTGACTCGAACAATGGGTTTCTATTTTACCATGCCTCTGAGGTGCACCTTTTTCCCAAATCTAAATGCTTCCATGAATCCAACAGCCTATCGGTTGATAGACTTCCTTTGCTTCGTGTTGAATTACGATCATATTTCTTTCATGTGCTGGTCCTTGGCTTTTCCTCATATAATTGGAAAGACTAGTAGTAAATTTTGAAATCCTTTCTCGCTTGTTTTGACACAGACTTGACTTAAAGTGTAAAGAAATGATGGTGACTTTTATTTTGATAAATGACATAAAAAGACAAAAAGCATGAATATGTAAATGAAAGAAAAGGGCAATGTCCCATATTCAAAAGAAAACTTATCTGAATACGACAAACAACTCCAATGAGTATGACATGCATTTTGGATTAAGCTGCCTGATCTTCCTATCCAAACTCCCCATTTGTTGTTGAGTTCATGCCTTTGCCGCTGAGCCGCTTCTTCAAATCTATTGGACTCATACATCACATTCAATTGACGACATCTTAAAAGACTTTCGCCAACAAATCTCTTTCTTTTCACTTTTCATTTTTCTCTTGAACTCGTCATCGCCTTACGGTGCCCGTGAGGGTTTTCACTAATAAGACTCTCTCATTTTTATTTCTCTCCACTCACCATCGCCTTATGGTTCCTGCAAGGGTTTTCACCAATAAGACTCTCTCATTTTCATTTCTCTCAACTCACCATCGCCTTATGATGCCCACGGGGGTTTTCACCAATAAGACTCTCTCATTTTTGTATTTCTTTCCTGATTTCTTATGCTGAGGGAGACAAGTGGTACCTCACAATGTATCATCATATCCATTGCATGCTTAGCCTTAACATTATCAAAAATTGATCTGAAGGACTTTCTTTGGTTGTAACTTGGCTTTCGGATAAGGTTAGAAAATGATGGCAAGAGGTTCAAACGACGCTTGAAGTAGGGGTGGGACTTACAACTTTTGGAATCGACTCAAACAATACATTAACTCATGCCTCAGTTTTTGTTGACTGGGTGACTCTAAAATCTTTATTTGGTTGGACCGATCCCGAAATAGGGCAGCTTACGTATCTCACTCTCGAGAAAAGAGAATCAGGTCGCACGTAGTTCCATCAGCTTGTTCTTTGTTTTGATTTGATTTTTTTCTTTTATTTTCGAACTCTTTCTTTTATTCTTATTTTCTTGACATTTATCTTTGACTCTATTTTGATTCCAAAAGAGGGATATGAAAGAAAAATAAAACGAAGCTCAAACGGGTAACAAAGGATGACACAATGTTTGGATAGAAAAATAAAATGCCTTCATCATATCAATCTTCAAAAATGCAAGTACTAAACATGCAATAAAATCAAAAAAGGACAAAATATCATACATAATATATTTTGACCGCATCAGCATTGATTGCCATTTCTCCCATTTTGCCTTCAATATCTGTCAAATATAGGCTCCATTGGGCAACACTTTCTTCACAACGAAGGGACCTTGCCAGTTAGGGGAGAACTTGCCTTTCGCTTTAACCTGGTGAGGAAGGATACATCTCAATATCAACTGACCAACTTCAAAATTCCTGGGACGGACCTTTTTGTTATACGCTCGAGCCATCCTCCTCTGATACAACTGGACATGACACACCGACGTTAGCCTTTTTTCCTCAATCAAACTCAAATGTTCTAGTTGGGTTTTGACCCATTCGTCATCATCAATCTCTGCTTCTACAATGACTCAAAGAGAGGGAATTTCAACTTCTGCAGGGATGACTGTTTCTGTCCCATACACTAATAAATATGGAGTTTTCCCTATTAAAGTGCGAACAGTGGTGCGATAACCTAGCAATGCAAACGACAACTTTTCATGCCACTGTCTAGACCCTTGTACCATTTTTCGCAGTATCTTTTTTATATTCTTATTGGCGGCTTCTACAACACCATTGGCCTTTGGGCGATATGGAGTAGAATTTCGATGTGCGATCTTAAACTGTTGACACACTTCTTGCATCAAATGACTATTGAGATTGGCAGCATTGTCTGTAATGATCATCTTAGGAATTCCAAACCTAAAATTGATGGCATGAACAAAATCTACCATAGCCTTCTTTGTCACTGACTTGAAAGTTACTTCTTCTACCCACTTTGTGAAGTAGTCAATGGCTACCAAAATGAATCTATGTCCATTTGATGCCTTCGGCTCAATCGGTCCAATCACATCTATTCCCCAAGCCACGAACGACCATGGAGCGGCCATTGCATGCAACTCAATAGGAGGAGAACGTATCAGATCACCGTGTACCTGACATTGATGACAATTTCGAACAAATTGAATAGAATCCCTCTCCATAGTAAGCCAGTAATAACCTGCTCGAAGAATCTTCTTTCACAAGACATGATCGTTCATATGCGACCCGCATACTCCAGAGTGTATTTCAACCATGATTGCCGAGGCTTCTCTTGCATCTACATACCTCAAAAGTCCCAGATCTGGGGTCCTCTTATATAAGATTCCCCCACTTAAGAAAAATTCACTAGCCAAACGCCTAATAGTCCTCTTTTGATCGTAGGTGGCATATGCTAGGTATTCTTCTGACTGAATGTATCGCTTGATATCCAAGAACCAGGGTTCTCCATCGAGCTCTTATTCAACCACATTACAGTAAGCATGTTGATCACGACTCTGTATATGAACTGGATCGATGTAGGCTTTATCGGGATGTTGGAGCATTGAAGACAGAGTGGCTAAAACATCAGCAATTTCATTAAGAATCCTTGGAATATGCCTAAATTTTACTAACACAAACCGTTGACATAGCTCCTGCAAGAATTGTCGATACGAGATGAGCTTCAAATCTCGCGTCTCCCAATCGCCTTGAATTTGATGGATGAGCAAATACGAAGCCCCCAACACCAATAATTCCTGGAATCCCATATCAACAGCTAACCTCAAACCAAGAATGCAGGCTTCATACTCTGTCATATTGTTAGTACAGTAGAATCAAAGTTGTGCTGTTATCGGGAAATGTTGTCCCGATTCAGAGATAAGAACAACACCTATTCCGACTCCTTTCATATTGACAGCTCCATTGAAGAACAACTTCCAATCTGGATCATCATCTATAACGACTTTATCAACACACGATACTTCTTCATTAGGAAAATATGTATTTAATGGCTCGTACTCTTCATCGATGGGACTCTCAGCAAGATGATCTGCCAAGGCTTGGGCTTTCATGGCGGTTCGAGTCACATATACAATGTCGAACTCGATAAGCAATATTTGCCACTTTGCCAATCGACCTGTCGGCATAGGCTTCTGAAATATATACTTCAAAGGATCCATGCGGGAGATGAGATAAGTAGTATAGGATGAGAGATAATGCTTCAACTTCTGTGCTACCCAAGTTAGGGTACAACACGTCCTTTCAAGAAGTGTATACCTGGCCTCATATGCAGTGAACTTCTTGCTAAGATAATAAATAGCCTGCTCCTTTTTGCCTGTGACATCATGTTGACCCAGGACATAACCGAAAGAATTTTCCATGACTGATAAATATAAGATCAAAGGCCTACCAGGCTACGGGGGTACCAGCACGGGCGGATTTGACAAATATCTTTTGATTCTATTGAACGCTTCCTGACATTCTTCAGTCCATTTTACCGCAACACTCTTTTTCAGCAACTTGAATATGGGCTCACAAGTAGTTGTGAGTTGAGAAATAAACCTGCTAATATAGTTCAGTCTACCAAGAAAACTCATCACCTCCGTCCTATTCTTGGGCGGGGGCAAATCCTGAATGGCTTTGATTTTCGAGGGATCCAATTCAATCCCCCGACGGCTGACCACAAACCCCAACAGCTTTCCAGAAGGAACTCTAAATACACATTTTGCCGGGTTGAGTTTGAGATTATACCTGCGAAGCCTTTCAAAGAACTTTCTTAAATCTTTAACATGGTCGACCCGACTTTTTGACTTAATAATCACATCATCCACGTATACCTCAATCTCTTTATGCATCATATCATGAAACATAGTGGTCATGGCTCTCATGTATGTTGCTCCAGCATTCTTCAAACCGAACGGCATCACTCGATAACAATAGGTCCCTCATGGTGTGATAAAAGACGTCTTCTCCGCCTCTTCATCATCCATAATGATCTGGTGATATCCGGTATAACAATCCACAAAAGAGGCAACCTCATGTTTAGCATAGTTGTCTAACAAAATATGGATGTTGGGCAGTGGAAAATCATCTTTCGGACTTGCTCTGTTCAAATCACGGTAATCAACACACACTCAAATTTTACCATCTTTCATTGGTACGGGAACAATATTGGATAACCACATGGGATAACGAGCCACTCGAATTACTTTGGCTTTAAGTTGTTTCATGATTTTCTCTTTGATTTTAATACTTACATCAGTTTTAAAATTCCTCAACTTCTATTTGACAGGAGGGAACGCGGGATCAGTTGGCAATTTGTGAGCCACTAATTCAGTGCTTAAACCAGGTATATCATCATAAGACCATGCAAAAACATCCTTATAATCAATTAATGCTTGAATCATTCCATCTTTTAGTTGTGGCAAAGTATGTACACTGATTTTAGTTTCCCTAACATCTTCTTGATCCCCTAGATTTATTGGCTTAGTCTCATTCAAATTAGGATTCAGTTTGTCTTCAAACTGTTCCAACTCTTTGCTTATTTCTTCTAGTGTTTCTTCTTCATCATATTCCCCATCCTACTTCATTACATCTTGATTAGTTTGGATTTTAAGATCAGGCTGAAAATTCCGCATGCATGTCATGTCATTAGAATCAGCATAAAAAGAACTGTATATAAAAAAAGAAAAAGAAAATATATTAGACACGAATGAAAAGGGACATTGCATTTCATTAAATAAAAAGATAGAAGGGTTTAAACATAGATGCCAACATAACATAAACAAACTAAAATCTGAATTACAACCCTGAAATAACTCGGATAAACAAAAAGAAAAACAAAATAAACTACCAAAACTCCCTCCTGATGGGGAGAGGAGTGACTTTCTAATTATTGAGCCGGACAACTGGACCTATGAATTGCACGTCTACCATACTGGTCCCTTATCTTGCTTCGACCATATCAACTTCAATAAAATGGTTTTGGTAGTCATCAACCAATTCAACTTCAAATTCCACATGCTTCGTGACACCGCTCTTAACAAATGATTCACTGAGTAGTGGCATTGGGCGAGGGAGTGACCATGTTTCCTTTTTCCTTCCCTTTGATTTCTTCAGATCTTTAGCCGTAGGCTCAAATCCCAGACCAAACGTGCCCACGTTCTCACTCGGACATATGGGACGAACTATACCATGCAGAGACGCTCCCAAACCCTTTCCTGGCTCAAATCCGTATTTCTAAAGTTCACTCACCATCATGATAGAAGCGGAAGACAATTACGTTCCTGGTATAACCTGCCATTCAAGGATACGATTCACTGGCACTGTATCAAAAACTTGATAGACGAATATCTCCTCTACGTTATTTGCTTCAATAAGAGAGAAGGGAGAATCTTCGCCGGCGGACAAATCTCCTTCACCGTGAATAACCATTTCTTGCCTGTCATGCTCAAACTTAATCATTTGGTGCAGTGTAGATGCAACCTCCTTGGCCTTATGGATCCACGGCCTTCCCAACAATAGATTGTAAGAGGAGTCTATATTCAATACTTGAAACTCTATGGAAAACTCAACAGGCCCTATGGTTAATATTAGTTCTATTTCACCAATGGAGTTTGATTTTGCACCATCGAAAGCCCTGACACATACATTGTTGGGCCTGATCCTCTCAGCACCAATATTCAACTTGTGCAAAGTAGAAATAGGGCAGATATTTGCACCTGAACCTCCGTCAATCATGACATGACTGACGTAGAACTCTTCGTACTTCACTGTAATGTAAAGGCCCCGGTTATGCCCTGTACCTTCAACAGGCAATTCATCGTCAGAAAAGCTGATCCGATTCACCTCAAAGATTTTTCCAACCATTTTCTCAAGCTGATTTACTGTAATCTCCCTAGGAACATATGCTTCATTTAATAACTTCAGTAAAATATCACGATGCTCCTTGGAGTGCAACAGCAAAGATAAGAGGGAAATTTGAGCAGGGGTTTTCTTCAACTGGTCTATTATTGAATACTCTGGCAATTTCATCTTTTTCAAAAATTCTTCGGCTTCTTATTCGGTGATAGGCTTTTTGATAGATGACGGTCCACTCACCATTGTCTTGGACTTTCTTAAGATTTTAGGCACGAAGCATCTTCCTGACCGAGTCACACCCCTACCTCATCTACATCTTCCACTACTTCTTTCTCATGATAGGTCATCATAGTACGCCCATAATTCTAGGGAACCCTTTTCGTATCAACTATCGGAGGTTGGGTCACCGGTTTAAGGACAATAGGCACTGCCAGTGCTCCATTCACTGTCAAGATGGGCTGACTCAGAGCTCCTACCACTGTCAACTTAGGTTTATCCTGATTTAAATCAACATACCTTCCGGTACCTTGTACTGTGATCAGGGGTTTCTTTGTGCTTTCTTGGGCTTTATCTTCTCTCATTCCTTCCTGGCTCAATGACATTACTTTCAAAAACTCTGCTACATTCACCGATTTCTCCTCAATGGTCTATATCTTGACAATAGGCTTATAACACCTTGAAGACTCTTTCCCATCATATATCAATTCTAACATATTGGTTTCAGCATGGGTTGGCAGCGGATTCTGGTTAATGTTTGGACCCTCCGAGGCCTGGACCAGCATCTTATTTGTGTCAATTAAATCTTGGACAACTCTCTTTAAATGCCAACATTTCTCGATATCATGGTCTGGCATGTCAGAACAGTACGCACACCTTAAAGAATAATCGAGATTCCTCGGCGGTGGATTTGAAAGCCTTCCTTGAATTGGGCTTAAGACCTTCAACTTTCTCAATCTATCAAACAAGCTAGCATATGACTCCCCAAGAGGTGTGAATTGATTTTTGACCGCCTTCTCTTTCTTATACTCGGGCCTAGGTTGAAAATCGGGTCTGGAGGGGTTTTGGTAATTCAGTGGAGTGGATGGGTAATTTTGTGGAGCTTGAACGCGCCATTGCGGGTAAGAAGGGGTTTAGACATATAGCTGCACGCTATATACTGGGTACGGGAGTAGTGGAATAGAATATAAAGGATTTTGTGGAGGGTAGTAATGGTGGGGAGGAACATATGGAGCTTGGGCGTAGACTTGGGCTTGGGATTGGGGATAGGGGCGAGGTGGTATTTTGGGATAGGAATGGGTTCCATCTACGACAGTCGCCACGTCCTCTTTCTTCTTTTTACCTCCGAATACGCCAGATCCACCTAGAATCGCTTGTGTGGTGGCTTTTAATGCGGCAAAACTCATTATTCGGCCGATCTTGATTTTGTCCTCTATCATCTCCCCCATTTTGAGGACTTCAATAAAAGATTTTCCCATTGCTGGAAGTAAATGTTGAAAATAAGTCTCATCCTGTGCCTGAATGAAAACCTCTACCAACTTACTTTCTTTCATTGGAGGCTTTACCCTGGCGGCCTGTTCACGCCACCTTATCGCATATTCCCTAAAACCTCCAGTGCTTTTATTCTTCATGTTGACAAAGGATTTTTCGTCCGGAATCAGGTCGATGTTATACTGAAAATATTGCACAAACTCAAAAGCTAAGTCATCCCAGCTATTCTACTTGTCGATATCTTGATCGATAAACCATTCTGAAGCCAGATCAAAAAGACTCTCGCCAAAGAAAGCCATGATCAGCTCTTCCCTTCCTCTTGCAGCCCTCAATTGGTTGTAATAACGTCTCAAGTGTGCCACGGGATCACTGTTCCCTGCATACTTCTCGAACTTGGGCATTTTAAAACCAAGGGGAAGGTTGATGTCTGGGAACATGCAAAGATCTTTATAGGAAACACTCTTATAACCTCCAATTCCCTGCAAATTCCTCATGGCCTGTTCTAAACTTTTCAACTTCCGTGCTATGACTTTCTTTTCCTCTGTTGCGATAGGTTTCTCCGTATCAAATGGAAATGCAGGTGGCTGAGTGTAACCATACGGTTAATTCATTCTCAAAGTAGGCTCCGGGGCATAATACTGACTATCTGGAACCTTCAATACTGGCTCACTGGAAGACCTAGGAAGCCCTATTGTCGAACACACAACATATGTGGGAGCTTCAGGTAGTGGCGGAGCCATGATTACCGGTGTGATCGGTGGCGCCAGCTGAGCAGCGGGTCTTGATTGGGGAGCTGCCAAGGGCACACCTGAACTGCCAGGATAATAATGTCGTGGAGTGAATCCTGGCGCGTGCTCAAGTGACTCAGTAGGAGCAGAGAATTGTGCCTGAGAGAGCGGTGGGCAATTAGAGATATTCCCATGACTTTCAGGGAGTGAAGGAGGAGACATTCCGCTGGCCCATGCCCGGTGTAAATCTATCAATTGTTGCCTGAGCCTTACTACCTCATCATTGTGTTCTGAACTTTCTTCCATGTGATCCTGATCCGGGTCAATGAGCGAATTTTCAATCTCCCTGCTAGCCATGGCGAGCTTTGCTTTGGATCTAGTAAAGTATGGGTGACTAGCCAGAGTGCTGCAAACCTACCACTGTTATCTGAAAGAATATGCTCATCAAAGACGACATCCGTTAGGATTAGGGTACACAACAAGCATGGGAATCACATTGGTAAAATTATCCTAAATTCATGTTCATTTCTACCAGCTTTTGAGGATAGAGAGGTCATTTTAACATCATCCCGATTTTTATCTACACTTATTTGCTTCTTTCCTCCAAACACACCTCTTTTCTTTCGCCCTCATTTACCTTTTCCCTTTTTTTTTATTTCAGTCTCTGTTCTTTCCCTTTCTCGCCTCATTATTTTTTTCGCTATCTACTTTCGTTTTATCATTCTTTATGGTTTTTGATTTTCTTTAAAAGAGGAAAAAATAATGAAAAACAAACGAAACAAAATGCTTAGATCGAACCCCAAAGTAGGTTGCCTACGTATCATATTGTACATGAATCAGATCTTTCATAGTTCGGGCCGCATATGCATAAACATCACATAATTTTTTTTTATCTTTTTTTTACGAAAAACGAAAACAAACAAACAAAAGAAAGGCGTAACATCACAACAGTTTGATGAAAGAAACAACAAAAACATACAAAGAATTTAGGACCACTTTAAAACTAAACAAATACAAAACAACATTCTAGACCCTAAGACGATATACGTGAAATTACTAATAAAGACCCTAATACCAAAAACAACTTGACTCCGACTTAAAACTGACGCCACCCTACAATGACAGTAACATAAAAGACTCAAATTGAATAAAGATAAGAAATGCTCTTTCAGACTGGTGCTCTGCGTGATGACCCTGGCTGAGATGGACCTGCCTGTGAAGTTCTCTTTCTCCCATTCAAACTTTGTAGCATGTCCTGCAAAGACACCCTGATATTGGGGAAGAAGCTTCGAGCCCGTATTCCTGCCTCATGAGGAGTGTAATTAGAAAGATTATTCTGACACCTTTCTACAATCTTGAACAAATCTGCTAACTGAACTCTCAGTGTCTCCACTTTGGACCCCGCACTTTCATCCTGATGGTCGTCAACAATGCATTCCTCTTGTATTATCCCTCTAAGATGCGCTTGTAAGGGTTGACTGATACCCTGAGGGATAGATTGATGCCAGACCCCATATCCCTGAGTGTACCCTGGATTATCCAAACTTTCTTTGAGTGTGTCCATACCTAGCTTTGTTGCATGCTTCCAAAACTGCTCGTACTTTCTCTCACCTAAGGCTTGGTCCTTGAAGTACTCAACATCCTTCAGAAGATCCACTGCTGGTGGCACGTCCTGCAGCCTACCCAACTGGCGATTACCCTAGAAGGACTATATGGTCTAGTGCAATTGAGCTCTAACATAACTAAAAGGATCTGCGTATGACAACCCAACAAGATTATCTTTGGTTGAAGCCACAGATAAGTCCACAAAATGTTATCCCCGATTCTTGACTCAAGAAATTCAATCCAAGCGTCGACTCCCACGGGTAGCGAGAATTTATCCAAATGCAACCTGAAGTCCATGGCTTTTACTCGATTGGGAATACAATGATCAACCACATCTAGTCTAACTAAAAAAGGGGCATGCATATGCTCCATCATCCATAACTGCAATATCAGGTTACTGCCCTAAAAAAATCTCATCCCCCCTTCACTTAGGTTAAAGCCTTATATATTTCTGCTAAGATCATGGGTATGATAGTGAACCTGCCTTTTTGATTAATGACCTTGCCTTTTTGATTAGTGCCCTTGTCATTTTGATCCTTATGAAATAGAGCCATCACCACAGATTGTAAACGTGTATCAATACGTCTTTCTTCTAGCGGAAACACTAAAGTACCTAACAAAGCGAGGGTGAAGACTTCAAGACACTTTCTCTTCCACTTTTCCTTAGTCACATGAAATTCGTCCCAAAAGCAATCAAAACCTTCCGAGGACCAAAACCTAGCGAATAGAAAGTCTAAAGAAATCCATGATTGATTCAGACAACCCAAATGTCCGTTATTACTCTTCAAACCACACCCTTGTAGAAACCTATTGCCCGAGTGATTCCGAGCTCAGATCATACTTTTGTCAATATAAGGCAAATGAAGCAGACCAGATAATTTTTCCAACGTAGGAGTCATTTCACACTTTCCGAACCTAAACACCAAATTACTAGGATCCTAAAAGGTCAGCACAGCATCTATTAGGTATGGACGGGCTGGGACATGCAGAAGTTCCGTAAGATCACCTAATATCTTACATAGCTCTTGCTGGTCAACGTAGTTGAACGTGCTCTACCACTTTATTAACTTTTTGGGAACTTTGGAAACCATCAAGACTCTAGACCCTGTAGGCTTCATCCTGTAATAACAAGCCAAACTTACAACTCAAAAATTCAAAATAAGACAAGGAATTCCCGACCCTCGGGATTTTATCTTAGAAAAAATATCGTGTGACATAGAGGGACAGACCGACATATAACTCAAATTCACCGAACAGTACCGCCGAATGAAATCAGCCTACTTTGCAAGAATTAATTGACAACACTAGATTATGAGAAGGAAAACCCAGGCTAAGATTAAGACAAAGGCCAAAAAATGAAAATTAAAATTACCGAACCCACCGAGGGTTGCCTACGTATCCCGCCCCAAGGGACGGGAATCAGGTACGTGTAGTTCGTCTAGATTGGATAATTAACGGTTAACTAACAGATTGACCCTAACTTAAGGGCACAACCAAAGACAAACGAATAAAATCTTTTTGAGGTTTTTTTTCTTTTAGTTAGACACTTCAACTAAACTGACACTAACAATTATGAAGGAAAAAAAAATCTTTTTGGTATTTTCATTATATGAAATGTACAAATTTCTACCATTTTTTTGCATTTTCTTTTATAAAAACTGATAAAAATAAATAAATCTTTTTTTGAAAATTTTGAATTATGAATGCATGCTAAAGGAGACAACTGAAAAATCTTTTTGATCTTTACGTTTTTGAGAAATGAGTGCAAAAGGTAAAAATCTTTTTTTTTTTTTTGAATTTTTGAATTGTGAAGAACAAAAGTCATAAAGAACACTAAAAGCTACGACACTCTTTTTTTTTTCTTCTTTTCGACTCACTTCACTTTTTTTCTCTATTTTTTTCAACAGTTCTTGCCTACGCACCTTACTTCTAACACATGTTTTCACCAAATTAGTCCGTCAATTGACCCCATTACCCTCAAAGATGCAACATTTAGCACGTAGGGATGCATTAGAGGTGAGTCTCCTACAAAGGACCAAGTGGGCCCTGCTAGGTCTCAATATGATGCACATAAGCATGACCTAAAGGTTGACCTACGTTGGGGTTCACTAACAAGGCTGTTCAGTGAAGCGTATGGTCGATAGTGGCTACGACAGCTTTCCACCTACTCCATAACACTGACGGTTCCCCCCTAAAATAAGAGTGACTCAACTAGAGGTCGTGTACGACACGTGTACTACGAACTTGTTGCAAAAAGAAGGCCGGAGGGTAGACACATGATGCCAGATATAAAAACGGTAACACATAGGATAAATACTGTACACAAAGAGCATGAAAACATTCCATAATGATAAGAAAATAACACAAAACAACACAAATAAAATGTTTATACACCTATAGTGTCAAACAAAGCCGATACGACTCCAAAATAAGCTCGAATTCTGAACAAGTCCCCAGCAGAGTCGCCAGAGCTGTCACACCCCTTTTTTATACTCTAAAAAGATTTCATTTTTAAGTTTCGAAAGGGTTTTTATTACTAAGTGACAAAATGAAGATTTGTTTCGAAAAAGATTCACTATATTGAAAACTCAAAGTCGCCACTTGGCATAAATCGGGTGTGCCAAGTCACCCGTGGATATCCATTTTCAAAATAATTTTTGACTCTGTAACACTGATCCGCGAACAGAGATTCCGGCTAAGGAATTCTGTTCACCGAGGGGAAGGTGTAAGGCACCCCTCAATCCCGTGGTTCGACCACGGTCGCTTAGTGGAGCGTATCGGATAATCTGACATTACAAATATATAAACAACACAAAAACACATAGAACAATCAATCGAAATACACAAAGACAAAACAATCCAAAGTTTAGTATTCAGTCCAATTATACAGTCCCGAAATAGAAAAATGCAAAATGTAAACCTACGCTAACCTATATTAATCCTAAACTGTGCTCCAAAGCTTTACCCGATGCCCCGAGCCTTCATCACGAATCTCCTTTGCGTACAAGATACATCGAGGCATTCCCCGATGAATAGATACAAGTACCTCGGGGCATTCCCCGACCAAATAAGTACAATTGAATTAAATGCGATAAAACAAAATCATTCCAACACATATTTCGAGCATTCCATAATTCGCAAGTTCTCAATTTACATACTCAAACCTACTGTTGCCTACCCGGCTCGACCTACCACATTATATTATTGATGAATCAAAAACACCACAAAATTTGCTTTATCAACTTTCAATTCCCGCCCCAAATAGTTGATTTTAATCCTTAGTGAGCTATCATTTCATCACATAATTTATAATCACTGACAACTGAATATTAGGCAAAGACAAAACCATTCACACCGTCAAACACACAAAACCAAATTATACGATAGAATTAAGAGTTAATAAGGTAGAATTAGACCTCAATCAGAGCTTAGTCATGAACTTTCTTCAACAATTCCACCAACTTATAGCGGAAGAGACGTGAACGGAACCAAATCCATGCTCGAACCAACAAACTCCAATCAAACCCAATTCAGCAATTCAAAACAAAACCAAAAAGAAGACCGACGATTCAACCGGACTTTAGACTATTTGAAAATTAGTTTCACTGTTAGCCTGAGCTTCAGGTAGCTTCGCCGGCGAATATGGGTGACTCCCGATGAATTTTGCTGCTTGAATAGTACCAATAGTGACGGAAGTAGTTGGGTTTGGGATTTTGAGCAGAGGGGATCCGGTTATCATCTCGCCGGAGCTTCGACGAACTCCAACGAGTTAGGAAAAATAGAGGACGGATCAAATTTGAATGATGATGGTTCGCCGGAATTGTTAGCCTCCGTTCTTTTCTCTTTCTCTCTCGCTCAAATCCCTCTCCCTCTTCACTATGCGTTTTTCTCTTTCTCTCACCTTCCATCTCTCTCTCCATTCCCCATTTCCCTCAATGGTGTATTCTTATGGGAGTTTTTTAGTGATATCTGTGGATGGTGTATTCGTATGTGATGGTGAGAGTGTATGTATATTTTTTCTCCAGTGAACTCTCCCCTGGATGTTGGTGGAGCATCAAAATAGAAAATATAGAGTGTATATGCTCTTTTCTTTGTGGAAAAGAAATGTGGGGGAGGGGTCGTTAAGTGGGGTAGGGGTAGGGGGTAGGGGTTAGGATGTGTTGTCAATTTTTAGTTGGGTGGGTTGTTAGAATATTAGGATAAAATAAAGTTTGTTATTTTTCGTATTTTGTGAGGGTATAATAACATGGATGAGGGTACACGGTAGGATAAGGTAAAATTGGGTAAATTAATCTTTCGGAGGGACAAAATTACGTGTCTACAGTTCTTTCATCTGTCGCATTGATCTAAAGATATTCGCATAAGCCCAAAATAAGGCTCTCGAAGCCATCAAAAACTAAAATATAGCATAAATGGTACCAAAATGCACCAAAAATTGTGTCAATCACACCCACACTCCAGAAATATCATATTGCAACTACAAAAAGGGGTAAAATAGTCAAATCACACAGAAATACACATTTCACATATTTCGTCAAAAACTTGATGTTGCATTACTAGAAATAAAATAGTGTCATATATAAATAAATAAGAACAAGAAACCCTTGTATAATCTTTTTATTACATGAGAAGACCATCACTAATTAACTTTTGCCAAGGGTGGAGCTAGATAGTTTCTGACATAAGATAATTTTAACTAAAAATTACACTATTTAAATATGATAAAAATTATCTCTATGTATGTATATATAGTAGCTATTGAACCTCTTTCAGCTTATTCATGTGTTTACTTCTTCATATTTTGAACCCCTTAGTGCAAATTCTGACTCTGCTGCTGACTTTAGCACCATAAAAACACATTCACAATATCTTAAGAATTTAAGCTATCTTTATTAAGATTGTATACATATCACATAGGATGATGATATTTTCCCTTTAAATCTAGAACTAGACAATATGCTTGATATTGAGTAAATTACCTAGTGCTTAATTTTTTTTTTCACTTTTTTCTTTGGGTTTGTTGTTTTGCAAGGTTTCACAATGGCAACATGAGAAAACTAATGAAAGATGTCTGAAGAAGAGAGAAAAAACTTTGATATTAATGTGTCAAAGATAAATTGGAGAGATTACTTTGTAGGAGTTCACATTCTTGGAGTGAAAGAACATATATTCAATGGAAGGTCAACAGTACATTGCTAAGTGTATGTTGGAAATTAATAACTTAACTTTTTTGTCACAAATTTTGATTCCTCTATTTTGTAAGGGGAAATAAATTGAAGAAGATTGAATTCGTAGCACCTATGTGGGGTCTGAAAAGTTTACAAATAAATTTATGTTAAAAGAAATCTGCAGCGCTTCTCTCTAGAAAGAAATATGCTTTCTTCATGTTAATAAGAAGAAAGAGAACTCCTTTTAAAAAAATCTCTGTAATGATTCCAAAGAGAACGTCTCCTGGAAAACATGTGGAATTATCTTTTGTAATTGATATGATCGTAGGTTGTGATTTTATATGATATAGTTTATCTTTGTATGTTATTATTATAACATTTCACTAGTGAAACTAATGTACTGATCCTTCTACAAACTATGTGTTTGATTTATTGGAATTCATTTCATGGTATTGTATTGCATGTCAATTTTGAAGGTGGTTAGTTTGGTATAGTTTTGAGTAGGGCGTGCGTTTGCCCAAGTCAGGCTTTTTTTCTAAAGGTAAATAACATAAATATACACCTTATTATGTTATGGATCATCACCTCCTCCAGTGTGACATGTTATTATGTTCTGGACTATCACCTCCTTCAGCGTGACATATCATTATGTTATGGACTATCACCTTCTTCAGCGACATATTATTATGTTATGGAACATCACCTCCCCCAGCGTGACATGCTATTATGTTATGGACCATCACCTCCTTCAGTGTGACATGTTATTATGTTATATACCTTCACCTCCTTCAGCACATTGAGCGCGTAAGAGTGTTAAAAAATTATTATAAACCTATTTGTTTTGGTCACATAGCCCCTCAATTTCTTTTATTTTATATATTTTCATTAAATTTCTTTAATCTTTAATATAATTTATTAAAGAAAGGTATAAAACTCCTTTATTCTACTCTTCTCCCAATTTCATCTCCATTACTGAAGATGTAAACTTGGATTTGAATAACATTTGTTTAGACAAAGAAGATTCAATGTTGAAAGAGGAGGTGTGATATTGGGCGTATTTATATGTCCAATCACCAATATTCCCCCATATTTGGACTTATTCTGAGAGCTAAAATATGTTATTCTGATTGTAATTGAGCTTTAATTGCGTTCCTTATCTAATGGACATGATTAGTGTATGCAGGACTAAATTATGATAGAATTGAATATGATTGGATTCATGAGCAAGAAGTTAATAATAAATGGAACAATGAGGTCAATTTACTGAGATGAGTAAACTGGAACTTAGCTTGGAAAGAAGAGAATGAGCAATGAAGAGAAAACAAGTCGAGACAACATACCCAGTAGCCTGTTACGATTTCACCGCGACATGGTGAATGATAAGTCTTCAAGAATTGAAATTTCAGAAGCTTGGCGCGATAAATTCGTAATGTAGTAAAGGGAATATTTGCAAATGTTAAATTCCAGTGGGCCGGCGTGATAGCATTGCATCGCGGTGGAGGAGAAATTTGTAATCGATGATTTCCAGTAGCTCACCGCGATAGCACTGAGTCGTGGTGAGGGTCCAATTCACAAAATGCAAATTCCAGTCGATCACCGCGATAAGGTCACATCGTAGTGCTTATAGTGGTGAGACTTATACCGCATCGCAGTGATAGGCAAAAGCAGGAAAATGGATCCAGCTATAAAAGGAACAAATCAAGTCAATTGGAAACACTTTGGAAAGCACAACAGCGGCAAAAAAACAACAAAATCTCTCTTTTAGGGTTCTTAGAATTTCTTTGAACTTCTTTACTTCAAGATTAATTCTTGGTATGATTAATTATTTATTTTTGATGTTAAATTTAAACATGAATGGTTAAACACCCTTGTTTTGGGGTTGCGGCCAAGAACATGCTTACACATTGATATTCTTTATCATAGTTATTGTTGAATTATCATATGGATTGTTCTTAATTTCTTGTTCTTACTATTTTAATGAGTGGCCACCATTAGAATAAATCTATATTCCTATGTGAATCCGAGAGGAGAATCATAGGTTAGAATGAAGAAATTAAGGAGCAAGGTTCTCATTCTTTTATGAAATAGGAAATGTAAATTAGCATCTAGGATAGGGATATACCTAGAAGCCTTGTTTGGTTGACTTGCAGGAAGATAGCCTTATGCATCTAAATAAAGTATTGCATCCCTACTTAATGATGTAGTTGCAATGTTCATATGGGTAGAAGATTAGAGCTTGGAAGACCATAATTGTACTATAACCCCTGCGAATCAACAACCCGATAATCAACTAGACTATGATAAGAATAGAAATTTGTAAGATTGTTAGAAGAGCCCCAACCCTGGAATTCTCATAATTACTGTTTACAACCTCTGCTTGCTTTGCTATTGTCACAAACTGTTATTTCTTATTCGTTTACATTATTATTCGAAACTTTACCATTATCTTGATACTTTAAAGCACTTAATACAGTCTTATCGAAAACTAAAGTTGGTCGAATTGCTAGTTGCTTAGTCCTCATGGGTACGATATCCGACTTTCTTAGTTACTATATTACTTGTACGATCACATACACTTGTGTGTGTGTTTGAACGCTGTCATGCCCTATTTTTTAATCATGGGTTAAACAAGCACGACTTATGGGCTCTAAATGAATTGACGTTTGTGCAGAGTCGCCAACTAATTTTTAAGAAAAATAAGGAAACCTATTTATTTATTAACACGCGCGATTGATGTTTTAGTCTATGAAAAAACAATTGAGATTCTAGGTAAGGGTTCAAATTATCCTGCAGGGAAGGGGTTAGGCACCTTTCAGGATCCACAAATGTGGTACCCGTCTAGACTAAATTTATCAAAGAGGGAGAAAGTATATTTAAAATAATGTAAAAAGTGTATGTATTAAGTATAAAATAAATCTTTTTGAAAAAATATAAATGTTTAAAACTATATAAAGGTATGTATATATAAATAAAACATATTGTTATAAAAACATGTAAAAAATATGTATAAAAATGTATAAATACATGTGAAAAGGAAAAGTATTTTATGATGTATGAAAATAAATATATTTTGATGTGCCATGAAAGGAAAAAGTATTTACAAGTAATATTTTTATCTGATTAAGATTACGGAGAAAAGTAAAATTTATTTGAGAAGAAAAGACTACATAATATATGAATTACTTAATTAACTTGATTCTTTTATGTAAATATTAACGGCCTAAGTTTTGCCTAAAAGCGATGAAAATTATGTAAAATAAAAAATATCTTGGCCCAGCACCCAAAAAGTAAAGTTTCCACAATCTTTTATCGTTATGTACAATTATACAAACGAGAAATAATATAAATATAAAACTTGAGACTTTCTTTCAAGTAGTACTTCGGAATGTGTTATCGAGAACCCATACAAACACGTTAGTAACAAATCCTAATATTTAAGAACTATGCATGCAATATGTATACCAATATACATAAAAATAGAATTATTTTTGTTAAAGCGTGGGCTCAGATTGAATTTTGATACGCCATGACTATGAAATTAATTCGCCTTGTCAAGATACGATTTATAGAATTCTGTGTTATCGTGATATTATAAAAATTCATCATCACCTGAGTTTCATTTATTTTATTACATATTTTTATACGTAATGTCTGTCTTTTATTTGGGAAGGCATTGAAAATCGACGAAGAATTTTTTCATCGGCCAGATAAAAATAAATAACTTAAAAAGTAAAGATCGGTCTTTGAGATAATTTCATTGGCCAACGTTGTAGTATTTATTCCTTATTAGTATAAAAAGTGTGAAGGAGCAAAAGATCCAAAAATCAGTACAGAAAATGCAAGAAAGTAGCAAATCAATTGAAATATAGCACCATGAACCAAGTGGACGGAGTAAGATTTTATATCAAACACCAACATGCAATTAACAATTAAAGGGCATTCCAATCAATATCAAAACAGTCACCAAAATTAAGATCAAAACTTTTATTGAAGAAGATAAAATATCTCATTGCTAAACTTAAACCCATCAAAATATTGAATAATTATAAGAGGAATCGGGAAGGTGGCTTTCACGGCAAGGATGCCGGAAACACTTAAGACATGAGTTTTTCGGCCAGATTTGGCCCATTTTCCGGCGGGCAGTGTTGCTATGGAGCGTCGGAGGCTTGCCGGCCATTAGATCTGGCGAGGTAGCGATGAGGGGAAAGAGGGAAGAGAGGTGCCAGAGTTGTGGTGGTTGGCGTTCATGAAGGCAGTGGGATGCCGGATTCTGGAACGACGACGTTGCGGATCGATCTGGTTTCTCCGGTGGTGGCTGATGGAGCTTGAGGGGGAAAAGGTCGCCGGAAGATCTGGCTCATGGTGGCGCTGGTGTTTTCGCCAGCTGGAGCGGCGGTGGCGGAGCTGTGAGGGAGATAGGGAGGAAGGAAGATTGTGGTGGTGGTAGACGGTCGCTGGTTCTCCGGCGGCGGCGGAGCTCCGATTCTCGTTAGCAGTGAAGGGGAAAAGGGAGAGAGATTAGAGAGATATCTGAGTATGCGTGTGTTTGTGTCCGTTGGTGTGTGTTTTTGTGTATTTAAAAAGGAAAAAACAAAGAAAAAAAGTCATTCATCAAATCTACTACTTTTTCCGATAAATTCGTTAAATTATGGATAGTAGTTGAAATAAAGTCAAGTAACGGAATCTTGACTTGATTAATTTATTGCTCTGTATATTAAAATAAATTGACTTTATCTCTGTAAACTGTATTAAATAAGGTATAAAAATATCGATATATAACTACAGAAAAATGTAAACAAATATAATTATCTTTAAAAAAATGTATTACGTTATAAACAATTAAAATTATAATATATAAAAAAGAGTTGTAGTTTTATGTTATCTACGTATGTAGATGACTGTGCAACAACAACAACAACATGCCTAGTGTATTTTCACATAGTAGGGTCTGGGGAGGGTAGAGTGTACGCAGACCATACTACTACCTCAAGTGAAGTAGAAAAGCTGTTTTCGATAGACCCCCGGCTTAGGACCGATAACAGTATACCAAACACAAAAGATAAGTGCATATAAACTAGTACGGTACGCAAAATAAACTAACAGTATAACAAACACTAAAGATAAGTGCATATAAACTAGTATGGTATGAAAAATAGCCACACGATAATACTACAGCCACGACACCATGAACAAGAAACTCCAGGCAAAAGAACGCTCCCCTACTATTACCGACGCACTCCTACCCCCTTAACCCTCTACCCTAATCCGCGTTCTCCACACCTTCCTATCAAGGGTCATGTCCTCCATAAGCTGTAACTGCTCTATATCATGTTTAATTACCTCCTTCCAATATTTCTTCGGTCTACCTCTACCCTGCCTAAAACCATCCATAGTCAGTGTCTCACACCTCCATATTGGAGCATCAGAGCCCCTCCTCATCACGTGCCCAAACCAACGTAACCTCACTTCTCGCATCTTATCCTCCACCGAGGCAACTCTCACCTTCTCTCGAATAATCTCATTCCTCACCCTATCTTTTCTGGTATGCCTACACATCCATCGCAATATTCTTATCTCCGCCACCTTCAACTTTTGAATGTGAAAGTTCTTAACTGGCTAACACTCCACTCCATACAACATAGCCGGCCAGACTACCACTCCGTAGAACTTACCTTTTAGCTTCGAGAGCACCTTCTTATCACATAAAACTTCCGAAGCGGGCCTCTATTTCAACCACCCTGCCCCAATATTATGTGTGACATCCTCGTCAATCTCACCATTGCCCTGAATCATAGACCCAAGATACTTGAAACTCTCTTTCTTTTGAATGGCCTGAGATTCCAGCTTCACAACCACTCCAGCCTCCTGTGACACATCACTGAACTTACACTCCAAGTACTCCATCTTGGTTCTACTTATCCAAATTTCTTTAGACTCAAGCGTCTGTCTCTAAATCTCCAACTTATCATTAAATCCATACCGAGTCTCATTAATCAGTACCTCATCTTCTGCAAATAACATACACCAAGTTACCTCCCCTTGAATATGTCGCGTCAAAAAATTCATCACCAAGGCAAATAAAAATGGACTAAGAGTTGATCCCTGGAGCAACCCTATCAAAATTGGGAAGTGCTCCGAATCTTTACCTACCGTCCTCACACGAGTCCTTGCACCACCATACATATCCTGAATCGACCTAGTGTATGCCATGGGCACCCCTCTAGCCTCCAAGCACCTCCACAGAATCTCCCTGGAAACTCTGTCATATGTCTTCTCAAGATTAATAAACACCATATGCAGGTCTTTCTTTCTCTCTCGAAACTGCTCCACTAATCTCCTCACAAGTGGAATGGCCTCAGTGGTTGAGCGACCTGGCATGAAACCAAAATGATTCTCAGAGATCATCACGATCCTTTTTATCCTTAACTCTACCACGCTTTCCCAAACCTTCATAGTATGACTCAACAACTTAATACCTCTATACTTGTTGCAACTCTGGATGTCTCCCTTGTTCTTATACACTAGAATCATCATACTCCACCTCCATACTTCAGGCGTCTTTGCCGTCCTAAAAATAATGTTAAACAACCTTGTCAACCACTCTAAACATGCCCCGCTAGTGCTCTTCCAAAAATCCAAAGGAATCTCGTCTGGCCCCGTTGCCCTACCCCACCACATTTTGCAAATATATCCCTTGACCGTCTTAACCTCGATACGCCTACAATAACCATAATCATAACACTTCTCAGATTTCTCCAAGTCCCCCAACATAAAACCTTTGTCCCCCTCATCGTTCAAGAGTTTATAAAAATAGGACTGCCACCTCTTCCTAATGAGGGAATCCTCAACCAACACTGTACCATCCTCTCCTTTGATGTACTTCACTTGGTCAAGGTCATGAGCCCTCCGCTCCCTGGCCTTGGCAAGCCTATACAACTTCTTATCCCCACATTTCTCCTCTAAAGCTACATACAAGCTCTCAAAAGTTGCAGTCTTAGCCACTATAACCGCTAACTTAGCCTCTCTTCTAGATACCTTTTACTCCTCCTTATTCGTCTTCCTTTCCTCATCATCCTTGATCTCAACCAACTTAGCATAAGCCACCTTCTTAGGCTCCACCTTTTGCTTAACCTCTTTGTTTCACCACCAGTCTCCTTGATGCTTTACAGATCAACCTCTCGAGATACCCAACACCTTTCTAGAGGTCTCTCTAATGCAACAGGCAGTCGTCTCCCACATACTATCCACACCTCCTCTACTCTCCCAATCCCTCCTACTCTTCAACTTCTACTCCATTTCCAAAGCACTAGCCAAAGTCAAGCTACCCCACTTAATCTTGGGTCGAGTATCCACATTTCTTTTTTTTGCCCTTATTGATAATCAAGTCCATCACCAATAACCTATGCTGAGTCGAAAGATTCTCGCTAGGTATGACTTTACAGTGTTTACATAGAACTCTATCCCCTTTCCTAAGGAGCAAAAAATCTATCTAAGTCTTGGCCACTGAACTACAAAACGTAATAAGGTGTTCCTCCTTCTTCGGAAAGTTCGAATTCGCTATCTACAACCCAAAAGCCCTAGAAAAATCCAATAGAGAAGATCCTCCTTCTTCCGCTCCCAAAACTAAAACCGCCATGCACATCATCATAACCTCTTGACAAAGACCCAATATGCCCATTGAAATCTTCTTCCACGACAAGTTTCTCAGTGTTCAGGATGCTACTCACCACCTCATTAAAACCTCCCAAAAGTCCTTATCCTCTTCGTCTAAACCTACTTGCGGGGCGTAGGCACTAATAACGTTCACCATAGACCCTCCAATGACCAACTTAATAGAGATCAAACTATCACTAACTCTCTTAACCTCTACCATCTGCTCCCTAAGTTCTTCATCTACTAAGATACCTACCCCATTTCTATGTCTCACGCTACCTGAGTACTACAACTTATATCCATGTGCATCTCTCGCCTTAGTGCCTACCCATTTAGTTTCCTAGACACATGCTATACTAACCCTCTTCTTTTTAAGAATTTTCACTAGCTATATAGACTTACCCTGCAAAGTTCCTATGTTCCAAAACCTAACTCGCAACCTAGAAGCTCCCTTAGCCCACCTAACCTTACTACTCATTGCCCCTAACCCCAAACTTGATCCTAGACTCGACCCAGACCCAGCACCTTCTAAACCCGACCCCAACCCCGACCTATGACATGACCCTAGTCTACCATCTCTAATCACAACCACTATGCAAATAGGGAAACAAAGATAAAAAGAAAAAGGAAGAAAGATAACGAAGGTGGATAAAGATAAGGCTAAAATAACACACTGTTATAATTAAATCAATAAAGGATCTTGAATCTGTGCCCACTATATGCTAAGGACACAGACAACAATCTATACTATATAAAAAGCAACAAAACCAATAATATAACGCATAAACTATGAAATATAGAAATAAACTAGTAAATCATCATCGTAAATAAGATAATCAGCTAAGACGCTAAGAACAGAATCAAATTAGTATTACACAATACAACCAGTAGTATCCATGAGATCAAGAAAGTTATACACATGAATAGTAGAGATGGAGCAAGTGCACTTGGTCTAAATTAGTTTCTTTTCCTTGGTTGAGTCGCCGGATTCTGGTAATTTGAGGTGGAAATTGGATGTCGAAATTGGGTTGTCGCCACTTGAGAAGGTATGTTGTATCCGAACTTGTATTACCTACGTAGGGTTATAAAGGAAGAAAAAAGAGAGATCGACTCAAATGGGTCACCAAAAATGGGTGTCGGAGTTGCAACGATGCAAGAAGAACTTCGACAGAGAAGCAGTCACAGGCTGAGCAATCCTCTGAAGAGGCCAGATATGAAAAATAGACCGAAATCGAGGTTTGATCTTGATCAAAACAAGAGGGTCACTGGAAACGGTGACGGAGAAAAAGATCAAGATGGCTCTGAATATTGCTCCATATTGTCCACGATAGTATCTTCTTTATTTAATGATCAGGAAGCCTGAAAATGTTAATTTTAAGCATGGAGAGCCATAATTGGATGTCAACAAACAAAATAAGTTTTTGGCGCCGTTGTCGGGGACTAATATAATTAGTAATTTTATAAATTTTTGGTTTTTGACAATTAGTTTAAGTGTTAACGACTTGATCTTAGTGGTTGACTTTTTGCAGGTTTAGCTGAATACAGGACTAGAGAGAGATAGAGAGTTGGTAGAGCCTTTTTTAGAACCAGAACTAGTATTTCAATAGAGGCAAAAATCCCATTATCCAATTCAGTAGGTTCAAATGGTGGAACAAAGAGATCCTAATCTTGTTGATCTAAATGATCCAGTTGATCCAAATGCGGGATGTGTTCCAGCTCCGATTATTCCAGTTGCTCCTACTCAAGTAACTGCTAGACCTATTCATGATGGGGCAATCCCACTCACAAACTATGCTACTAATAGCATCCATAAGCCAGAGCCAGGTGATCGATTTGAATTAAAGCAAAATATGGTGTAGTTGCTGAATTCTGCCGGATAATTTGTGGGATTTTCACATGAAGACCCACAACATCACACACAGACCTTCCTGTAAATTAGCGATACTCGCATTCCCGCAGAGGTGTCCACTGACTATGTTAGATTGACTCTCTTACCCTTTTATTTAATTGGGGAAGCAAAAAGGTAGTTACTTGCTGAACCATTACTCTCCATCACTTCCTAGGATGATCTAGCTCAGAAGTTCCTTATTTGATTTTTTCCATCAAGGAAGAAAGCACGGTTGAGAAGTGAGATTCTAATTTTCAGGAAGAAAGAGAAAATCTTTACTAAGCTTGGGAAACATTTAAGGGCATGCTCAGAAATTGTCCTCACCATCATTAGTCAAATGATGTACTGGTTCACACATTCATAGAAGGTCTTGAGAAAAACACCAAGATTTTCTTAGATTCAGCAGCAGGTGGGAAAGATCTTGAGAAGACTTATGATGAATTGTATACACTGTTGAATCAGATTTCACAAGGGAATCTTGAATGGCATGCTAACTTGAGGAGTGCTCCTAAGAAGGTTGCAGGTGTGCCTACGTTATCAACTTAGCTTGCAGCAATGCAAAATCAAATGCTTACTCAATTTAACAACATGAAGTTGGGGGGTTCCACAAGCAGTAGTTGTAGCTAATACAGTCCAACAGGTAAATTCTTAATCTGAGGTTTGTGGAAGTAGTGAGCATGCAACAGGTGCTTGTGCGGTTAATCCAGATTATGTTAAGTATGTGGGGAACGTGAATCATCAGGGACAATAGAATATTGGTAACACCTATAATCCAAACTGGAGGAACCATCCAAATTTCTCATGAGGTGGAAATCAGGCACAAAGCAACAATCAGTATAAGAGGCCAATGCAACAAAATCAACAACAAAGTCAAAGTAATTAGGCCACTACTCAAACGAGCAATTTATAGAAGATGGTAAAAACAACTTTTGGCTTCTCATGCACAGTTAGAAGTTGATATGAAGAATCAACAATTGATTACGAAGAATTTAGTGATGTAAATTGGTCAGATTGTGGGAGCATAAAACACTAGATATCAAGGAGGCCTACCTAGTGATACAGAGGCAAATCTAAAGCAAGTAAATACAGTCACAACAAAGAGTGGTTTTGAAATTAAAGGAGGTAGAACCGGAGCATGTTAATCCCACAGCTACTGATGATGAATCTAAAAAAAATGAGGAGAATATGGTTAAAGAAAAGGCTCCAAGTGATTAAACCCATGTGGAGAATAAGACATTACCTTTACCATTCCCTCAAAGGCAGCGGAAGCACCAAAAGGAGACAAGTTACAAGAAGTTTTTAGATATTTTAAAGCAGGTTCATGTTAATCTTTCTCTTGTTGATATTCTGCAGTGTTCCAAAGTATGCAAAGTATCTGAAAGACATAGTGGAAAATAAGAATAGATTGACAGAGTATGCTACAGTAGCACTTACTCAGGAGTGTACATCTAAGATAAAGAACAAATTACCTACTAAGCTGAAAGATCCAGGTAGTTTTACTTTACAGATCACCATCGAGCAGGCCATCAGTGTTCGTGGGTTGTGCGACTTAGAGGAGAGCATCAATCTTATGCCCACATATTAGTTCTGAAAGATGGGTCTTTGGAGTCCCAAACCCACGACAATTATTTTGAGGTTGGCTGATAGGTACCTTGCTAGGCCTGATAGAATCATTGAAGACGTCTTGGTGCAAGTGGGATCACTGATTTTTCTAGTAGACTTTGTTATTCTTAATTTTGAAGTTTATTCGGTTGTTCCATTTATTTTAGGATGTCCATTCCTAGCAATGGGGAAGTTATTTATTGATGTAGCTGCAGGGAATATGACTATGAGAGCGCATGGTAAAATTGAGGTTTTTGATGTATACAAGGTAGTGAAGTTGCCTGCTATATATGAAGAATTGTCTTCTATATCAGTTATAGACCTTGCTTCCGAGCTTCATCTATTATTGTCCGATGATCCACTCGAGTGAGCTTTGATGGGTCATGATCTTTTTGGTGATGTAGAGGTACTTAAATTGGCTCAAGTTATGGATTTGGCCGTTGTTGACATGAAAAATCTTGCCTTCGAGCCATTGAACATGCCAATTAGCCCCTCTCCCAGGGCATCTGTTGATGAAGCTCTAAAATCAGAGCTCAAGGCTCTTCCTCCTCACTTAAAATATGTTTTTCTTGGTGACAATGACACCTTGCCTGTTATTTTTTCTACATATTTATCTGATGTGCAGGTAAGAGAAGCAATAACAGTGTTGAAAAGAAGAAAGAAGGCACTTAGATGGCAGATGTCAGACATTACAGGGATCAATCTAGCATTTTTGTATGCACAATATCTATATAGAAGAAGGCTACAAGGAAGGTGTGCAACAACAACGTAGATTGAATCCAATAATGAAGGATGTGGTGTGAAAATAATTCATTAAGTGGCTGGATGTTGGAATTGTTTATCCCATATCAGACAGCAAATAGGTTAGCCCTGTGCACTACGTCCCAAAGAAAGGTGGAATGATTGTGGTGACCAATGAAGCCAATGAGCTAATTCCCACTTGCATGGTAACTAGTTGGAGAATCTGCATTGATTACCAAAAGCTAAATGAAGCCACCAGAAATGACCATTATCCTATTTCGTTCATTGATCAAATGTTGGACAGGTTGGTAGGGCAGGAATACTATTGCTTTTTGGACGGCTACTTAGGGTATAACCAGATTACAATAGCGCCAGAATATCAGGAAAAGATCACTTTTACCTGTCCATATGGTACATATGCATTTAGACGCATTATTTTGGCCTTTGCAATGTACCCGTAATATTTCAGAGATACATGATGGCAATTTTTTATAACATGATTGAAGAATTTACCGAGGTATTCATGGATGACTTCTCTGTTTATGGTAACTCTTTTATTATGTGCTTGCAACATCTAGATCGAGTCCTAGCTTGTTGTAAAGAGACAAACCTTGTACTGAATTGGGAAAAATGCCACTTTTTTGTCAAGGAAGAAATTGTCCTTGGTCATAAGGTATCATGTAGAGGACTTGAAGTAGATAGAGACAAAGTTGAAGTCATTGAAAAGCTACCATATGTTATGACAGTGAAGGGAGTGAGAAGTTTTCTGGGGCATGCGGGATCTTACAGGCAGTTTATCAAAGGTTTTTCAAAAATTACAAGTCCTATGTGTAAACTGTTGGAAAAAAAAGATAAATTTGATTTTAGGGCTGAGTGTTAGGAAGTTTTTGAGAGGCTGAAGAAGAAATTGACAATAGAACCCATCTTAATTTCTCTAGACTGGGCATTACCATTCGAGTTGATGTGTGATGCCAGTGATGTGGCTGTTGGAGCAGTTTGGCGCAACTAAAAGACAGGGTATTTTGTTCTATTTATTATGAAAGTAAAGTCTTAAATGATGCCCAGATGAATTACACAGTCACAGAAAAGCAAATGCTAATGCTCGTCTATGCTTTCAATAAATTCAGATCATACTTGGGGGGCACCAACATAATTGTTCAGACTGACCATGCTGCCATCAAGTATTTTTTCAACAAAAAAGATGCAAATCCACGGCTGATCAGGTGGATTCTATTGCTTCAAGAATTTGATCTAGAAGTGTGTGACCGAAAAGGAGTGGAGAATCAAGTGGCGGATCATATTTATGATGATTCACTTTGCATCCGGAAGAGTTTCCAGATGAGAAATTATTGGATCTAATGTATTTGAGATTTCTTGGTACGCAGACATTGTAAATTTGCCAGTGTGTGGGTTTTACCCATCAGAAACTACCAGCCAACAGAGAAAGAAGTTGTTACATGATACTCATGCATACACATGGGATGAGCCTTATCTCTTCAAATAGGTTTCTGATAGTACTATACACAGATGTGTATTTGAAAGTGAATCTAATCAAGTGCTACAAAAGTATCATTCATCTCCTTACGGTGGCCATCATGGGGGTGAACGAGTAGTAAGAAAGGTGTTACAATCAGGTTTCTTTTGTCCAACATTGTTTAAAAATATAATTTCCTATGTAAGAGGGTGTGATCAATGTCAGCGGTTAGGTAGAATATCAAGCCTCCATGAGATTCCCCTAAACAACATTCTTGAGGTTGAGGTATTTGATATTTGGGGAATAGATTTTATGGGAACATTTCCACCATCTTGTGGAAATCTGTATATCTTAGTGGTAGTCAATTACATATATAAGTGGGTAGAAGTTGTTGCCTTCCCCATGAATGACACGAGAGTGGTGATGAAATTTGTGAAGAAGCATATCTTCTCTCATTTTGGCACACCCAGAGCTATTATTAGTGATGGAGGTACGCATTTTATTAACTCTTGGTTTAAAAATCTTTGGGGTAAATATATTGTTGGGCACAAGGTGGCCACTACGTATCACCCACAAACGAGTGGCCTAGTAGAAGTCTAAAATTAAGAAATCAGCGTAAGGATTGGTAAAAAAAACTAGATGACGCACTATGGGCTTATAGGATAGCGTATAAGACCTCATTTGGATCTCTCTAGATCGCTTGGTATATGGGAAAACATGTCACTTGCCTGTGGAGCTTGAGCGCCAAGCTTATTGGGCAGTTAAGAAACTGAATCTCGATATGAAGGCAGTTAGTGAGAAGAGATTGTTGAAGCTGAATGAACTCGATGAGTATTGCCACCATGCCTATGAGAATGCAAAACTGTACAAAGAGAAGACTAAAGAAATGGCATGACACGCTGATTTTGAATAGAGTTTTTGAGCCTAGACAACTTGTGTTGCCATTTAATTCAAGATTAAAGTTATTTCCGGGTAAGTTGAGTTCTAAGTGGTCTGGTCCATTTGAGGTGGTGCGAGTGACGTCTCATGGTGCTATTGAGCTATGGAACAAGGAGAAGAAATTTTTTTTTTTGGTGAATGGATAGCGGGTGAAGCATTATTGGGCGGATTATAAATATCAGCACAATGTGTCCATCACCTTTGCGGATGAGTGAAGTTTAGTTGAGTCGTGCCACAACGTAAACTACGGTGCTACGTAGGAAGAAAGCCACGAATGTAAAGTAATAGTGTAGTTTAATTTCTTAGTTGTTGAAAAAAAAGAAAAAAATAGTGTAGACACATAATTTTGTCCCTCCCCAAATCATTTTTTACCCAGTCTTACCACGTACCTTCGCCCATGTGATAATTTCCACTCAATAACAAATCCAACAAATTCTTAACAAGTTTTAACACCTCATCCTAACAAATTCACCACCCACCCTAACAAATTTTGCCACCTCACACACCATACCCTTACCCCTTACTACTACCCAATACTCCTAGACCCTCCTACCCCACCCCCTACCCACGTGACCCCCCTCACCTACCTTTTTATATATTTTTTTCCATCACCTTCTTGACATATACATACACACCAATACAACCAAAAAGGAAGGGACAAACACAATTCTCATACACCATACACGTACACACCGACACCATATACATAAATACACCGACACCATATACATAAATACACAGACATAGATGACACACTACACATACCGAAAAACACACACACACGGTCAAGAGAGAAATGAAAAGAGAGAATTAAGAGAAGTCCGAAGAGAATACAGATCGAAAGAAGAGAAATTGAGAGAGATCGGAGAACAGTAAGGAAATTGGTCAGAATCGGTAAAAAAATATTTTTTTCAGCGATGTACCACCGGAAACATCGTTGTTCCAGTTTTCTTGACTCTTTTCCTCTATTTTTGTTAATGTCGGAGCTCACCGGAGCTCCGACAAAGTGCGAAAAATAACCCAGCGCTGATTCTAGAAGGATTCGGCCAAACTCGATTGGAAATCCTTGATTTTAGGGTTTTTTGAGTTGGGTTTGATTCCTGTTCGAGTTTGCAGGTCTCGATACTGAGTTGGTGTCATACATTTTGAGGTTTTCCACCGGTTTCCAAATCTGTTCGGTGGTATTTCTCGATACTGAATAGAGTTTGGTTATTGTCGAGGTTCAAATCAAGGTTTTCCAGGCATGGTTCTATCTTCGATATATTGAAATCGACAATTGAGTTCCAATTCTTTGACTCTCTCCTTTTGCTTTATTTTAATTTGGTACATTGATGTTATGATTGTGTGTTGGTGGTTATGATTGAATGATCTTGTTGATGTTTGATATTGTTTATCCGTGAATAATTAATCATGGTACGAATTTAATGTTATCATGGGTTTGAATAATTGCTTTGTGTGAAAATTTGACGTATAAAAGGAATTTGGGGAGGGATGATCTTGATAAAGTAAACTCAGATTAATTTTGGTTCGTCGATTGAATTGATTTGAAATGTTTATTAATTCTCTCGAATGCAGTAGTATCATGATTAGGCCGTCAAATGGATAGGCAAACGATAGGGGGTAGAAAAATTTAGAAATTATGAGTTATTGAATGCTTGAAATATTGTTGAATGGTTTTCGTCTTCTAGCATTGGAAAAATGTATTCATTTAGCTGGGGAATGCCCCGAAGTCATTCTATTTATTCACTGGAGAATGCCCCGAAGTATCATGTACGCAAAGGAGGCTTGTGATCAAGGCTCGAGGCATCGGGTAAAGCATTGGAGCGTAGTTTAGGACTAGTGTAGGTTAGCTTAGGTTTACATTTTAGTACCATTTTATTTTGGGTCTATAACAAATTGGACTTGACACTAATTTTGGTTTTGTTTGTTTGATTGTTTGTTTCATGTTTATGTGTTTGTTGGTTTATACATTCATAGTCTTTATATTAGCCGATATACTCTACATAGCGACCGTAGTCGAACCACAGGACCGAGGGGTGCCTAACACCTTCCTCTCGGTCAACAGAATTCCTTAGCCGGAATCTCTGTTCACAAACCAGTTTAAAAGAGTCAAAATCATTTTGAAAAAGAATTTCCAAAGGTGACTTGGCACACCCAATTTATGCCAAGTGGCGACTCTTAGTTTAAATGTAAATAATCCTTTTCGATTTTTTTTTTATTTTTGTCACTTAGTAATAAAAACTCTTTCAAACTTAAAATATATCTTTTTTGGGGTGAAAAGGCGGTGTGACAGCTCTGGCGACTCTACTGGAGAGTTTTCAAGAATTCAAGCTTATTTTGGAGTTATATCAGTTTAGTTTGTCATTATGGGTGTATAAACATTTTGTTTGTGTTATTTGTGTCATTGTTTCAATCATTGTTGGATGCCTACGTGCTCTTTGTTTACAATCTTTCTTTATGTGTTATCGTTTTATATCTGTCATCATGAGCATAACCCGAATCATTTTTTTCGCAACAAGTTTCGTAGTACACGTGTGTACACGACCTCTAGTTGAGTCACCCTTATTTTAGGAAGGGGAGATGTCGGGTGTATGGAGTGGGTGGAAAGCTCTCACAGCCACTATGGACCATACGCTCCCCCGAACAGCCTTGTTAGTGGACCCCAGCCTAGGTCAGCCTTTAGGTCATTCTTATCTGCATCATATTGAGACCTAGCAGGACCCACTTGGTCCTTTGTAGGAGACTCGCCTTAAAAGCATCCCTACATGCTAAATGTTGCATCTTTGAGGGTAACAGGGTCATTTAACTGACTGATTTGGGAAAAACATGTACTAGAATTAAAGAAAGGTGAGTGGACAAGGAAAAATTCAAAAAAGGGAAAAAGAAAAAATGAGTCAAAAAAGAGTTTCGTAGTTTTTTTTAGAGTTCTTTATGGCTCTTTGTTTTTCACAATTAAAAATTTCAAAAAGACTTTTACCTTTTGCACTCATTTTCTTAAAAAAATAAAACATCAAAAAGATTTTTCTTTTGTTCTCTTAAGCAAGCATTCATAATTCGAAAAATTCAAAAAAAGATTTTTTCATTAGGATCTTTCTATAAAAGAAAAATTCAAAAGATAGTACAAGTTTTGTACATTGCATATAACGAAAATATCAAAAAGATTGTTCATTTTATAATTGTTGGCATTAGTTTTATGTGAAGTGCCAAAATAAAAAAAAATAAAAAAAAATTATTGACGTTCTTCATCTTCTATTTATGGTCGTGTATCTCGAGTTAAGGTTCATTCGGTTGTTTAATCTTTAATTATCCAATCTGGACGAACTACCCACACCTGATTCTCCTCTCTCGGGAGTGAGATACGTAGGCAGTTCATCTAGGGTTCGGTGATCTTATTTAAAAATCCAAAAAGATTTTCTTCACTCTTTATTTAGAGTAGGTGTTTCATATACATCTTTAAAAGAAAACTGCAAAAAGATTTTTCTTTGGTAATCATAGGTTTCATGTTGTATAAGGATTTTAAAGCTAAAAAATTCAAAAAGATTTTCGTCAATTCTTTTGACAATTTGTTAGTTTCTTCTATTCTTAAAGTTTTAAGAAAAAAGAAAAGAAAAAGAAAGAGAGTTTAATCGGCCATGTTGTGCCAAAACTTCATGAACTACATACTCCCGATTTTCGTCACTTGGGAGTGAGATACGTAGGCACCCTTCTTGGGTTCGGTGATCTTTTCCAAAGAAAAAGAAAAAAGAAAAAGGTTTTGAGAAAGTGTTGAACTCTAACGCATTTGCTATCTCTTGTCCAGCTAGTTTACAGTGGTTGGTTTGTGGCATTGTAGCTGATTCTCCACATCACACCAAATCTAAGGAAGGTTAGTTGTGTTCAACAATGATATAGAGAGTGACATTATGGATCAAACAAAGAGTCAGGAAAATGAGAGTTTAAAGTAAGAGATTAGGAGACTAAGGCAAAAAATGATGGAAATGCACGAAGCTTGGGCCAGTGAGTTTCCCCCTCCTCCATTTACCGTTATAGATCCTACAAATACCTCGAGTTTTCTACCAAAATCGCAAAGTCAGTTTTCTACTGTTGTTAATACACTGCAACATAACTAAAAATTCATTCCAAGCCAAAAGCATCCCAGTACTTCCACCACTATTTCTCTAGCTCCTCAACATAAGCCTACTAAATTCACAACACCACATGTCGTCTATGATTTTGCTGCTCAATACTCTGCTGAGACATCCACATTGGCTAGCCACCCAACGGTTGTGCTTCCCCATGATGCTAATGGACCCATGTTTAATACTCATGGTGATCATTGTTATACTACCGAGCCTACTTTTAAGTTAATTGGACCACCAAAATTTCTTAACAGGAAGCCTAGTGTGCCTAAAGAGCCAGAGAAAATGGTTGGAAAAATGAAGAGTGCAGAAAATGCTATGAAAAATTCCCTAAGACTGGCTGGTAAAGAAGATGTTTCATATAAAAACTGGGGCATGTCTTTAAGTGTTAACCTTCCTCCAAGCCTTGAGGTATCAAAATTAGAAGAGCGAGATGGACATAAGGAATCTGTGAAACATTTGGGATAATATTACAATCAATTAAAGGAAACTAGAGGGAAGAAGAATGAGGAAGATGTAACTGCTATTGTAGTTGGAAAACGGGAATGTCCAAGAAGACCACATCGTCGTTATCCTCAGTCTCAAGTCGAAGTTCGTTTCCAAGTTCCATAAAATCACTCCCAAAATCCATTATACTCTATTTCCCCACATCCATATCTAGTATATTACGCACAACAATATGTTCAACTCCCTTTTTACTCACAATGGCGTGCACCAACGCCTCAAAGTCACCCTCCAACTCTACAAACATATCAAAGCCCTTCTAGGCTTGATGTTCGATCCAAGTCAAACAATGAAAAGAGGCAGAAGCCTAAGGATGGTTTCACGCTAATTAGAGAATCATATGCCAGTCTATTCCAGAGATTAGTATAATGGGGCATGATCACTGCTCTCCTTGGGTATACTCCTGACTCACATTCAAGAAATTTTGATCCTCATGTATGATATTGTAAGACCCCGTAAAAATCCTAAATCAAATTCATCTCCTTAAGGCTTGATAAGGAAATCCAACACTTAGAAGAATTTTGCTAAGTGTTAGAAACACTTAGTTTCATCTTATACCTCCGAACTTCGGGGATTTATTTGACGACCTTCCCGACCTCCGTTTTTAGATTTTCAAGTTGCGTTACAATCGATCAAACTCTTAGTACATCTCGGGTAAGTTTTGTATTTTTTATAGTAGTGTAAGGGCATGTTTGGTTGCCCGAACCAGTAGCTAAAGGCGTTTGAGCCGCGGAGCCCTCTTATAGCTTTTGTACCCAGTTTTTTTTCCAGCATTTCAGGGTCAAATTCAAATGATTATAACTTCCTGTATATAATGAACTAGGAGAACTGCTATATATCAATAGAAAGATCTTTGAGTTTTCTTTATAATGAAATTGGTTTCATCCAAATACAACATCTGAGTAAAACTATATGAACAATTTACTACAGACTATCAAAACTGTCAACAGAGGGACAACTTCATCTTTTTCTTTTTTCTTAGGGGTAATTTGGTCATCCTCCACCCCTATATATACCCCAAACACGGGATTTTTGCTCAATTACAGCAAAATATACTTTCCTCTCTCAAAAACCTCTCAAGAACAAGGCTAGGGTTTCAATAGGGAATCCAAATTCAAGACGCAAATCCAAGAATCTCTCAGTCAATCTTCCAAAAATCAAGAACTAAGGTATGCGTAGTGTTCATCCATGGATTCCTTTCATCCGTAGGAGTCCAAGAACCATGCTTTAAATACTATATTGTGATTGTCTTATTGAGATATGATCATGTACATGTTGATGGTTGTTGTTTATGCTTCAAGATGTTAATTTAGGGTGATTCTTATGAAGTATGTGTTCCTGTAGTTAAAACCCATGAAATTAGGTGGTTTAAGATGACTAAATTATTAAGAACACCTATGCCATAAAGTGTGCATGCAAGGTGTTCGATGAAATGCCTAGAATAGGCATAATCATGTTTTCATGATTTAAGAGTGCTCAATTAACAAGTCCTTACTCCATGTTTTATGATTTCAAGTGAATTCAATGTTGTGTGAATAAAGTTTGAATCTTTACATATTGTTCATGATACCATGATATTTTGTGAATTCAATTGGTGGAATTGAGTTGAATTATGGTGTTATGGTGTATAAAATTGATCATTAGGCCTATGCCCTAAATAGTGCATGCAAGGTGTTTGTTAAAATGCCTAAGTGAAGAAGAATTGAGCACTTTGACCTATTTGTGATCTAAATGATGATTCCATGCCATATCTATGTGCTTAAGTTGACTCCCATGCTAAAGCTATGCCTACCATGTGTTTGATAATGTGCCTCAATGAATAAATGATGATCAAGTACCTAGTCTTCATGCTCCAAGATTTTTCCATGTCTCTTAAGTTATACCATGTCTACTTGATCAAGATGATTTCTATGCTATTAATGTGCTATGAATATGTTGTTGGGTTGTCATGATATTAGAATTCACCATGATGTTAGCTATATGAAAAGGTTACGAAAACTACATGATTTATGAATTCCTCGTAGATGCTATATTATGGATTGTTAATGTTGGTCAAGTACTTTTGTATGTCAAGTCATGTCAGTTTCCTTCCATCGAGTCCTGGGGGTATTCGTACCCAAAAAATATAGTTGTGTGCCTAGAGCCATGTCATGTTTTCACGATACTCTCAGTCAAGCCATGTTCAGTAGACTTCAGTCAGCTAACAGAACTCAGTAGCATTTAGTCAGTTAACAGAATTCAGTAGTGTTCCGCTAGTCATCGGAACTCAATAAACTCAGTCCATGTTCAGTTCAGTTAAACAGAACAATCAGTAATATTTCAGTTAATTCTAGTATGTACTAGGAAATCAGTTCAGTATAATCAGTTCAATGTCATTCAGTTAGGAGTAGAATTCAGCACCGAGCGAACCCAAGGATGGGAACTCACCTGCCAGTAGAGGGTGTGATTCTTAGAAGCAGTCCTTGCATTCCAGAACTATGTAGCCAGCATAGGTTGAGACATCAATACCTGTCAGTTGAGGATAGATGAGGTGGCTTAACCTGTCAGATAAGGGTTTCCACCATTCTCATTAGAGTACCTTCCAGATGAGGGTCACTCATAGCTTGTCCTTACCAGTGGCGCGGTATTGACACCCTTCCAATCAGGGCAGAGATTGGAACCTATCTTAGCTACTATAGCGTATTTGGGGCATGTCGGTTAGATAACTACTTCCCACAGTTTCAGTATTAGTCTCAGTAAAAGAACTCAGATAGTTCTTCAGGATATCAGGACTGTCAGATACAGTCAACTCAGATACAGTACGAAACTCAGCTAGTTCCATCAGATTTAGGACTGTCAGATACAGTCATTCATGCTATCAGTTATCAAAACTCATATTATCAGATATATCAGTTATCAGAATTCAGTTATCATTCATGATATGTTATCAGTAAATACATGTCATTAGTAGTCATGTTATCACGAGCTCAGTTTCAGAATTGTTATATACGGTCAATCAAATCAGTTTTTCATAATCAGAACTATCAGAAACAATTATTCCTTTATCAGTAATATAGTATCAGTCTCTCAGTATTCAATAATACAGTATCTGTTCTTCACTTATTAGTGAATTACATATCAATATCAGTAAACTCAGTCATTCAGTATCTCAATATCAGTAAACTCAGTCATTCAGTATCTTAGCATCAGTAAACTCATGTTGTTAGTATTCAGACTCAGTAGTCAGTATCACCACGAGTTTAGTTGCAGTTACATATGTATGTATGTATGTATTCTCACGTTCATATCAGTCAACATTGTTCATGCATATAAAACCCTTTGCATTTAGCCTACCTCACTCGTATACTTAGTACATTCAGTCGTACTGACGCATTCGTGCTATGGTGTTTTATTTGACGCCATAGGTACAGAGGCACGAGTTTCAGAGCAGCAGTAGCATTGCAGATTTCAGCAGTCAGTGCTCCTCTTCATTCGAGGACAATATTATTATTACTTTATTATAGTATTTCAGATTAGTTTTTCAGTTCATGGAGTTAGTTGGAGACATGTTACTTCAACTCCTTATTCAGTTCAGTTAGAGGCTTTCGGACTAGATGTCAGATTAGATGTTCAGACTTCAGTATTTATGTTTCTTTTTGGTATTGTTATACCATGTTTTTCAGATATGTATCGGTATTGAACCTTATGGCCTTACAGTTTATGTTTCCGCATATTTTATGAGATATTATGCAGTTTACAGGTACAGATATCAGTCATGGGTTAGCTTGTGGTCCTTCGGGGTCATGAGCACCGTGTAGCATTTTGGTTCAGAAAATCGGGGCGTTACAGATATGCACATCATTCTGATGTTCAGGGTCACAGTACTGAAGATTATCATTCTTTGAAAAGAGAAATAAAAAAGATAATTCAAGATAAATTGATTGTGGTGCAGAACAATTACAGTGGTAAAATCTCTAGTCATGTTGATATGCAAACCAGTGGCTAAGATATCAAGCTCAACAATTAGGAAGACACTCCTCTCCTTACTTGGAAAGGGGTTTTGTAGTTTGTTTTGTTTTCCTTTCTATTTTTTGAATTATTTAAGGGTTGTAGTTCGGAATCTGTCTTATTTTGTTTCTCTGTCATTTTTTTAAACCCTCCTATCTTTTCCTTTTAATGAAATGTGGTGTCCTTGTTGTTTTATCTTATTTTAAGTTATTTGTATGTTTTCTTTACATAGTTCATTTTATATTGGTTCTAGTGATATGACATGCTGGCGGAATTTTTAGCTAGATCTTAAAATCCAATTTAAGCATGAACTTTGAATCAAAGGGCTAAAGTTAGAAAAAAAGGCATCCGAGAAATTGATAGACATATTGATGCATTCTTTCAAAATTAAGGCAATTATTTTGAGAATCACAGGAATAACTTGGTCATCAATTGAAAAATATATCCCAATTAGGTCAACTAGTGGACGCGTGATCCCTATATCAAGAGAAACAAGAAGATAATTAGACCCACAAAAGCATGAGTGATACCAAATGGTATCTAAATGAGCACAAAACAGTCCACAAGTGATCCGCAAATACCCGTAACAAGCAAGACACAAAACAACACAAAGAAGCAAACACAAACTTAATGATAAAGAAGATAGATAACTTGACACAAGGGAAACATATAAAGTAGTAACTAAAGAGTTTATTAAACTCTAAAACCCCTACAAAACACGTTAACAAGCACCAAGTTCTTATGACGATACAAGAGCGGAATCCACCACTCAAGAACCAACTTTTCTAACAAACAAACAATCACAAGAGATTCCACCCTTGAATGCTATCCTAGTTACAAGTTTTGGTTTTGTGCCTCAAGGAGAGAGGACTTGGTGTTTCAAAAGTTCAAGACTTACAATAATCATCATCCAAAGAACTAAAGACATAAACTAGTCTATTTATAGACTTATTACAAAAGTAAGGTGAAATGACCAAAAAGGCCCTTTAATGAATGGCTTCAAGTAGGCGCCCTTGGAGTGCTATGTATGGATGGTTTTGAGGTCCATTTAGGTGCTCCTTTGCACTTCATTTGCATCCACCAAGTCTCGGGTACAACACGCACTCTCTTAAGTTCATATCCATGATTATTCTTGTATCATCCTCTCCATCTTGAGAGGAATTTACCTACAAATTCACGGCTTCACCTTGCTCAATTGGCCACTTCAAAAGAAACCACTCAAAACAACCCGCAAAACATGACATGGCACCAAAACAGTCCGCAAAGAACATGAGGAACACGGAATCTCATCAACACAAGTCTCGGCCAACTTCTTTATTTTGAACCTCGACTTCCTCTCCATCTTGAGATTTTCCTTCAATCTCATCCATTTCAATTCCCATATCTCCACTTGGTGGCGGGTTCCTTGTTGGTCCCATTGACTAACTCTTTCTCCATGCCCTCAGTATCCCTTTTGATCCGTATGTCTTCCTTTAAACTCTTTTTCCATCATATAAGGCTTATCATAGACTCCATATCCTTCATGTTCCTCTTTACCATATACCTCTACGTGGATGTCTCGGCTTTGGAAAAGTGAAGCTTCGATTGAGAGGATTGATTTGGTAAAGTGGAGCTTCAATTGTGGAGCTTGGTCGGGAGAGTTCGGTTTTGGAGCTTGGATAGGAGAGTTTGGTTTTGGAGCTTGGATAGGAGAATTTGGTTTTGGTGGAGGAATTTGGCTTTCAAGTCCTTCTTGTTGGACTTGATCAATTTGCGGGGGAGGTGGCCTACTTAGGTCTCGGTTTTGATGATAATGGGAAACTTGGATTATGGAATTTTGTGGTGGTCTTGGAGGATTGATCGTTGGATGTAAAGTTTTGGGAGTAGAAGCACGAGAGTTTCTTCGACTCTCAAAACAATCCAACTTCTCACCAAACGATGTCATATTCGAGCCTAATCTATCAAGACCCGCATTCATTCTAGCCACTTCACGGGAAAGAGTTTCAATCCCGGCCAAAATAACACTAAGAGCATTGTTATCCATCGTAGCCAAAAGTTACCTTTTAGGCAAAACACCTGTTTGAAGGGTGGTTGGCTCTTTCCTCTTTTGGTTAGTCTTGAAAAGTCCCCTTACTCCCTTTTGGTAACTAGTATTTTTGAAAGCCCTCTTTGTTCCTTACTACTTTGGTATAGTCTTGAAACTTGTTTCAAGATAAACAAGAAGACTACACTCTTCCGCTTGGTCTTAAGATCAAACACTACTTATTGAAGGTTCTTCTTGTCTCAAGACATGAAGATTGGCCAAGAACACCAAGAACCTTCAACAAGATTTGAAGACCAAGGTTTAAGTTGAACCTCCCAACAACAACAATACCTCTTTCAACACAAATCCACAACCACAATACCAACAACACACCTTTAAACATTCAAATTTTGAATCCACCACAACAACACCAACAACAATTCGGCCCAACTTTTGAATCCGCACAACAATAACACAAGTAGGAGTTCAACTTATATCTTGATTCTATTAGTGTTAGGGAAGAACAAACCAACACTAATAACACTCAAGACTGACGAAATATACCTAGATCTAGACTCAAAGAACAAATCTCGGCCAAGACAACTACAAGAACAACTTTCTCGGCCAAGAACACCAAACTCAAGAACACAACTCTTTTTGTGAGATTTTCGACCTTAGACACCTCTTCTAGTGTTAGGAAACAAAGATCTAACACTAGAACACACAAAACACACAAAAATCATAAAAAAACTAGGCTTTAAATTTTAGCCTAAGCACAAAAACGTGGACAGATTAATATTTTGAGTTTTTCAGATTTTTTTCATCACTTTTTTTTTATTTTTGAGTAAACAAACCCAAGATTGATCTCGTGGGAATGAAATCAATGATGGATTTGATACCAAATGATACCAAACAGTATCTAAATGAGCACAAAACAGTCCACAAGTGACCCGCAAATACCCATAACAAGCAAGACACAAAACGATACAAAGAAGCAAACACAAACTTAATGATAAAGAAGATAGATAACTTGACACAAGGAAAACATGTAAAGTAGTAACTAAAGAGTTTATTAAACTCTAAAACCCCTACAAAAAAAGTTAACAAGCACAAAGTTCTTACGACGATACAAGAGCGGAATCCACTACTCAAGTACCAACGTTTCTAACAAACAAGCAATCATAAGAGATTCCACCCTTGAATGTTATCCTAGTTACAAGTTTTGGTTTTGTGCCTCAAGGAGAGAGGACTTGGTGTTTCAAAAGTTCAAGACTTACAATAATCATCAACCAAAGAACTAAAGACCTAAACTAGTCTATTTATATACTTATTACAAAAATAAGGTGAAATGACCAAAAAGGCCCTTTAATGAATGGCTTCAAGTAGGCGCCCTTGGAGTGCTATGTATGGATGGTTTTGGTGTCCATTTAGGTGCTCCTTTGCACTTCATTTGCATCCACCAAGTCTCGGGTCCAACACTCACTCTTTAAGTTCATATCCATGATTATTCTTGTATCAATGAGTCATTCAATGTGAGGGATGTACAACAAAGGTGGAGTTGTATGTTTGACAAGTGTAGAAGAAGAAGTGACACACATGCTCAGTTAAAGTTAGTGTTGTTAAAGTGTCGCAAATAATCTTTATCTTTCACTTCATATGGCATGATGTGTACTTGCATTCTCAAGGATTGATATGATGAAGGCATTTCATTCTGCCATCCAAACATTGTGTCATCCTTTGTTTATCCCATTTGAGATTTAGTTCTACTTTCTTTCATACCCCTCATTTGAAATCAAGATAGAGTCAGCAAAGATCAAAAGAAAAGTGTCGAGAAAAACAATAGCGTCAAAAAGTTTCAAAAAAAAGGAAGAAAAAGAAAAAAATATGTCCAAAAAGAAAGAAAAGAGATGAGTGTCAAGAAAAAATAGAGTAAGAAAAAATTCCAAAAAGAAAAGAGTCAACAAAAGAAATCAGAATCAAGCAAAACAAGTTGTCTGAACTACGCGTGACCTGATTCTCCTTTCTCGGGGGTGAGATACGTAGGCTGCCCTACTCTGGGCTTAGTACAACCAAATAAACAATTTAGGATTACCCAGCCAACAGAAACTGAGGCATACGTTAATTTTTGTTGTTGAGTCAATTCGAAAAGTTGTAAGTTCCACCCCACTTCAAGTGTCATTTGGGCCGCATACCATCCTTTCTTTCTAACCTTACCCAATTCTAAGTTACAACCAAAGAAATACCTTCAGATCAATCTTTGAGAATGTTAAGGCTAAGCATGCAATGCATAGGATGATGTATTTTGGAAACTACTTGTCTTTCTCAGAATAAGAAATCAATAGAGAAATTAAAATGAGAAAGTCCTATCAGTGAAAACCCTCACGGGCACCGTAGGCGATGGTAAGTTGAGAAAAATAAAAATGAGAGAGCCTTATTGGTGAAAACCCTTATGGGCATCGTAAAGTAATATTAAGTTGAGATAAATGAAAATAAGAGAGCTTTATTGGGGAAAAACCTCACGAACATCATAGGGAAATGTGAGCTGAGAGAAACAAAATGAGAGAGGCTTGTTGACAAAAACCCTTCAAGGCATCACTAGCCGAATGAGGTCTCTAAATGTGATTGGCCCAAGAAAGTAACTCAATTTCAGGGCCAACCATTAACTCAATAACAATTGGCGAAAGTTTGGATGGAAAGATCAGGTAGATTAATCCAAAATACATGTCATAATCTTTAGAGTTGACTGTCACTTTCAGATAAATTCTTCTTCTCTCTTTTTCAATGGAGACATTCATTTTTTGTTCTTTTTTTTCTCTTTATATTTTTATTTTCTTGAGTCAGTTATTCAAATGGAAAGTCATTTTTCTTGTGTCTTTGAGTTAAATTGATATTAAAGCAAGTGAGAAAAGATTTCAAAACTGACTACCAACTTCTTCAATTAAACAAAGGAAGACAAAAGGCCAGCGCATGAAAAAGACATGATTGTGAGCCGAAATAAAGCATGCAGAAGTTTTGTCAACAAACAAGTCTGGGAACTCAAGAAAATACCAAGGTTCGAAAGATTTATTTGAGATACATAGCAAAATAGAGATACTGTGCTTGCTTCTGAGTCACTTTTAATGATCTAAGTTTGGGTCAATGGTGCAGCAGGACAAGCTCAAGAGAAATCGCCTCGAAAGCCAAAGTCGCAAGCCAACCACCCTGTTTTAAACTCAAAAGTTTTCTTTGTATAAAACAGGAATAGTTGTTACTTTCTAATCAAAGGCTTCAAAGCGCAAATATCCAGAGGTGCAATTCCTCATTTCTATAAATGTAAAAGCAGTTTTGTTGTACAGGTTTGGTAAACCCAATTATGGTAAAACTCATTATCTTGTACCCCTAAGAACAGGGTGATGAAATTGTAAGTCAGGAGCCCACCTAAAGAACAAAGCGATGAAATTAAAAGTCAGGAGCCCGCCTGAAGAATAGGGTGATAAAATTACAAGTCAAGATCCCGCCTTAAGAACATGGTGATGAAATTGCAAGTCAGGAGCCCACCTGAAGAATATGGTGATGAAATTAAAAGTCAGGAGCCCGCCTGAAGAACAGGGTAATAAAATAGCAAGTCAGGAGTCCGCCTGAAAAACAGGATGACGAAATTAAAAGTCACAAGCCGCCTGAAGAACAGGTTGATAAAATGGAAAGTCAAGAGCCCACCTGAAGAACAGGGTGATAAAATTGCAATTCAGGAGCCCGCCTAAAAAATAAGGTGATGAAATTATAAGTTAGGAGCTCGCCTGAAGAACAAAGTGATGAAATGGCAAGTCAGGAGCCCGCCTAAAGAACAGGGTAATGAAATGGCAATTTAGGAGCCCGCCTGAAGAACAGGGTGATAAAATAGATAGTCAGGAGCCCGCCTGAAGAACAGGGCTGATGAAATTACAAGTCAGAAGCCCGCCTGAAGAATAGAGTGATGAAATAGCAAGTTAGAAGCCCGCCTGAAGAACAGGGTGATAAAATAGAAAGTCAGGAGCCTACCTGAAGAACAAGGTAATGAAATTGCAAGTTAGGAGCCCACCTGACGAACTAGGAAATGAAATGGAAAGTTAGGAGCCCGCTAAAGAACAAGGTGATGAAATTGTAAGTCAGGAGCTTGCCTGGAGAATGAGGTGATGAAATGGCAAGTCAGGAGCCTGCCTGAAGAACAGGGTGATTAAATGGCAAGTCAGGAGCCCCCTTGAAGAATAGGGTGATGAAATTAAATGTCAGGAGCCCGCCTAAAAAATAGGGTGATGAAATAGCAAGTCAGGAGCCTTCCTGAAGAACAGGATACTAAAATTAAAAGCCAAGAGCCTAACTAAAGAACAGGGTGATCAAGTTGAAAGTCAGGAGCCCGCCTGAAGAACAGGGTGATGAAATTGTAAGTTAGGAGCTTTCTTGAAGAACAGGGTGCAAATCAGAATTCCGCCTAAAGAAAAGAGTGATGAAATTGCAAGTCAGGAGCCCGCTTGAAGAACGGGGTAATGAAATGGCAAGTTAGGAGGCTTCCTAAAGAACAGGGTGATTAAATGGCAAGTCAGGAGCCCTCCTGAAGAACAGGGTGATGAAATTGTAAGTCAGGAGCCCGCCTGAAAAATAAGGTGATGAAATTGCAGGTCAGGAGCCCTCCTGAAGAACAGGGTGATAAAATAATAAGTTAGGAGCCCGCCTGAAGAACAGGGTGATGAAATTGTAAGTCAGGAGCCCGCCTGAAAAACAGGGTGATGAAATTGAAAGTCAGGAGCCCACCTGAAGAACAGAGTGATAAAATGGCAAGTCAGGAGCCCGCCTGAAGAATAGGGTGATGAAATTGCAAGTCGGGAGCTTGCCCGAAGAATAGAGTGAGGAAATTGCTAATTAGGAGCTCGCCTGAAGAACACAGCGATGAAATTGTAAGTCAGGAGCCCGCCTGAAGAGAAGGGTGATGAAATTGCAAGTCAGGAGCCCGCCTGAAAAATGGAGTGATGAAATAAAAAGTCAGGAGCCCTCCTGGAGAATACAGTGAAGAAATTAAAAGTCAAGCAACAGGGTGAAAAAATTGTAAGTCAAGCGACAAGGTGAAGAAATTGGAAGCCGAGCAACAAAGTGAAGAAATTGTAAGTCAGGAACCTGCCTAAATAATAGGGTGAAGATTTTCAAATTCAGGTTCAAATTCTGAAGTACCACTGACATAACATGGTCAGTTTTTGAGTTCATCTCCCATATAAAATTTTGTATGGAGCCCAAAGAAGATCAGATCTTTCGTCAATTTTGAAAGCATCAGAAACTCAAGTCAAGTGTCCAAAAGAAGCTGCATAGATAGGAGTTTTGTAATTATATTTATCCTTTTAACTTGTAATTTACATTTTTGATGTAATGATAGAGCTGCGGACTGGAATCACAACGGGACCTCACTCGACTCTCCAACTCGGTATGGTCCCTTTCTTTCCAACCCTTTGAGATACTTGTGACTCGATCCCCTATAATATGGGTAAGAAGGATGTCCAAAATCAAGAATCGATTGCATTCCTTTCTTCTATTTCCTTCTTTTTAATAACAGTCAGGACAAAATTCTATCTCGTTGTCTACTTTTTTTTGTCTGAAAACACTTTGTGTTTACACCCTAAAAGGGACATGATGTAGACATGTAATTTTTTCCCTCCCCAAATTATTTTTTACCATTTTTTACCCCGTCTTACTACGTTCCTTCTCCATGTGATAATTTCCACTCATAACAAATCCAACAAATTCTTAACAACTTCTAACACCTCATCCAAACAAATTTGCCACCCACCCTAACTAATTTTACCACCTCATACCCCATACCTATACCCCTTACCACTACCCTATACCCTTAGACCCCCTACCCCACCCCTACCTACGTGACCCCCTACCTTTTTTATACATTTTTTGCCATCACCTTCTTGACATATACATACAAACCAATACAGCAAAAAGAAAGGGACACACATAATTCTCATACACCATACACACACCGCCGCCATATATATAAAAACACAACCATAGACGACACACTACACACACTAAAAAATGCACACACACAGTGAAGAGAGAAATAAAAAGAGAAAATTGAGAGAAGGCCGAATAGAATATAAATCGAGAGATCGAGTGAAGAGAAATTGAGAGAGATTGGAGAACAGTAAGGAAATTGGCCAGAATCAGTGAGAAAAATAGTGAGAAATAGTGAGAAAAATAGTTTTTCCGGCGATGTACCACTGGAAGCGTCGTTGTTCCAGGTTTTTTGACTCTTTTCCTCTGTTTTTGTTACTATCGAAGCTCACTGGAGCTCCGACGAAGTGGAAAAAATAACCCAGCACTGATTCCAGTAGGAATCGGCCAAACTCGATTGGAAATCATTGATTTTGGGGTTCGTATCGACGTCTTTTGAGTTGGGTTTGATTCTTGTTAGGGTTTGCGGGTCTCGATATAGAGATAGTGTCGTCCATTTTGTTTTTTTTTGCCAATTTCCAAATCTGTTCGATGGTATTTCTCGATACGAAATCTAGTTTGGTCGTTATCGAGGTTCAAATCAGGGTTTTCCAAGCATGGTTTTATCTTCGATATATTGAAATCGATAATTGTGGTCCAATTCTTCGGCTCTTTCTTTTCGCTTTATTTTGATTTGGTAAATGATGTTATGATTGTGTGTTGGTGGTTGTGATTGAATGATCTTGCTGATGTTTGATATTGTTTATTCGTGAATAATTAATCATGGTACGAATTTAATGTTATCATGGGTTTGGATAATTACTTTGTGTGAAAATTTGACGTATAAAAAGAATTTGGGGTGGGATTGATCTTGATAAAGTGAACTCAAATTAATTTTGGTTCATCGATTGAATTGATTTGAAATGTTTATTAACTTTCTCGAAGGCGGTAGTATCATGATTAGGCCGTCAAATGGATAGGCAAATGATGGGGTAGACAAATTTAGAAACTATGAGTTATTGAATGCTTGAAATATTGTTGAATGGTTTTGGTCTTATAGCATTGGAAAAATGTATTCATTTAGCCAGGGAATACCCCGAAGCTATTTGTATTTATTCACCGGGGAATACCTCAAAGTATCATTTATGCAAAGAAGGCTCGTGATCAAGGCCCGAGGCATCAGGTAAAGCATTGGAGCGTAGTTTAGGACTAGTGTAGGTTTACATTTTTGTACCTTTTTATTTTGGGTCTATAATAAATTGTACTTGACACTAATTTTGATTTTGTTTGTTTGATTGTTTGTTTCGTGTTTATCTGTTTGTTGGTTTATATATTCAAGTGTTCATGTTAGCTAATATACTCTACAGAGCGATCGTGGTCGAACCACGGGATCCAGGGGTGTCTAACACCTTCCCCTCGGTCAACAAAATTTTTTAGCCGGAATCTCTGTTCGCAAACCAGTTTAAAAGAGTCAAAATCATTTTGAAAAAGGATTTTCAAAGGTGACTTGACACACCCGATTTATGCCAAGTGACGACTCTGAGTTTAAATGTAAATAATCCTTTTTGAAATAAATTTTTCATTTTTGTCACTTAATAATAAAATTCTTTCAAACTTAAAATATATATTTTTTTTGGTGAAAAAGGGGTGTGACAAATAGAAAAGAAAGCAAAAATACAAAAATATGAGTCATGCCACAACCAAAACTAAGACGCTCCCACTTTTTTCTAATGTTATTATGTTGTTTTTATTTAGTGTACAGGGATGAGAGAATTCGAGACAAAAAGATGAGAATTAAAATCAAGTGAATGTCATATCAAAGGATGAAATCAGGTTTGTAAAAGGTATTTGCAGGTGAGGTGTAAAACAAGGTAAGAAAAGGGTGTTGAAATGCACAGAAAGTCGACTTCCAGTGATTCACCGCGATAACACCGCATCACGGTGAGGTGATAAAACTTAAAATGGACTTTCCAGTGATTCACCGTGATAGCACCGCATCGCGGTGAGGTGATAAAACTCAATTTTCAACTTCAAGTATCTCACGCAATAACACCGCATCGCGGTGAGTTTTTGGAAAAAAGTTTCATTAATTTGTCGGGTTTAACCCGACCTGACCCGAATCAATTTGTCCCCTCTATAAATACACCCAAACCCACTTCATTCTTTCTCTCTCTAAACCCTAGCGCCCCCCCCCCCACCCGCCCCCACCACCACACACATCCCTTTAAAATATTTTCTCTCTTATTTTCTTGGCCTACAAAAGCTTAGAACAAGATACTCCTTTCTTTCTTTCACTTCACATCAGGTAAGTGCTCCTTGTTTATTCCCTGTAGTTGATGGCAATTTTGGACTTCGTTATAATGCTTGGTTTTTGGCTATGTGAATAAATTGTTATATACATTTTGATGTTTCAAACATATGTGAAGTGTGTTTTGCATTATTTAGCATTACTTCATGTATGTACTTGACTTCTCTACAAATGGGTGAACTTGGTTGATGACTGAGCTTTAAGGTTAATTTGGAATTGTTATCTACTGTTGAAATTGAATTAATTTAGGGTAGAAATGGTGTATGCACTGCTTGAACTTATTTAGCGTAGGGGAGTGCATCGCACGAAAGGGAATTCTGAGTACCTTTCTTGGCTACAATACATATCTTAGTGCGTGACTAAGTGTGGGGTGATCCCAACTTATGATTGTGCTAAGTGACTGTTGATTTTCCATTGTAAGAGTGTGTGTGATTTTGCAAAGAAGGCATGCAATGTGTTAAATCTACTTAATTGTGTATTGCCAGTGATGGTGTATGATGTGTTTTTACTTGATGTAACCCTATGTGTGTGTAACTTAGGAACATAATTGTGGATAGACATTGGCTGCACTTGATTTGAGTAGTTGTTACAAATTGTGGTATGTCTATCAGTGAATTGATTCCATAATTGTCATTGTGCTTGAACTTATGTAATGATGTCTAGTTTGAAATATATATATGCGTGAATGTTAGTTTGGTTTGACTGAAATAATGAAATAAGGTGCACATAGAGTTGTTTTGATAAAGTAATGTGGATTGTCACTGCCATATGATGGAATAAGGGGAGGAATTAATCATTGCCTGATTTTTGAAAAAGTTGTGCTTGTGCGAAGTGCATTGATTAGGGGAAGTCTGAGTACCCTAGTCCTATACTTACGCACCTTTGCTAGCAACTAAGTGTGGGATGTCCTTAACACCCATCCATACTTAGTTAGGCTAACACATTAAAGGACTCATGGCTTACTAGTTTGTTGTGTGTGCTGATTGACAGGTACTATGGATCGTAGACATCAAAAAGGAAAGGACAAAGCTGGGACCTCTGAGCCATCAAAGAAAAGAGTCAGGCAGACTGACAGAGTACCACGAGCTCCAGCAGTCCCTCGTAGTCAGGCAAGGAGGTTTGTATATAAGGAGGTCAACGTAGCTAGCAAGTAGTGGTATTCAAAACACCTTGACACTAAGTACATCCCGAAAGTGTTTATCAATGGGAAAGATTATAGTGTGAGTACCCTAGCATGGTTCACCGAATTGAGTAGCTGAATATGGCCTTTGTGTTTGACCAGCCTATGGAGTGTAATTTGTACCTCTTACGGGAGTTTTAACTGGGACCCGAGAGACCCAAACCATGAAGTGAAGATCCGCGGAAAAGTGGTCACATTTACAGCTAAGGACCTAAATGACTTGTTAGGTACTCCAGAAGCTGATGCGGTGCCGTTGAGGCAGCTGATCATTACCCCTTCATATACCCATACCCGAAACTTGTTGTGTGGAACAAGATCTGCTGCTAGCCGGGCTAGGCAGCGAGGCACTAGTCTTCATTCATCCTTCCCTAAAGCTCAAATAAATAGGGAGGCACGCATGTGGGGAAAAATTGTCTATCATTGCCTTATTCAAAGGCAAATACATGATGGAAGTCACACGTGACAGGGTTTGTTTGATATATGCTCTTATGTGTAATGATGTTGACATCAATGTAGGTGTTGTGATCTTCTCTACAATGAAAAAGATGCATTACCATGAGGAGCGCCGAAATAGTTTTGGAGGATTATTGATCAGGTTCTTGAGGAGGCACAGGGTGGAGGAAGAAGATTAAGATTACAAGTCGGAGGTGGATACTCGTTCGATTGATGTGACTAGAGTTAGGAGCAGAGCTGGAGCTCATGGCCTGATCCTTACTATGCTCGAGTGTCAAGCTCGGACTGATGAGATTTCTGCAAGAATGTACAAACTGCAGATGCTACAGCTGCGAGTAGGGGGAGACTGGCAACAGAGCTGGAAATTCATGCAGTGGAGTTGGATTACCCGCTGGGTCACGATGTCAGGACGTTGCTGCAGATAGGGCCATAGTTTGTTGAGCCAATTGATGATGACGTGCCTATCGATGAGGAGAGGCAGTTGCGTGATTCAGATATTGAGTCGGAGGACGACGAACGGCCTGATATGGAAGAAGCAGATGACGATGCAGAGGAGGATGCCGATGATGATGAAGCTAATGATGCAGATAATGACATGGCTGATGCCTGAGCAGGGAGCAGTATGCCACCTTACTATTTGAGCTTATTTGTAAGCACTGGGACAGCGCTTCATTTTAAGTGTGGGGTGGTTGTATCTCGTATCTCATTTTCTTTTTCATAGCGCTTTGCTTTTATTTTGGTTGGATGTTTCTCTTGTTGGATGTTTATTTTTATTTTTATTTTTATTTTTGGATGTTGAACTTAGTCATTCTAACTATTCAGAACATTATGGTCTGTAATAGTTAGTATATTTAGTAGTGGTTTGCTTTTTAGTTTAAAGTGTTTGTTTTTTCCTCAAGGCAATTCTCACTTTTTCCCTCAAGGTAATTCAAAATAAATCATGATAGTTAGTTGCCCTCCCCTATGATAGATGGATAATGACCATCTTAAGAGGAGTTAGACGTATGAAGTGGAGGAGTGATGAGAACCCAATCACGACTTATGGAGAAGTGCTTTGTCTTGGTTCATGGAGAAATGACAGTGACTTGGAACATATTGGTTTTAAAACAAAAGCATGTCTTAAACTAAAAAGGGAGTTAATGTTATATACTTAATCTCAATAGGTGTAATTCAGTTTGTTGGCTTAAAGTTGAATTTGACAAAGAGCGAGATCAGGAACCATAAGGATTCGACTTGATTCCTAGCATGCACCAAGAGAGAGAGTTTTTGTTTGTATTCTACATGTATAGAAATGTCTAGAACTTGTCTGGTGTGTTTACAAAGTGAAATAAAGGATGTTGGGTGTAGGAAATGATGTAGGCATTTTTGTTGCTAGCCTAATTTTTAGACCTTATGTATCTACCCTTCTGTATTTCCTTAGTTAGCCTTGTTGAGCCTATAGCTTGATTTCTTTGGTAGCCTCATATGTAGCCTAATCCCTTCTTTGATCGACCTTAATTTGATCCAAAGCTCCCAAGCGCTTTAATGTAAAATTGATAGAGTCTGGAGTGTGAAAAAGAAGAAAAATATAAAGAGGAGAAAATGTGAAAGTGAAGCCCCAAAGTAGTAGTTATTGATGTGTGAAAATTTATGTGTTGTGGTTGGGAGTGAAAAAGAGAATTGGTGCTCAAAATTGAATCTTGTATTAATAGAAAATACTCCCACCATCTTATATGTTAATATGCTTAATGAGATTGGGGTGAAACAAATTATGTGTGAAGGTAGTAAAGGTGAAGTTGGGTTGCTAAAGAGTGATCTTAATTGTACAAAACTATGTGTTAAAGCGCTAAGGGAGATTAGCCACTATTGCCTAAATAGTTTCTACCCGTCCCTTAGCCTATATTGCAATCATGAAAGACCTAGTTGATCATTTATCCCAACATCCGACTATTAGTGGAGTGGTACACTAAGGGCAAGCTTATGGTTTATTATCTTTCATGTATGAATTCTTTGTTGAGAGCGAGCGATTTAATTCTGATATTCCTATTATGTGTCTATTGTTCGATTGTGAGTGAATATGAGAAAACTTTCTTGTTGTGAGGGTGCATGTGGAAGACAGTCAGGTTACTTATTGTGTTTTTAGATTGAGTGATTTGATTAAATTTGCTAACAAATTGGAAGTTCACGGTTGAGATAAAGAGGTTTGAAAAGAGTTGTCCCATGTGCATAAAAGTATTTTGACATGGTTTGAGCTGAAAAGTCATTGTTATAATTGTGTGTGCCCAGCATAAGCATATTGCCTAGGTTGTGATGAGAAGCTTAATTGATTATGGTGTTGATTGAGATTGTTCGAGGACGAACAAGGTTTTAAGTGTGGGGTGGTGATCTTGGGTGTATTTATATGTCCAATCACCAATATTCACCCATATTTGGACTTGTTTTGAGAGCTAAAATGTGCTATTCTAATTGTAATTGAGCTTTAATTTTGTTCCTTATCTAATGGACATAATTAGTGTATACAGGATTAAATTGTGATGGAATTGAATGTGATTGGACGCATGAGCAAAAAGTTAACAATGAGGTCAATTTACTGAGATGAGTACACTGAAACTTGGCTTGGAAAGAAGAGAATGAGCAAGGAAGAGAAAACAAGTCGAGACAACATACCCAGTAGCCTGTTGCGATTTCACCGCGACGCGGTGAATGATAAATCTCTAAGAATTGAAATTCCAGAAGGTTGGTGCGATAATTCCGCGATGCGGTGAAGGGAATATTTGCAAATGTTAAATTCCAGTGGGCCATCGTGATAGCACCGTGTCGCAGTGAAGGAGAAATTTGCAATCGAAGATTTCCAGTAGTTCACCGCGATAGCACCGCGCATGGTGAGGGTCCAATTCACAAAATGCAAATTCCAATAGATCACTGCGATAAGGCCGTGTCACAATGCTTATAGCGGTGAGACTTATACCGCATCGTGGTGATAGGAAAAAGTGGAAAAAACAGATCCAGCTGTAAAAGGAATAAATCAAGTCAATTAGAAACACTTTGGAAAGCACAGCAACGACGAAAAAACAGCAAAATTTCTCTTTTAAGGTTCTTAGAATTCTTTGAACTTCTTTACTTCAAGATTAATTCTTGGTATGATTAATTATTTGTTTTTTATGTTAAATTCAAACATGGGTGGCTAAACACCCTTGTTTTGGGGTTGGGGCCAAGAACATGATTACACTTTGATATTTTTTATCATAGTTATTGTTGAATTATCATATGGGTTGTTCTTAATTTCTCGTGCTTACTATTTTGATGAGTGGCCACCATTAGAATAAATCTATATTTCTATGTAAATCCGAGAGGAGAATCATAGTTTAAAATGAAGAAATTAAGGAGCAAGGTTCTCATTCTTTTATGGAATAGGGAATATGGATTAGCATCTAGGATAGGGATATACCTAGAAGCCTTGTTTGGTTCACTTGCAGAAAGATAGCCTTATACATCTAAATGAAGTATTGCATCCCCTCTCAATGATGTAATTGCAATGTTTATATAGGTAGAAGATTAGAGGTCGGAAGACCATAATTTTACTATAACCCCTGCGAATCAACAACCCGATAATCAACTAGACTACGAGAAGAATAGAGATTTGTAAGATTGTTAGAAGAGCCTCAACCTTGGAATTCTCGTCATTACTCTTTACAACCTTTTCTTGCTTTTCTATTGTCACAAACTATTATCTTTTATTCATTTATATTTTTATTCGAAACTTCACCATTTTCTTGATACTTTAAAGCACTTAATACTGTCTTATCGATAACTAAAGTTGGTTGAATTGCTAGTTGCTTAGTCCTCGGGGGTACGATATCCGACTTTCTTAGTTACTATATTACTTGTACGATCACGTACACTTGCGTGTGTGTTTGAATGAAAAAAGGTGTGATTCAATGTTGATTTTTAATTACAGACCATGCTAAGAAGGGGCTATTTTGGGGTTTACGGAGCTGATGCCGACAAAATTTTTGATTTGAATTTGGAATTTTGGGAAAAGAAAAATAGGGTTTAGATTTTTGGGGAGGAAATATGGGTAGTTTACCAAACTCGATATTCTGATCTGCGATGGTATTATTTATTTATTTATTTTTAAAAATGTTATGAATTAAATAAAAGACAAAAAAAGCAGAAGAAGATAAGAAACAATGATTGCAGTAATTAATTTAAATGTTGGGGGTGCTAATTAGCTTGTGTGAATCACCCATTTTTGATGGACTGACTATGTGGTCTAAGTGGGCAAATATATGCCAGTTAAATACGGTAAAAAATAGTCTAGGCGGTCATAGGACCTGCACAAAGTTCATGGTGCGTAACTGCAAATTTAGCGTAAATACAGGTATTTTTGGCACATTTTCCCTCTTTTAATTTTTCACATTTTTAAAGAAAAAATAAATATTTATGTTGTTTTATTATTTTTATTTAGACTTTTGTTTATTAACGTGGGAACACAAGATAGTTAAATAAATATCAATATCGATACATTACATAATAGTTTAGATAATATCAATACACGATTATACACTATTTATACAATGTCGATACTTACATACCGATTTATACAATATTGATACACATTTATATATTAATTATACAATATTAATACAAGCTTATACAACATTTACTGTCATGGCCCAAAAATGAAGGTCATGGTTGCACTTGTTGCGGCGTACCTTGACAAGTAAGCCTATCACCCAAACCGATATAAAAAAAAATAGAAATATCCCAAGGTAAGGCTTCTAGAACGAAGCTGAACCATACAAGTAAACATAACAATGCGGAAGGAACTTATCCAAAATATCAATCAAGCCAAAAATCAGATGTCAATAGTGTAAGAACTACTAATACATTAAAAGTCTGATACATTAGAAAAATAACCACAAAGGAATAGTATCTATCTCCAACTACAAATAAAGACATAACTACTATAGAAAAATAGAGGTAAACTTCGGACGCATGAATGTCCAACCGCTATCTTGAAAACTCCAACAATCGTCCGAGTCAAGCAAGTTGAGGCACATTTGAGCTAGGACCTACACCAAAAGGGCGCAGCAGGCATGAGTACGGTCTACTTGTACTTAGTACGTATCATAGGCTGACCAAGAAAAGTAGTAAATAAAGCATACAAAATATACACTAAGGACATGTCACCTGTAGTCAAAAAATATCCCACAATGGTAGCCCACACCGCTTGCACTAACAGTTCTAATATATCACATACACACCAAGATAGAACACGAGTATGCATTATATCACATATAAGTAGAACAAGGGGGAACATGCATATACAAGATCATCAAATACAAGTAAATGAAGATAAAACAATTACATAGATGACAAGTCAATACGACAATACAACACAATAGAAACATAATAAAATAAGTGCAATGTATATGATGATGATGATGATGCACGAGGTCATCGCACAACCTCCGAGATCATTGCACAATCCCTGTATACACCTACGAAGCTAAACCTACCTGACGTAGGACCCATGGGGAGTTCGTCAACCTGTATACAATCCACATATCTCATATCTCATTTTTGGCACTTCCCTCAAAAAGGGTTTTTGTAATACCCCAAACTTTTCTTAGCTTAGATTTGTCCCTAGAATGTTAAGGGAGAGCTTCCAAAGTGAATATTAATTATTTCATGTGGAATTCTTCAGATTTAGATCTCCTATTGTGTGGAAAATTGAATAAGCTCTCCAATAATATAAAATTCACCTAAATCCGATAACCGAGTAAGAAGTTATGGCTATTTTAAGTTCCAGTTGTAAAACACCGTGATTTGGGCCCTTAGCGCATCGTGGAGAAGTATAAAATCAAAATTGTTAATTTCCAGTGAGACTCCGCAATTTTGGCACGTCACAGAGAGGTCCATTTTCTCATTTGTCAATTTTCAGTAGTCCAATGCTATAGTGGCGCGTCGCGTTAAAGTTTCAGGTCCTAATTGTCAAAATTCAGTGGGACAACACGATAGCTCCGCGTCGCGGAGGTCCCCAATTTTCCAGTCGTTAATTATCAGTGAGCCACCATGATAGTGGCGTGTCGCGGTGGCCCATTAATCAGGACCTAGTTACATTTTTCCAGCTTCGTTTAGGCATTTTAAAAGGGTATTTTGGACAACTCCCAAGACCCCAATTCATTCAAAACACAAGATTAATCATATACTAAGCCTATTATTCTCATTATTCATCATCCTCTTCAAAAGCAAAACCCTAGAAACCAAGAGCTTATTCTACAAAGAATCAAAATCCTCCATAGATTCTCCAAGAAAGCTCCAAATTGAGGGTTTCAAAAGTAAGAACATCAAGAACCCATCATCAAGAACTCAATAGGAATCTAAGATTCAAGGTTTCTTCATCTAAGCATCAATCAAGGTATGTGGGGTTTATGAACAAGGATACTCCTTTCATTCTTGTGCCCAAAACTTATTTTAAATTACAAAGTTATTTGATTTTATATGATTTTTCATGAAATTGAAATTAGGGTTCATACCCAATGTTGCCATTTATAAGATTATGAGATTTCAAGTGAATTATAAGTTGAATTACATGTTTATTTTCATATTTTCATGCTTGTTGCAGAAATTTTCAGATTTTGAGATGAATTATCATTGATTTTATTTTCAAGCATGATTATTATGATGTTTTGACATGAGATTTAAAGCATGGGTTATTAGCCCGAGATTGAATATTGTTAATTCAAGAAAGATGATGCTTTAAGCATCTTATGAGCAGATTATTACAGATTTTTAGAAAAAAGATTTGATCTTTTGATCCTCAGTTTAGCTATGGAATCCACTTTATAGATTATTACAGATTTTAAAATTCAGATCAGCTTTATTTACAGATTTTATCAGATAAATGTATAATTGGTTTTAGATAAACCCTTATACTAGTTTTAAAGTTGATTTACAACAGAATGAACGTAGCAACTAAAAAGGAAGTAGTATTTAGCACCGAGCGGGAAGTGTGGCTTTAGCACATCCTACTTCCATAGAACTACGTTGCCAACGTAGGTACAGATTATCAGATTATTCCTATTTCTATATGGATGACAGATTTAACTTGTGATTGATCACATGGGTAGGTTATACTCCCTGGAAGAAGAGACATTGGACTCCATGTAGCTCACATGGTTTATGTCGGTTAAGAGAACCTCCCTGCTAGTAAAAGATATACAACTTTTTAGATAAAGTATTTTCCCTAAAGTTTTAAAAACTTACAGACTACAGATTTCAGAATAGAAAAAGCTTTTAGAAAACTAAGTGTAAAGGCTCACAAGTTTTACTCGGGTTATACCTTACAGAAAAAATAATAGCTTCAGATTTCAGATTCAGTAGTGAGTCCTTCTACACTTAAACAGAATGGTTCAAAGGGAGAATACGAGTACAACTTTTAGAACTAAATGTTATGGTTCACTAGATTCATAAAGTATGATTTGTTATTCATGACTATTATTTTTCAGTATTTCAGACATTCCAGCTTATGTGAGTCATTTACATTTAGCATGCATTGTTTTATAAATGATGACTATGAAATAATGTTTTACTTATGCATATCGCCCCCATATATTCAGTACATCCTCAAAGTACTGATCCACATATACATCTATGTGCTACATTGTCTCATAATGTAGGTACAGGTTCTTAGTATCAGCAGCACGAGTAGTTCGAGCATCTCCATCTACATTTCAGTTGGTGAGTCCTTATAGTCCGGGGGCTTATTTTATCCATTCAGATTTTTCAGTTTATCAGTTTATGAGTTTTTAGCATTTCCTTTCAGACAGTTCGAGTTAGATGGGGGTTTGTCCTAGTAACTCTCTAGTTATTAGTAGTAGAAGCTTGTTAGACTATTAGTGTTGATACAAATTATTCAGTTTTGATGTTTTCAGATATTTTGTTCAGATTATTCTCAGATATTATAGATAATTTTTGCATTCAGTATGAATTTTATGTCTATATCTCCATTATTACAAGAATTAGGCTTAGTAGTATACAAACAGGGTTAACTTAAGGCTACTCGTATCTTGGTCACCGTGTGACGTCTCAAAATCAGATTTTGGGGCGTTATAAACTTGGTATCAGAGCCTAAGATTTTTAAGAGTCCAATGGAGTTAGACAATCCAAGTTACGTAGAGTCCTAGTCATGGGTGTGAAGCGCGCCACATTTATGAACTAGGGGCTATGGAACATTCTTAGGAAATCATCTCTTTCTTTCATGATATATCGTACTTATAGTATCTCTATCTGCTTTTAACTTATTCTTTTGCATGATAGTTGATCTGTAACACGCCAAAATCTCCTCCTGGAACGTCACGCGGTGCTTAAGGCTACAAGTAGCCTCAAGCTAACCCTTTGAGCCTGCTACTACATATAGTAACTCATTTCGATATGAAATAAACAAAACACTGGTACTGTCATATCAAATGATAGGAAAAACAAAGAAAATACTCGGTCAAATGACCACAATACTGGAAATCTCAACATACTAATAATCTGATAACTAGTCTGACAAAGCCTCTATCTACTCCATGAACTAGAGAGCCATTGGGACAGGTCCCCAACTGACTCAAACTGAACTAAAAGCAATAATATATCTACTAAAACTCTGAAATTTCTGAAGATAGGTCCTCGAACCATGAGGACTCACCACTGTGGAGATGCAGACAAAGGTACTCGAAAATCACTGACGAGGCTGGGACTGAGCACCTGAACCTACATTATAAGACAATGGAGCACATAGACGTATATGTGGATCAACACTTGGGAATGTACTGAGTATATGGGGGTGTATGCATTTACAGAAAACAATATCCATACTCTTTAATCAAATCACAAATGCCAATATAAATGACTCACATAGCTTGAATAAGTCTACAATATAAAGCTTATACATCATGTAGAATGAAGCATGCAACACAAATCTCGTGAGTCATTATACTTTAGCTTTAAAATTTGAACTCCTCTCTTATTCTGATTACTCGAAGACTAATAAAAGCTTTAAACAATACTTTCAAATTCATGCATATATATCATGGAGAGTAAAACTTCTTTAATGCTCAAGAACTTAGAACTCTTTTAAACTCAAGACAACTGGACCTCAAAATTCTATAACTCTTACTAGTAGAGAAAACTACTTTCTTCTTGGGAAAATTTTACTTCAAGAAACTATTTTGAAAATCTTACTATTAGGAAAAATCACTTATCTCAAAGATTTAGGGAAAATATTCTATCTCAAGGGAGGTTCTCTTAATCGACATAAACCATGCGAGCTACATGGAGTCCAACGTCTTGTCCTCCTAAGGAAGAAACCTTACGTTGGGGAGAGGCATCATACTCTTATCAGGGAGTATAACCTCAACTCAGTGATCACTTATCTCGGCCTCGGGCCCATAAATTTCAATCCTATGGTGGCACATAGTTCTGGGGTATGAAACCGTAGTAACTTACCCAACTCAATGCTAAATACTACTCCCTTTAGTTAGCTACGCTCATCTCATGGAAATTCACTTTAAAAATAATCTCGTGGTTCAAAAAGAATCCAACTATAAAATCTGTAATTTCATGTAGTAAAGTGGATTTCAAAGCTATTATGACCATTAAGGTCAAAACTTTCTCAATAATCTCAAAGTACTCAAATCATGGGTGCTTATAGCATAAAAGTTGATGAAATTGCAAATCTCAAGTAGGGCTTAGTTACCCATAATCAAATCTCAAGTTAAGACTCATCAAAATGCATACTAGATATCATATGGACTCATAAATCATATAGAAATCTGGAATTTACAGCAATTTATCTCAAAATCTCAACGTACTCATATACTTCAATTTCTAGAGCATTACAACCATTAAATTCTTAAGGAATAACAATATAGGGTATAAACCCAACTTTATTTTCTTAAGAAAACATGTAAAATCATGCTATTTGACTTTCAATTCATGGGAAACATCAAAAGCTTGCAACCAATAACAATGGGTGAAAAACCCTAATTTAATTTCATGTAAAATCTCATAAATGGTAAAAAACTTATAGTTTAAAATAGATCTTTGGGAACAAGGGTGAAAGGATTACCCTTTTTCAAAACCCCACATACCTTAGATTGTGTAATTGGATGTACAAGCTTGTTTGAAACTCTTCTTCTTACTCTTTGAGAGAGGGTTCTTGAAGCCTTGGACTTGGGGAACTCAAATCTCAACTCAATTTGTAGAATCTATGGTGAGTTCTTAAATTTCTTGGAGAAGGGTTTTGGATTTGCTCTTGAGGGAGAAACCCTAGCTCTTGGATGTTTTGGGAGATAATGAGGTTATCTGCTTCGTTTTGAATATATCAGGGTATTGAAAGGGAAAATAACCAAAAGATCCTTTAAAAAAAACTTAAAAATACTGAACAGGATTTGCGACGGTCAGAGTGATGGTCCGTCGCTAGTCTGACGGTCCATCGGATCGTCCGTCGAACGTTGGTCAGAAAAATGACACATTGCCTTAGATGTGACGGTCCTAGCGACGGTCCGTCGCTAGCTTGACGGTCCGTCATCTTGGCCATCACACTTGGGCCAGAAGAGGGAGTCACTGCCTTGGTTGCGACGGTCCGGGTGATGGTCCGTCGCAAACTTGACGGTCCGTCAACCTGTCCGTCGCACCTGGGTGGTTCCGACAAATCTCAGTAAAACAACCATAACTTCTCAACCCGATACCGAATTTGGACGAAATTGGTATCGTTGGAAAGATAATTCAATTCTCTGTATGTAAAAAAGTCGATACTAGGGAAATTCTACACGGTTTAAAATATTTTACTTGGAAAGTCATCACTTACTCTTCTTAAAGATGAAACTCAACTTAAAGAAAATTTGGGGTATTACATGATCATGCCTCCTGGTCGAGATAATGCTCGGATAAATGATAACCAACCACCTCAGCTTGTAGATCCTTTGAATGAGAATATGTCCCATGTAGAGTTTCGGGCTATCTTTCAGGCATTAGCCCAAGTCGTGACAACTAATATTCAGGGAAACCATCAGGCTGCAGTCCCACCTCAGCAAGATGGAGACCTACCTGCAGCCAAAATTTGGGATTTTATGAGAATGAACCCACCAGAGTTCTTTAGGTCGAAGGAAGGTAAAGACTCACAGTTGTATCTTGATGAGGTGAAGAAAATCACTCGGATTATGCATGTTTCTAAAGAGAAGAGTGTAGAACTGGCATCCTATAGGATGAAGGATGTTGCATATGATTGGGTAGAGATGTGGAAGAAAAGTAGAGCGGAGAATGCATCTCCCATGACTTGGCAGATATTTTAGGATACGTTTTTAGACAAGTTCTTCCCACATGAGATGAGGGAAGCTAAGATAAAAGAGTTCATGAAAGTGAGGCAGGGCTCAATGGCAGTGAAGGAGTCTTTCCTTAAGTTCAACCAATTGTCTAAGTATGCCCCTGATCAGATGGTTGACCCTAGGTCAAGCATGAGTAAGTTCGTGAATGGAGTGTCTAGATTGGTGGTCAAAGAGTGTAGGACTTCCATGCTTATTGGACATATGAATTTTTCTAGATTGATGATGTATGCTCAGCAGATTGAGGAAAAGAAGTTGAGGGAAAGTGAGAGAAAATAAGAAGGCTAGAACAGGGCAGTTTGAGTATGGTCTGACTAGGTATCAAGGAGGAAATCGTTTGCAATTTTAGAATTGTTCATCTATGCCAGCACCATCCTCATCTAGTGCTCCTGCTCCCAGAGGTAAACATGAGCAGTGGGGTAAGTCTTCTATGTCCAGATCCCAGAGTAGTGTGGGTGGTAGGCCCAATTATCCTATGTGTACTAAGTGTGGTAAGAATCTTCCTGGTGAGTGTTTGGCTAGTTAGAAAGGTTATTTTATATGCGGCAAGTTGGGTCATAGCCTTAGATATTGTCCGCATGCTAAGCAGGGAACCAGAGATGACCGTCCCTAGACTCAGGCTACTAGCACACCAGCTCCTTTAGGTCGCCCAACTCCTCCTCAGGGCACATCATCTAGTACTGGTGGAGGTCAGTGCCAAAATAAGTTCTATGCTTTACCATCTCGCCAGGAGCAGGAAGATTCACTATACGTCATAACTAGTATTTTTCGTGTCTTTCATCTTGACGTTTATATGTTGTTAGACCCTGGGTCGAGTTTCTATTATATTACTCCATTAGTTGCAGTAAATTTTGAGATAAGTTTTGAAAAGATCCTCGAGCCATTCTTGGTTTCTACTCCAGTGGGTGAGTCAGTTGTTGCTAAGCAAATCTATAAAAAGTGTCCTATCACTGTCCTTCACAAAGTCATGTTCGCAGATTTGATAGAGTTAGACATGGTTGATTTTGATCTTATTCTTGGTATGGATTGGCTCCATTCCTGTTATGCCTCTATAGATTGTCGCACTCGTATGGTGAAATTTTAGTTCCCAGATGAGCCAGTCTTTGAGTGGTCAGGTAGTTCAGTGTCCCCTAAAAGCCATTTCATATCTTATCTTAAAGACAGAAAGTTGATCTCCAAAGGATGCATTTATCATCTTGTTTGAGTTAAATACACTAAGTCTGAGACTCCAATAATTCAGTCAGTCAATGAAGTCAATGAGTTTTCTGATGTTTTTTTGGAAGATCTTCTAGAGGTACCTCCCGCTAGAGAGATAGAACTCGGTATTGACCTTCTTCCTGATACTCAACCAATTTCTATCTCTCCATACCATATGGCTCCCGCAGAGCTTAAGGAGTTGAAGGAGAAACTCAAAGATTTCCTAGATAAAGATTCCATAAGGCCTAGTGTTTCTCCATGGGGCGCTCCCATCCTATTCGTGTGAAATAAAGATGGTTCTTTGCGTATGTGCATTGACTATCGTCAGTTAAATAAGGTCACAGTCAAGAACAAATATCCTCTTCCTAGAATTGATAACTTATTTAACCAACTCCAAGGTGACAGTTATTTTTCAAAGATAGACCTTAGATTCGGCTATCATCAGCTTAAAGTAAGGGAATATGATATTCCAAAGACAGCCTTCAGAACCCGTTATGGTCATTTTGAGTTTCTAGTCATGTCCTTCGGGCTAAACAATGCCCCAACAGCCTTCATGGACTTGATGAATAGAGTGTTCAAACAGTATCTGGATATGTTTGTCATAGGCTTTATAGATAATATCCTTGTCTACTCTCGTAGTGAAAATGATCATGCAGACCATCTTAGAATTATGCTGAAAACTCTTAGAGATCACCAGTTTTGCCAAATTCAGCAAGTGCGAATTTTGGCTAAGGTCAGTAGCTTTCTTTGGTCATATTGTTTCCAGTGAGGGTACTAGAGTTGATCCCCAAAAGATAGAAGCCGTGAGAAATTGTCCTAGACCTATCTCTCTGTAAGATATTAGGAGTTTCTTAGGTCTAGATGGTTATTACAGATGTTTTGTTGAGGGCTTTTCGTCTATTACATCTCCTATGTCTAGATAACCCCCAAAAAAGTTAAGTTCTAGTGGTCAGATTCTTACGAAAAGAGTTTTCAGGAGTTGAAGACTCAACTCACTTCAGCCCCAGTCCTAGCATTATCCAATGGTACAGATGGTTTTGTGGTGTATTATGATGCCTCCAGAGTTGTTTTAGGTTGTGTGTTGATGCAGAAAGGTAAGGTCATTACCTATGCCTCTAGACAACATAAACCTCATGAAAAGAATTACCCAACCCATGACCTTGAATTAGCTGTTGTGGTGTTTGCCTTGAAAATCTGGAGACATTATCTGTATAGTGTGCACGTTAATATGTTTACAGATCACAAAAGTAATTCGCATTATGTATTTACTTAGAGAGAGTTGAATCTCCATCAGAAAAGGCAGTTGGAGTTGTCAATAGATTATGATATGAGTGTGTTGTATCATTCGGGCAAGTCCAATATAGTGAAAGACGCCCTTAGTAGATTATCAATGGGCAGTGTTGCTCATGTGGAGGATGATAAGAAAGAGTTATCTCGGGAAGTTCATCATTTAGATAGATTGGGAGTTAGATTGGTTGACTCTGCTGAGGGGAATGTTAGGGTTCAGAGTAGTTCCGAATCTTCCCTAGTTTCAGAAGTGAAAGAGAAACAAGACATGGATTCTAGTTTGGTCAAACTGAAAGAGTCAGTTAAAGACCAAAAGGTAGTGGTTTTCTCTCAAGGGGGAGATGGCGTATTGAGATACCAAAGTAGATTGTGTGTGCCTTATGTTGATAACTTGAGACAACGGATTATGGCCGAAGCACATATTGTGCGTTATTCTATTCATCCCAGTACTACCAAGATGTACCGCGACTTGCGGGAAATTTATTGGTGGAGTGGTATGAAGAGAGATATAGTAGAGTTCATAGCTAAGTGTGCAACTTTTCAACGGGTTAAGGTAAAGCACCAAAGGCCTGGTGGTATGTTACAAGAGTTTGGAATCCCTACTTGGAAGTGGGAAGAGGTGAATATGGATTTTGTGACTGGTTTACCCCATTTGCGTCGTCATCATAATTCGATTTGGGTTATTGTAGACAGATTGACTAAGTCAGTGTATTTCTTGCCAGTTCACACGTCCTATACGACTGAAGATTATGCTAAGTTGTATATTCGAGAGACGGTTAGATTGCATAGAGTTTCCTTATTTATTATCTCGGATAAGGGTACTCAGTTTACCTCTCAATTTTGGAGAGTTTTTCATAAGGGTCTTGGTACCCAAGTTCATCTCAGTTCAACTTTTTATCTGCAGACAGATGGTCAGGTAGAAAGGACCATTTAGACTTTAGAAGATATGTTGAGAGCTTTTGTTCTTGATTTCATAGGTAGTTGGGATGAACATTTTCCATTGATTGAGTTCTCTTATAATAACAGTTATTATGCTAGTATTCAGATGGCTCCGTTTGAGGCTCTCTATGGGCGGAGATGTAGATCGCCGGTTGGTTGGTTCGAAGTGGGTGAGGCCGCTTTGATTGGGCCAGACATGGTGTTTGAAGCTTTAGAGAAAGTTTAGTTAATTAGAGAGAGATTAAAAGCATGATAGAGTTGTCAGAAATCTTATGCAAATGTGAGAAAAAGAGATCTTGAGTTTGAGGTTGATGATCTAGTGTATTTGAAAGTTTCACCCATGAAAGGGGTGAAGATATTTGGCAAGAAGGGAAAACTTAGTCCTCGCTATGTTGGTCCCTTTCGTATTTTGAGTCATGTTGGGAAAGTGGTGTATGAGCTTGAGCTACCCGCAGATTTGTTCTTAGTTCATCTGGTTTTCCATGTGTCCTTATTAAAGAAATGCATGGACGATTCAGCTATTGCAATTATTCTAGAGGATACCAATATTCAGAATAGCCTTTCTTATGAAGAAGTTGCAGTAGAGATTCTTGATCGTCAAATTCGTAGACTAAGGAACAAAGAAGTTCCCTTGGTTAAAGTCCTGTGGCGAAATTAGTCCGTTGAGAGTGCTACTTGGGAAGCGGAAGCAGACATGCGTACCAAGTATCCTCATCTCTTCACCAAGAACTCAGATTCAACTGAAAGTAATAGTTTCCTTCATTCAGTTTTTTTCCTCATTCTCAGATTCAGCTATATAGTTATTTTCATGAGAATTCATGCACTTCCAGATCAGTTCAGTAGCTCATTATATTTAAGCTTCAGTTACTCAGTTTATATCAGTTGTGCATGGTAGCTTATAGCCCTAGATTCCTCAGTATTTTCAGTTTAATTAGCCACATTCGAGGACGAATGTTCCCAAGGTGGAGATATTATAATACCCCAAACTTTTCTTAGCTTAGATTCGTCCCTAGAATGTTAAGGAAGAGATTCCAAAGTGAATATTAATTATTTTGTATGGAATTCTTCAGATTTAGAACTCCCATTGTATGGTAAATTGAATAATCTTTCCAACGATATAAAATTCGCCTAAATTCGATAATCGAGTAAGAAGTTATGACTATTTTAAGTTCCAGTCGTAAAACACCGTGATTTGGGCCCTTAGCGCATCGCGGAGAAGCGTAAAATCATAATTGTCAATTTACAGTGATACTCCGCAATTTTGGCGCGTCGCGAAGAGGTTCATTTTCTCCTTTGTCAATTTCCAGTAGTCCAACTCTATAGTGGTGCGTCGCGCCGAAGGCCAAAATGGCATTCCTATAGGGCACCGCGATGTTGGCGCATCGTGTTGAAGTTTCAGGTCTCAATTTTCAAAATCCAGTGGGAGAACGCGATAGATCCACGCCGTGGAGGTCCCCAATTTCCCAATCGTTAATTTCCAGTGAGCCACCATGATAGTCGCGCGTCGCGGTGACCCATTAAATTGGGACCCAGTTATGTTTTTCCAGCTTCATTTAGGCATTTTAAAAAAGGTATTTTGGACAATTCTCAAGCCCTCAATCAGTCCAAAATACAAGATTAATCATATCCTAAGCCTATTGTGCTCATTATTCATCATCCTATTCAAAAGCAAAACCCTAGAAACTAAGGGCTTATTCTACAAGGAATCAAAATCCTCCATAGATTCTCCAAGAAAGATCCAAATTGAGTGTTTCAAAAGCAAGAACATCAAGAACCCATCATCAAGAACTCAATAGGAATCCAAGATTCAAGGTTTCTTTATCTAAACATCAATTAAGGTATGTGGGGTTTATGAACAAGGATACTCCTTTCATCCTTGTGCCCAAAACTTATTTTAAATTACAAAGTTATTTGATTTTATATGATTTTCTATGAAATTGAAATTAGGGTTCATACCCAATATTGCCATTTACAAGATTATGAGATTTCAAGTGAATTATAGGTTGAATTACATGTTTATTTTCATATTTTCATGCTTGTTGCAGAAATTTTCAGATTTTGAGATGAATTATCATTGATTTTATTTTCAAGCATGATTATTATGATGTTTTGACATGAGATTTAAAGCATGGGTTATTAGCCCAAGATTGAATATTATTAATTCAAGAAAGATGATGCTTTAAGCAGATTATGAGTAGATTATTACAGATTTTTAGAAAAAGCTTTGATCTTTTGTTCCTCAATTTAGCTATGGAATCTACTTTACAGATTATTACAGATTTTAGAATTCAGATCAGCTTTATTTACAGATTTTATCAGATAAATGCATAGTTGGTTTTAGATAAATCCTTATGCTAGTTTTAAAGTTGATTTCCAACAGAATGAGCATAGCAACTAAAAAGGGAGTAGTTTTTAGCACCGAGTGGGAAGTGTAGGTTTAGCGCATCCTACCTCCATAGAACTACGTAGCCAACATAGGTACAGATTATCAGATTATTCCCGTTTCTATATGGATGACAGCTTTAGCTTGTGATCGATCACATGGGTAGGTTATTCTCCCTTGCAAGAGTATGACGCCTCTCCCCAACGTGAGGTTTCTTCCTTAGGAGGACGAAACGTTGGACTCTATTTAGCTCGCATAGTTTATGTCGATTAAGAGAACCTCCCTTCTAGTAAAAGATATACAACTTTTAGATAATGTATTTTTCCTAAAGTTTTAAAAACTTACAGACTACAGATTTTTGAACAAAAAAAGCTTTTAGAAAACTAAGTGTAAAGGCTCACAAGTTTTACTCAGATTATACCTTACAGAAAAGTTAATAGCTTCAGATTTCAACTTTCATATTTCAGATTCAGTAGTGAATCCTTCTACACTTAGACAGAATGGTTTAAAGGGAAAATACAAGTACAACTTTTAGAACTAAATGTTATGGCTCACTAGATTCATAAAGTATGATTTGTTATTCATGACTATTATTTTTCAGTAATTCAAACATTCCAGCTTATGTGAGTCATTTATATTTAGCATGCATTGTTTTTATAAATGATGACTATGAGATGATATTTTACTTATGCATATCACCCCCATATACTCAGTACATCCTCAAAGTACTAATCTACATATACGTCTATGTGCTACATTGTCTCATAATGTAGGTACAGGTGCTTAGTATCAGCAGTGTGAGTAGTTCGAGCATCTCCATCTACATTCCAGTTGGTGAGTCCTCATAGTTTGGGGGATTATTCTATCCATTCAGATTTTGTAGTTTATCAGTTTATGAGCTTTTAGTATTTTCTTTCAGACAGTTCGAGTTAGCTTGGGGTTTGTCCCAGTGACTCTCTATTTATTAGTAGTAGAGGCTTGTCAGACTACTAGTATTGATACAGATTATTTAGTTTTGATATTTTCAGATATTTTGTTTAGATTATTCTCAGATATTATAGACAATTTTTGCATTCAATATGACTTTTATGTCTATATCTCTATTATTACAAAATTTAGGCTCAGTAGTATACATACAAGGTTACCTTAAGGCTACTCGTAGTCTTCGGCACTGTGTAACGTCTCGGGATTAGATTTCAGGGTGTTACAGTTTTATAAGGTGTTATAATATCTCCTCCCCGGCACATCCTACGGGGAGAGTTTTAAAAAAAGTGTTGCCAGTGTTTCTTAGATGCTGCCAGGGTGGTACCAATGTTTCATGAATGAGTATGATATGAGGATGTAATTCTTACAAACAATCACAATGAGTATTTTCACAACCAACCACATGATATATTTCCACAACCAACCACATGATATATTTTCACAATTAACCATAATGATATATTTCTACAACCACATGAGCCAATATTCACTAATTATTTTAGTTTCATCCATGAGTTTCTACATGTCTCATATGCCAATAAAGTATGAATATAATCACAATACACCAATGGTACCATATTAAGCATCTTAACAACACAATACAATTATTCACATGGATTCAAGGCTATCAATATTCCATAGGACCCCACACGGTTACACATATCACATAATAACTTAATTTCGGTAATTATATCACATATAGGCCCCCACACAGCCACAACACATAAATAACTATTTTTTATGATTAGTTCCCACCCTTAACATGCATTTTGTATTATCATTTACTACCTAGCCCAGTCTGAAAGAGTTAAGTCATAACCTACCTCAAAAGCCTAAACTTGTCCGCTACACTTCGAACCCATGACCTTACTTTCCACGAATGATCTCACACTTTACTGAAAACATCAAATATGAAATCTATGCATCAAAATAAAACCAACAACGCTTATATTGACTACTTTTAGTTCGGGGTCAAAATGGACCCCCGAAATGAGTTTCCAAAAAAGAAGAGCAACATCAGAACTTTACTTTAAAAACATATTTTCCATATTTTTAGAAATCTCTAACTGAAAACCCAAGTCAAATCGAGTCAAAAACGAGGTTCAAATTGAAGAAAAACCATTTTTAAGCTTTACCAGGTAATTTTTTTTGAAATTCGAGTTAAAATCATGAATCGGAGTTGTTTGAAGGGTTAAATTGATGAAAAACTAATAACTATAATATAAAAATATTATTCAAGTGAACAGAAGTGAAATGGAGGTTTAAAATCAAGCCCTAAGATTTTTGGAGTTTTTGAGAAATTAATAAAGAAATTACTAAGAAAAGGGTGAATTCTTACCTTAAATCCATAATAAAATTAAGAAATAGATGTTAATCTAGCTTCCCAAGCTCTCACAAACTTTACTAAGCTCCCACACTATTTCAGGGTTTAACTCCCACGGGGCAAGATGAAAATGAGCAAGATGGGCCAAAAAAGGAGAAAAATCTGCTATAATAGCAGATTTTTCTGCAATATCAGTTTTTTTGGTCGATTGGACTTCGACGGGGTGCTCGGAATTCGTTCGGAGTTCGATACATACAAACAAACTATGAAACCATACTAATTCGACATTTCCGACGCGATGGAGATATCATATTTTCAAAAAAATATCGTTTTCACAAAGTTGATCCTCGAAATCCGAAATCACAATTTTCCAAACCAAGGGTCGAAATGAGATTTAAAAGCCGTAAAATCATACCAAATATGTTAATACCCTAAAATCAATATTCCGGATCTGTTGGCAAAGTTTAATTTTCCATCCGAGGTCGCTTCGATCAAATGTGGGTCCCACACCTATATTTTTTATTTTCCAACTTTCCGATCAATAGGTCGAAATGACCTCGGGTGTACCGGGACCCGAACCAAAGGTCTACCTAACCTAAAATTGATATTTTGGAGCTGCTAGCACAGTCCATTCGACCATCCATCGCACAGATCAAAAGATATCCCCTGACAGCGCCCAAGTGGACACGCAAGCGTACGTGATCTTATCAAGTAGTAAAGTGGCTTCAAGAAAGTCCAAGTATCAATCTCTTAGGGACTTGCGTTCGCCGAGCATATAATTCTAGTTTAACCAATTAAGGAGAGTAGCAAATCGAGTTTTAGAATTGTAAATTAAAAATAAAATAAACAATGCGTAAAAATAAAAGTCTTGGGACAATTAATCGATAAAAACCCAGGGTTAAAGCACTTCAAACAATCATACTATGTGTTGAACTTCATTCGTCAACTTTCTTATCTTGGTTGTTGATTCTCAAGGTTAATTACATGATCATGGTTTCCCAACCTCTAATCTTTTACCTAATATGGACATTACAACTACATCGTTGAGCGGGGATGCAATAATTCAATTAAGTTAATTAAAGTTATCATCCTACGTTTGACTCAAGTAAGGTATTTAAATACATCCCTTTCCTAGACGCTAAGTTCAATTCCTTATTTTATAAAAGAATAAAAACCCAAACTTTGTTTATTCTCATGTTCTATCTTCCTATTCTCTCTCCCGAGATCAAAAGGTCGATAATATATATATTTTATGGGTGATCAATCCATAAAATAATTAAAACATGAATAAACAAACAGCTAATAATGATAAGCTAATTAAACAAAATTAATCCAAAACAATAATAATCATGTTCTTGGCTTTAACCCCGAAAAGAGGGTTTAGCCTTGAATGAAAATATTCATCATCCAATCCCTTGGAATAATGATACAAACCATAATAAAATTAAATTAAAGAATGATAAAACCTAAAAAGAAGTTGTGGTAGCCTCCAATAATGTCCCAAGTGATCTAGGGTGTTCCAAGATTGTCAAAAACGTGTTTGGGGCGTTGTATTTATAGTATATAAGTCATAACCCCACTTGGATTAGGTTTTCACGTCGTTCTTGGAAGAATTATCCCGATTTTAGTTGCCTCCGCATCGCGGTGACATGCCAGTTCACAATTGTCAAAAAATCTGTCAAATTTCAGTAGCTCGTTGCGATTTCAACGAGTCACGGAGCCTTCTTAAACCCAATTATAAGATACAATCGCCATATATTCAATAATTTGGGCCACTTCTGAATCCAGTGGTTCTTTTAACTTATCAATTTTCCACTCCTACAGGATACACTAGCCCAATACATTTCAGGGGTCTAAATTACGTCAATTTTTGTATTGTTCTTTCGTTGAGCCATTCCGAGATTTTTTGAGTTGTTTTCACTTGATTTGAAGCTTGTATATCATTCATATATCATCATAATCCATTTACCAAGCATATTATAGCATTAAAAATAATAATTTAGAGCTCAAAACAACACAACATCCTCACCGATGAACAAGAAACACGAGCTAAGCATAGGCTAAATTCACATTGAGCTTAAACTTATTGTTTCGACTCTTTTCTTGATCCAATTGACCCTTGAACATTATAAATAAGTTGTTTCACATATAAATATATAATAAAAACCTTAGTAACTCATTAAAACACATTAGAACCCAACACAATAGACTAGAAAAACACCTAGCTCAAGCTAGTTACACTAGTTTTCTCGGTTGAACTCTAAATGCTCAAATTGAATCAAAACTCATGTGAAACCACCATTAAACATTGTAAGCACATACTTGGACACATAAATGCTCATTTATATCATTATCAACCTATCTATCACCTGAATCATCCTCAAAACAAGGCTAAAAAGGCTAGAATAGTAGCGCTAGAATGCATAAATACACCCAACATCACCACCCCACACTTAAAGCCTTGTTCGTCCTCGAACAACTCTTAACTATAAAAACCATGAGATGAAGAGACTACACACTTCTACTAAATTCAAGACACTCAAGATAGCACTACAATGACTACACGAAATGCAAGTTTACAACACTAAGCATGTTATACACAATTGTAAGCTCAAGAATCCTACTTCCAAAACATCCTAGCCTCAAGAATGGACTCCACAAGTGACAAACTCATGCATATTTCTCAATCAAATACATCACAAGAATCACCCATATTCATCAAACATGTGCCCCTCACCACAAGATAGTTACCCATAATCACTCACAATGATGCAAATTATCACAATGAGTATACAAATCAAGTTACGCTCACTCTCACAATGAATTCACAAGTTACACATAATGAACCATAGGCTTTCCCTTAGTTTAGTGCTCCACTAATATTAGAATATTGAATTTAGGATCAAATAGGTCTTTTTTGGGTTGTAATGTAAGCTAAGGGACGGGTAGGAACTATTTGAAAATAGTGACTAACCTTTCTAAGCGCTTTAATACATTATATTAAACAATTAAAATCAATCTCCAACAACCAAATTACACTTATTCATGCACCAATACCTTTTATTTTTGCCCCATCTCTTTTAAACATTTTCACAAACACTTGGTGGACACACAATTTACTACCACAAGAATTATTTTTTTTCACAATCATGACAATATTTTTAGCATAAATTATATCACAACCATCCACTACACATCAATTATACACCAATAACTATTACCTTGGGGCATCAATTTCACCTTTTTCTTCTTCAATTTTAAAAACTTCTTACTCAATTAATTTTTCATTAAAGAACTTAGGAGCTTTTTGTATCAAATTATTATCTATCAAGTATGGGATTAGGCTACTTATGTGGTTACTAAAGAAAATAAGCTAAAGGCTCAATGGAGGTTAACTAGGATAATGCACAAAGGTAGGATAACTAGAAGGTATAAAACAAGGCTATCAAAGAAATTCCCATATCATCTCCTAAACCCACACTCTTTATTTTGCTTCACACACACACACCGAGCAAGTTCTAGACATCACATGCAACAAGGAATATACAAAAATCTCACGCAACATGGCACATGCTCAACTCAATAGGATCATCATAGACTCCCAACCAAACAATAGCATGAATTCAAATTTAAGCCAAAAAGTACAAGAGTCACACAAATGAGCCTCAGAGTCTCAAAAATAGTAATTCACAACAATTAACATGCTTTTACAAATAAACCCACTTGTATCATGTAATAAAAAATAGCACCAACAAGAATATCTCACTTATTCCTAACCTAAATTTTTTAAAATTAAGCCAAAATTTGGGAATTTTCCCACCCCACACTTAAAAATCTACTTTGTCCCCAAAGTGAATTTAAAAGTTAAAAGATAAAAATACTCCCTAAGGCCTCTAGGCCTAGCTAGTATCATCTTTACACATAAATGAGATCCATGGACCCCACATTCAATCTTTTCCATGCTTCAAGATCAAGTTTATGGTACTTAGACTTCCCATTAACCTGTGACTCAACCAAAAGCAACAACTACGTGAAATAAAAACAAAAAAAAAACTGAAAAGAAAAAATACCTAATTAACTTGGGTTGCCTCCCAAGCAGCGCCTAATTTAGTGTCGCGGCATGACCTAATCAACTTTTTCCTCCACCTTGAGGATATGAACTTCACCCCTAATTTTGCATCCATCTTTTTGCCTCTCTCATAGGATGGTGGTGCAAAAATTAAGGAATGGCGTAATGGATGATGCATGATAAACCATTCACCCTTACAGTGAGGTGTGTTTTTATATTGCTTATCCGGTGTAAAATCAAGAATATAGGATTCTTGTTCCTCATCTTCACACTCTTCCACTATTTTAAATGATTCCACAGACAAGACATCATCTAAACATAATGTAGAAAAATGCTTTGAGTGAGGCCCAACCAATCCTACATCAAAACTTACACTATTTACTCCACACTCACTTTTATTCACCTTCTCAATTTCAGTCTCAAAATAAAGATGACAATTGAGTGGCTGTGATTCTTGTGTTTGCTCCACAAATTGGCTAATATCCTCCTCATATTTTTCTTTGCTTAGCCACTGTAGACATGGTGGCAGTGGTATCTCCTCAACCTATCCAATAATTTTAGTTTTCGAGTACTCAGACTTCCTCGAATTATCTGCAACTTCATCTACAACAGGTTGGGAAGCCACTTGTTCTGCAGCCTTCCTTTGGTTCTTCATGTATGCCAACAACTCAACCTGAGACGCTAAAACTTATTTCTTCATCTATTCCAAATTGCTCGTTTGAGTTGTGGCCTGTATGTTTAGTTGTTGATACTGAAACTGTTGCTGGTTGGTCCATGATTGAATTTGTGACTGATTCATCCTCATTCGATTGTAGTAGTTTATATAATTTTTCCTTTCAGCATAGCCCACAAAAAATTCTGAATCGGGATTAACAACACACATAGCTGCAGTATGACCACTTTGACCACAAACCAAACACCAAATTTCAGTCTGCTCCACAGATAGAACAATATCCGCATCATATTATGAAGGTCCCGTCTACGCACTTCAATCAAAATCTGAACAATAAGCCGCTTGATGTGGTCCCCCACAGAAACAACAAAAATCATCATCACTCGAAAACCATCTATACCAGGCTGACATCTCAAGAAGAGTGTGAGAAAAATACAATTAAAGAAAAATAAAAAGAAGCTAAACAAAATCTATTTACAACTCAATATAGAAAAACTAAAATTATGATAGTTGCCTAATTACAAGTCCCCGGCAACGGTGCCAAAAAATTGACAGTGCCCAAGCGCACATGCAAGTGTACGTGATCTTATCAAGTAGTAAAGTAGCTTCAAGAAAGCGCAAGTATCGATCTCTCAGGGACTTGCATTTGTCGACTATCTAATTATAGTTTAACCAATTGAGGAGAGTAGCAAATCGAGTTTTAGAATTGTAAATTAAAAATAAAATAAAAAATACGTAAAAATAAAAGTCTTGGGACAATCAATGGATAAAAACCTAGGGTTAAAGCACTTCGAACAATCATACTGTAAAAACCCAGGGTTAAAGCACTTCGAACAATCATACTATGTGTTGAACTTCATTCGTCAACTTTCTTATCTTAGCTGTTGATTCGTAGGGTTAATTACATGATCATGGTTTTCCAACCTCTAATCTTTTACCTAATATGGACATGACAACTACATCGTTGAGCGGGGATACAATAATCCAGTTAAGTTAATTAAAGCTATCATCCTACGTTTAAATAAAGTAAAACATCTAAATACATCACTGTCCTAGACGCTAAGTTCAATTCTTTATTTCATAAAAGAATAAAAACTCAAACTTTGTTTATTCCCATGTTCCATCTTCCTATTCCCTCTTCCGAGATCGAAAGGTCGACAATATATGTATTTTATGGGTGATAAATCCATAAAATAATTAAAACAAGAATAAACAAACAACCAATAATGATAAGCTAATTAAACGAAATTAATCCAAAACAATAATAATCATGTTCTTGGCTTTAACCCCGAAAAGAGGGTTTAGACTTGAATGGAAATATTCATTATTCAATCCCTTGGAATGATAATACAAACCATCAAAAAAATTAAATGAAAGAACGATAAAACCTAAAAAGAAGTTGTGGTAGCCTCCAATGATGTCCCAAGTTATCTAGGGTGTTCCAAGATTGTCGAAAACGTGTTTGGGACGTTGTATTTATAGTATATAAGTTATAACCCCACTTGGATTAGGTTTCCATGTCATTATTGGCAGAATTATCCCAATTTTGGTGGCCTTCACGTCGTGGTGACATGCCAGTTCACAATTGTCAAAAAATCTATCAAATTCCAGTAGCTCATCGCGATTTCAACATGTCACGGAGCCTTCTTAAACCCAATTATAAGCTACACACGCCATATATTCAATAATTTGAGACTCTTATGAATCCGTTAATTTTTTTAACTCATCAATTGTCCACTCCTACAGGCTACACTCGCCCAATACATTTCAGGGGTCTAAATTACGTCAATTTTTGTATTGTGCTTTCGTTGAGCCATTCCGAGACTTCTTGAGTTGTTTCCACTCTATTTGAAGCTTGTATATCCTTCATATGTAATCATAATACATTTAACAAGCATCATATAGCATTAAACACAACAATTTAGAGATCCAAACAACACAACATCCTCATTGATGAACAAGAAACACGAGCTAAGCATAGACTAAATTCACATTGAGCTTAAACTTATTGTTTTAGATCTTTTCTTGATCCAATTGACCCTTGAACATTATAACTAAGTTGTTTCACATATAAATACATAATAACAACCTTAGTAAATTATTAAACACATTATAAGCCAACACAATAGACTATAAAAACACCTAGCTCAAGCTAGTTACACTAGTTTTCTCGGTTGAACTCTAAATGCTCAAATTGAATCAAAACTCATATGAAACCACCATTAAACATTGTAAACACATACTTGGACATATAAATGCTCATTTATATCATTGTCAACCCATATAGCACATGAATCATCCTCAAAACAAGGCTAAAAAGGCTAGAATGGTAGTGCTAGAATGCATAAATACACCCAACATCATCCCCATAAGTCTAAAATAAGGCTCTCGAAGCCATAAAAAACCATAATATCACATAAATGATACCAAAATGCATCGAAAAACATGTCAAGTACTCCCATACTCCAGAAATATCATAATGCAACTATGAAGAGGGGTGAAATAGTCAAATCACAAAAAATCACAAATTTCACATATTTCATCAAATTTTTAGGTCATTACATCATCCACCACTAAAAATCTAGTACGTCCTCGAACTAAGGCAAAAGAAATACCTGAATCAACAAAGATTTGGGGATAAGAGCTATGCATATCAGACTCAACCTCCTAAGTAGCCTCATCTACAGGTTGATGTCGCCACTAGACCTTAACCACAGGGATCACTCTGGAGCTCAACCGCCTAACATCCCTAGCCAAAATGGAAACTGGCTCCTCAACAAAGGGAAACCGCTCATCTAACTAAACCGAATACCAACGAATGACATAAGACTCATCAGGAATATAGCGAAGAAGCATAGAAACTTGAAAAACTGGATGAACATCTGATAGATCAGGGGGAAAAGCCAACTTATAAGCTACATCACAAACAATCCAAAGAATCTCAAATGGACCAATATACCTGGGGCTAAGCTTGACCCTCTTCCCAAACCTCATCACACCTTTCATGGGTGAAACTCGAAGGAAAACATAATCACCAACACCAAATATCAAGGAACGAAATCTACGATCAGCATAGTACTTTTGTCTACTCTGAGCCGATCTAAGTCTATCCCTAATGACCCAGACTCTACCAAAGACTCATGAAGCAAGTATGTACCTCAAGGTCTCACCTATGAAACATCGAACCAACCCACTGGGGAGCGATAACGCCTATCATACAATGCCTCAAAAGGATCCATATCAATACTAGAATTGTAGCTATTATTATATGCAAACTCTGCTAAAGCCAAATGCTACTCCCACTAGCCACCAAAATCCATCACACATGTACGTAGTGTATCCTCCAAAACCTGGATAGTCCGCTCTGAATGACCATCAGTCTGGGGGTGAAATGTTACGCTAAAATTAACTCGAGTACCCAACTCATCCTGAAAAGTCTTCCAAAAGTGAGATATGAACACAGAACCTCGATATGAAATAATAGACACTGGCATACCATGCAGACGAACAATCTCATGAATATAGATATGAGCCAACCTCTCAGCACTGAACGAGACTTGAACTAAAATAAAATAAGCTGGCTTAGTCAATCAATCCACGATGACCCAAACACTATCAGAACTATGAGATGTACGAGGTAAACCAGTCACAAAATCCATGATATGCATTCCCACTACCACTCGGGGAATGGGCAACCTCTGAAGCAATCCACCAGATCTCATATGCTCGGCCTTTAGAACTTCAAAGAAAACATAACTACGCATAACTCCAAATCATAGGTAGGATAATTCCTCTCATGAGGCTTCAATCTTGACGAGATGCATACACAATCACATTGCCTTTCTACAACAACACAACACCCAATCCAACATCGAACACATCACAATACACGGTAAAGTCCACACCCTTCTTGGGCAAAACCAATATAGTAGATGAAGTCAATAAATCTTTAAGATTTTGGAAGCTCGCCTCATAAGCATCAGAAAACTAGATGAAAATCTCTTTTTGAGTCAACTTAGTCAAAGGAGCTACAATAAAAAAAAAACCTCTACAAAATGTCGATAATAACCTATTAAGCCTACAAAACTCCAAATCTCGGTGGGAGAAGTAGGTTTATTCCAATCACGAACCACTGCAACCTTGGCTGGATCAATTATAATACCTTCCTTTGTCACCATATGACCCAAATAAACACACTCTAACAAAAACTTGCACTTGGAGAACTTCACGTACAACTTCTCATCCCTCAATCTCTGAAGTACAATTCATAAATGCTCCTCTTTCTCAACCTCACTCTTGTAATACACCAAGTTATCATCTATAAATACGATAACAAAGGAGCCAAGATATGATTAAAACACTCAGTTCATCAACTTTATGAATACGGAAAGGGAATTGGTCAACCTGAAGGACATGACCAAGAACTCATAATGACCATATCAAGTTTGAAAAGCTGTATTTGGAATATCCAAAGATCTAATCCTCAATTGGTGATAATCAAACCTCAAATCAATCTTCAAAAAAACCGCGGCACCCTGAAGTTGATCAAACAAATCATCGATACGAGGAAGAGAATACTTATTATTAACCGTCACCTTATTCAACTGTCGATAATCAATGCACATAAGCATAGATCCATCAATTTTTCTTCACAAACAAGTTAGGAGCACCTTAAGGTGGAGCACTAGGTCGAATAAATCCCTTATCTAACAACTGCAACTGATCTTTTAGTTTCTTCAACTCCATTGGGGCCATCCTGTAAGAAGGAATAAAAATGGTCTAGCTGCCTAACTCAACATCAATAATAAAATCAATACCTCAATTCGAAGACATACCAGGAAAGTTCATAGGGAACACATCCATAAACTCATGGACAACACGGATAGAATCCAAGAAAGGAGGCAAAACAACACTAGTGTTACAAATATGAGTCAAGAACGATAAACATCCTCTCTGAACCAATTTATGAGTGATAACGCTTAAACTACACCTATCTTATGAGAATGTAAGCGATCGTTGTCAATATATAACCCAACTAGGTTGGGGTCAAATCCCGCAGGGAATATGGTGTGAATTTGAGTTATCTGTAGGTTAATCAATTGATAGTTGGCAGTTTCCTATGGATGGGGTTTTTTGGAAAGGTAGCAAATAATTACTTCTCAATTCAGTGTTTGAAATCAATATGATAAGGGAAACCAGAGTTATGTTCACTATGGGTGTTGGGATTTGACAGATGCTAGTAACGGTTCAAGATTCTTGTGGTAGGTAGGAACATCAGACTATCCTTGTCGAAGTTATGTCTAAATGTTTCTCAACCTATTTAGACATTTAACCACCTAATTCTTTGGAACTTAGGGAATTTATATTTCATAACAGGATGTTATCTCAAGTTAATTAATCTTGTTACAACATTAATTATTAAATAAAAGTCTGATTCTTCCAAGTCCCTATTGATAATTAGCTTCTTACTAAGGTTGATTTCTTATCTCAAGAAAATCATTAGTAAGCAAGGCCTATTATTTGCAACCAATAGTCAAAGTATAAAATAATGAAATTAACAAGAATTTTCTACCACCGTTAGAATCTTGAACACTTAGTTACGTTACAAACCCAAACCCATAGATCCCACAACTAGAGTTAAGGAAATTTAGCTACTCATAATATAATAAGCAAGACAATGTTGAATTCATAATTTGATAGATGAACTTACAGCAAGATAAATAGCAACAAGTATTTCTCATATTTGATCACAGTAGAAAATTCCAAAACAATGGTACAATCTCTCCAAAAATAATTCTCTTGTTAAAGTTAGAAAACTAGAGAGAAATAATTCACCAAGCACGTCCAGTTCCCCCTTTAGAAAACCCTAACATATGCTTTAAATACTTCATCCTAATTATGGAAACAAAATCATGGATCACAGTATTTTCTCAGACAGACGACGATGTGTGTGACGGCTTATTAGTAGTCTGATTCCTTATCAAGAATGTTGTCTTCTCCTCTGCATATTTGAACAAGTTCTGTCTTCAGCTGACGATGAAGCCTGACGGCTTATCAGACATGTGACGACTTATCAGAATTATCATCGCTTCTTTACTTCAAGTCCCATTCTCTGCCTAAGCCTAACGACGAGCCTGACGGCTTATCACAGGTCGTCGTTACTTCTTCCAGCTGAATCCCATTCTCTGTCTAAGGATGACGGCAACTCTGATAGCTTATCAAAAGGCTGATGACTTATCAGACAAGTTGTTAGCTATACTTCCCTCTCTACTTGCTCAGAAAATAACTCTTTTACTTCCGTTATTGCTGGTTCTCTTATATCTTGACTTTTACTGCAATATCAAAGAGAAAACAATCAAAAACGACAAAAGTTGCTTAAGACTTTGCAATTATTCTCAGTTAAAAGGCTCAAATATGTTAGCATCTGCTCACACATCAACACCCTCAACTTAAAACAATTTCTTATCCTCAAGAAAATAAAACACAACTAAGAGAATACAAAGTACATTCGGCAGTCAACCATCCATATTATCTCAAAACATCTTCACCATCTCCAAGGTCAATTAATTTAAAAAACAAATGTGCATATTATTGAAGAACAACAATGCGACACACAGGAATCAAAATATGGCATCAATTCAACAACAACAACCATGCATGTACCAAGATTACACTATCCAAACAAGTTAGCAACTAGCAACGTAACCAGTGTGCCCTCACTACAAAGAATTCCCACTTCACTTATATCAGACATCACATATATAACCATGGGGGCAATCAAAAGACGCCCACTCTCAGAATGAAGTTCTAATCAATGTATGCCAAATACCATAGGCTTGCCTTTAGTTTCATTACCAAGATTTTCAGACAGGTCATCTAGGATCACTATAGGTCTTCTCTTTGGCTTGTAATGTAGGCCAGGGATGGTATGATACTCGATGATATTTAAAGTGAATAAGCCTTCTTGACACTACACTAGCTTCTGGGGTCTCACTTATTAACCTTTTTCTATTCTTCTCTTTTCTTGATCACACATAGTCAGGATGGGTGCGGTCTTTTCTACAATCACTTCTTTTTTTCACAATTTTTCTTTTCTTGTTCTTTTCCACCGCACCCAACTTTTTGTTCTTTTCTTTTATTCTACCTTTCTCCATACTCATTTTACATCACGTACCCCTATGATAGCCACCCTCAACTTAGGCCATTTGCCTAAGTCAAGGTACACAGTGTCCAAGGAGGATCAGGGCCATAACAGGTTCATTATGATATAAATGGGACAGTGATAGGTATCATAAAAAAGGCTATTTATGGTCAAAATAGGAATCAAGGGATATTATTTATACAGGGAAGGTTATTTAGGCTAAAAGTGGGCTAATATCAAAATGGCCTATGATCCTTTCCTAACCCCTATCCTTCAACCTAGGTAAGACTAACCGGGCAAGTTCTGGATTCAACATACAAAGGGAACTAAGTAAGATCTCACACGCACATGGCACATAAATAAATCACAAGTTACTACTTATCCAATTCATGCAATTATTTAGCAATCATTATCAAGTCACTAGAACTAATATCATAACAAGATGCATAGTGGTCACAATTAGATAAAAATCACACAGTTAAACAATCAGACCATTTGAGAGGTGATTACAAAATAACAAAACCATGTTAACTGCCTCAGGTACTTGTATTTCTCCTAGTCAACTACAAAATATTACAACAACAACTCACCCTACACCCTCAACTTAAAATCAAAGAAAAACTGAACTAAGGGTTAGGGTATACCTGGAGTAGATCAAGCACGGGGATCATGGGTTGCCTCCCATGTAGCACCTGATTTAACGTCACAGCATGACTCAGGTATCTCAATTACTTCAGACTTCATCGAGATAGATAGTAGCAATACTTTTTATAGAGTTTTTTGGATCGATATAAAGTTTGACTCGTTGCCCATTAACCTTGAAGATGCTGCCGTCTTCATTTTCAAGTTCTACTACTCCAGATGAGTAGACTTGACTAACTCTAAATGGGCCTAACCACTTGTATTTAAGCTTACCTGGAAATAGTCTGAGTCTGGAATTGAATAGAAGCACCAAGTCACCTTTTTGGAAATCTCATTTCTTGATCCTCCAATCATGATACTTCTTCATTTTTTCTTTGTATAGTTCTGCTCTTTCATATGCCCCGAGATAGAATTTATCCATCTCATTCAGTTGCCCCAGTCTTAGCTCTGCTGCCTCTTTACAATTCAAATTTAACATTTTGAGTGCCTATAAATCTTTGTGCTCCAGCTCTATTGGTAAGTAGCATTCTTTTCCATAGACTAACTGGAAAAGTGACATGCCAATGGGTGTCTTGAAAGCAGTCTGATATGCCCACAAGGCATCATCGAGCTTTCGAGACTAGTCTTTCCGACTAGCATTCACCGTTTTGGCTAGGATAGCTTTAATATCTCAATTTGACACCTCCACTTGCCCACTAGTTTATGGGTGATATGGAGAGGCTACTCTATGCTATTTCACCCCATATTTCGCTAAGGCAGCTCAAAACACTTTGTTGCAAAAATGATATCCTCCATTGCTTATAATAGTACGTGGTACTCCAAAGCGAGAGAAGATGTTCTTCTTGAGAAAAACAATAACCCTATTTCCTTCATTATCAGATAAGGAAACAACTTTGATCCATTTTGAGACATAATAAATAGCAACTAGAATATACTTCATCCCATACGAGCTTACAAAAGGACCCATGAAATCGATGCCCCAGACGTCAAATAATTCCACTTCAAGCATCTTAGTCAAAGACATCTCATGTATTTTGGAGATCGACCCCTGCCTCTGACATTGGTAGCACTTCAGCACAAATGCGTGAGCATCCTTGAACAATGTTGGCCAATAGTAGCTACTCTGTAACACCTTTCTAGCCGTTCAGTCACCTGCATGGTGACCTCCAACTGGGGAAGCATGACATGCTTCCAATATACACAATACATCCACTTCTGGAACACATCTCCTTATAATATTGTCAGCACATCACCTAAAAAGATACGGCTCATCCTAGAAGTAGTATGTTACATCATGAAGGAATTTCTTTCTTGATGGAAGGAATGATTTTTTGGAATGACTTCACTCACAACATAATTTTCAAAATCAACATACCAAGGCATTTTCTCCATAGCAGCAGCCAAGATCTCTTCATCAAGAAATACATCATTTATCTCCATTTTATCACTAACTGCCTTCTCACCTTCCATTCTAGACAAATGATTTGCAACTTGGTTTTCGTAACCCGTCCTATCTTTGACTTCAAAGTCAAATTCTTATAGCAGCAACACCCATCTAATCAGCCTTGGTTTTGCATCCTTCTTAGCCATCAAATACCTCAAGGATGTATGGTCAGTGTGGACCACTACCTTGGTCCCAAGGAGGTAAGCCCTAAATTTCTCAAAATCATACACTACAACTAGGAGTTCCTATTCAGTGACGGTGTAGTTTTTTTGCGCTTCATTCAGTGCTTTGCTGGCATAATATATTGGATGAAATAGTTTGTCCTTCTTTTGTCCCAATACAGCTCCAAGGGCAACACCATTTGCATCACACATGATCTCAAATGATTTTGACCAGTCCGTTGCAACAATGATAGGGGCCTCGACCAGCTTCTTTTTAAGGCATTCAAATGCCTTCAATCAATCATCATCGAAGGAGAACTTCACTTCTTTCTCCAAAAGTTTGCAAAGTGGATTTGTAACCTTCAAGAAGTCTCTTATAAACCTCCGATAAAAGCCAGCATGTCCAAGAAAACTACGCACACTCTTTACTGAAATGGGAGGTGGTAGTTTCTCAATAACTTCAACCTTGGATCGATCAACCTCTATCCCTTTTGCTAATATTTTGTGCCCGAGAACATGCCCTTCTTTACCATAAAATGGCATTTCTCCCAATTAAGCACCAAGTTAAATTCAACACATCGTTGCAAGGCCATACTCAGGTTTGCCAAACACAACTCAAATCAATCTCCCACCACAGAGAAATCATCCATGAACACCTCTAAGGTGTCTTCCACCATATCTGAGAAAATAGACATTATGCACCGTTGAAAAGTAGCGGGTGCATTGCATAACCTAAACGATATCCTCTTAAATGCAAAGGTTCCATATGGGAATGTGAATGTCATCTTCTCTTGATCTTCAGGAGTAATACAGATCTGGTTATATCCATAATAACCATCCAAGAAGCAATACCACCCCCTTTCGGCCAATTGATCAAGCATTTGGCCCATAAAGGGCATCGGGAAGTGGTCTTTCAAAGTCCATGAGTTTAGTTTGAGGTAGTCCATGTAAACTCTCCACCCAGTCACAGGCCTGAGTGGAATCAACTCATTCCTTTCATTTGCAACAACAGTCACGCCCCCTTTTTTGGGCACGCATTGAACTGGGCTCACCCATTTACTGTCAGAAATAGGGTAAACCACTCCTGCATCCAACCACTTAATAATTTCCTTCTTAACCACCTCTTGTATTGGTGGGTTAAGACTACGTTGGTTCTTAATGGTTGGAGTACAGTCTTCCTCAAGTTGTATTTTATGTGTGCAGATGCCGGGGAAATGCCAATAATAGCTGCGATAGTCTATCCTATTGCTCTTTTGTACCTCTAAAGTACCAAAATAAGTGATTCTACCTGCTGCTCACCCAAATCAGCTAAAATAATAACGGGTAACATGTTTCCGCTGGCCAAAAACACGTACCTTAAATGCCCTGGCAGTTCTTTCAATTCCAACATCAGTGGCTCTTCGATGGATGGCTTAGCCGGTGGTGTTGGTCGATTAGAAAGATCAAGATCTAGCTTCTTAGGAGCATAAGAGTATGAACCCATTCTTGATAAAGTACAAACAGTCTCTTCGTACTCCTCAATGCCTTCACGATCAAAATTCATCAGAACTGTGGCTAAAGGCTCGACAACAAGTTTCTCCTCTATTGACATCTCCTGCTCATCCTCATAATATACATCAACAATTGAGAACACATTCATTTCTATATGCTTCTTCATTGATTGACACACATCAAATTGCACCACCTCATCATTCATCCTAAATAAGAGCTTATTAGCTCGAAAATCAATCAACACACTTCTGATTGAGAGAAAAGGTCAACTTAAGATTTGGGCACCTCAAAGTCCACCTCGCAATCCAGAATGATGAAATCCACAGGAAATATGAAGCTAGCTACCTTTACCAACACATAATACAAAATACCAACAGGTCATTTTACCGACCTATCCGCCATCACGAGTCGCATGTTGGTGGGTATGGGATTTCCCCAAACCTAGTTTTTTATATATAGCCAGCGACATCAGATTAATGCTTTCTCCTAGATCATATAAGGACTTAGCGAATTCCAGAGACCCAATCGTACAAGGAATAGTGAATGCTCCTGGGTCTTCCTTCTTCTGCACCTAGGACCTCGTAGAAATAGCACTACAATGATGGAGATTATCCTCCGGTTCATAGCTCACCGCTCTTTTCTTCGTCACAAGGTCCTTTATGAATTTAGCATACCCTGGCATTTGCTCGAGTGCCTCCACCAAAGGCACATTTATTGTTAACTGCTTTAACATTGCCATGAATTTACTAAATTTCATGTCGTCAACCTTCTTCTTCAATCTTTGAGGCAAGGGAGGTGGTGGTCTTGGGAGAGTTTTCACCACTACTTTCTTTTTCTTCTCTTTCCCTTTTTCCAGCTCATCAACCTGCTGATGATTAGAAAGGATATCAATGTCATCCAACTTTTTAGACTTCACTGGATTATCTTTTTCTAGCTCACCATCTACTTCAATCACATCTTCAACTCCACCTTTGCCCACAGAAGGGCCAGGTAATATCTTACCACTTTTAGTGGTAATCGCTATACATGAGCCATCATTCTACGGATTCTGAACTATATCACTAGGTAACGTTCTACTCTTCCTCTAGTTCAGCACTGCGGAGAGTTGGTTCATTTGTTGTTCCAGCTGTTTGATCGAAGTGGTGTGCGAGTTTACAAACTAACTCATAGAGGACAGATCGATCTTCATGGTAGTCACCTCTGAGTTGGTAGCCTCCACTCCCTTTAACAATTTAGCCATCATGTCCTCCATGGACATCTTTTCAGAACTTGTTGTAGTGGCCTTACGATTTCCAGGAAGGACATATAACTCGCTCCTATCATTATTTCTCCTCCAATTTCCTTGCTCCTGGTTCTTATATTCAGCCTTTTCATAATAAGTCCGACCTTAATTTCCTTGGCTATTGCCTTAAAACCCCCCTGATTATTTACATAGTTCGCCTCTTCTTCTGAGTCGGACTCTACTTTGCCCCACAATCCCATAACCTTCACTTTCTCAGTTTTACCTGATAGTAAATGCTTGGTTAGAAAGTCCATCTGTGTTTTTAGGTGAGCGATGTCTTGATCACACTCCTCGTCTCTTCTACATTATTTCGCAGTCATACCAACAGAGACAGTGGGGTTTGGTACCACAGAGTCACTGGTATACCATGACCGACTCTGTTTGGTCATTCTCTCTAGTATTTCTGAAGCCTCTGGGAATGTAAGATCAACAAACGAACCACCAGCAGCATTATCTACAATCACTTTTGTCACATAGTTAAGAGACCTATACAAAGTCTCCATCAAGTGTATGTATGTCATGTTGTGGTTCGGACACTGCATCAACTTCTTTTTGAATATCTCCTAGGTTTTATTCAAGGCTTCAGTTGGGAGCTGTCTAAAGTTACTAATCTCATCCATCAACTATACCTTTCTAGAAAAGCTCCTTTCAACTTCCTCTAGTTGGTTATAAAATCAGGTGTCAGCTTATTAAGCCACAATGTTGCCTCCCCAGACAGAGACACCGGAAACAATCTCAAACGGATAGCATTCTGACCCACTCCTGGGTTATCAAAATATTTACAAATGGTGACAAAGTTCACCAGATGCAAGTTCGGATCATCCCCAGGAAGACCACCAAACAACCCCTTCAAATGAAGGAGTTGAATCATAGTACTCGTAATATTGAATTTCTCCCCAGGTTCTAATAGTGGAGGAATAATTGAACCCGTTGTACCTTCTCCATCCATTCCATCATCATCATCATTGAGGTCATACTGGACCAGCTGGTGATCTTGCCTTTCTCGGAATGGATGATTCCTATTAGCATTATGTTGTACTGGTGCAGCTATTTGCTCTGCACACCTTGGGTTACCAGGGTTTAGAAACTCCTTATCTCCCAAGTCTTCATCCTGAGGATTTGGATGTCGTACTTGTTGATCGTCATTCTGCACATTCACCTGAGCTATAGCTAAGGATGCTAACCTGTCAGCCTCCTGCTGGTCCACCATTCTACTGATTAGTAGTGGTTTTGGATTAAATGGTAATAATGGTTCTCCAGAACTTCTGGTTCTTTGAATACACCACAAAAGTCCGGCAGCAAACAAAACAACAAATAAACGTAAAACTAGGAAACTTGACTAACAGTCAATTAGCGCACACAAACTTCAATTTGCAACCGTATTCCCCGAAAATGGTGCCATTTTTTATAATGCTCAAACTACAACTCTCTTACGAGAATGTAAGCGATCATTGTCAATATATAACCCAACTAGGTTAGGTTCGAATCCCACAGGGAATATGGTGTAAATTTGAGTTATCTGCGGGTTAATCAACTGATAGTTGGTAGTTTCCTGTGAATGAGTTTTTTTGGAAAGGTAGCAAATAATTACTTCTCAATTCAGTGTTTGAAATCAATATGATAAGCAAAACCAGAGTTATGTTCACTATAGGTGTTGGGATTTGACAGACGCTAGTAACGGTTCAAGATTCTTGTGGTAGGTAGGAACATCAGACTATCCTTGTCGAAGTTATGTCTAAATGTTTCTCAACCTATTTAGACATTTAACCACCTAATTCTTTCGAACTTAGGGAATTTATATTTCATAATAGGATGTTATCTCAAGTTAATTAATCTTGTTACAACATTAATTATTAAATGAAAGTTTGATGCTTCCAAGTCCCTGTTGATAATTCGCTTCTTACTAGGTTTGATTTCTTATCTCAAGATAATCACTAGTAAGCAAGGCCTATTGTTTGCAACCAATAGTCAGAATATAAAATAATGGAATTAACAAAAAGTTTCTACCACCGTTAGAATCTTGAACACTTAGTTACGTTACAAACCCAAACCCATAGATCCCACAACTCAGGTTAAGGGAATTTAGCTACTCATAATATAATAAGCAAGACAACAAGTTGAATTCATAATTTGATAGATGAACTTACAGCTAGATGAATAGCAACAAGTATTTCTCAGATTTGATCACAGTAGAAAATCACAAAACAATGGTAACAATCTCTCCAAAAACAACTCTCTTGTTAAAGTCAAGAAAACTAGAGAGAAACAATTCACCAAGCACGTCCAATTCCCCATTTAGAAAACCCTAACATATGCTTTAAATACTTCAGCCTAATTATGGAAACAAATCACGGATCACAGTATTTTCTCGGACAGACGACGACGTGTGTGATGGGTTATTAGGAGTTTGATGCCTTATCAAGAATATCGTCAGCTCCTCTTCACATTTGAACAAGTTCTGTCTTCAGTTGATGATAAAGCCTGACGGCTTATTAGATATGTGACAACTTATCAGAATTATTGTCGCTTCTTCACTTCAAGTCCCATTCTCTGCCTAAGCCTAACGACGAGCCTGACAGCTTATCACAGGTCGTCGTTACTTCTTCCAGCTGAATCCCATTCTCTGTCTAAGGCTGATGGCAACTCTGATAGCTTATCATAAGGCTGATGACTTATCAGACAAGTCGTAAGCTATACTTCCCTCTCTACTTGCTTAGAAATCAACCCTTTTACTTCCATTATTGTTGGTTCTCTTGCATCTTGACTTTTACTGCAATATCAAAGAGAAAACAATAAAAAATGACAAAAGTTGGTTAATACTTTGCAATTATTCTTAGTTAAAAGCCTCAAATGTGTTAGCATCTGCTCACACATCAACGAGCCTGAACATAAGATATAATCCTCTTAGGACCAGAATGAAGTGCACCCTTTCAAGCTATCCTTGGCATACCCGGTGAACCTAAAGTCATAGTCTTAGCAAAACAATCTAAGACAGCATGATAAGGAGCTAACCAATCCATGCCCAAAATAATATAAAAAACAACCATATCTAATATAAGAAAATCTACCAAAATCTCACACCCGGCAAAAGTCACAACACAAGATTGGTACGCCCGATCCACTACTAAAGAATCTCCTACCAGGGTAGATACACGAATAGGCAAGGAAAAAGGATCACTAACAGAATCAAAACCCGAAGTAAAATATACAAACACATAGGAGAAAGTCCATCAGGGATCAAATGATACAGATGCAAGTATGAAACAAACAGGGACGATACCTGTAATCATAGCATCAAAAGCCTTAGCCTCAGGTTTGGCTGGTATAGCATAACACTGTCCACGACTACCAATTGGCTGAGTAACCCTACAAATACCACCACGGGCTCTATCATCTCTACCTCTCTTATCTTTGGTAGAACCCCTACCCGTCACATATGAAATATGAGTAACTCTAAACACACGGCGAGAACAGTCCTTGTCCATATGGCGAATCTCATCACACACATAACAACCTCTATGACCAGTCTCAATAGGAGAATGTATAACTAGGCCCGAACGGACACCCTGAATTGATGAACTAGAAGATCCACCATTTGAACTCTATAAAGTCCCTTGCACTAGCCTACCATGGTATCCACTAGAACCTCTAAAATCTTTTCCTCGAGAGGTCTAACTCATAAACTGACCAAAATGTCGCTTCTTCTCAGTGCCTCTTGAGATGCACTAATAATACCCTCTGTCATCTTAGCGTGATCCACTATACTCTAAAGAGGATCCCCAAGCACAACCATTTGAGATGTATCCAACTAAATAAAGAGATCCAAACCCTTCACAAACTTCTGAATTTTCTCAAACTCAGTGGAAATGCTATCATAGAAATATCTGGATAGGGTATGGAAGCATGCCTCATACTCAGCAACTGTCATGGAGCCCTGCTCCAAATGATCAAACTCGTCCCATATACAATCTCTCAAACTGAAAAACACAAATCTCTCCAGAAAGGCATCAACAAATTGATCCCATGAAAACTAAGGAGGATCAACAGGCCAACAACCGACAAATAATATCCACTAATCTCTCAAAGCATCTCTTAACTGATATGGAGTATAAGCCATACCATCTGTACAGAAGAGTAAAACACAACTTAGAACACAAGGTATGAAAGAATTCGCATGATGAGGAATAAAATGAGGGAGGTTTTCTAAAGACATCCTATAGTCTCTCGAAGATAGATATGAACGTCTATGTATCGATCTGCGAGACTCTATTAGACATCCCTTTCTTACACTGTTGAGACCAATGAAACCTAGCTACTCTGATACCAATTTTTCATGACCCAAAAATGAAGGTCATGCAGGCACTTGTCGCGGCATATCTTGACAAGTAAGCCTATCACTCAAACCGATATAAAAATAGAAAAGGATAGAAATATCCTAAGGTAAGGCTTCTAGAATGAAGCCGAACCATATATGTAATTATAACAATGTGGAAAAAACTTATCCAAAATACCAATCATGCCCAAAACCAGGTGTCAATCGTGTAAGAACTACTAATACAAACCAGAAGTCAGATACATTAGAAAAATAACCACAAAGGAATAATATATGTCTCTAAATACTAATAAAGACATAACTATTATGGAAAGATAGAGGTGTACTTCGGGCGCATGAACGTCCAACCGCTACCTTGGAAGCTCCAACAATCGCCCGAGTTAAGCAAGTTGAGGCACACTCGATCTATGACCTACACTGAAAGGGCGCAGTAGGCATGAGTACGGTCCACTTATACTCAATAGGTATCATAGGCCGACCAAGAAAAGTAGTAAATAAAGCATACAAAATATACACTAAGGGCACGTCACCAGCAATAAAAAAATATCCCATAATGGTAGCCCACACCATTTGCACTAACAGTTCTAATATATCACATACACACCAAGATAGAACATAAGTATGTATTATATCACATATAAGTAGAACAAGGGGGAACATGCGTATACAAGATCATCGAATACAAGTAAAAGAAGATCAGACAATTACATAGATGGAAAGTCAATACGACAATACAACACAATATAAACATAATAAAATAAATAGAATGTATATGATGATGATGCACGAGGTCGTCGCACAACCTACGAGATCGTCGCACAATCCCCATATCGAAGCTAAAGCTTCCTGACATGGGACCCATGGGGGGTTCGTCAATCTATATACAATCCACATATCTTATATCTTCTTTTTGGCACATCCCTCGAAAAGGGTTTTATAATGTGTTATAATATCTCCTCCCCGGCACATCCCTTGGGGAGGGTTTTAAAATGGTGTTGCCAGTGTTTCTCAGATGTTACCATGGTGGTACCAATATTTCATGAATGAGTATGATATGAGGATGCAATGCTCACAACCAATCACAATGAGTATTTTCACAACCAACCGCATGATATATTTCCACAACCAACTACATGATATATTTTCACAATCAACCATAATGATATATTTCCACAACCATGTGAGCAAATATCCACTCATTATTTCAGTTTCATCCACAAATTTTCACATGTCTTATATGTCAATAAAGTATAAATATAATCACAATAAACCAATGGTACCATATTAAGCATCTTAATAACACAATACGATTATTCACATGTATTCAAGGCTATCAATATCCCATAGGACCCCACACGGTTACACAACAACAACAACAATAAACCAAGTGTAACCACACGGTTACACATATCACATAATAACTCAATTTCGATAATTATATCACATATAGGCCCCCACACGGGCACAACACAGAAATATCCATTTTTCACGATTAGTTCCCACCCTTAACATGCATTTTGTATCATCATTCACTACCCAACATAGTTTGAAAGAGTTAAGTCATAACCTGCCTCAAAACCCAAAAACGGTCTGCTATACTTCGAACCCACGACCTTACTTTCCACGAACAATGTCAAACTTCACTAAAAACATCAAATATGGAATCTACGCATCAAAACAAAACCAATGACACCCATATTGATTACTTTTGGTTCGGGGTCAAAACGAACCTTTGGAACGGATTTCCAAAAAAGAAGGAAAAATTAGAACTTTACTTCAGAAACATGTTTCCCATATTTTTAGGAATCTACAGCCGAAAGCCCAAGTCAAATCGAGTAAAAAATGAGGTTCAAATTAATGAAAATTTATTTTTAAGCTTTAGTGGGTAAAAATCTTTGAAATCTGGGTTAAAATCAAGAATCAGAGTTGTTTTAAGGGTTAAATTGATGAAAACCTAGTAACTATGAGATAAAAATATTATTCAAGTCAAAAGAAGTGAAATTGAGATATAAAATTAAGCCCTAAGATTTTTGGGGGTTTGAGAAATTAATCAAGAAATTACTACGAAAAGGGTGAATTCTTACCTTAAATTTGTAATAAAACTAAGAAATAGGTATTAATCTAGCTTCCCAAGCTCTCACAAACTTTACTTTTAAGCTCTAGTTACTTTAAACAATTACCTAATTGTATAGTATACATAGATGATATACTACTATATACAAAAACTAAAGAGGAATATTTAAAATTATTAGAACAATTTACAGATATAATAGAAAAATTAAGAATAAGTTTAAGTGAAAAGAAAGCCAAAATTATGAAAAACCAGATAGAGTTTTTAGAAATACAAATAGATAAAAGTGGAGTAAAAATGCAACAACATATAGTACAAAAAATAATAAATTCAAAAGAAGAATTAGATACAAAAAAAAGAAATTACAATCATTTTTAGGATTAGTAAACCAAGTAAGAGAATATATACCAAAATTAGCAGAAAACCTAAAGCCTTTACAGAAAAAATAAAAAAGGATGTAAATATAATTACAACGAATAAGAAAAAAAACAAGTTCAGAAAATAAAAATACTTTGTAAAGAATTACCAAAATTACAATTCCCAGATGGAAATAAAAAATTTACATATATAATAGAAGCAGACGCAAGTGAATATAGTTATGGAAGAGTACTTAAATATAGATATGAAGAAGAAAAATTAGAATACCATTGTAGATACTACTCAGGTACATTTAATGAAACAGAAATAAAATGTGAAATAAATAGACAAGAATTATGTTCATTATATAAATGTTTATTAGCATTTGAACCATATATTGTATCTAACAAATTTATTGTGAGAACAGATAATACCCAGGTTCGATGGTGGTTAACAAGAAAAATACAAAACTCAGTTACAACGAAGGAAATTCGGAGATTAGTATTGAATATATTAAATTTTACATTTACGATTGAAGTAATCAAGACTGACAAGAATGTTATTGTAGATTATATATCAAGACAAAGCTACTCAAACCGATTTACCAATGGAAGAAACTGATGTCAAAGATACCCAAATAGACTTAATATTACTAGTGTTTGAACAAATGAAGTTATTACAAGAATGAGTTATCACATTAACTACTGAAGTTACAGATGTAAAAGTGTAGGTTGAGCACTATAAAAAATAAGAAAAAGCTATTAGCAAAGATACTGTGGAGGAAGAGCACATTAAAAAACTAGACCTAGAAGGTGATGATGAAAAATACCTAAAAACTCAAATTACTAACGAAATTACAGTTACAGCTGCAGGCGTAGGAGATGTATCCAAAGGAAAGAATATAGTCACTCAAAATAAACCTGATCCACCAAAGAAAAAGTAATAACCTCAACCAGATATTCTCAAAACCATATACACCAAATATACAAAAATCAGAGTCATCTATAACTCTCCAGATACACACATATTCCGAATCACTCAATCAACAAAAACAGACTTATAACCATATCACTCGTACATATATTGATAATATTTATACTTTACAAAAATTGTTAAATACAAAACCTATCCAGAGTAAAGTTTTTGCAAAACAACACCAAGGATATATTACACAAAAATGTCAGAACTATAACAAACTTATTGCTTTGCCTGGCACCAGTGCAAACTTAATTGCTTCACGTTACTATTATGGACTATTATCTACAGTCTACACAACTACTGGAGCAGAGTTAACAGGAATTCCAGATATTTACAAAAGATTTATGGATTATAAGAGTATTACGAAGGGACAGTTATTCTATGTCCGTTTCTACTCAGCACCAACAGAAATATCGTTTGATGAAATAAAATAGACAATTACTGTTGTCAAGATAGGAATGACACGAGATTATATTATCCCTAAAGAAATATGCGAACAAGAAGAGATAACCAAAAATTAGATACCGAACTTCTACCGAAACAAGAGAGTTATTGGACTTAGCAGTATATTGACTGAGTTAGCAAATAATTATATAAATTAAAACCCAGTTTGGATTTTCTATAACAGAAATCAATTATTGGTTTACTCTACTTGTAAAAATATTAGAGAAAATGACAGAGAAGAGATAAGAAAATGGGTCATAGCGATCCTAAAACCAGAAGAGTACCAGTCACAAGATCTATTACGAAAGGAGTTATTTCAGAAGAAGCTTTGGATCAATTCTGTAAACAAGTTGGCCAAAGATACGATGACCACATATGCAATAGATGTAGTGGAAGACACAACTTTATTCCAGATGTAATGTTACAATAGCAAGAAGATAAAAAAAAGCAGATATGACAAGAAGAAGATAGAGACAACAACGAAAGAAAATATAATAATAAGAATATCTGGTTGAGGTTATAATTCTTTTTCTTTGGTAGTTCAGGTTTATTTTAAGTGACTATATTCTTTCCTTTGGATACATCTCCTGCGCCTGCAGCTGTAACTGTAATTTCGTTAGTAATTTGAGTTTTTAGGTGTTTCTCATCGTCACCTTCTAGGTCTAGTTTTTTAATGTGCTCTTCCTGCATAGTATCTTTGCTAATAGCTTTTTCTTGTTTTTTTATAGTGCTCAACCTGCACTTTTACATGTGTAACTTCAGTAGTTAATGTGATAACTCATTCTTGTAATAACTTCATTTGTTCAAACACTTGTAATATTAAGTCTATTTGGGTATCTTTGACATCAGCTTCTTCCATTGGTAAATCAGTTTGAGTAGTTTTTCTTGATATGTAATCTGCAATAACATTCTTGGCAGTCTTGATTACTTCAATCGTAAATGTAAAATTTAATATATTCAATACTAATCTCTGAATTCCCTTCGTCGTAACTGAGTTTTGTATTTTTCTTGCTAACCACCATTGTACTTGGGTATTATATGTCCTCACAATAAATTTTTTATATACAATATATTGTTCAAATGCTAATATACATTTTTCGCTCAACCTTTCTTTCCCCCTTTTTGACCGTCATCATATAGGGGGTCCGTAGCTACGGTCATCATGTCTGATATCATCAGCACAGATAGGCTTTGCAGAATTTATTGGGAAGTCCATACGGATGTCTTACTCAAGTAATGGAACTATATCCTCAGTAGAGGGAGTCACCCCTACAACTTTCTCATCCATACTATAAACTCGTAGAGTGATCCTAACGATACCACTCTCCTCGTACTTCCTAGCAAACTCGCTAAGCGTGGATACTATATCACCATAGACTGTACTCATGGGGAGTATCTTACCATTATCTCCATACAGCTGAATAGCATACCCCGCTGTGATGGTTACATCTGGATTCTCCAGGTCAAAACCTATCGTGAATTTTGCATACCCTTCAGGTGGTAAAGAGGGGTAAGCATAGAGACATAACATAAGAACTACTGCCAGACTTAGAAGGGACACTTCAGGCCCAAGCGGAGGGGGGTTGAGCGTCATGTTCGCCAGGATCAATGTTAGATGTTTTGTATTTATGGGCTCTATCCTATCTACTTTCATCAAGTACTGACAACAAAAGTGGTTACTAGTAAATGCCTTCTATTTTTGGGTATTCATGGGTGTAGCGCATATTTTTGATGTCCTTCAGAAAATTCCAAGATCTTATACCCGAATTCCTTCCACTGGACGTAATGACCATCATAATTCTTTGATATGCCGGATATACTACTAGCATAGCTCTCGTATGAGACTAGTATGGCCTTCATCCCTTTTCTCCATGTTGCCTCCATTTTTTGGCTAATACAGTCTGGTATATTATTTTTCAAGTAATTTTTCAGCTCACCGATAGGTATTACATGCTCCGAAAATTCAAAATATCTCAAGTCGGCAGGCGAGGAGCCTTCATCACCCCTAATCAAATTAGCGTGTATCATATCATTTATAATCACTAGTGGCGGCCCCAATTCTAAAAGGGCTTCGCCATAAAGAGAAGGGAGTTCACGGCTATAGTGAGGTGTAGTTAGAAAGTTGTCGTGTACTGTATATATTAGTCCTCCCGCTCGCAGCATTTTCTCTACTCCAAGCATCGCAATATAGGCATCCTTTTGATGGATGAAGTTGACGGAGGTCTCAATGTTTAGAGAAGTTAAGAAATATCCACGCACAAATAAAAATAGATCCATCAAAGCTATAATAGATCTATTTTAGTTACCCAAGTTATCCGCACCCCCTACAATTGGTATCAAAGCTACGTTATTTAAAGTTACGGAAGTAATATATATTTGGATTTAGTTGATTAATTTATTAATATGATAAAATTAGATTTAGCTATAATAGATCTATTTTAGTTACCCAAGTTATCCGCACCCCCCTACAATGGTATCAAAGCTACGTTATTTAAAGTTACGGAAGTAGTATATATTTAGATTTAGTTGATTAATTTATTAATATGATGAAATTAGATTTAGATATCCACCAAAATATTACAAATATTGTTTAGATGAATAACGTACAAAAACCACAAAAATATAAAGAATTAAAAGAAATAATATCTGAAAAACGTAAAGAATTAAAAATAAGGATAGAAAGACTATAGTATAACATAATTGTCGGAGTTATTAAAAATTCAATAAATGCACAAAAAGAAGAAATATCAAATTTAGAATCAACAATAAATAGTCTAGAATATATATATCAACATAACCTATATACGTTTAAATAAAATGAACAAAGAAGAAATTATAATAGATGAAAAAATATATGAAAATCACGAAGGATTAAAAATAAAAATAGTATTCTCTAATTTAGGAAGAAGATATAAGAAAATAGGTGAACACTTATATTTAATGTTAGAAAAAGAAGAATTAAAATTAGAAGATAAGTTGGCAGCCATGGTAAGAATAGAAAGAGAAAACGAAGAAATAGACAGAAAAAAAGGAAATAGATAAAATAAAACAACAAACCACAGAAGAAATACGAAAAATAGAAGAAACTAAAAATAGTAGGATTGCTGAATTAGAAAAAGAACTACAAATGCTAAAAGAATTGTATGAAAAAAGACAGAAAGAAAAAGAAGAAAAAGATAAGGAACAAAAATTATTAATTGAGATAAATCAATTTAAAGAAAAATTAGAAGGCAAAAATAAAGAATTAGAAACCAGTGAATTAGAAATAAATACAATAGATGCTGAAGAAACAGATAATTATGACTTGAAAGATAGTGAAACATATACAGAAATTCTAGAAAACATGGGAAAACTAGAAATTAATGAAAAACAAGAAGTAATTAATAAAGAAAATCTAGAACTAATAAATACAGAAGTAAATACTCTAGATAAAAATATAATACCTAGTACATCAGAAATAAGAAAACCAACATATAATTACAAAAGTAAGTTTAAAAGATATAATCCAAAGGATGAATATAATAAATGGACACCAAAACAAATAATTAATTACAACTTTTTAGATTTAGACTGTGTAATAGACACAAATAAAATAATACAACTATGGGTAGGATATATGTCAAAATAATTATTAGATAATAAAATAGATACAATAAACACACCAGAATATATAGAAAAGACATTAATAGGAACAGTAAAATTATGGTTTTTAAACCTGGTCGAAGCAAGTAAAAAAGTATTAAGATCTGATAATAAAACAGAAGAAACATCAACAACTACTAAAATACTACCAACAGAAATATTGAAAAAATATGAAATAGCTATAAAAGATGAATTTAGCAGTATAACAACAGAAGAAGAAGAGCAAAATAAAGAAAAAGATATAAATAGAAATTTAATGTTAAAACTAGCAATATGTAATATGTGTTATATAGATGAATATACGTGCGCATTTAAAGAATATTATTATAAAGGAACATATAATATAGAAGAAAGTAAAGAAATAAAAAAAATTATATTTTAGTAAATTACCTGAACTATTTAGTTCAAAAATAATAAAGAGTTGGGATGAAGCAAAAATAGTAGATACCCTAGGAGCAAGAATAAAATTTTTACAACAATGATATAGAAATTTATGTGAAAATATAGAGAAGAAATAAAAATAAAAAAAGCATTAATAAGAAATTTAGCATGTTGCAAAGACAAAATAGCACCTCAATTTGGATGTGAAGAAAGATATTATAAGAAAAGAAAAAAACATAAGAAATATAAGAAATAAAGAAATCAAAATATAAGTATAAGAAACTAAGAAAAAGATATTATGTAAAAAATTATAAACATAAAAGACCATATAGGAAAAAGAAATCTATAAAAGAATGTACTTGTTATAATTGTGGAAAACTAGGACATTTAGCTAGAGATTGCAAAATGCCTAAAAATCCAAAAAAGAAACAAATATCAGAAATAAAAATAGAAAATACAGAATATATGCAGATAGATTTTATAGATTACGAATTAGAAAGTGAAGATAGTATATGTGAAATTTCGGAGAATGAAATAGATAGTGAATTAGATGAATCAAATGACTGAAGAAGATATAAAAATGAACAAAATAACTGAAGAAGATATAAAAATAATAACAAAGGAAGAATATTTAAATGAAGAAGGAACAGATCAAAGAATAATATTTGATAAGAATATATTTAACGAAATAAAAGAAAAAGAGTTAGACTTAAGTGTAGAGAAAATATTTAAAATACCAACAATAAAAATATATTTAGTAGGAAAAAGGAAGAATACTACGTAGTAAGCCAAAAAGAACATGTAATAGACTGTAGATATGCAAAACGAAGAGCTAGTATACCACTAGTAACAAAAAGAATAATTAATAAAGAAATAAACAACATAAAAAGCTAAGACCCAATAAAATATGTACACCTTGGAGGAACAGAGATATTAATAAAAGCATGTTTTAGAGAAGGAATAGATGCACCAATAGAATTATATTTAGCAGATGATAGAATTATAAAACCTATAGAAAAAAGTATAATAACTGTCATAAAAGGAAATTTAATATACCAAAAATTTAAATTTATAATAAGTGCGAATTATTTAGTAGAAATAATAGATAAAAATATAGATAAATCATTAGTATTATATTGAAAAATATCAGGAATAGAACTAACCCCAGGAAGTAAAATATTTACAGCAAGACGTAAAAATCTATATGTATTAACAACAAAACATGAAATAACATGAAAAAATAAAATTAATAAAATACAAATAGAAAGTGCTTTTGAACAATTCGTAAAAATAATTGATAATAATGATTATAGTTACAAAAATATAGACATAGAAGAAGATTTAGAAATAATAAATGATAGAATAAATACATCAAAAAGAATAGCTCATGAAAAACCAGAATCATCAAGCTCATAAAAAAGAACAAGTTATGAAATAACATCAACAGTTAATTTAAACCAATATTACATAACAGGAACAATAAATGAAAAAGAATATTTAATACTCTTAAACACAGGACAAAAAGAAAATTATATAGCAAAATATCTAGTAAAAAGTGAAGAAATAAAATCTAATTGTAATATATGCCCAGATCTACCAAGGAGTCTAATAAACATTAAGGATACGACAGAAAAAGAAATAATAATAGGAGTTAGAAAAATAAAAATAGAATTTGAAATAAAGGAAGAAATGCAAAAAACAGACATAATATTAGGAATAAAATGGTTAGAATAAATAAAACCATACAATATAGGACATACACAATTATCTATAACATATAATAAAGAGAAATTATTCATAAAAAGAACTTTGACATGACATGAAAATATATGTACTTGTAAAAATAATAGTAGAAGGATATTATAATAGGTATTATACACCTATGATAGATACAGGAGTAGAAGCAAACTTATATAGATACAACTATTTACCAGAAAATAAATGGGATAAATTAAAAACACCAATAGTAGTCAAAGGATTTAATAATGAAGGAAGTTTAATTACATATGAAGATAAAAATGTAAAAATACAGATATGTGATAAAATAATAACGATAGAAGAAATCTATAATTATGAACTAACATCAAAAGATATTGTTTTAGGAATGCCATTTTTAGATAAATTATACCCACATATAATAACTAAAACAGATTGATGGTTTACAACACCATGTAAACAAAAAGTAAGAGCAAAAGAGTTATTAATAAAATAAGAAAGAAAACTGATTGGATAAAAAGAAGTGAAAAAATTACACAAAAGTTAGAAAATATAAAAAATACAGAAGACACAGTGGAACTAGTTGTAATTTTGATAAATAGAAAAGAAATAACTATATTTTCAATAGATAAGGTAGAAATAATAAAGAAAAGATTAAGACAATTATATAGTGAAGATCCATTAAAAGGATGGGAAAAACATAAAACTACTATAAAAATTGAATTAATAGATAAAAATAACATAATAACTCAAAAACCATTAACATATAATTTTGACAATTTAAAAGAATTTAAAATGCATATAGATGAATTATTAGAAAAACAATATATACAAAAAAGTAATAGTAAACACAATAGTCCAGCATTTATAATAAATAAACATAGTGAACAAAAAAGAGGAAAAAGTAGAATGGTTATTGACTATAGAAATTTAAATGCAAAAACTATGACATACAATTATCCAATACCAAATAAGATATTAAAAATAAGACAAATACAAGGATATAACTACTTTAGTAAATTTGACTGTAAATCAGGATTTTACCACTTAAAGTTAGATGAAGATTCTAAGGAATTAGCCGCATTTACGGTACCACAAGAATTTTATGAATGGAACGTATTACCATTTGGATATAAAAATGCACCAGGTAGATACCAACACTTTATGGATAGTTACTTTAAACAATTACCTAATTGTATAGTATACATAGATATAATAGAAAAATTGGGAATAAGTTTAAGTGAAAAGAAAGCCAAAATTATGAAAAACCAGATAGAGTTTTTAGGAATACAAATAGATAAAAGTGGAGTAAAAATGCAACAACATATAGTACAAAAAATAATAAATTCAAAAGAAGAATTAGATACAAAAAAGAAATTACAATCATTTTTAGGATTAGTAAACCAAGTAAGAGAATATATACCAAAATTAGCAGAAAACCTAAAACCTTTACAGAAAAAATTAAAAAAGGATGTAAATATAATTACAATGAAGAAGAAAAAAAACAAGTTCAGAAAATAAAAATACTTTGTAAAGAATTACCAAAATTACAATTCCCAGATAAAAATAAAAAATTTACATATATAGTAGAAGCAAATGCAAGTGAATATAGTTATGGAGGAGTACTTAAATATAGATATGAAGAAGAAAAATTAGAACACCATTGTAGATACTACTCAGGTACATTTAATGAAACGGAAATAAAATGGGAAATAAACATAAAAGAATTATGTTCATTATATAAATGTTTATTAGCATTTGAACCATATATTGTATATAACAAATTTATTGTGAGAACAGATAATACCCAGGTTCGATGGTGGTTAACAAGAAAAATACAAAACTCAGTTACGACGAAGGAAATTTGGAGATTAGTATTGAATATATTAAATTTTACATTTAAGATTGAAGTAATCCAGACTGACAAGAATGTTATTACAAATTATATATCAAGACAAAGCTACTCAAACTGATTTACCAATGGAAGAAGCTGATGTCAAAGATAGCCAAACAGACTTAATATTACAAGTGTTTGAACAAATGAAGTTATTACAAGAACGAGTTATCACATTAACTACTGAAGTTACAGATGTAAAAGTGCAGGTTGAGCACTATAAAAAATAAGAAAAAGCTATTAGCAAATATACTGTGGAGGAAGAGCACATTAAAAAACTAGACCTAGAAGGTGATGATGAAAAATACCTAAAAACTCAAATTACTAACGAAATTACAGTTACAGCTGCAGGCGTAGGAGATGTATCCAAAGGAAAGAATATAGTCACTCAAAATAAACCTAAACCACCAAAGAAAAAGAATTATAACCTCAACCAGATATTCTCAAAACCATATACACCAAATATACAAAAATCAGAGTCATCTATACCTCTCCAGATACACACATATTCCGAATCACTCAATCAACAAAAACATACTTATAACCATATCACTTGTACATATATTGATAATATTTATACTTTACAAAAATTGTTAAATACAAAACCTATCCAGAGTAAAGATTTAGCAAAACAACACCAAGGATATATTACACAAAAATGTCAGAACTATAACAAACTTATTGCTTTGCCTGACACCAGTGCAAACTTAATTGCTTCATGTTACTATTATGGACTATTATCTACAGTCTACAAAACTGCTGGAGAAGAGTTAACAGGAATTCCAGATATTTACAAAAGATTTATGGATTATAAGAGGATTACGAAGGGACAGTTATTCTATGTCCGTTTCTACTCAGCACCAGCAGAAATATTGTTTGATGAAATAAAACAGACAAGTACCGTTGTCAAGATAGGAATGACACGAGATTATATTATCCCTGAAGAAATATGCGAACAAGAAGAGATAATCAAAAATCAAATACCAAACTTCTACCGAAACAAGAGAGTTATTGGACTTAGCAGTATATTGACTGAGTTAACAAATAATTATATAATCAAAACCCAGTTTGGATTTACTATAACATAAATCAATTATTTATTTACTCTACTTGTAAAAATATTAGAGAAGATAACAGAGAAGAGATAAGAAAATGTGTCATAACGATCCTAAAATCAGAAGAGTTACCAGTCACAAGATCTATTACGAAAGGAGTTATTTCAGAAGAAGCTATGGATCAATTCTGTAAACAAGTTGGCCAAAGATACGATGACCACATATGCAACAGATGTAGTGGCAAACACAACTTTATTCCAGATGTAATGTTACAATAGCAAGAAGATAAAAAAAGCAGCAGATACGACAAGAAGAAGATAGAGACAACAACGAAAGAAAATCAACTATGGATGAAGAAAGAAAAAGTCATCAAAAAGCAATTAAAGTTATTAAAAGCGACATATGGAAAATAAGATAGCTTTTACGTAAATTATTATGTAGTAGCTTTAGCCTTTTTGACTTTTCTTATCACTTATTAGTCTTTTTTGGCAAGTAGTGCCATTATTAGTTTAGACTTTTGTAAAAGTAGTTTTAGGACTTTGCAGAGATATTTTTTATACTTTTGTAGAATAGATGACAGGTGTAAAGTAAAATAGTATACGCGTTGTCATTCTTAAATTATAAATAGACGAGCATCCGCTCAGATAAAGGGAAAGTCTTCATGAGTTGAAGAAAGACCCTCTCTTGTACACAAAACTTTTGAATTATTTAATAAAAACAGGTATATTTCCAAGGAAAATCTTTGAATCGTCAAACAGCTATGGAAAATCTAGAATTACCTGTTCTGGTAAATCTAGAATTTTCCTTGGTTCAAATGCTAATAAAAATTTATATAATGAGCATAATTCTTTTCTATTTATTTCCCATTTTATTTTTGTTTCATTAATTGTACCTGAGTAGTATCTACACTTTATGGATAATTACTATCCTAGAAGTGTAGATACTACTCAGGTACATTTAATGAAACAAAAATAAAATGGAAAATAAATAGAAAAGAATTATGTTCATTATATAAATGTTTATTATCATTTGAACCAAGGAAAATTCTAGATTTACCAGAACAGGTAATTCTAGATTTTCCATAGCTGTTTGATGATTCATAGCTTTTTCGTGGAAATATACCTATTTTTATTAAATAATTCAAAAGTTTTGTGTACAAGAGAGGGTTTTTCTTCAACTCATGAAGACTTACCCTTTATCTGAGCGGATGCTCATCTATTTATAATCTAAGAATGAAAACGTGTATACTATTTTACTTTACACCTGCCATCTATTCTACAAAAGTATAAAAAATATCTCTGCAAAGTCCTAAAGCTACTTTTACAAAAGTCGAAACTAATAATGACACTACTTGCCAAAAAAAATTAATAAATGATAAGAAAATTCAAAAAGGCTAAAGCTACTACATAATAATTTACGTAAAAGCTATTTTATTTTTCATATGTCGCTTTTAATAACTTTAATTGCTTTTTGATGACTTTTTCTTTCTTCATCCGTAGTTGATTTTCTTCCGTTGTTGTCTCTATCTTCTTCTTGTCGTATCTGCTGCTTTTTTTATCTTCTTGCTATTGTAACATTATATCTGAAATAAAGTTGTGTCTTTCACTACATCTGCTGCATATGTGGTCATCGTATCTTTGGCCAACCTATTTACAAAATTGATCCATAGCTTCTTCTAAAATAACTCCTTTCGTAATAGATCTTGTGATTGGTAACTCTTCTGGTTTTAGGATCGTTATGACTCATTTTCTTATCTCTTCTCTGTCATTTTCTCTAATATTTTTACAAGTAGAGTAAATCAATAATTGATTTCTATTATAGTAAATCCAAACTGGGTTTTGATTTATATAATTATTTGCTAACTCAGTCAATATACTGCTAAGTCCAATAACTCTCTTGTTTCGGTAGAAGTTTGATATCTGATTTTTGATTATCTCTTCTTGTTCGCATATTTATTCAGGGATAATATAATCTCATGTCATTCCTATCTTGACAACAGTAATTGTCTGTTTTATTTCATCAAACAATATTTCTGCTGGTGCTGAGTAGAAACGGACATAGAATAACTGTCCCTTCGTAATCCTCTTATAATCCATAAATCTTTTGTAAATATCTGGAATTCCTGTTAACTCTTCTCCAGTAGTTGTGTAGACTGTAGATAATACTCCATAATAGTAACATGAAGCAATTAAGTTTACACTGGTGCCAGGCAAAGCAATAAGTTTGTTATAGGTTTAACTCCCACGATGCAAGATGAAAATGAGCTAAATAGTTCAAAAAGAGGTGAAAACCTACTATAAATAGTAGATTTTTCTACAATATCAGTATTTTGGTCGATCGGACTTCGACGGGGTGTCCGAGATTCGTTCGGAGTCCAATACATGCAAATAAACTATGCAACTATACTAAATTCAACGTTACGGACGCGATGGAGATATCAAATTTTCAAAAAAATATTATTTTCACAAAGTTGACCCCCGAAAGCTGAAATCGTAATTTTTTAAATCGAGGATCGAAATGAGATTTAAAAGTCGTAAAATCATACCAAACATGCTAACACTCTAAAATCAACATTCCGAATTATCTGGCAAAATTGAATTTTCCATCCGAGGTTGTTTCGATCAAGAGGTCGAAATGAGATCGCGTGCACCGGAACCCAAACCAAAGGTCTACCTAGCCTAAAATTGATATTTTGAAGTTGTTGGCACAGTCCGTCCGTCCATCCATCGCACTGATAAAAAGATATCTCTATAAGTCTAAAATAAGACTCTCGAAGCCATCGAAAGTCACAATATCGCATAAATGATACCAAAATGCATCAAAAAACATGTCAAGCACTCCCATACACCAGAAATATCATAATTCAACTACGAAGAGGGGTAAAACAGTCAAATCACATAAAATCATAAATTTTACATATTTTATCAAATTTTTAGGTCATTACATTTACACAATATCGATAAATTATATAATAAGTTATACTTAATACCGATATACATTTATATAGTATTTATATAATATGGATACATTACATATACACTACAAAACTATTTATACAATATCGATGCATTATATATATATATATATATATATATATATATATATATATATATACTACATAACTATTTATACATAATATATACATATTTATACACCATTTATGCAATATTGATATATTTGTTTGTTTTTTTAAAAGCGAATCAATTTTTTTCTTATAAGGAAACTGTAGAAAAAAAGGATGATTTTTTTTTTAAAGAATTACCACTAAAAAAAAGAATAAAGATATTTTAAGTAAAAATGAAAACCTTGCAGCAGATCAGTAATGAAAAAGCTTGTAAATGAGTAAAGTAAGAATAAAGAGCAAACAAAGAAAAGAAAATCTTGCTGCAGAGTAATGAAAAAGCTTGTAATGGAGTCAAAAACAAAAAAGAAAAATTGTAGCAGAGTAATGAAAAGGCTTGTAGTAGAGTAGTGAAAAAAAATTGCAACAAATAACAGGATAAACCCTAAGAGACTGAGGAAAAGAGACTTTGTCTGCTAGGCTCTGATACCATTTTAGCTTAATAAAAAAGACACACAAATATGGCAACACAACAATATCCCTTTTCTGTATATTAATGAGCATTATAGAGGGTGCTATATATAGCACAAGAGTGGGAATGTGTCATAACATGAGAGGAGAATGTAAATGCAATGACAGCTATATGTACAATAGATAAGAACAATTAAATCTATGTCATTTTATGAAATAGAAACAACTACTAACTCTGATATTACTTTTGTTTGTTTGGTTCAGGAAGACTCATTTTGCTGTTGCAATTTTAATGCAAAGATTGGTTCTATGTTTATTTATTGCAGAGAACACAGAATCCACTTATATATAATATGAAAAATATATTGGCTCCAGGCTTCCAGCTAAGAAAAAATCTTGTTATAATTAATTACATAAAAATGAGACTGTCTTGTAAAACTCTGACGTGCCCAAAAAGGGAACCAATGGAGGAAAAAAAATCACAAGGACACTACCACTCTTACATACTCACAACTCACACATTACTAGTCATTTCTCCATCACGAGGGCCCCTCATTACTCATTACTAATTGCTCTTTCCTTTTAATTTATGTTTGAAAATTATAAACTATAAGAGGTCCTTTGCTAGAGTGTATAAGAATAATATAATGTAAAATATAATGTATTGATAATGCTTGCATTATTAATGCAAGTATTAGCTATGCTGATTATATATCTAGACAAATTCAGAATAAAAAATATATATCGAGAGCTAATTATATATCTTTACAAAGAAAAATATGTATCTTTGTAGGATGTATCGAGAGTTAATTATGTATCTCAATAGATTCAAAATCAAATTTTTCAGTAATTATGCAAAATATAAAAAATTAATTTAATTAAGCTTCAAACTGTTGGAATTTATAATGTTTTTCCATTTTTAAACGATAAATTATGCAAATGTCCATTGGGTTAAATTTCTTATACCAAAAATAATTCACTTTTTTTTTACTTAAAATAGACAGTCGGCCAAGTTGTTTCCAAAAATGGCTGGTCAACCAATTTATTTACCAAATAAGTGACAGGTTGACATTACGCATAATGTTTGGCCATTCGGCTATTTTCTTTGAAATGTAATTTCTTTTTACTAAGCTATTTAAAAAGAAAAAACCTTTTTGTCGTTTAAAATTTTTTGTTGCTTTTTTAAAAAAAATTCTTCTTTAATTGTTTCACCTTTTTAATGAAAAAAATAAATATTTATGTTATTTTATTATTTTTATTTAGATTTTTATTTATTAACGTGGGAGCGCATGATAGTTAAATAAATATTGATATCGATACATTACATAATTGTTTAGATAATGTCAATACATGATTATACACTATTTATACAATGTCGATACTTAAATACCTATTTATACAATATTGATACACATTTATATATTATTTATAAAATATTAATACAATCTTATACACCATTTACACATATCGATACATTATATAATAAGTTATACAATATCGATATACGTTTATACCATATTTATACAATATGGTTATATTGCATATACACTACAAAACTATTTATATAATATCAATGCATTATATATACACTACATAACTAATTGTACAATATATATATATACACTATTTATGCAATATTGATATGTGAAAAAATTACACAGATTTTTTTTTTTTTTAAAAAAGCGAACTAATTTTTTTTCTTACAAGAAAAACCACAACAAAAAAAGGAAGTTTTTTTTTAAATGAATTATCACTAAAAAAAAGAGAATAAAGAAATTTAAAGTAAAAATGAAAACCTTGCAGCAGATTAGTAATGAAAAAGTTTGTAAATGAGTAAAGTAAGAATAAAAAACAAACAAAGAAAAGAAACTCTTTCAGCAGAGTAATGAAAAGGCTTGCAGCAGAGTAGTGAAAAAAAAACTTGCAATAGCTAATAGGATAAACTCTAAGAGACTGAGGAATAGAGACTTTGTTTACTAGGCTTTGATACCATTTTAGCTTAATAAAAAAGACACACAAATATGGCAACATAACAATATCCCTTTTTTTGTATATTAATGAGTATTACAGAGGGTGTTATTTATAACACAAGAGTGAGTACGTGTCATAACATGAGAGGAGAATATAAATACAATGTCAGTTATATGTACAATAAATAAGAACAATTAAATCTACATCGTTTTATGAAATAGAAACAACTACTATCTCTGATATTACTTTTGTCTATTTGGTTCTGGGAGATTCATTTTGATGTTGCAATTTTAATGCAAAGGTTGGTTCTATGTTTGTTTCATTGCAGAGAACACAACATCCACCTATTTATAATGTGAAAAATATATTTGCTCTAGGCTTTCAGCTAAAAAAAAAGTTTCGTTATGATTAATTAAATAAAAATGAGACTACCCTGTATCCAAAAAAAGAACTAATGTAGGGAAAAAAAGTCACAAAGGCACTACCACTCTTACACACTCACAACTTACACATTACTAGTCAGTAGTTACTTCTCTATCATGAGGGCCCCCTCATTACTCGTTACTAATTGTTCTTTCCTTTTAATATATGTTTGAAAATTATAAGCTACAAGGGGTTGTTTGTTAGAGTGGATAAGAATTGTAGAATGTAAAATATAATGTATTAGAAATGTTTGCATTAGTAATGCAAGTATTAGTTATGCTGGTTATATATCTCGACAAATTCAAAATCAAAAAACATGTACCGAGAGCTAATTATGTATTTTTACAAAGAAAAATATGTCTTTGTAGGATGTATTGGGAGTTAATTATGTATCTCGATAGATCTAAAATTAAAATTTTCAGTAATTATATAAAATGTCAAAATTTTCTGTAATTAAGCTTCAAACTATTGAAATTTGTGTTTTTTTTCCATTTTTAAATGATAAATTATGCAAATGTCCATTCGGTTAAATTTCTTATACAAAAAAATAATTCACTTTTTTACTTAAAATGGGCAGTCGGCCAAAGTTGTTTCCAAAAATGGTTGATCGGCCAATTTATTTACCAAATAAATGGCAGGTTGCCATTACGCATAATGTTTGGCCATTTGACTATTTTCTTTCCGATATAATTTTGTTTCTAAGTTATTTAAAAAGAAAAATCCTTATCAGCAGTGGTGGCACAACGGAAAGGGGCTGCCCCAACCTACCCAGAGGTCGAGGGTTCGATCCTGGGTATGGATAAACACTCTGTTGGGAGCTCTCCCCCCAAATGAAGCCCGACGCGGGGCGAATCCGAATATAGTCGGACTCCTAAAAAGCGGGTACCGGACACCGGGTGGTTTAAACCGAAAAAAAAAAAAACCCTTTTTGTTGTTTAAGATTTTTTTATTTTTTTTATAATTTTTTTCTTTTCTAATTGTTTCACTTTGTTAATGAAAAAAATAAATATTTATGTTGTTTTATTATTTTTATTTAGACTTTATTTATTATCGTGGGAGCACATGATAGTTAAATAAATATCGATATCGATACATTACATAATTATTTATATAATATCAATACACGATTATACACTATTTATACAAAGCCGATACTCACATACCTATTTATATAATATTGATACACATTTATATATTATTTACACAATATTAGTAAAAGCTTCTACACCATTTATACAATATCGATACATTATATAGCAAATTATACAATATCTATATATGTTTATATAGTATTTATACAATATGGATACATTGCATATACACTATAAAACTATTTATACAATATGGATGCATTATATAAAATTGCAAGTCAGGAGCCCTCCTGAAGAATAGGGTGAAGAAACTGAAAGTCAAGCAAAAAGGTGAAGAAATTAAAAGTCAAGTAACAAGGTGAAGAAATTGAAAGTCAAGCAACAAGGTGAAGAAATTAAAAGTCAATCAACAAGGTGAATAAATTAAAAGCCAAGCAACAAAGTGAAGAAATTGGAGCAAAAAGAATATCAGATCTTTTGTACATTTTAAAGGCATCAGAAACTCAAGTCAAGAGTCCAAAAGAAGATGAATAGATAGGACTTTTGTAATTTCAGTTATCATTTTAACTTGTAATTTTTATCTTTGATGTAATGGCAGAGCCACGGACCGAAACCTCGACAGGACCTCACTCAATGCTCCCACTCGGTATAGTCCTCCTCTTACCAACCCTTTGAGATACCTGTGACTCGATCCCCTCATAATCTGGGTAAGTAGGATGTCCAAAATCAAGAATCGGTTGCATTCCTTCCTCCTGCTTCCTCCCTTTGAATAATGGTCGGGTCAAAATTCTGTCTTGTTGTTTATGTTTTTATCTAAAAACACTTCGTGTTTACATCCAAAGAGGGGGATGATGTAGACACGTAATTCTGTCCCTCCTGGGAGTGTATTTTTATCCGTTTTTACCCCAAACCTTCACCCATGTGATAATTGTCACTCAATAACAAATCCAACAAACTCTTAACCATTTTTGACACCTCACCCTAATAAATTTTATCTCATCCTAACTACCCTACCCCTACCCCTACCCCTACCCCTACCCCCACACACACCCTCTACCCACATACCCCCTACCCCTTTCTCACATTTTGTTCCATTTCTTAACAAACTAAAAGAAAAGACAAAAAAATATATATACACATCACTCACACATACTACAATACAATACCCTCACACTACACAACCCTACACATGCTCAACACATACTTACACACGCCACGTCACATTTTTCCATACCTCACTAAATAATATACGCACTCACACACTAGCAGCTGGACAGGACCCCACAACAATTCACACCCCCTCACATATTCTCACCATTCATCACACCAATACACATATAGAAGCCACTATACACATACATATCTCAAAAATACACACCTAGAGGGAGGCCATTTTTTCACGGGGGAAAAATATGGATTCTCAGTAAGGCAGGCCAAAAATAGAATACTCAGTCTCTATTTTTTTTCCTTTTTCTTCTTCTTCGCAAGACACACATAGACGAGGGAAGGTAAAAATAGCGCCACACACATAGTTCATAGATTGACATAGCAACACGAAGGCACATACACACACACAACAAGAGGAAATAAAAAATGAAGAGAGTTTGAGGGAGATTCGATCATTTTGTTTTAGAGTTTCCGGCGAAAATTTTGCCAAAATTGGTTTTCAGTTCATCATTTGATCTATTCAGTCTTAAAATCCCCAAATTTCTTCATTTTCTTTGATTTCTAGGAAGACTTGGCCGAAAAACATGAACTAGTAATAGAGTTTTCGTTGAAATCGAACCCGTTTTGAATCAATTTTAAGATAGTTTCGTGTACGGGTTTGGTTGGTTCTGTTGCGATTTCAGTCTTGGTTCATAGATCTTCATACTAATTTTGGAATTTAGATTCTTTTCATCCTGATAGGTTCATCGCTATCAGTTTTGGATTTTAAATTTCTTGATACCGAGTTGGATTTCATCGCTGTCGAGGTTTTTTATTCGGTATTTTGGATTCGGGCTTCTTTAACTTGTTATTATCAACCAAAATCAATTATCAAAAGGTCCATTTCTTTAATTCTTTCTCCATTTTATCTTAAGTTAATGTTATGATTATGTGTTTGTTGATTATGATTGTGTGTTTCATGGATGTTTGATGTCGAACAATTGATTATGATACAAGTTTGGAGTTAATGTGTGGATAATTGTTTCATGTGGAAGTTGTATATTTAAAAACATAATTTGGGGTCGGATGTTGGGAATTGATAAAAATGAATATTGGTTAATCTTGATTTTTTGTCGTTGATTATTTTGGAACAAATATGAATGTTAAACGCGATAGTATCATGATTAGGCCGTCGAATGAATAGACAAATACTAGGTGGGGTAGGCAAATTGAAGAAATTTACGATTGTGGAATGATTGGATGTTTGTGTTGGAGATTGTTTTTTATTTTATCATTTAAAAATTAAAAAAATGTACTTATTTGGCCGGGTAATGCCCTGAGGTATCTGTATTGCTTTATCTGGAGAATTCCCCGAGAAAGTTATACTTGAAAACGGTGCACGGTCAAGGTTCGGAACGTCGGGTGGAGTTTAGCTTAGGATTAGTTTAGAATAGAGTAGGTTTTATATTTTCATATTTTTATTTTTTGGACTATATAATTGGGACTGGACATTACTTTGGATTTGTTTTGTTTGATTGTTTGTTTCGTGTTTATGTGCTTGTTGGTTTATGCATTCATGGCATCGTACTAGCCGATCTACTCCATAAAGCGACCATTGTAGAACCACGAGACCGAGGGGTACCTAACACCTTTCCCTCGGTCAACAAAATTCCTTAATCGAAATCTCTATTCCAAACCAGTTTTAAAGAGTCGACAATCATTTTGAAAACGGATTTTTAAAGGTGACTTGGTACACCAGCTTTATGCCAAGTGACAACTCTGAGTTTTGAATATAAACAATTCTTTTCAAAATAAATTTTTATTTTTTGTCACTTAATAATAAAAACCCTTTTGGACCTTAAAACAAATTTAAACTTTTGGTAAAAAGGGAGTGTGACAGCTCTAGCGACTCTGTTGGGGATATTTTCAGAATTCGAGCTTATTTTTGGAGTTATATCGGCTTAGTTTGACATTACGGCTGTATAGACGTTGTTTGTGTTATTGATTGTATTTCTCTTATCATTGTTGACTGCCTACTTACTGCATGTTTATAGTTTTTCCTCTTATGTGTTACCTCTTTATATCTGGCATCATTTGCATAACTCGAGTCAATTCTTTCTGCAACAAGTTCTGTAGTACACGCTGTGTACACGACTTCTAGTTGAGTCACCCTTAGTAGAAGGGGGAGCCATCGGCTGGTATGGAGTGGGTGGAAATCTATCACAACCACTATCGACTATACGCTCCTCCGAACTGCCTTGTTAGTGGACCTCAGTCTAGATCAGCCTTTAGGTCATGCTTATCTGCATCATATTGAGACCTAGTGGGTCCACTTGGTCCTTTGCAGGAGACTCACTTCTAAAGTATTCCTATGTGATAATTGTTACATCTTTGAGGATAACACGATCATTTGACGGATTGATTTGGGGAAAACATGTATCAGAATTAAAGGAGCGGGTGTTTAGGCAAGGAAAAAGAAAAGTCAAAAAAAGAGTTTCATAGTTTTTGTAGAGTTCTTTACGACTTTTGTTCTTCACAATTCAAAAAGATTTTTACCTATTGCACTCATTTCTCAACAACAGAAACATCAAAAAGATTTTCCTTTTATTTTTTGCCATGCATTCATAATTCAAAAATTTTAAAAAGATGTTTTTTACAATAGAAGCTTTTTATAAAAGAAAAATTAAAAAAAATGAAGGTAGAAGTTTTGTACATTTCATATAATGAAAATACCAAAATGATTTTTCTTTCATAGTTGTTGGTGTCAGTTTTATATGAAGTGTCAAATTAAAAACTCAAAAAATATTTTATTGATGTCTTTTGTCATTTTTCTTTGGTCATGTCTCTCATATCAGGGTTCAGTTTGCTAGTTTATCCCTAATTGTCCAATCTGGATGAACGACGCACCCCTGATTCCCCTCTCTCAGGAGTGAGATACGTAGGCAGCCTATTGTGGGTTCGGGGATCTTATTTTAAAAATTCAAAAAGATATTCTTCACTCTTTATTAGAGTAGGTATCCTATATATCTCTAAAAGAAAACTACAAAAAGATTTTCCTTTAATAGTTTCAAGTTTACTTTTCGTATAAACTTCAAAATTGAAAACCCAAAAAGATTTTTCTTTGGTAATCACAGGTTTCATTTTGTATAGAAATCTGAAAAATTTAAAAAGATTTTGTTCAATCTTCATTTAGAGTAGGTGTCATATACATCTCTAAAAGAAAACCACAAAAATATTTTTCTTTAATATTTTCAAGTTTCATTTTTGTATGAAATTCAAAATTTGAAAACCCAGAAAGGTTTTTCTTTGGTAATCATAAGTTTTATTTCGTATAGGAAGTTGAAAAATTTAAAAAGATTTTCTTCAATTCTTTTGACAACTTGTTATTTTTTTTCTTAAAGTTTCAAGAAAAAAGAAAGAAAGAGAGTTGATCGGTCGTTTTGTGGCTAAATTTCTCGAACTACGCATACCTAATTCTCCTATCTTGAAAGTGAGATACATAGATGTCCTTCTAGGGTTCGGTGATCTTTTACAAAGAAAAAGAAAAAAAAAGGTTTTGAGAAAGTGTTGAACTCTAACGCATTTGCTATCTCTTGTCCAGTTAGTTTAAGGTGGTTGGTTTGAGGCATTGTAGCATTGTAGATGGTTCTTCACATCACACCAAATCCAAGGAATGGTTAGTTGTGTTCAACAAGAATATAGAAAGTGACATCATGGATCAAACAAAGAGTCAGGAAAATGAGAGTTTAAAGCAAGAGATTAGGAGACTAAGGTAACAAATGATGGAAATGCACCAAGATTGGGTCAATGGGTTTCCTCCTCCTCTATTTACCATTATTGATCCTACAAATACCTCGAGTTATCCATCAAAATCGCGAAGTCAGTTTCCTACTGTTGTTAATGTACCACAATATGACTCACAATTCATTCCAAGCCAAAAGCATCCCAATACTTCCACCACTCTTTCTCTATCTCCTCATCATAAGCCTACTACATTCACAACACCACACGTAGTCTGTGATTTTGTTGCTCAATCCTTTGCCGAGACATCTACATTAGTTAGCCGCCTAACGGTTATGCTTTCCCATGCTTCTAGTGGACCCATGTTCAATACTCTTGGTGATCATTGCTATACTCCTGAGCCTACTTTTAAGTTAACTGGGTGTAAGACCTCGCAAAATCCTATGCTTAACTCAGTCCGTTAAAGCTTGAAAAGAGGTCCCAGACTTAGAAATTTCAGCTAAGTGTTTATACTTAGAATTATTTTAGCCTTCATAATTTTGCAATCTTATTTTATGACCCTTATGACCTTAAAATATCAATCTTTGGATTGAATCATGACCAGGTATGTCAATAGGTCACTCCGGGTGAGTTTTTGGATTTTTCAAACCTCATTTCAATTAAGTTTGGATGACCAAAATAGTGGGTCAATGCGATCTCGATGTGCCGCATCGCCAATCGCATCGACAAATATTTTCCCAGCCTCAGGGTGCAGATTCCAATGAACCAACACGAACTTGACGCGGCGTGTTGGTCATTGCGTCAATGCCATCGGCGCGGTGCAACGGTCTGTGCGTCACTGGTCACGGTTTCTGCTCTTTTAATTTCACGTTCAAAGGGGTAATTGGGTCTTTTTCCATCTTATATCAGTGCCCAAAACATGATATTAAGCCTCTCTAAAGGCAAAATCCCTCATTCTTTCTCAAAGTTTCTCAAGAACAAACCCTAGGGGAATTCAATTTCAAATTCAATCTTCAAGAACTCACTATCAATCTTCATGAATTAACAATCAAGGTATGTTAGGTGTTCATTCAAGGGTCTCCTTCCACCCTTGGAATTTGAGAACCTCTTTCAAACTACAAGTTGATTGCTTTCATGAATTTCATGTTGAAATTGATTGTCTTCATGATTATGATATGTTTTGGGTTTCTAATCCATGATTTAATTCAAGTTTCATGTGAATTAATTAACGCATGTAATGGTATGTGGATTCATGTCAAAAACCCTATGAATTTGTAAGTTGAGATTGGTAATCATAATGCTTACATGTTTTTCATTACTATGTGCATAGATTGTGCTCCCCAAGTGTGATAAAATGTTCATGTTAGTTGAATAGTGAAATCATAACATGTTAGTTTGTATACAAGTTTATACCATGCAAGTGTTTGATAAAATGCCTAAATGGATGAATTGTGACAAAGTGTCTAGTTATCATGCTTTCAAGATTGTGCTTTGTTTTATAATTTACGCAATCGAGTCCTGTGGGTATCTAATACCCAACAACCTAGCTGTTTACCTAGATTTACAGTAGTTTCAAAATAGTCTTAGTGATGTCACATTCAGTAGTATTCAGTCAGTTACAGAACTCAGTGTAATCAGTCAGTTAACAGAATTCAGTGAACTCAGTTCAGTTCAGTTAGACAGCATAATCAGTAATAGTTAAGTCAAGCCTAGTACAGTCTAGAAACCAGTTCAGTGTCTATTTAGTTGAGAGTAGGAATCAACACCGAATGAACACAGGGATGAGGGGCATTCCTATCAGTAAAGGGTTTGACCCTTAGTTGTAATCCCTACATTACAGAACTACGTAGCCAGCATAGGTTGAGATGTCTTCCTGCCAGTCTAAGGTTGATGCATTTCGTATCAGTTTTCCTACCAGCGAGGGTTGACGAAAGGGCTTCCTATCAGAGAAGGTTAACTCATAGCCATTGTTAGTATCCCTTGGAAAGGTGCTAACACCCTTCCAACTGGGGTCACAGGTTGGACCCCAACTCAGTACAGAATCGAGGTATGTCGGTTAGATAAACACTCTCACATTTTCAATTTCAGACTCAGTATAAAACCTCTGTTCAGATTCAAAATCAGGAATGCCAGATACAGTCACCCAACTCAGTATAGAACTCAGTTCAGTTCTACAAAATCAGGACTGTCAGAAATAGTCACTCAGTTAATAATAATACAGTATCAGTAATTCAATTTTCAAAACTCATTATCCAGTGTTAATGAAATCTCAGTTATAGTATACATAGTTATGTGGATAGTATTGCATAATCAGTATTTACAACAGTTTTAGATATACATGTACTCTCATTCAGTTACATTCATGCTATTTAGTTAGTTATTATTCATGCATATGAACCTATGTCTTCAACCTTACCTCACCTAGCATACCAGTACATTCAAAGTACTGACGCATACCTTTCTTTTGTGCTATGATGTCTTATATCATAGGTTCAGACGGGCTCATGACCGTACTTAGCAGCCCAGATTATCAACAACAGATTTAGTAGTGAGTCCTCATAGTTCGAGAATAGAGTATTATTTTAGTTTATCAGTACTTCAGTAGTCGAAGTTAATTGGGGGCTTGTCCACAGTCAGACAGTTCAGTTAGAGGCTCTTCAGACTAGATTATTTCAGACAGTTATTCAATTTTCAGATATAATTGGCAGTTGTTATTATTATCAGTATTTGATTTCAGTTATGAACCTTATGGCAGATTCATCCTAATTTCCATATTTATTTCAGAGTTATTTTATTCAGTAATTACAACAAGTACTAGTCATGGGTTATCTTGTGGCCTTTGGGATTATGAGCACCGTGTGACGTCCGAGGTGCAGACTCAAGACATTAGAAACTTGGTATCAGAGCCTAAGGTTCAACAGATTCCTAGGAAGTCTAAAAGCCTCGTCTAGTAGAGTCTTGTGCATGGTTGTGTAGTGATCTACACTTATGGACAAGAGGCTTTGAGGCATTTTAGGAAAAGTTTCCCTTTTTTCAGTATTCATATCGTGCGGGTGAGCATGAGCTCAAGTTAAAATATCTGTATAATTCAAGTTTCCCTTCTATTTACAAGTTATGCCTCTTAAAAGGACTAATGGAAGAAGAACAAAAAACCAGCCAGCACCTCCTCCCATCCATCCAGATCCCCTGGATGAGCATGTTTCCCATGCAAAATTCAGATCAACTTTCACTACTCTCTGTGGCAGCCCAGAATGAACGTCCAGCTGCTTTCCAGGCCAAACCAGTGGCCAATACTGCTGCAGCTAGAATTTGGGACTTTACCCGAATGAATCCCCCACTATTTACAGGGTCTAAGTCAGATGAGGACCCACAGGAATTCCTTGATCAGGTGAAGAAAGTCACAAATATTATGGGGGTGACTTTCAGTGAGAGCAATAAGTTAGCCGCATATCATTTTCAAGATATGGCTCACTCATGGTTCAAGTAGTGGAAGGCAGAGAGGGCCGCAGATGCAGGGCCCATAGAATGGGAAGAGTTTGCCACTGCTTTTCTGGATAGGTTCTTCCCACTGTTGAGGGAAGCGAAGGTTTTGGTGTTTATTAATCTAAAATAGTGCAACATGACAGTGAAAGAGTATTCTCTCAAGTTTACTAAGTTAGCCAGATATGCCTCTCATGTGGTAGAAGATAGCAGATCTAAGATAAGTTTATGTCTAGAGTGTCTAACAGTGTGGTCAAGGAGTGTAGGACCGCAATGCTAATTAAGGTGATGGACATAACGAGGATCATGGTCCATGCTCAACGGATAGAGGGGGATAAGAATAAGGATAAGGAGAGGGAAAATAAGAGAGCTAGAAAAGGTAGCTTCAACTTCTCACAACCAAAGTCAGATAGTAGAAATCATTCCCAGTTTTGCTTAAAATCTTCAGTTCCAGCTCCGTCCTCGGCCAGTGCTCCAGTGTTGAAATTCAGAGACGGCAATAAAGATAGGGAACCAGCCCCTAAACCTCAAGGTAGTGTTAGCCGTGCCCGAACAAATCCCCTTTGCCAAAAGTGTGGCAGAAACCACTAGGGTATCTGCAGAGTTGGCAGTGATGTATGTTTCGGATGTGGCAAGCCAGGACACAGGGTCAAAGAGTGTCCTCAGGTGGGTTTGCAGAGTCAGCATAATCATCTTTCAGCTCAGTTTGGTTGCCTGAATAAGCAGGGTGCCGCTTCCAGTGCCACCAGTGGGCAACGCCCAAAAAAGCTTTATGCATTTTAGACTTGAAAGGACCAGGAAAGCTCTCCTAATATGGTCACTGGTACGTTATAAGTTTATTATTTACATGTTTATTCTTTTCTAGATCCAGGAGATTCTTTGTCCTTTGTAGCTCCTTTTATAGTTGTTGATTTTGGAGTCAGTCCCGAAATCCTAGCAGAGCCCTTCCCAGTCTCTACCCTAGAGGGTAAATCTATCATAGCCTGGCGGGTATACATGAATTATCCGCTTATGGTATCTTAGAAAGTCACTTCAACAGACTTAGTAGAATTAGAGATGACAGATTTTGAAGTCATTCTCAGCATGGATTGGCTTCATTTATATTATGCTTCAGTTGACTACATAAATAGAGTTTTTCATTTTCAGTTTCCGAATAAACCTATCCTTGAGTGGAGGGGTAGTACTTCAGCACTTAGGGGTCAACTTGTTTCCTACCTTCGGGCTAGGAAAATAATATCCAAGGGGTGTGTCTATCATCTCGCTCGAGTTAAAGACTCTAGTTCAGAGACCCCTAATCTTGAGTCAGTCCCAGTAGCATGTGAATTTCCAGATGTATTTCCCGAAGATTTTCCTGGAATCCCTCCCGAGCGAGAAATTGACTTTGGAATAGACCTTCTTCCCGATAGTTATCCTATCTCTATCCCGTAATATAGAATGGCCCTAACAAAACTCAAAGAATTAAAAGAACAGTTGAAGGATCTTTTAGATAAGGGATTCATCAGAGCCAGCATATCCCCATAGGGTGCACCAGTTCTATTCGTGCACAAAAAAGATAGTTCTCTTAGAATTTGTATAGACTACCGTCAGCTAAATAAAGTCACAGTTAAGAAAAAGTATCTATTTCCCAGAGTTGACGACTTGTTTGACGAGCTTCAGGGTGCCAGCTACTTTTCTAAGATAGACCTTAGATCAGGCTATCATCAGCTCAGAGTCAGAGAATATGACATTCTGAAGACAACTTTCAGAACTCGGTATAGCCACTTTAAATTCCTAGTCATGTCATTTGGTCTTACCAATGCTCCATCAGCCTTCATGAACTTGATGAACCGCGTGTTCAAGTAGTGCTTGGACATGTTCATCATAGTCTTCATTGATGACATTCTTGTCTACTCCCACAGTTAACATGATCTTGCAGACCATCTTAGAATAGTACTACAAACTCTCAGAGCCCATCAGTTGTTCGCCAAATTCAGTAAGTGCAAATTTTGGCTAAGATCATTAGCTTTCCTTGGTCACATAGATTTTGGTGATGGTATTGGAGTTGATCCTCAAAAGACCAAAGCAATGAGAAACTAGACCAGACCCATCTCTCTGTCAGTTATCAGGAGTTTCTTGGGTTTGGCTGGCTATTACCAACCATTTGTTGAAGTATTTTTGTCTATTGCATCCCCTATATCCTGATTAACTCAAAAAAAAGTCAAGTTCTAGTGGTCAGATTCTTGTGAGAAGAGTTTTCAGGAGTTAAAGACTCGACTCACTACAACCCCAATTTTGACTTTACCAGATGGTTCAGATGGGTTTATGGTATATTGCGATGCTTCTAGAGTTGGTTTGGGGTGTATTTTAATACAGAGAGGTAAGGACATAGCCTATGCCTCTAGACAGTTTAAGCCCTATGAAAAGAACTACCCCACTCATGATCTTGAGTTAGCAGCGGTGGTGTTTGGCTTAAAGATTTGGAGGCACTATTTGTATGGGGTGCATGTTGATGTGTTCACAGACCATAAAAGCCTTCACTATGTATTTTCTCAGAAAGACCTAAACCTGCGTCAGAGAAGGTGGTTAGAGTTTTTGAAAGACTATGACATGAGTGTTCTGTATCATTTAGGCAAGGCCAATGTAGTGGTTGATACTCTCAGTAGTATGTCTATGGGTAGTGTTTCTCATATGGAGAATGGTAAGAAGAAGTTAGTTCAGAAAGTTCATCAGCTTGCCCGACTTGGCGTCCGCTTAGTCGATTCAGCAAAGGGTAGCGCATGGGTGCAGAATAGTTTGGAATCCTCTTTGATTTCTGAGGTAAAAGAAAAGTAGAACAAAGATACCAGTTTAGTTAAACTAAAATATTTCATTAGAGATCAGAAGTTAGATGGTGTGCTGCATTGCCAGAGTAGGTTTTACGTGCCATGCATAGATGGTGTGAGAAAGTGGATTCTTGCAGAAGCACATGGTGCACGCTACTTGATTCACCCAAGGACCACCAAGATGTACCGTGAATTGCGGGAAGTCTATTGGTGGAGTGGGATGAAGAAATACATTGAAAAATTTGTAGCTAAGTGCTCGACTTGTCAGTAGTTTAAGATCAAACATTAGAAGCCTAGTGGATCTATGTAGGAGTTCAGTATTCCCACGTGGAAGTGGGAGGAAGTGAACATGGATTTTTTGATGAGTTTGCCTCGTACTCGTTGCCAACATGATTCGATTTAGGTCATTATAGATAGGATGGCCAAATCGACTCACTTCTTACCAGTTCATACCTCTTATTCAACCGAGGATTATGCCAAGCTCTATTTTAGAGATTTGTTCAGATTGCACGGAGTTCCATTGTCCATCATTTCAGATAGAGGTACGCAGTTCACCTCTCATTTCTGAAAATCCTTCCAAAAGGGTCTTGGTACCCAAGTTCGCCTCAGTACAGCGTTTCACCCTAAGATAGATGGTCAAGCATAAAGGACCATCCAGACTCTAGAAGATATGTTAAGAGCATGTGCCATCGACTTTAAGGATAGTTGGGATGACTACTTGCCTTTGATTGAGTTTGCATATAATAACAGTTATCATTCCAGCATTCAGATGGCTCCGTTCGAGGCGCTCTATGAGAGGAGAAGTAGATCTACCATTGTTTGGTTTGAATTGGGTGAGGCCGCAGTGGTAGGGCCTGACTTGGTATTTGGTGCCTTAGAAAAAGTTCAGTCTATCAGGGAAAGGCTTAAGACAGCTCAAAGCCGACATAAATTGTATGCTGATGTGCGAAGAAAGGATATCGAGTTTGAGATTAGTGACCTTGTGTATTTGAAAATCTCTTCTATGTAGAGAGTGAAGAGGTTTGGTAAGAAGGGGAAACTCAATCCCCGATATATCGATCCTTACCGAATTCTCAGTCATTTCGAAAAGGTAGCTTACAAACTTGAGTTTCCTTCAGGCTTAGCTTCAGTGCATCCAGTGTTTCATGTCTCCTTACTAAAGAAGGTCATAGGTGACCCAGCAGTTGTGTCCCAATAGAGGTCATTGATGTACAGAACAACCTCTTTTATGAGAAAATCCCAGTCGAAATTCTTAATCATCAAGTTCACAGACTGAGGAACAAAGAAGTTCATTTAGTCAAAGTTCTTTGGCGGAATCATTCCGTTGAGGGAGCTACTTGGGAAGATGAAGCAGATATGCGTACCAAGTATCCTCATCTCTTCTCCGCAAACTTAGACTCAGCTCAAGGTAACAGTTTTTCTTGAATTTACTCAGTTCCATGCTCAGATTACCTTTACAACTTTGTAACAGTTCAGTTGCATAGAATTCTCATATCATGCATACCTTCATGAAACATCTCAGTCATGTGTCATGTTTTTAGAACTCATTTATGCTTCAGTTATGCATGTTCAGTATGATAACTCAGTATATCAGTACTTTCAGTCATGTAATCACGCTTAAGTTGTGCATGTTTACTATATAAATTCAGTCTATTAGTATTCTTAGCTTAGTCAGTCTCATTCGAGCACGAATGTTCTCAACGGGGATATATTGTAAGATCCCGCAAAATCCTAAGCTTAACTCAGTCCATTAAAGCTTGAAAAAAGAGGTCCTAGACTTAGAAATTTTAGCTTAGTGTTTATACTTAGAATTATTTTGTCCTTCATAATTTGACAATCTTATTTTATGACCCTTATAACCTTAAAATATCGATCCTCGGATAGAATCATGATTAGGTATGTCAATAGGTCACTTTGGGTGAGTTTTAGATTTTTTGGACCTTGTTTGGATCAAGTTTGGATGACCAAAATAGTGGGTCAATGCAATCTCGATGCGCCACGTCGCCAATCGCATCGACAAATATTTTCCCAGCCTTAGGGTGCAGATTCCAATGAACCAACACAAACTTGATACGGTGCGTTGGTCATCGCGTCGATGCCATCGGCGCGGTGCGGCAGTCTAAGCGTCACTGGACATGATTTCTGCTCTTTTAATTCTGCGTTCAGAGGGGTAATTGAGTCTTTTCCCACCTTATATCAGCCTCCAAAACATAATATTAAGCCTCTCTAAAGGCAAAATCCCTCATTCTTTCTCAAAATTTCTCAAGAACAAACCCTAGGGGAATTCAATTTCAAATTCAAGCTTCAAGAACACATCATCAATCTTCACGAATTAACAATCAAGGTATGTTAGGTGTTCATTCAAGGGTATCCTTCCATCCTTGGACTTCGAGAACCTCTTTTAAACTATAAGTTGATTGCTTTCATGAATTTCATGTTGAAATTGATTGTCTTCATGATTATGATATGTTTTGGGTTTCTAATCCATGATTTAATTCAAGTTTCATGTGAATTAATTAACGCATTTAATGGTATGTGGATTCATGTCAAAAACCCCATGAATTTGTAAGTTGAGATTGGTAATCATGATGCCTACATGTTGTTCATTACTATGTGCATAGATTGTGCTCCCCAAGTGTTTGATAAAATGTTCATGTTAGTTGAATAGTGAAATCATAACATGTTAGTTTGTATACAAGTTTATACCATGCAAGTGTTTGATAAAATGCCTAAATGGATGAATTTTGAAAAAGTGTCTAGTTATCATGCTTTCAAGATTGTGCTATGTTTGATAATTTACGTAATCGAGTCCTGGGGGTATCTAATACCCGACAATCTAGCTGTTTAACTAGATTTACAGTAGATTCAGAATAATCTTAGTATGTCATGTTCAGTAATAGTCAGTTATAAAACTCAGTGTATTCAATCAGTTAACAGAATTCAGTGAACTCAGTTCAGTTCAGTTCATTGGTTAGACAACATGATCAATAACAGTTAAGTCAATCCTAGTACAGTCTAGAAACTAGTTCAGTGTCTATTCAGTTGGGAGTAGGAATCAGCACCGAGTGAACCCGGGGATCGGTGTATTCCTATTAGTAAAGGGTTTGACCCTTAGTAGCAATCCCTGCATTATAGAACTACGTAGCTAGCGTAGGTTGAGATTTTTTCTTGCCAGTCTAGGGTTGATACATCTCGTATAAGTTTTCCTGCCAGCGAGGGTCAACGAAAGGCTTTCTATCAGAGAGAGTTAACTCATAGCCATTGTTAGTATCCCTTGGCAAGGTGCTAACACCCTTCCAATTGGGGTCACAGGTTAGACCCCAACTAAGTTCAGAATTGGGGTATGTCGGTTAGATGAACACTCCCACAATTTCAGTTTCAGACTCAGTATAAAACCTTAGTTTAGTTTCAGTATTAGGACTGTCAGATACAATTACCCAGCTCAGTATAGAACTCAGTTCAGTTCTACAGAATCAGGACTGTCAGAAACAATCACTTAGTTAACAGTAATAGAGTATCAGTAAACTCAGATATCAATAATTCAGTTTTCAGAACTCATTATCCAGTGTTAATGAAATCTCAATTATAGTTTCTGTAGTTATGTGTATAGTATTGCATAATCAGTATTTACAGTAAATTTAGCTATACATGTACTCTCATACAGTTATATTCATGCCATTCATTCAGTTATTGTTTATGCATATAAACCCATGCATTCAGCCTTACCTCACCTAGCATACCAGTACATTCAAAGTACTGACGCATACCTTTCTTTTACGCTATGATGTCTTATATCATAGGTTCAGATGCATGGGCTCCTGACCATACTTAACAAACCAGATTATCAGCAACAGATTTAGTAGTGAGTCCTAATAGTTTAAGGATAGAGTATTATTTCAGTTTATTAGTACTTTAGTAGTCGGAGTTAGTTGGGGTCTTGACCCATCAACTCCACAGTTAGATAGTTCAGTTAGAGGCTCTTCAGACTTGATTATTTTAGACAGTTATTCATTTTTTAGATATGATTGTCAGATGTTATTATTATCATTATTTGATTTCAGTTATGAACCTTATGGCAGATTCAGCCTAATTTCCACATTTATTTTAGAGTTATTTTAATCAGTAATTACAACAGGTACCAGTCATGGATTAGCTTCTGGTCCTTCAGGATTATAAGCACCGTGTGAAGTCCGGGGTGCAGACTCGGGGCGTTACACTGGGACACCAAAATTTCTTAACAAGAAGCCTATTGTGTCAAAAGATCTAGAGAAGATGATCAAAAAAATGAAGAGTGCATAAAATGCTACGAAAAGTTCCCTAGAACTTGCGGGTAAAGAAAATATTTCATATAAAGATGGGGGCATGTATTTAAGTGTTAACCTTCCTCCAAGCCTTGAGATATCAAAATTTGAGGAGCGAGATGGACATGAGAAATCTGTGAAACATTTGGGACAATATTGCAATCAATTAAAGGAAACTGGAGTAAAGAAGAATAAGGAAAATGCAGCTTCTATTGTAGTTGGAAAATGGGCACGTCCAAGAAGACCATGTCGTCGTTATCCTCAGTCTCAAGCCCAAGTTCATTTCCAAGCTCTATATAATCACTCCCAAAATCCATTATACTCCATCTCGCCACCTCCATATCAAGTATATTGTGCACAACCATATGTTCAACTCCCTTCTTGCTCACAATGGCATGCACCAACACCTCAGAATCACTCTCTAACTCCATGAACATATCAAAGCCCTTTTAGGCCCAATGTTCAATCCAAGTCAAACAATGAGAAGTGGCAGAAGCCTAGACATACTTTCACACTAATTGGAGAATCATATGCTAGTCTGTTCCGGAGATTACTACAATGGGGCATGATCACTCTTCTCCTTGGGTACACTCCTAACTCGTATTTAAGAAATTTTGATCCTTATGTATGATATGAATATCATTCTGATGTTCCGGGTCACAGTATTAAAGATTGTCGGGCATTGAAAAGAGAAATAGAAAGATGATTCAAGATAAATTGATTATGGTGCAGAACATTGATAGTGGAGAAAGCTCTAGTCATGATGATATGAAACTCAGTGGATAAGATATCAAGCTCAGTAATTGGGAAGTCACTCCTCTCCTTACCAGGAAGGATTGTTGGTAGTTTGTTTTATTTTCCTTTCTACTTTCTAAATTGTCTTAAGGTTGTAGTTCGTAATCTATCTTGTTTTGTTTCTTTGTCTTTCATGGTTAAACCCTTCTCTCTTTTATTTCAACTAAATGAAGTGCCACTTTCCCTTTGTGTTTTAATTATGTGTTGTTTGTTTGTCTTCTTTACACAGTACATTTTATGTTGATTCTAGTGTTATGATATGCTTGCGGAATTTTTACCGAGATCTAAAAATCTAGTTATAATCATGAAACATTGAATCAGGGGGCTAAAGTTAGAAAAAATATCTGAGAAAATAGGTAGAGTGCTGAACCATTTGGTGACAAGTTGAAGCCTTCTTTGAAAATTAAGGCAATTATTTTGAGAATCACAAAAATAACTTGGTTATCAATTGAAAAATATATCCCAATTAGGTTAATTAGTGGACGTGTGATCCCTATATCAAGAGAAACAAGAAGATAATCAGCTCCACGAGAGAATGGATCATTCAATAAGAGAGATGTACAATAAAGGTGGAATTTTATGTTTGACAAGTGTAGAAGAAGTAGTGACGCACACATGCTCAGTTAAAGTTAGTGTTGTTAAAGTGTTGTGAATGATCTCCATCTTTTACCTTCATATTGCATGATGTGCACTTGTATTGTCAAGAATTGATATGTTGAAGGCATTTCATTCTGCTATCCAAACATTGTGTCATTCTTTGTGAACCCCGTTTGAGCTTTAATTCTATTTTCTTTCATACTCCTCTTTTGGAATCAAGATAAGAGTTAGCAAAGTTCAAAAGAAAAGTGTTGAGCAAAGGAATAGAGTCAGAAAAAATGTGTCAAAAAGAAAGAAAAGTAGAGTGTCAAGAAAAATAAAGTCCAAAAATGTAACGCCCCGAATCTGGTACCCGAAATGCTACACGATGCTCATGACCCTGAAGGACCACAAGCTAACCCATGACTGATATCTATACCTTTATATTGTATGACATCATGTAAAATGTGGAAATAATAGACTAAAACATGTCATAAGGATCAAAACGAATAAAATATACTATCTGAGAGTATGGTATATCAATACCAAAATATGAACTAAAATAAATTGTCTGAACATACTGTAGCCTGAAAGCCTCTAAAACTGAACTGTCTGGGGTAAGGAGTTGATGGGACATGTCCCCAACTAACTCCAACTACTGAAATAAACTAAGTAATGAAATAATAAAGAAACGACCATATCCTCTAAGGAAGAGGACTCACTGCTAACTCTGACTGCTGAGACTGGAATGCTACTGATGCTCTGGAGCTCGTGCTTCTGAACCTATGGTATAAAACACCATAATGAAAATGCGTTAGTACAATTGAATGTACTGGTATGCAAGTGAGGTAGGCTGAATGTAATAGTTTATAGGCATGAACTATGCTAATCAACTGTATAACATGAACATTAGAATACGTGTATGAATAAACGACTGTAACTGAATTCATAATGATACTGACTACTGAGTTTGAATACTAATAACATGAGTATTGATAACTGATACTGAGCGATTATATCTGATAGTCTAGGTTCTGATGGAACTAGCTGAGTTCTATACTGTTTTGAGTTGACTGTATCTGACAGTCCTGAATTATGTAGAACCATCTGAGTTCAATTACTGAGACTGAGATTGAAACTATAATTGTGGGAAGTAGTCATCTAACTGACATTCCCTAATTAAATCAATGTAGCTGAGTTGGGGTCTAATCTGTAACCCCAATTGGAAGGGTGTCAATACCGCGCCATTGGTAAGGACAAGCTGTGAGTGATCCCTCATCTAACAGGTACTCTAAGGAGAAAGGTGGGACCCTCATCTAATAGGTTAAACCAGCTCATCAACTCTCATTTAATAAGTTAGATATCTCAACCTACGCTGGCTACATAGTTCTAGAGCGCAAGGATTGCTTCTAAGAATCACACCCTCTACTCGCAAGTGAGTTCCCATCCTTGGGCTCACTCGGCACTAAATTCCTACTCCCATCTGATTAGACAATGAATTAATTATACTAAACTGACTGGACTGAGTTTACTGAGTTCCATTGACTGACGGAGTATCACTGAGATCTGATAACTAACTGAGATTACTGAGTTTTCATTAGTCATGAGACTGACTGAATTCTACTGAACATAGCTTGACTGAGAGTATCTTGAAAACTGACACTGGCTCTAGGCACACAGCTAAATTTTCGGTACACGTACCCCCAGGACTCGATAGCATGAAACTGATAAGACATGACACTTTCTGGACTCACGATCATAATCAACAATCCATTAAACAATTTCAATGTATAACAATAACATGGAAGTCATTTTGAACATAAGGGTAAAGCATAGGTTCATCATTTTGGTCACAATTGAGTCATAAGGCATATTTCCTATTCTCTTAGGCATTTTATCAAATACCTTGCATGCATAACTATAAGCTTAGGCATGGACAATAAATTAATTCATCATGGTTGCATAAATCAACACAATTTAGTAGATTTCAATCCACATGCTAGCATAAATTAATGAAAACACATTTAACGATTCCAACTTGGGTATCATACACAACATCAACATGATCATAATCAATCCACAACATAAACATCACAATTTATAATTTAAAATTGGATTCTTGGGATTCATGGACGAAAGAAATTGGATGAAATTGGATGAGCAGTTCCAACAGTCCTCTGTAAAACGTCTATAACTTTTTACTCTGATGCCGGATTTGGATGAAATTGGTATCATTGGAAAACTAATTCAATTTCCCTCATGATAAGAATTCGAAATTGAGGAAATTTTATTTGGTTTAAACATTAATCATTTAGGAAATCATTACTAACTCTTTTGGAGACTAGATTTAACTTAAAGAATATCTCCCCCTTAGAAATATTCATCCTCGAATAAGACTGACTGAGAGGGGAGAAATGGCAGACTGAAGCACATCCTGAACATGAATGACTGAAACATGACTCCATGACTGATAAACTAAATATATATCATAATGAACATGTATATCTGATGCATGAGTAACTTATTCATGAATACATGAATGAGTGTTCTTAGGAACTAAGATTCTCACAATAAGAATGCATATCTGATCTATAATTACTTGACTGAACTGATACATGAATGAATGATTAGATATGCAATGGTATTTAATACCAAGTTTTTAATGGAATTCTGAACATGAAATGGATACCAAGCTTGTAACTGAAACCTGAACATGAAATTGAAAAGATTAAAGAGAACTGTTTTACCTTGAGCTAGATATGAGTTAGCAGAGAAGAGGTGAGGGTACTTGGTTCACATATCTACTTCTGTTTCCTAAGTATCTCCCTCAGCGGACTAATTTTGCCAAAGAACTTTGATAGAGAAAGTTCTTTGTTCCTCAGTTTGCGAGTCTGATAGTCTAGGATTTCGACTAGAATCTCTTTATAAGAGAGGCTGTTCTAAACATCTATGATCTGAATAAGGACTACGACTTCCGGGTGACCTATGCACTTCTTGAGTAAAGAGACATGGAAGACTGGATGAACTGAGGCCAGATCTGAAGGCAACTCGAGCTCATAAGCTACCTTGCCTAAACGACTAAGAATTTTGAAGGGACCGACATATTGAGGACAGATCTTTCCCTTCTTGCCGAACCACTTTACTCTCTTTATGGGATAGATATTTATATAGATATAATCACTAATCTCGAACTCTAGATCCTTTCTGCATACATCCTCATAAGACTTCTATCAGCTCTGAGCATCCCAGAGTCTTTCTCTAATCAACTGGACTTTTTCTAAGGCATCAAATACTAAGTCAGGCCCTATAACTGAGGCCTCACTAACTTTGAACCAACCAACTAGAGATCTGCATCTCCTACCATAAAGAGCTTCTAATGAAGCCATATGAATACTGGAATGATAACTATTATTATATACAAACTCAATCAAAGGCAAGTGGTCATCCCAACGACCCTTGAAATTGATTGCACATGCCCTTAGCATATCTTCTAAAGTATGAATGGTCCTTTCTGCTTGACCATATATCTGAGGATGAAATGTTGTACTGAGATGAACTTGGGTACCAAGACCCTTTTGAAACTCTTTCCAAAAATAAGAGGTGAACTGGGTACCTCTATCTGAGATAATAGCTAATGGAATACCATGCAATCTGACCAACTCTTTGATATAGAGTTTGGCGTAATCCTCGGCTGAATAAGAGGCATGCACTGGAAGAAAATGAGCTGATTTGGTCATCCTATCTACAATGACCCAAATTGAATCATGCTGGCGACGAGTACGAGCCAAACCCGTCACAAAGTCCATGTTCACTTCTTCCCACTTCTAAGTGGGAATACTGAACTCCTGCATGAACCCACTAGGCTTATAATGCTCTTTCTTAAAGTGATGACATGTAGATCACTTAGCCACAAACTTTGTAACATTTCTCTTCATCACACTCCACCAATAGATCTCCCGCAAGTCGCGGTACATCTTTATGGCCCCTGGATGAATAGAATAACGCGCACCATGTGCTTCTGCAAGAATTTGCTGCCTAAAGTCATCAACACCTGGAACACATAGACAACCTTGATAACGCGGAACATCATCTCCCCCCGGGAGAAAACCTCTACTTTCTGATCCTTAACTGACTCTTTCAACTTGACTAGACTGGGATCTCTATCTTGCTTTTCTTTCACCTTGAAAACTAGAAATGATTTTGAGTTATTCTGAACCCATATATTACCCTCTGAAGAATCAACTAGGAGGACACCTAGTCGGGCAAGATAATGAACTTCCTAAGATAACTTTCTCTTACTGTCCTCAACATGAGCAATACTACCCATACACATTCTACTGAGAGCGTCGACCACCACATTGGCCTTGCCCGAATGGTAAAGGACACTCAAGTCATAATCTTTCAAGTTCTATAACCACCTATTCTGACGAAGATTAAGATCTTTCTGAGAAAAGACATACTGAAGGATCTTATGATCTGTGAACACATCGATATGAAATTCATATAGATAATGCCTCCAGATCTTTAAAGAAAAAACTATGGCTGCTAACTCAAGATCATGAGTAGGATAATTCTTCTCATGGGGTTTAAGCTGTCTGGAGGCGTAGGCTATGACCTTACCATGCTGCATGAATACACAACCCAAACCTACTCTGGATACATCACAATACACGACGAACTCAATGAAACCATTTGGAAGAGCCAAAACTAGAGCTGAGGTGAGTCGAGTCTTCAACTCTTAAAAACTATTCTCGCAAGGATCTGACCACTGAAACTTGACTTTCTCATGAGTCAATATGGACATAGGGGATGCAATAGAAGAAAATCCCTCAACAAACCGTCTGTAATAGCCAGTCAAACCCAAGAAACTCCTAATATCTGATGGATATATAGGGTGAGGCCAGTTTCTTACTGCTTTGGTCTTTTGAGGATCAACTCTAATGCCATCACCGGAAATTATATGAATAAGGAATGCTACTAACCTTAGCCAAAATTTGCACTTACTGAATTTGGCGAACAACTGATGATCTCTGAGAGTCTGAAGCATGATTCTGAGATGGTCTACATGATCACGCTCACTGCGGGAATAGACAAGAATGTCATCTATGAATACTATGATAAATATGTCCAAGTACTTATTGAATACAAGGTTCATCAAGTCCATGAAAGCGGATGGGGCATTGGTAAGACCAAAGGACATAACTAAGAATTCAAAGTGACCATACACGAAAACGAAAGGCTATTTTTAAAATTTCATATTCTCTGACTCTGAGCTGATGATAGACTGATCTGAGGTCTATCTTAAAGAAATAGCTTGCACCCTGAAGTTTGTCAAATAAGTCATCAATTCTGGGAAACGGATACTTGTTCTTGACCGTGACTTTGTTGAGCTAACGGTAGTCTATACACATTCTAAGAGAACCATCTTTCTTGCACACGAATAAGACTGGTGTGCCCCACGAGGACACATTAGGCCTGATGAATCCTTATCTAAGAGATCCTTCAACTACTTCTTCAATTTTCTAAGTTTTTCTAGTGTCATTCTATATGGCAGAATAGATATAGGTTGAGTATTTGGAAGAAGATCAATGTCGAAGTCTATTTCCCTTTAGGGAGGAATTCCTGGAAGATCTTCAGGAAAGACATCTAAATATTCATTCATGACTAAGACTGATTTGAGACTGGGAGTTTCAGAACTAGTTTCCTTAACTCAAATAAGATGATAGACACATCCTTTAGATATCATTTTCCTTGCCTGAAGGTAGGAAATAAGTTGACCTCTGAAAGCCAAAGTTCTACCCCTCCACTCTAGGATAGGTTCATTCGGAAACTGAAACTGGACTATTCTATTTTTGCAGTTGACTATGGCATAGCAGGAATAAAGCTAATCCAAAATGACATCAAAATCAGTCATCTCTAATTTGACTAAATCTGCTGAGGTGACTTTTTGAAATATCATAATCGGACAGTTCCTATATACCTATCGGGCTATGATGGTATTACCCCTGGGGTAGAGACTGAAAAAGGCTTTGCTAGAATTTAGGGACTGACTCAAAAATCAACTACTATGTAAGGAGTAACAAAGGATAAAGAAGCTCCTAGATCTAGCAAAGAGTAAACATGCAAGTGAAAGATCTTTAACGTACCAGTAACCACATCAGGAGAATTTTACTAATCTTTCCAAGATTGGAGAGAATAAAGTCTGTTTGGGCGTTGCCCACTAGTAGCACTGGAAGTGGCACCCTGCTGATTTGGGCGACCGGACTGAGTTAAGGAATGGTTCTGCTCACCCTAATAACCTAATTGGGGACAATCTCTGACTCTATGGCCTGGACTGGCTTGCCACATCCGAAACAGATATCGTTGTTAGCTCTGCAAACACCCTTGTGGTTCTTATCACAAGTCTGACAAAGGGGATTAGTTCGGGCATTGCTAACACTGCCCTAAGACTTAGAGCTTGGCGCCCTATCTCTATTACCATCCCTGAACTTAGGAGCAGGGGCACTGGCTGCATAAAGAGCTAGAACCGATGACTTAGGACAAAACTGAGAACGGTTTTCTCCCCCTGACTTAGGTTAAGCAAAGTTGAAACTACCTATCCTAGCTCTCTTATTTTGCTTCTCCCTCATCTTTATCTTTTGCTCTTCTATCTGTTGTGCATGGGTTATAATCCTGGCTATGTTCATGTCACTATTCCATATTGCGGACCTACACTCATTGACTACACTATCATTCACCCCAGAAACAAACTTACTCATCTTGGCCTTGCTATCTGCAACCACATGAGGAGCATATCTGGCTAATTGAGTAAACTTAAGAGAATACTCTTTCACCGTCATGTTTCCCTACCTGAGGTTGATAAATTCTAACACCTTAGCTTCTCTCAGCTCTAGGGGAAAGAATCTATCTAAGAATGTGGTGAAAAACTCCTCTCAATCAATAGAACCTGCATCAACTGACCTCTCTGACTTCCACTATTTGAACCAAGTGTGAGCAACATCCTGTAACTAATATGCAACTAGCTTAGTACTCTCACTAGGAGTAACCCCCATGATGTTTGTAACCTTCTAAACTTGATCAAGAAATTCCTGAGGGTCCTCATCTGACTTAAACCCAAAAAAGGATAGAGGATTCATTCGGGTGAAGTCCCAAATTCTGGCTGCAGCTGAATTGGCCACTGGGTTGGATGGAATGACAGTCGGTCATTCATTTTGAGCAACAACAGACTGAGCAAGAGTAGTTAATGCAACTCTAAACTCTGCATGAAAGACATGCTCGCCCAAAGGATCTTCGAGCTGAGGGGCTGACTGATTCCTAGTTCTCTTCTTGGGAGGCATGTTCTGTAAATGGAAGAGAAAGGGATTAAACTCAGAGATTAACTTGAGATTATACTCACTGGTATGACATGAATACTAAAAAAAATGGGAAACTATTCCTAAACATCTTATAGCCTCCTGCACAAAAATGTGGCACACAACATACCTATGCACAAGACTCTACTAGATGTGGCTTTCAGACTTTCTAGGACACTGTTGAACCTTAGGCTCTGATACTAAGTTTGTAACGCCCTGAATCTGGTACTCAGAATGCTACACGGTGTTCGTGACCTCGAAGGACCACAAGCTAACCCATGACTGATATTTGTACCTGTATATTGTATGACTTCATGTAAAATGCAGAAATAATAGACTAAAACATGTCATAAGGTTCAAAACGGATAAAACATACTATCTAAGAGTACGGTATATCAATACCAAAACATGAACTAAAATAAAATATTTGAACATACTGTAGTCTGAAAGCCTCTAAAACTGAACTGTCTGAATAAGGAGTTGACGGGATATGTCCTCAACTAACTCCAACTACTGAAATAAACTAAGTAATGAAATAATAAAGAAATGATCAAGTTTTTGAAGGATGAGGACTCACTGCTAACTATGACTGCTGAGACTGGAATGCTACTGATGCTTTGGAGCTCGTGCTTTTGAACCTATGGTATAAAACACCATAGTGCAAATGCGTCAGTATGATTGAATGTACGGGTATGTAAGTGAGGTAGGTTGAATGCAAGGGTTTATATGCATAAACTATACTGATTGACTGTATAACATGAACGTGAGAATACGTGTATGAATAAACAACTGTAACTGAATTCGTGATGATACTGACTACTGAGTCTGAATACTGATAACTGATACTGAGTGATTGTATCTGAAAATCTAGGTTCTAATGGAACAAACTGAGTTCCGTACTATTTTGAGTTGACTATATCTGATAGTCCTGAATTTTGTAGAACTATCTGAGTTCTATTACTGAGACTGAGACTGAAACTGTAACTGTGGGAAGTAGTCATCTAACTGACATGCCCCAATTAAAGCAATATAGCTAAGTTGGGGTTCAATTTGTAACCTTAATTAGAAGGGTGTCAATACCGTGCCACTGGTAAGGACAATCTGTGAGTGATCCCTTATCTAACAGGTACTCTAAGGAGAATGATAGGAACCTCATCTAACAGGTTAAGCCACCTCATCAATCCTAATCTAACAGGTTAGATATCTCAACCTATGCTGGCTACGTAGTTCTGGAGCGCAAAGATTGCTTTTAAGAATCACACCTTCTACTCGCAGGTGAGTTCCCATCCTTTGGCTCACTCGGTGCTGAATTCCTACTCCCATCTAATTAGATACTAAATTAATTATACTGAACTGACTGTACTGAGTTTACTGAGTTCCGTTGACTGACAGAGTATAACTGAGATCTGATAACTGACTGAGATTACTAAGTTTTCCTGAGTCATGAGACTGACTGGATTCTACTGAACATGGATTGACTGAGAGTATCTTGAAAATTGACACTGGCTCTAGGCACACAGCTAAATTGTCGGTACACGTACCCCCAAGACTCGATAGCATGAAACTGACAAGCATGACACTTCCTGGTAGGGATGGGAATATTTGGGTTTAAACCGAAAAAACCAAAAAACCAAATCAAAATTTAATTTTGATTTCGGTTTTTTGGTTTTTCGGATCGGATTCGATTTGTAATTTTAAAATTTTGATTTTTTGGTTCAGTTTTCAATTTTAAAAAAAAATATTTAAATCGAAAAACCAAAATTTTATAAATAAATAAATAATATATATATTTTATTATATATAGATATATTATATATATATATATAATATAATATTATATTATATGTATATCTAATATTTAGTAATTCATATTCACAATTAACATTTAACAGCAAATTCGCATACGCCGTAACCATGGCCCATTGCCAGCCCTAAATCCCTATTCTGGTATTCCCTACGTCGTTTCTCATGTACACCGGCGACGACGAGTCACGACTCATGAGTGTTCCTCCGTTCCACCCAAGGCAATGCAGTGTTCCTTCGTTGATCGTTTTCACTTCTACTGATTGTGGGTTTGTGGGTTGTGGCTATCCACCAGCGAGAAATAGATGAGTTTTGTGTCATTTTGTAGACTATTTATGTAAGGTTATACTATATGTAATGATTAATGACGTTATATATTATGTTAAGCTTATGATTATTTCATTTCGTTTCATCCATGTTGAGTTATTTATAGTTATTTATATTTGGAAATGAAAAACAGGTTTGAAAAAAATAATTTTTCTAAAAAAAACCATCAATTTTAAATGCTCAGTTATGAAAAAGAGAGGCTAACTACTTTAATATTTCAAACCGAAATTAAAATCCAAATTAATCGAACCGAATTTGTAAAAACCGAATTGAATTTATTTCAGTTTGGTTATGGATGCCATTTTTGTCAATCCAAAAACCGTTAAACCGAAGCAATATTAAACAATCAGACCGAACGTCCACCCCTACTTCTTGGACTCACGACCATAATCAACAACCCATCAAACAATTTCAATGCATAACAATAACATGGAAGTCATTTTGAACATAAGGGTAAAGCATAGGTTCATCATTTTGGTCACAATTGAGTCATAAGGCATATTTTCTATTCTCTTAGGCAATTTATCAAATACCTTGCATGCATAACTATAAATTTAGGCATGGACAATAAATTAATTCATCATGGTTTCATAAATCAACACAATTTAGTAGATTTCAATCCACATGCTAGCATAAAATAATGAAAGCACATTTAACAATTCCAACTTGGGTATCATACACAACATCAACATGATCATAATCAATCCACAACATAAACATCACAATTTATAATTTAAAATTGGATTCTTGGGATTCATGGACGAAAGAAATCCATGAATAGACACTTGACATACCTAGGTGGATGATTTCTTGAAGATTGGTGGAGGAAAACTTGAGTTCTTGACTTGGGATTAAGCACCTAGGGTTTCTTGTTCTTGGGGATTGATCTTTGAGAGAAACCCTAATTTGGTGTTGTGAATGAATAATGAAGTTATGAGTTATGGTCTGGTATAATTAGGGGTTAAAATAGGAGGAAAAAGACCCAAATACCCTTTTAAAAATGGCTTAAAAATCATTGAATGGGATCTGCGACAGTTCGTACGATGGTCCATCACTGGCTCGACTGTCCGTCGGTCCGATCGTCACACTTGGACCAGAATAGGAACTTACTACCTTAGTATCGACAGCATGGGAGACGGTCCATCGCAAGCTCGACGGTCTGTCAACCTGTCCGTCATACCTTAGCCAGAAGATTGACTTACTGCCTCACCTGCGATGGTTTGGGCAACGGTCCGTTACTAGCTTGACGGTTTGTTGGCCTGACTGTCGCTTCTGAGCAGTTCCAACAGTCCTCTGTAAAATGTCCATAACTTTTTACTTCGCTATCGGATTTGGACGAAATTGGTATCGTTGGGAAGCTAATTCAATTTTTCACATGATAAAAAGTCGAAATTGAGGAAATTCTATCTGGTTTAATTATTAATCATTTAGGAAATCATCACTAACTCTTCTGGAGATCAGATTTGACTTAAAGAAAGTTTGGGGTATTACAGAAAAGTTTCAAAGAGAAAAAAAGTTAGAAAAAAGAGAAGAGAAGATATTATAATCAAGCAAAAGAGCGAGCTATCGGAACTACGGGTGAACTAATTCTCCTCTCTCGAGAGTGAGATACGTAGGTTGCCATACGCAGGGCTCGGTCCAACTAAATAAATAATTTAGAGTTACCCAGCCAAAAAAACTGGGGCATGAGTTAACCCTCATTGTTTGAGTCGATTCCAAAAGTTGTAAGTCCTACCCCACTTCAAGTGTCGTTTAGGCGTCATGCCATTCTTTCTTTCTAACCTTATCCAAAAGTCAAGTTACAACCAAAGAAAGACCTTCAGATCAATCTTTGTGAATATTAAGGCTAAGCGTGTAATAGATATGATGAGGCATTTGGGTACTACTTGTCTTCCTTAGCATAAGGAATCAGGAGACAGATAAAAATAAGAGAGCCTTATCGGTGAAAACCCTCACGGTAACTGTAAGACGATGGTAAGTTGAGAGAAATAAAAATGAGAGTCTTATTGGTGTAAACCCTCACGGGCACCATAAGATGATGGTAGGCTAAGAGAAATGAAAATGAGAGTCTCATTGGTGAAAATCCTCACAGATACTCAAATTGAGAGAAATAAAAATAAGGGAGTCTCATTGCCTTAGGGAATTGATGAGCTGGGAGAAAGAAAATGAGATAGGTTTGTTGGCGAAAATCCTTCAAGGTGTCACTAGTCGAATAAGGTCTATAAGTGGAATTGACCTAAGGAAGCGACTCAATTTCAGGGTCATTAACTCAACAATTGGTGGAAAGTTTGGATAAGAAGATCAAGCACCTTAACCCAAAAATGCATGGCATAATCATTGGAATTGATTGTCATTTTGAAATAAAATTTTCTTTTGTTTATTTTCAAAAAGGGACAAATAGTGTCTTTTCTTTCTTCTCTTTATTTTATTTTCCTTTTGAGTCTGTCATTCAAACAAAAAATCATTTTTCTAATGTCTTTGAGTCGAATCATGTCAAAACAAGTAAGAAAGGATCTCAGAATATGTTACCAACTTCTTCAATTGCACACAGCAAGATAATAGGCCAGCACATGAAAGAAGCATGATTGTAAGTCAGAACAAGTCATGCAAAAGGTTGTTGTCAATAGACATATTTGGGGGATTCGGGGAAATACCAAGGTGTAAACTGGATTATCTGAGAAACATAGCAAGGCAGGAATACTATGTTTTTTCCAGACTCACTCTTAATATTCTAAGTTTGGATCAACGGTGCAACAAGGCAATGACAAATGTTAATGATTGGAAGCGAGATTTTAATGGGACTAGTGCAAGATAAATTGCCTCAAAAGCCAAAGCCACAAGCCAACCACCTTGTTTTAAACTCACAAGTTTCTTTGTATGAAACAGGAACAATTGCTACCTTCAAATTAAAGGCTTCAAAGCGCAAATATCCAGAGGTGCAATTCCTCATTTCTTCAAATGCAAGAGCAGTGTTGCTGTACAGGTTTGGTAATTAGAATTATGGTAAAACTCATCATCTTGTACCCCTAAGAGACACATCTTTAATTTGGGTCTTTCATGTCTCATGGCTAGGAGGTACACTTCCTAATTTGAACCTTTAATCCTAAAAGATGCACTTTCAGTAAGAATCTTTCACTTTCACTCTTAAGAGATGGATTTGTTGGTCTCAGTCATTCAATTTTACCCTTAAAAGGTGCATTTATTGATCAGAATCATTGATTCAACTTTGCATTATGCACTGTTACAAGTAATTGTGATTGGGTTTGACAACCGCAAAAGCTTTTGATGATAAACTAGGGAAAAAATAAAATTTAATTCCCGTTATAAGGAACTTCACTTTAAGACCCTCCTAGCAAAATGAGACTTTTTTTCTGGAAAATGAAATCTTTCTTCATCATAATATTTGTATGGGATAATTTTTGTGCTATCTTTGATTTTGATGAACAGGATCCCGCTTGAAGAACAGGGCGATGAAATGTAAAGTCAAAAGCTCGCCTGAAGAATGGGGTAATTAAATGGCAAGTCAGGAGCCCGCCTGAAGAAAAGGGTGATGAAATGGCAAGTCAAGAGCCCAGCTGAAGAATAAGGTGATGAAATGGCAAGTCAGGAGGTCGTCTAAAGAATAAAGTGATGAAATGGAAAGTCAGGAGCCCGCCTGAAGAACAGGGTGATGAAATGGCAAGTTAGGATCCCGCCTAAAGAATAGGGTGATGAAAATGAAAGTCAGGAGCCCGCCTGAAGAACAGGATGACGACAATAAAAGTCAGGAGCCTTTCTGAAGAACATGGTAATAAAATGGAAAGTCAGGAGCCCACTTGAAGAACAAGGTGATGAAATTGAAAGTCAGGAACCCGTCTGAAGAATAGGGTGATTAAATTAAAAGTCAGGAGCCTGCCTGAAGAATAGGGTGATAAAATTGCAATGCAGGAGCCCGCCTGAAGAACAGGGTGATAAACTTAAAATTTAGGAGCCCGCCTGAAGAACAGGGTGATGAAATGGATATTTAGGATCCCACCTGAAGAATCGGGTGATAAAATTGCAAGTCAGGAGTCCCCCTAGAGAACAAGGTGATGAAATTGTAAAGTCAGGAGCCTACCTGAAGAATAGGGTGATGAAATGGAAAGTCAGGAGTCCGCCTGAAGAACATGGTGATGAAGTTACAAGTCAGGAGCCCACCTGAAGAACAGGGTGATGAAATTCTAAGTCAGGAGCTCGCCTGAAGAACAGGGTGATAAAATTGCAAGTTCGGAGCCCGCCTAAAAAACAGGGTGAAGAAATTGAAAGTCAAACAACAAGGTGAAGAAATTAAAAGTCAAGAAACAAGGTGAAGAAACTGAAAGTCAAGCAACAAGGTGAAGAAATTAAAAGTCAATCAACAAGGTGAATAAATTAAAAGCTAAGCAACAAAGTGAAGAAATTGGAGCCCAAAGAATATCAAATCTTTTGTACATTTTGAAAGCATCAGAAACTCAAGTCAAGAGTCCAAAAGAAGCTGCATAGATAGGACTTTTGTAATTTTAGTTATCTTTTTAACTTGTAATTTTTATCTTTGATATAATGAAAAAGCCGCGGACTGAAACTTCGATAGTACCTCACTCGACACTCCAACTCGGTATGGTCCTTTTCTACCAACCCTTTGAGATACCTGTGACTCGATCCCCTCATAATATGGGTAAGTAGGATATCCAAAATCAAGAATCGGTTGCATTCCTTCCTCCTGCTTGCTCCCTTTGAATAATGGTCGGGTCAAAATTCTGTCTTGTTATCTACTTTTTTATCAGAAAACACTGTGTTTACATCCAAAGAGGGGCATGATGTAGACACATAATTTTGTCTCTCCCGAGAGTATATTTTTACCCGTTTTTACCTCGTCTTACCACGTACCTTCACCCATGTGATAATTGTCACTCAATAACAAATCCAAAAATCTCTTAACCATTTTTCACTCCTCATCCTAACAAATTTTATCTCATCCTAACTACCCTACCCCCCACACACCCTTTACCCACATACCCCCTGCCCCTTCTCACATTTTGTTCCATTTCTCAACAAACTAAAAGAAAAGACAAAATATATATACACATCACTCACACATACTACAATACAATACCCACACACTGCACGACCCTACACATGCTCATCACATACTTACACACGCCACATCACATTTTTCCACACCTCACTAAATAATATACACGCTCACACACTGGCAGCTGGGCATAACCCCACAACAATTCACACCCCCTCATATATTCTCACCATCCATCACACCAATACACACACAAAATCCACGATACACATATATATCTCAAAAATACACACCTAGAGGGAGGACTTTTTTATCACAGGGGAAATTGGGGGATTCTCAGTTAGGCGGACCAAAAAAAGAATACCCAGCCTCTATTTTTTTTCCTTTTTCTTCTTCTTCTTTGGAAGACACGCACAGACGAGGGAAGGGAAAAATAGCGTCACACATATAGTTCGTACATTGACATATCAACACAAAGGCACACACACACAGTGAGAGAAAATCAAGAATAAAGAGAGTTTGAGGGAGATCCGATCAATTTTTTTTAGATTTTTCGATGAAAATTTCTCCGGAATTGGTTTTTAGTTTATTATTTGATCGATCCAGTCTTAAAAATCCCCAAATTTCTTAGTTTTCTTTGATTTCTAGGCAGACTTGGTCGGAAAACATGAATTAGTAATGGAGTTTTCATTGAAATCAACCCTGTTTTGAATCAATTTTATGATAGTTTCGCATATGGGTTTGGTTGGTTTTGTTGCGATTTCGGTCTTGGTTTATCGATCTTCGTACTAATTTTGGGATTTAGATTTTGTTCATCCCGATCGGCTCATCGCTATCAGTTTCACGTTTCAAATTTCTCGAAACCGAGTTGGATTTAGTCATTGTCGAGGTTTTCTATTCGGGATTTTGGATTCGGGCTTCTTTAACTTGTTATTATCAACCAAAATCAATTATCAAAAGGTCCATTTCTTTAACTCTTTCTTTTTATTTTATCTTAATTTAATGTTATGATTATGTGTTTGGTTATTATGATTGTTTGTTTCCCTTTGCACCTTTTTCGTTAAAACCCACACTTTAAGAGATTTTTTCTTTTGATAACACTGGACGATGGAATTACTTGGGGTGAATTACTGTTCCTGGTCTTGATGCAGACACTACATTTTTATTTAGCTGAAATTTTAATTTCACATTATTTATCATCTTCTTATTATAAATCTTTTTTTAGTAGAGGGAGCTTTACTTATGACTTAGCTAAAGAGAAAATCTGACTGAAGAGCATTCTGTATGGGCTGTTTTCATTCTAAATATGAAACAGTTTTCACATGGACATCATTCAGTGTTGAGCATTTTAATCTATGCTTAAACCCTTTTTCTCTTCCAAGTTTTTTGCTTGAAAGAAATCTGAAGATGGAAGAAGGTTTTGGCATGAAACTTACACTACTAATGTTTCAGGAAAATAGAAGACGTCCCTCAAAGCCCCATTAATGCAAAACAAATTGATTCCTACATTTTTAAATTCCCCCAACCTCTTAGCTACTCAGACAAACAGGTAGATAGACTGTACAAGATTGACTTGGGGGAATCATATAGTCCACTTCATTTACACCACAAGGATATGAAAAAAGCCTAGACCAAAGGATGATGACTTATTAAAAGAGGTTTGTTCGGTTTCTATTATCATTATGTAGATGTGTATTGTTGTTTTAATAGCATTAGACGACATATCTCTGAATTTTTGTTTTTGTTTTTCTAAAGACAATCAGTTTTATCAAATATAATTCTTTTGGGTGTTTCTAGTGTAGCAATGTAAACACTGGTAAGTTTCTGTCGAATTATATTTTACAATATAGTATTTTCGTAGCTTATTGTAACTTATTTAAGATTGATCTACTGTGAGTCTGAATTCTGTAATGTTTTGGATTTCTTTTTCCTTGAATTGAGAGTTACCCTCTCTACCTTCCAAGATAGAGGTAAGGTCTGCTTACACTCTATTCTCTCAGACACCACTTTGACTGTACTGTTTATTTTGCTATGTCTTTTTGTGCTTTCCTTTTTAATAATTGTACATGTCTCAGAAGCAGCAAACCAAGTAAGATGCAGTAACTTTTACCCCTCTTGATAGGCTCCAAACCAATTATCAAGCAAAGAATACTTTTTTCTTCACATGTAGCCAAATTTTATTGACATTAAATGCTTAGAACACCTCAAGCATAGCAACAGAATATTGTGGGTAGCTTATAACATTTAATGTAAGATGCAACAGTAATTCATTCAATGAAAAAATTGGATGGACAATATGTCATTTTTATTCATATTCCATTTCTATTAACTTCAAGTTATCTAATTACTGCACAAGGACTGTGGAAGTGAAAGAGATGTTGAAACTCTTCTCGAGACATATCTTTGCATCAATATATCTGTGAATATGTCTTGTAGGGTCCTTAGAAAGTAAGTTAGTTTTGAATATTCCTTTCTTACCTGGTCTATGTTGGTAGATTAAAAATAAGTGTTGAATTATTTTGATAAACTGGTCTTTTCATTTGTATAGTGAAAACTACTCTTGAATTAATTTTGAGTACTTTTGTTGTGTAGTCAACTGGCGTATTTCATGCATCTGCGAGATATGGAACCGTTACACCAGTGCCACCTTCTATCAATAGCTGGGTGTTGGCTGGCTGGTGAGATCAAATATTCTCTTCTATGTCCTTTGTATCAAGTTTCATTTACCTCATGAATTTTAATTTATCGCAGGGGATTGGGACTATGCTAAATGCCATTTTGATACCAAATGGTATCTAAATGAGCACAAAACAGTCCACAATCTTTGCAAAACAGTCCACACGACAAGACACCAAACGGAAATAAAAAAACACAAACTTAAACGAAAAAGAAGATAGGTAACTTAAGAGAGGGGATTTTTAATGTCTCATATTTTCATCATTAAATAACTAAAGAGAAAAGACATAATAAGAGACTATATATAGCCTAGCTTATTACATAATATAATGGATCAAAATACTCTTAATGAAAGGGGAGGTCATGGGTTGTTTCTTTAACAAGTGCAATCCCCAAAATACCCTTAATGAAGGGTGCTTCTTCAATGCTCCAAAACCATGGGTCACACTTCAAAACTTATAGTCTCGAATCGGCATCAAATGTAAGCCTCCACGTAATCTTCCACACACGAGTTTGTTTAACGGCATGCTCAAAACGAATCCTCCATGCATGATCTCGTATCCTTGAGGTGACCAAGTCTCAAAGCCTCTATGTGTTGGCCTCTAAAGATGTGATCAAAAGATAAGATGGTTATTTGTCCCATATCATATTTTTAGTAGTGTCAATGGTTGCATTGCTACAACGTAACAATCTCTCATCTTTGTTATGCTTTTTCAATTTAAATTTCCTTATGATTCACAGGGAAAATCTTGGTTTATTGGAAATGACAAGAGTTGGAAGCCGAAGAGCCGTAAAAATATCTGTTGGTTTTATGATTTTCTTCTCCATCTTTAGTATTTCTAATCCTAATGTATTATATTGTCTCAAAGAATAAGAATGATAGAGGGTAATCATGATATATTGAGATATTTTGAAAGACTAACTAATTTTGTTCCTACTAAAACTAGACTTTTTTGTCCATATGCTAGCTCATGTAATGTACCGATTTAATTCATGACATGCTTTAGTGTTTTCCAGGAAAATTTGGAGCAATCTTTGCTTCAATACCTACATCAATCATGGTTGCACTGTATCTTCTTTGGATATATCTGTACGTATCTCTTAGAACTTTATCATTTTGTTAATGCAACTTCTTTAAAGCGGTATGTGACTAATTTTGCAGGAAGTGAAAATAGAGCAGTAATACTGGAAATGAAGCACAAAGATTAATGTTTTAGACCAAGAGGTGAATTGAGCAACAGACCATTACTCAAATTTCTATTAATTCAGGTGTCTCAATGCTTCAATCTTTTGGGGCTCAACCTTGATTCCCTCACTAGACACAATATGTCCCAAGAAAGGAATAACATCAAGCCAGAATTCACATTTAGAAAACTTTACATATAATTCATGATCTTTAAGGGTCTGAAGGATGATACTGAGGTGGGTGGCATACTCCTCTGCACTCTTAGAGTAAACTAATATGTCGTCAATGAAAACTATGATGAACAAATCTAGAAACTAACTGAACACCCTATTCATTAGATCCATAAAAGTTATAGGGGCATTAGTCAGTCCGAAGGATATGACTAAGAATTCATAATGGCCATATTGTGTTCGGAAATCTATTTTGGGAATGTCATCCTCCCTAACCTTCAACTGATGATACCCCAAACGAAGGTCTATTTTATAGAAACATTTAGCACCTTGGAGTTGATCAAATAAATCATTGATTCTGGGAAGAGGGTATTTATTTTTTACTGTGACCTTACTTAACTGATGGTAATCTATACACATATGGAGAGAATCATCTTTATTACGCATGAAGAGTACAGGGGCACCCTAGGGAGAAATACTAGGATCGATGAAGCCCTTATTAAGAAAATCACTCAACTGCTTTTTTAACTATTTCAATTTTGTAGGAGCCATTCTATATGGAGAAATAGAAATAGGCTGAGTGTCCATCAACAAATCGATGCCAAAATCTATCTCCCTATCAGGGGGTAGCCCTGGGAAATCATTGGGAAATACTTTTGGGAATTCATTAACTATCAAAACAGACTATAGAAAAGGATTTTCAGCACTGGAGTCTTTGACCTGAATAAGATGAAACAAACAACCCTTTGATATAAGCTAATGGGCTCTAAGATAATATATGAATTTCCCTCTAGGTGTTAGAGAATACCCCTCCCACTCCATCATTGGTTCGTTCGGAAAGAAGGAAGTGACCTTTAGGGTTGTACAGTCTAGTGTGGCATAACAAGAATGGATCAAATCCATCCCCAGAATAGCGTCAAAGTCAACCATATCAAGATCTATAAGGTCTGCCACAGTATCACGATTACAGACAGACACCACACAATTTTTATACACCCTTCTAGCCATAATAGAGTCACCAACAAAAGTAGAAACAGAGAAAGAGTCATATAAGACAAGATGGACCCGGGATCAAGTAACACATACACATCATGGAAGTGAATTTGTAACGTACCCGTGACAATATTTGGTGAAGCCTCTGCATCATTGCGATTGGATAGAGCATACAATCGATTGTGACCGCCCCCGATGGTTGAAGTAGTACCCTTAGGTGGTGGTGGTAGTGCTGAGGAATTAGATTACCCCCAACATTACCTCTAACTATCAGACAATCTCTTTAAACATGGCCTGGCTAGCCACAAGAATAGCACCATTGTACCAAACTGACATTGTAATGCCCCGAGAGTACACCCTAGGCGTCACACAGTGCTTACAGTACCGAGGGACCACAAACTAACCCATGAGTTGGTACCTGTTGTGAGCACTAAATGATAACAACAAAATAACATGTGTGGAATATCCGAATATGCCATAAGGTTTTAGATACTAAAATAATTTTGAATCATAAATATGGGAAATGACTGTCTAAAACTCTAATAAGATAAAAACAATTGACTGGTTGTCTGAAGTGTCTGAAAACCTCAAAAATTAACTAAATAAGAGTTGATGGGACAGGCCTCAACTAACTCCAACTAACGACTGAACTGAAAGCATGAAACTAAATATAGTCTGTCCTCAAACTATGAGGACTCACCACTACTACGATTGATAATTTGGAAGGTCTATGTGCGATCTGGGAATTGAGTGTCCAAACCTATGATATAATTCATCATAGCGCAAGAAAAGAGTATGCAATTTGTACTTTGAATATACTGGTATGCTAAATGAGGTAGGGGGATATGCACGGTTTTATGTACAGAAGTAATAACTGACTGGATGAATAACATGAAGTACTGGATAGAATGCATGAAATTTATAAATATTGAGAGTGCATGACCAAGCATAAAGTATTTTCTGAATATAATCTGTAAACTGAAATACTGAATTCTAATAATGAATAACTGATATTTGTATATTATGATCAATACAATCCTGAACTGAAATATACTGAATACTGAACTGAGACTGTGGGAGCTACCATCTAACCGATATGCCCCAATGAGAAAATTGGGGTCCAACCTGTGACCCCAGTTGGAAGGGTGTCAGTACCGTGCCACGAGTACGCTCAAACAGACTCTATGCACTTCATTCCCAAGATGATCAACAAAGTCCTTCTGGTGCAGCCACTGGTATGTACATGTCCCTCATTTACATGTTCACATTTCTTCAGATTTAGGAGCTTTCTTTTTCTTTTGTAACTCCTTTCATAGCAGACAACTTTAAGGTCAGACCAAATGTTAACAGGACCTTTTCCAGTCTCTACCCCAGTGAGTCAGTCTAACACAACCCGACAGGTATTCAGTAACTGTCCGGTTATGATATCTCAGAAAGTCAGGCATTCAGATTCTAGAAGTAATGCCAGTATGTGTAGAAAATTTATAAGGAAAGATGATTCCCAACCCATTCCTACCCGAGTACAAAGTTTTGTACTTCAACCCTCCCGATACTTACGTATGATTTACGTATTAGTCCCACGAATACAGATTATATCCATCCACTTTTCATAGAATAGTGTGTGTTTCAAGTTTCTCGTATGAGGAGTCCAAGTTCATCCAATGTTACGAATCATGTTCCACGAACTCAGAAATTCCAAACCCAGTTCGTGCAGCTCATGACTCATGCACTCATGTCATGTTTTAAAGTATGCTTAGCCTACACGATTTATGACTTCACTCCTAGTGTTCAGTCAAACTCAGATTATGCCATGTATACCCTCAGTTTAGATCCCTCGGTGAATCCGTAGTGTTAATGTTTCACAGGCCTCAGTTACAGTGTTAGTTCAGTAATCAATATTCAGTAAAGGACTTAAATAGTCCTACAGAACCATGTCTTTCAGATATCAGTTACTTAGCTATCAGAATTCAGTACTCCCGTACTACTCTTACCCTCAGTTATAGAAAACCAGCATTCAGTCCCAGTTACAGTCTTAGTTGCGGTTACATTCTCAATTACCGTCTTAACTACAATCTCAATCCCATTCCTAGTCCAGTCAGATCAGAAACTCAGTCCAGTTTCAAGATTTCTCGACCATAGCATATGGCCATCAGTTACTCAGATATTAGTATTTCAGTACCTTAGTTTACAGAATGTTCCCGAATTATGTTAGACTTATGGTCTTGCGTTCCTAAGGTAATACAGTTTTCCCTCACTCATGCTTAGTTACCTCATGTTACCCAGTTAGTCATTACCTTCTATGCATAACGCTTTATAGTTTCAGTCCAGCTATCCCAAATCAAGTGTAGTTCAATTTTACATGTCCAGTATTCAGCTATCAGTCATTTAGTTAATCAGATAAATTAGTATTTCCATGCATTCTTGCTCAGTGCACATGTGAATCTCTTCAGTAGTATCAGTTGTAGTTCATAAGGTTTAGTCACCTTATCTTAGACGATGTTTCATAGGCCTTGCCTTCTAATACGAAAAAAATCCCAGCTATGTAGCGATCTCCTATTCAGATATCCTGCTCAGGCCAGACCAAGATTTATTTTCTCCCTACCGTCACTAGAACTCTATAGAAAGAATGTCATAGAAATTCTCCAATTGAGTTTAAGTTTTCAGCGTGAGTTAGTCCGCAAAGCCAGTAATTCAGTTTAGCAATCAAACAACAAATCCGTATAATGAGTTCCCCATCTTTCCATCTAGTCCTACCATCAGAAATCTCAAGAATGTACATGTTCCAAGATAGAAAGTCTCAGTAGTTGCAAGATCATCTCAGTTCATATATCATTTCTTAGCTTCAGATCCCAGATATTCAGTCGCTATTCAGTTCGTAGGTGCCCTATGCATCGTCCCAGTTTTCCTTAGTATCTCAGTCAAGTCAGTATTCTTCTAGGAACATAATGTCCCAGTGGGGAGATACACGATAATTCCCCAAACTCTCATGACATAAAACATGCCATTATCTCTTCTCATAATGAATCCAGTTTGGAGTAAGAGGGACTTATGAGTTGACCTTCATACTCCGATCTCTTCCGTAAGCCACGTATTTAAGGTACTCAGTTTAGATCACGATATACACCTCATGTATCACGTTCCAGACTCAGTTACGTTCACGTGTTTCCACTCATTCATATCTAGTAATTAATTTCAGGCTCATTAGCACTTTCATTTTAAGGAAACAGTCTCCCTTGAACTTATCCAGTTTCATGCTCAGATTTCCATGATAAACTTGGTATCAATTACCACTGCATATTCAGTCATGCATTCATGTGTCAGATTACACATGCATCAGATATGTATGTTCAGTATAATATATTCAGCTTATCAGTCATGTCAGTCATGAAATCATGCATCAGATATGCATGCTCAGAACAAATCTCAGCAAATTAGTGATGTCAGTCATGTACTCATGTTTCATTTGTTCATGTTCAGCATGTAGCTTATCATTTCTCCCATCTCAGTCAGTCTCATTCGAGGACGAATATTCTCAAGGGGGAGATATTATAAGACCCCACAAAATACTAAGCTTAATTCAGTCCATTTATGTTTGTTAAGGGGGTCCCATACTTAGAAGGTTCTAACTAAGTTCCCAGACTTAGCCTATGATTGTCCTTCGAAAGTTGGAAATCTTATTTCACCACCTTAACGTCCTTTAGTTGTCCGTATTTTTTTAATGCATGATCAAAGAGGTCCATAGGTAGTCCCGGATAAGTTTTGGGTTTTTTGGACCACGTTTAGACCATGTTTGGAAGCCCAAAATAATGGACCAATGCGATCTCGGTGTGCCGCGTCGCCAATCGCATTGGTTGATATTATTACAGGTTGCTAGGGTCAAAGTACTAAGACTCGACGTGATGATGGCACGACGCATCGACTATTGCGTCGATGCCATCGATGTGCCACGTCGATAATAGCGTCAATGCCCAATTTCAGTCATTAAATGTCCAGGTTTTTAAGGACGGAAGGGTCAATTTCCCACCCCTATATAAGTCTAAAACACGGGATTTAGCCCCAATTCAACCAAAATATAGTGTCTCTCTCAAGTTTCTCTCAAGAACAAGTTAGGGTTTTCAATTACGGATTCAAATTCAATACTTAAATTCAAGAATCTCTCTATCAATCTTCATAAAATTAAGAACTAAGGTATGTCAAGTGTTGATTTATGGATTTCCTTCATCCATGAAGTCCAATAACCCTCTTTCAAATTATAAAACATGATATTTATGTTGTGGGTTATTTGTAACCATGTTTATCTTGTTTTATGATTCCCAAGTTAGAATCTTTATGTGTTTTTTTATGAAACTACGTTAGCATGCAAGTTGAAATCCATGAATTGAGTTGTTTATAATGTGTAAGTTGATGATTGCACCTATGCCCTAAGTTGTGCATGTAAGGTGTTTGACAAAATGCCTAAGAGGATAGAAATTGTGTATTATAGCTCAATTGTGACTCAAATAATAAATGCATGCTTTACCCTTATGACCAAGAATGACTTCCATGATATTGTGTGCATTATGAGTATTTGATGGAATGTTCACGAGATTCGGTTGATGAAAGTATGACATGTCTATATGCAATTCCATCCATGCACAACATTATGATAACCATGTGCTTCATAAAATCCCCAACTTATTGTATTATGAATTATTGATATTGATCACGTGTTCAAGAAGTGTCAAGTCTTGTCAGTTTCATGCTATCTAGTCCTGGGGGTACTTGTACCCGACAATTTAGTTGTGTGCCTAGAGCCAGTGTCAGTTTTCACAATACTCTCAGTCAAGCCATGATCATTAGAATTCAGTCAGTTATATGACTCAGGAAAACTCAGTAATCTCAGTATCCTCAGTAATCTCAGTAACCTCAGTAATCTCAGTAATCTCAGTCAGTTATCAGATCTTAGTAGTATTCCGTCAGTCAACAAAAATCTAGTGAACTCTTTTCAAATCAACTAAATATACTATCAGTAATAGTTTGGTTCAGTTTAAATTAGCTCAGTGTCTCTTCAGTTGGGAGTAGGATTCAGCACCGAGTGAACCCAAGGATGGAAACTCACCTGTTAGCCAGTATAGGGTGTAATCCTTAGAAGTAATCCTTGCGTTCCAAAACTATATAGCCAGCATAGGTTGAGATGTACCCTACGAGTTTAGGGATTATACACCTCATCCGAATTTTCCTACTAGGACGGGTTGACGGAAGAGCTCCCTGTCAGAGAGGGTTTACTCATAGCTTGTCTTTACCCGTGGCACGGTACTGACACCCTTTTAGCTGGGATTACAGGTTGGACCCTACCAGTTCAGTTTGGGGGCATGTCGGTTAGATGATTACCTCCCACAGTCTCAGTTTCAGATCCAGTCTCAGTAATAGAACTCAGTTTAGTTCTACAGTTTCAGGACTGTCAGATACAGTCGCTCAGCTCAGTACGGAACTCAGCTAGTTCCATCAGAATCAGGACTGTCAGACACAGTCACCCAGTTAATAGTATATTAATTATACGAAATTCATGTTACTAGTATTCAGATTTCAGGACTGTCAGATACAGTCAATCAGACCAGTTATTCATAATCAGAACTGTTAAAAATAGTCATTCCTTTATCAGTAATATGACATCAGTTCCTCAGTACTCAATAGACTTAGTCATTCAGTATCCCAGTATTAGTAATCAGATATCAGTAAATCCACATTATTAGAATTCATGAGTCAGTGTTATCACGATTACGTATTCATGGATGTATTCTTACGTCCATGTTATTCAGTCAGTTAGTATTGTTCATGCATATGAACCATTGCATTTAGCCTACCTCACTAGCATACCAGTACATTTAATCGTACTGACGCATTTGCGTTATGGTGTTTTATACTATAGGTTCAGAAGCACGCGCTCCAGAGTATTAGTAGCATTCCAGTTTCAGTAGTCAGAGTCAGTAGTGAGTCCTCATCATTCGAGGATATTATTATTTGATTATTTCATTTTTTTTACTGCTTAGTTTATTTCATCAGATGGATTTAGTTTGGGGATTGTCCCATCAACTCTTTATTTAGACAGTTCAGTTTTAGAGGCTTTCAGACTACAACACATTCAGACATTTATTTCAGTTATTTTGGTATTGTTATACCATATTTTCAGTTATGTATCAGTATTGAACCTTATAGCCTTTCAGGTCATGTTTTCGCATTTACGATATTATTATTATTATTCAGTGCTCAGTTACAGATATCAGTCATGGGTTAGCTTGTGGTCCTTCGGAATTATGAGCACCGTGTAGCGTTCCGGGTACCAGATTCGGGGCATTACATATACTCATTGTGATGCGGTGCAATCGCGGTGAGCCACTAGAAAATGACCATTTCTAATTTGGTCATCACCGCGATGCGGGAAGTGAGTCATCGCGATACCGACCACGACGCGGTGCAATCGCGGTGACTCACTGGAAACTGACCAATGCCTTGTTGACACCCACCGTGATGCGATGAACCTCTCATCGCTAAATCTACCGCGAAGTGGTGAAATTGCGGTGGCTTGCTATCTTGGAAACCCAAACGTGGTCCAAACCTAATCCAAAAAATTTAAAACTTACCCGAGACATGCTACTTACACCCCTGAACACGAATCAACTCAAAAATCTACGTCTCAGGGTCGGGAAGGTCAATTTAGAAATTATTGGAGTTTAGGAGCTTAAAATATGATTAAGTCCTTTAACGCTTAAGGAATTTCAGGTTGCTAGCTCCTTATGCATGCTACTTAGTGTGGTATCAAATCGAGAAAATTTCAGGGTGTTACATTCTCCGTTAGAAGGGATAAGAAAATTCTTACTACAATTTAGTTTCAACAATGAACGAGTTAGGTAACTATCGTCATGTCGTTCTTAAGTTATTTCAAGTTCCTATTTACGTTCCACAATTAGATTCATGCGTGTTATACAGGTTACACTTATTTTAAACAAGATATATACACTTGCTTGTGATTGTGAATTATTTTAGGTTGAATTTTTATTTTCATAATTAGAATAAGATGAAGATTTTCATCCATGAAATTGTCAACTTCAAAGAAGGACCAAAAGAATATAAGGTTTATTGTTTTCCTGTAAAACTGCAACATTTCGAAAATTTGAATTAGATTTGAATTGTTAAATTTTGTGGGATTTGATCCGAGCTTTGTTAGATCACAGAAGATTTTTCTAGTCAAAGAGGACCAATTATAAAAGGTTTATTATTATTTTCTTTTTTTTACTATAAAACTGTAACCCTACTAAATGATAATTTTTTCATTATTGTATTTTCAAATAATTGTTATTTAATTGTTATCCTAATATTTAGGAATTTGAAATTAATTAAATTTCTTATTTAATTTAAGTAAGAAATCATAATACTTAACAATTTTAAATCAATTAAAATTTTATCTTATATAAAATTATTTATAAAGAAATTTAAATTTAAAATTTAATTGTTATACCTAAACTATACTAGTAAAATTTAGGATTGAAACCCTGCAACGCAATTCCATAGTCCTATACAATGGACAACTGAATTTCTACAGTCCTATAACTAATTCAAATTGGATTGCAACACTGAAATATTTATATAAAGAGTTTTTATTTATTATATTCTCGCCAAATTAATGCACCAGTACACCGATCATTTTAGAGATAATACTAATTTCAACTCTTTTTAAGATTATATTATCTTTAAAGTTATTGTCTTCTAATTATAATTCTTTAACTATTTTATTCTTTAACTTGATGAAAGTTAGATCTGGCTCGATTTATTTAATTTTTTAAAAAAATATTTCTGGTACACTAAAGATCTTTTTAGATACAATCAACGTGTTGATAAGATTGTCAGAGCTCACTCTTTTTTCTTTTGTTGAAGGTTGGACGAATATATAGATTGGTTAATTTTACCTTTTTAATATTTATATTGTGACAGAACAATATAATCAAAAAACTATGTGGCTAACTATTTGTTTCAGTGCAAAATTCTAGAAACAAAGATTGCTTCTTGAAGAATAATGAATGAGAAAATATTTTTTTCCTCCTAATAAAAATATGTAAGTTTTTCTTTGATTAATGTAATATTTGTTCTTATATTTTCCTTCTATACATGTTTTCGAATTATATGAATCATAAGATAGCCTTAAGTATTCTATCATAATCTTGATGAAATTTAATTGCTTTTGAAAGATCCTGTCACAGACCGAGCCGAGGTCCTGGCTGCGACGGGCATTCCTAACCCTCTTAGCATACTATCATAAGAATAATCCATACATAATCAAAGTATGTAAGCTATAATAAAATTCAAGGGAACTTATAATACAGACTATGGCAACAAAGTATGACAACACAATACTCAACTTTCGTCTACGAAGCCTCTATAGAATACAAACTATCTAGGCTGGGACAAGGCTCCCGGCCAGACAATAAAACTGATAGAACAACATAAGAAGAATATGCATTTCAAAGCAAGGGAGGCTCACCAACTCTGGAATTCAGGAAGTAATGTACTGATGAGCTGGACAACAAAAATCTGCCTTAAAACCTACATTATAAGACAATGTAGCAGTCACGAAGGGCGGTCAATACCTGAAATATATTAGTATGCAGAACTAACCAAAAACAACACATATTCCATATAAAATAGTCGAGAGCATTAGGAAACAATTTAACATAATAGATATCAAGAACACATGAGCATAATTCAAGAGCTTCAAAACATTCTTGTTAGTCATGACTAAACTCGTCGTATTACTTCTGAGCTAGATGGATCACCCTACATTCATACCACTTCACGGGCTATATGGAATCTTCCCTTAGTTCGGCAGCCAAGCCCCCAATTCGAATTTTCCGCAAGAATTGGGGTACGTCATACACACTACGTCGTTGCCAGCGTACAATCCCTATTTTGGGACATAATAAACCCATATCGGCAAAATACGGTTTTGGACAATGCATTATCTAAACTCATGTTCTTTGGTTGACCATCTCACTCTCTTTAAGACCAATTTTAGCCTCTTAAAAATATACTTCATGCTTATAAATAATTCTTTTCGTATTCTGTTAAGGGTATATCACAACAGGATATCGTCATACCCAGACTTGTAAGTCATTCATATCATACAACATCATATTCATAGCCCTTTTTATTCATAAGCATGTTAGTGACCACCTAAAAGATTTAAACATCACATGAGAGAGTTCTTATTTCAAAATACATGAGAATTTATGCAAATTACTCTCTTTTCAATACTTTATCATACGGTGGTCATCTCTTTCATCAATCACATGCAAATCTTTATTAGAAAACATGAGCATTTGTAAATAAAGGGAAAAAATCCTCTCATTGGTTCATAAAACAATAACAATCCATAAACATTAGCAAAATATTTAAACTCAAACTTTTAACCATCCGTGTAAACAATCCATAAAATTGATGAGACAATAGGCTTCATAACAAGAGAGGAAATTCCATAAATCATGCTTTCATATAACTTTTCATACTCGTAACATCCATACACATGAACATAATTCAAGTTTAGGAAAAACCACCATGGTTTAAACAAGATTTTATATAAATCAGGGTTTCCAATGCATGCTCTCAAAACAATCTCGAATCTCATAATACGTTCGTACATGTATACTTTAGATCTTGTATAAACTTTAAAGCTTATGCCCATGAAATTTAGGATAGTTCCACATACCTTTTGATGGAGAAAAATTAAAAAGGACGTAGAGAAATTTTTCCTTGGAGATCAAAATCTTCAACCCTAGGTGGTTTCTCCTCTCTTACTCTTGGAGGGATGATTTAGGAATTTGAGAAGCGAAAATAATTTGGTTAAAGTCCCAATTTTCGTCCATATATGACTAGGAATGGTTATAAGATGGTAAAAAGTTCTTAGTGCCCTTAAAATAACTCAAGATGGAGCATTTTTTAATGCCTCAAAAAGGCTATGCATCGCATGGCCAAAGAAAACCTTAGGATTTGCGTCGCATCGCCATAACAAAGTTGAGGCGGTGTGCTTTGGCGATTGGTGTGCGGCGCATGGCCATCACATACCCTGGACAGTGCCTCATTCAAACACTCATCATAACTTTTGACTTCGGACTTAGATTGGAGAACAGTCGGTGGCGTTAGAAAGAAGACTCAAAGAAATTTAATTTAATATATAGCAGGCCACATGAATCCTTATATACTAGGAGAAATGGTCGCTAGAACTTGACCCAAGCAAAATCATCAACTAAAAGTCAACCGATAGGAAAGTGCTCAACTTAACTTTTGAGCTTGGAGATTTTATGATGTATATTCATCTCCAAAGATGTTCCCTCACTAAGAAAATGTTATTCACTCTTATATATAAATAGAAATTAGTGAGTTTGGGTCTATAAACGTAGGAAAGACGGTTTAACGTTAGCCCAAAAGTGTGGGTGTTACATTATCTCCCCATGGGACCACTCATCCCCGAATGATGGATACAAATTTGTTGAAGCTCTAAAAGTATGGAATAAAGAACGTAATCTCGCATTGAACATTTTTCCACAACAAAATATGCAAAAGTATCAAAAGAGCTTCATGATAACCCCTAGTGAATCGTGTAAGCACGAAGCGTGAGATACTAAGAACTGACATAGAGAAGACCTTGCACGTAAGTTCTATGGATCATAATCATCACAACATAAGATATGAGTTTATTTCGTGATCATAGGCCTTATTAACATCAGTACTAATCATGAAATAAGATTTTGCGGGAGATAAGAATAGAATCATTCTTCACCCCTCAAGATACAACGAATAGACCTTAAACTTAAAAATACTACTCATCTATGCCCACGAAAAATAAATAACATAATTCATTATTTACAACTTACAATTCTCCCATCATACATCTAACTACAAGAGTTTGAGTTCCACTACATAGTACTTCTATGTTGAATCCTAACTCGGAGGAAAGAGGTGCTAGCTTAAGTTATGGGACCCCATACACTACATCCCTTTAAGAATATTACTTCACCTTATCACTACCATAAAATACCCTTGGGTGTGTGTTTTCATCAATCACAATATTCAAGCCTATCACTACTACACCCACTTTATGGATCTCCACACTATGAATAGCAAAATCAATCATTCTTATAGATATTTTTGCCACATATCTCCTTCCTAACTATTTCACACAAAGAAAGTTCATCTCCTTCTTTCCCCCTTCACCTGTAACCTTAGCCAAAGAAATCATATCAAAATTTCATATTCAAGAACATTTATTCCCCTACTTAAGTCACTACTACTCTTTCATAACTACTATTATACTATCATTCTGAGGTTCATTGAGGTACCTGAGCATAAGCATCATGAATGAGAGTAACACTATTTGATTATAACTTATACTTATAATCAAGGTGGGACATGAGGTGAAGATACGATACAATAGACATGAAGTGTTTCATATATCAGATGTCTAGATCATAAATAGAGAGTCGCTGGGACATAAACATAACACAACATGAGTTCTAAGGACATACCACAGTGAGAAACATGAGCGCATACATCATGAGTCATATAACATAAGGCTAGAATTCATGAAGTCAATGATTGGGACAAGGATTGATACTTAAAGCTATTGCTTCTCATTTTGGAGGTTGGAACATGGACATGAATTGCATAGAGAACTCGAACCTTAGGCATAGACATGACTTGAATACATAAGACATTAGTAGAGTGACATCTTAAATTGAAGTAAGAGGATTTTGCTTAAATTGGAATAGATTTATCATGACTCTTCCCTGAAACTTGACACCACGAGAAAATTTGAGAACTATCTTAATTCATTATCTCCCCCTTAGATCAAAGTCACAATCTTAGACTTGAGGACGTAGTCTCTCATTAAATCTACAAGAATAACACTCAGCACAATGGCATATCACCATATACATAACCACTAAACTCCCCCTGATAAACTATAGTTGAAGGTATTGTATTCCGAAAATGTTACTCTTAACTTTCGTTGGCCTCTATAGCCATCATCCTACAACTCACACAACTATAAGCATACACATCCACACTCTTTATCACATAATGATCCATTCTCCACTACTTAACACACTAATATTAGATCTTTAATCACATAACTTACAACTTAACAAAATTTGTAAAACTATACCGAAGGCACATATTGCCTATTTATATTTCCTCAATTCAACTCTAAAGAACACCATACCATATCTCCCCAGACTTCTCCATACTACAAAATTCAAGAACATGAAATAGGTAAATATGATACTTATACACATAAAAGCTTATCTAACAACATGCTACCTGGGGGTTCAACTTATTCTTAATACTTACGCCCTTACCCACTTAATGACTCAACCATAATTCATCGTTTTACCCTAGTTGTCATGTATATATATATCATAATTTTTCGTTTTTTTTTCTATAAATTACAAACCTAGGCTATTTCACACCTCACATCAAGCATACTAATTCATTTCCACCAAACATGCATCATTAGTATTAAACTGCTATTCTTACCACCACAATCCACATCTAAAGTTCAATCATATTGTCTAACACCAATCATGTAACATCGATGAAGCATGTTACATATTATACTAGTCCATCAAATGGGAAATCAATCCAAATACCTTATTTCACTTAACTACTACCTATAATCACATCCCCTCCATGACATTACTATTACACCTCAAAATCCACTACATACCTTCTCAAATGTGGTACTAGTGTACAACTACTAGAGAAAGGACAATCAAGGGGCGTAAAGTCACATAATAAGAATAGTCGATCTTAATCTTATAATATAACCCATTATGATCTTATCAACATATTCCACTTTCTCACATCATATTTCCTTACCCATACATACATCCCCACTACCTTCAAATTCTATATACACCAATGAGTCTCTACCTATAACTTATTAACTAATCTACCCCTTTTCATTCACAGCCTATAAATGATTTCTATAACCACCATAACTATCCACTCTGGGCTCCTTCTCTATTTTGAATAAATAATAATCATAGACAAATACTTTCTCCACAGACTACCATACACTCTAAAAATCTTGCTACAATATTAGAAATCACCGTAAAAAAGCAAACCACCCCCCGATCAAGGTTTATACAACTAAAACTACTTATTTATGTAAAAGTCACCCTCGTTCTGACTTCTAAACTTGTGACTTCATATAACTAACTTTGGGATCATCTTACTACCAATAGGTTATGATACCTTAACATATACTACTACTCGGGTGGAAGTATTATTCAAACATTCTGACATAAATCTCTGCCCTTAAGCATGACATCTGCAACAAGGATTTTTTGAAAGAAATTGAATACACTTCGTACCTCAGGCATACAAGCACGATTGCATTTAGATAGAGGCATACACTCAAATCAATACACTTTGAAGCACTAATGGACTCCTCTCTATTCCTTGTGCTATCTCATAACTTTATGGATAACTCAATTGGAAAAGACCGCATCGTTTAGACACTAAGCCTTTGATCTTAAATCGCCTCAACAATGAGACATATCAAATAATATTAGAGTAAGGAAAGAATTTGGATAACTTTCATATGGACGATGCTATAGCACAAACTAGAGTATGAAAGAATGAGAAACAACTCCTAAATTTCCGGTAGCCTCCTGATTATAACTGTGGTGCACAACATACCCATAAGCAAGACTCTACTAAAAACGGCTTCGTACACAACCTAGGACCATTAACCATGCTCTGATACCAAACTTGTCATGACCCGAGCCAAGGCCTTAGCCGCAACGGGCATCTCAAACAATGAAGGCTCAAGAAACCCTCTTAGCATACTATCATAAGCATAATCAATATATAATCAAAGTGCGAAAGCTATAATAAAATTCAAGGGAACTTATAATACAAACTATGTCAACAAAGTATGACAACATAATACTCAACTTTCATCTACGAAGCCTCTATAGAATACAAACTATTTAGGCCGGTGCAAGGCCCCCGGCTAGACCATAAAACTAACAGAACTACTTAAGAAGAATATGCCTTCTAAAGCAAGACAGGCTCACCAACTCTGAAATTCAGGAAATAATGTCCTGATGAGTTGTACCACAAAAATCTGCCTCAGAACCTACATTATGAGACAATGTAGATGCCATGAAGGACAGCCAATACTTGAATTATATTAGTATGCAGAACTAACCAAAAATAACACATATTCCATATAAAATAGTTGAGAGCATTAGGAAACAATTTAACATTATAGATATCAAAAACGCATGGACATAATTCAAGAGCTTCAAAACATTCTTGTAAGTCATGACCCAACTCTTCATATTACTTTTGAGCTAGATTGATCACCCTACATTCATACCAATATACGGGCTATATAGAATACACCCTTAACTCAGCGGCCAAGCCCCCAATTCGAGTTTGCTGCAAGAATTAAGGTATGTCATACATACTACGCCACAGGTCCGTTACCAGTGTACAATCCCTATTTCAGGACATAATAAACTCGTACTGGCAAAACACAATTTGGGTAATGCGTTATCTAAACTCATGCCTTCTTCAGGTGACAATCTCACTCTCTTTAAGCCCAATTTTAGCCTTTTAAAAACATACTTTATGCTTATAAACAATTATTTTCTTATTCTGTTAAGGGCATATCACAACAGTGTATCGTCATACCCAAGCTTGCAAGTCATTCATATCATACCACATTATATCCATAGTCTTTTTTATTCAAAATCATGTCAGTGACCACCCAAAATATTTAAACATCATAAGAGAGAGTTCTTATTTCAAAACACATGAAAACTTATGCAAACTACTCCTATTTCAATCCTTTATCATACAGTGGCCATCTCTTTCATCAATCACATGCAAATTATTTATTAGGAAACATGAGTATTTATAAATCAAGGAAAAACCCCTCTCGTTCATTCATAAAGAAATAACAATCCATAAATATTAGCAATATATTTAAACTCAAATTTTTAACCATCCGTGTAAACAATCCACAAAATTATCGAGACAATGGGTTTCATAATAAGAGAGAAAATTTTGTAAATCATGCCTTTATATAACTTTTCATACTCATAACATCCATACACATGAACATAATTCAAGTTTAGGAAAAATCCCCATGGTTTAAAAAATATTTCATCATAAATTGGGGTTCCCAATGCATGCTCTCAAAACAATCTCAAATCTCATAATACATGCATACATATATACTTTAGATCTTGTAAGAACTTTAAAACTTACGCCCATGAAATTTAGGATAGTTTCACATACCTTTTGACGGAGAAAAATCGAAAAGGACGTAGAGAGATTTGCCCTCGAAGATCAAAATCTTCAACCCTAGGTAGTTTCCACTCTCTTGATTTTGGAGAGATGATTTGGGAATTTGACAAGTGAAAATAACGTGTTTAAAGTCCCAATTTTCATCTAGATATGATTAGGAATGGTCATAGGATGGTAAAAGACCTTATTGGACTTAAAATAACTCAAGACGGAGCACTTTTTGATGCCTCAAAAAGGCTATGTTTCGCATGGTCAAAGAAAACCTTAGGATTTGCATCGCACGGCCATAGAAAAACTGAGGCAGTGTTCTTTGGCGATTGGTGTGCAGCAGATGGCCATCGCACACCTGTACAGTGCCTCATTCAAACACTCATAACTTTTGTCTCCGGGCTCATATTGACGAACAGTAGGTGGCATTGGAAAGAAGACTCAAAAGGAGTTAATTTGATATATATCAGGCCACATGAATCCTTATATACTAGGAGAAATAGTTGCTGGAAATTGATCCAAGTAAAATCGTCAACTAAAAGTCAACCGATAGGAAAGTGCTCAACTTAATTTTTGAGCTAGGAGATTTTTATGATGTATATTCATCTCCAAGGATGTTTTCACAATAAGAAAATGTTATTCACTCTTATATATAAATAGAAACCATTGGTTTCGGGTCTATAAACGTAGAAAAAATGGTTCAACGGTAGCCCAAAAGTGCGGGGTGTTACAGATCCACAAGATTATACAATAGTAATAATTTACAAGTACACAATTTGTACTTCAATTGTATAGTAAGAATTACAAGTACATAATTTGTACTTTAATTATATTGTAAGATTTACATATGCTAATTGGAGACCACAAAGTTCAGTACATCGAATAGGTTGCATCAACTTTCTGATTTATTAGGCCTAGCAACTCAACAAATATCCCTTTGTAAATTTTCCAGCATATGACTACATGACAATCATAATATAAGAAAACTAAGCATACTCACATCTCAGTTGGAGTAGACAAGTAATTGGACAAATCTATAAGTTTAAATTAATTTATAGTTCTTTATGTAAGGAGTGAATAGTGGATTTGCTAGATCATGAACACTAATGTACAGAGATAATTTCAATCGTACTGTAATATTGAGGTAGAATCCGTCATGATAAGGAATTGGGGATAACACTAAATGATCTTCTGTTTAATTTTGTTTATTGATCGACACCAAAAGTCTTGGTTATGATTGAATAGATAAACAAGAGTAACATATACTAGATTTATCATGATTCCTTCTATGATTGTTAATTTATTATAAGTAATGTGATATTATTATGCTCATATATAATGTAATTCTTTTTCCCTTTACCTTATTATTGTTTAGAATGTTTTTTATAGGTAATTAGGAGCATTTAAATAGACATATAAGGTATTACATCATCAGGGCCAGTCAGCCAGGGTTAATTATAAAAATATTGCAGTTTTGCTCAGTTAGAATTTGAGCATTTTCTTTAATGAATTTTTCAAAAAAAATTCCTCGCATGTCTGCTTCCAATTCCTGAAGAGCATACACAGGTGGAACTTGCAAAAGAAGAGATTCTTTGAAGATATTTGTGGTTGCTCCCTTCTTGGCTAACTTATCAGCTACTTGGTTCTATTCCCTGAAGCAATGTTGGACTATTGTAGCCCCTGCCTCTCTCAGCTTTGACCTGCAAAGAGTAACAATGCCATCATACTGAACATTTCCATCTTTGAGAATTTGTAATACTTTCATTGAATCAGTGTTAACATCAATAGGGGTGGGGTTTTGTTGGATAGCGATAGAAAGGCCAACCTTGAGAGCTAGTAGATCCATTTGGTTATTAGTACCAAAAATATAAATTTGGGTAAAGCCTATCAACCATTCACCATTGTGGTTGTGTATTACCCCTCCTATACACCCTCTTCCAGGATTTCCAAGATGATTTTGGGTGTATTTACACGCCTAAACACCATAATTTACCCATGTTATAGCTAAGTTTTGAGGATAAAATATATAATTCCTGCACTTTTAGTCCATTTTCCTGTAAGTGAGCTAACCTACGTGATTAGCATGTTTTCAGGTATTAATGATGAAGATTTCAGCACTTTGTGGACCTTTGGGCAGCAAAGGAAAACTTCACAGAAGAGGGAAGGCAGCTTTTGGAAGCTTATGGACTGAATGTGACACATGGAGAAATTGTCCCGGGCAAAAGCAGTATTTTTAAATACTTAGGGGTGCAGCAGTAACTTAATAGGACTAGGACAAGGATGTTATAAAAACCTTATTTGCTGAATTTTTCAGCATTCAATCATTCATTCATTATTGTTTTTCATAATTGAGACGCCACTTTTGGATTATTCACGTTACTTTCTGACAGAGAAAGCACGGCTCTTGTGAGAAATGGAGAAGGGAAAACGTCAAACCCTAGTTGACGCCTAAACCATCTCCATCGTCAAGTTTATTCTAGGTTGTGTTATGATGATTATATCTATTGTGATCTCCGTTGTAATCATGAGTAGCTAAATTTCTCTGTTAGGGTTATGGAAGCCTTATGAGACTCTATCTATTACTATGAGTTTGTGAATTCTTGATGTGTATGCTACTTATATCATTACTCTCTTCGTTTTAATTTAATTCTCGTGGTTGCAAACATAGAGAATAGGCCATTATAGCATTAACTTGTTCGAGAGAAAAGTTACATGTTTGGAAAAGAGAGTGTGACAAGGAAATAGGGCTACCAACCCCTATTTAAACGTTAGTGCCGTAACTGGGTTAACTTCTTGGAGAATTTGTACCGTTAGTTATACACTTTAGGCTCGAGAGAGTTAAAGTGAAATAATCCTTGATGGTTGAGAAACACTAGGATTTACCATTAGAATACGAATCTTTATAAGTGCATGCATGTCTGAATTCCGCATTACTCATAGTTAATCGTTACGTAGAACTCATAAGGTGGACATAACCCTAACTTATTATTCTCTGTGATTAAATCTTACTAAATCAAGCATTCCGTTTTTACTTCCATAGTATTAATTCACGCCAAACTCAAATTTCCCCCTTTCCGTAGAATTTTCGACCAACAGTCTACTAATAGTTGCAACACTTAGTGACCAAGTATTCCCTGTGGGATTCGACACCCAACCCAGTTGGGTTCTATATTTGACAGCGACCTCTTACACTCTTACGAGAGTTGTAGTTTGGGCGTTATCAAATTTTTGCGCCGTTGCCGGGGAATACAGTTGTCAACTAAGTTTGTGATAGTTAATAGACCCTTTGGTCTAAAATTCTTGAATTTTACTTTTTGTTTGTTGTTTTTGTTTTGTTAAGGTTTGGTAGAGTGCATGCCAAATACACGAAGATCTGGTCAGCCATTATTACCCATAAATCCTGAACCACAACTTATTGGCAGAATGGATGCACAACGTGACATTGAAAGAAGGGTTGCTCAACAGGAGCAGGCTAGATTAGCTGCGTTGGCAGCTGCTCAAGTGCATCAACAGAATATTGATAACCCAGGTCGGGCAACAAATCCTGATGATGAGGACCTGGGTGATGATGAGTTACTGAATCCTAGGCGTACTGATGAGGTGGCGGCACCTATGCATAGGAGGGAACGTCAAGCTAGAATGAGACCTGACCGCCGAGCTGTGCAGGCTCCTTTTGATGATGATGATGACGATCTGGATGGAGCTGGTGCCATAGGGGCTATTATTCCTCCACCCTTGGCACCCGAAGCTAAGTTCAATATCACTAGCACCATGATTCAGTTATTGCAGCTCAAGGGGTTATTTGGTGGACTCGCAGGTGATGATCCGAATATGCATCTGATCAACTTTATTTCAACATGCAAGTCATTTGACAATCCAGGAGTTGGACAGAATGCAATTCGGCTGCGCTTATTTCTATTGTCTCTGTCTGGGGAGGCAACTCTATGGCTGAACGGGCTAACTCCTGATTCTATTACTAATTGGAGGCAACTGAAAGACGCTTTCCTAGAAAGATTCTTTCCGCCATCCAAGAGAGCACAGTTAAGAGATGAGATCAGCAGTTTTCGACAGCTTCCATCTGAAGCTCTCCACGAAACATGGGAGAGGTTCAAGAAAAAGATTATGCGGTGCCCAAATCATCAGATGACCAACATCCACTTGATGGAGATATTATACAGGGCTTTGAACTTAGTGACAAAGCCAGTGGTTGATAATGCTACAGGTGGGTCATTCATGGACCTTACTTTCATTGAGGCAAGTGATATGCTGGACCGTATGACAAAGCAGAGTAGAGCATGGCATACCAAGAATGCTGAGGTAGCAAGCTCTACTTTATCTTTTGGCATGACTGCAGAGCAGAGGCGTAGACAAGAGGAACGTGACCAAGATATGGCTCACATGAAAACGCAGATAGATCTTCTTACCAAGCATTTATTATCAGGGAAGACCGAAAAGGTTAAAGCCGTTGTATCACAGGGAAGATATGATTCTGATTCTGAGGGGGAAGCAAATTACTTGAATAATCAGGGGGGTTTCTGAGGCAATGCCCAAGGAAACCAAGGTCGGAACTATTATGATAAATCTGGATACAAGGACCGCGATAAAGGTGGTTGGAAGAATAAGACTGACAGGAGTAGTTTGAATGTTCCTCCTAGAAACCGTGAGGCTGTGGCGTCTGGATCTGGAAAGATGTCCATGGATGATATGATGGCTAAGCTGTTGAAAGGGGTGGAGGCAACCAATATGGGTGTTACTGAGGTAAAGAATGATTTGTCATTAATAAATCAATTGGTTGACTCGCATTCTACTGTAATAAAACAGCTGGAGCAACAATTGAGTCAATTATCAGCGGCATTCAACCAAAGAAAAGCTGGCACGCTACCCAGTGACACTTTGCAAAACCCAAGGAATAACGGATCGTGTATGGCTATTACTACCCGGAGTGGTAAAGTGTTGGAAAATCCATCCAAAGGCAAGCAAGTGGTTGATGATATAGTAGAGAATGTAGATGAAGAAGAGTTTGAAGATGCCGTAGAAGCTGAAATGAGTGCTCATGATGTTACACCTAGACGTCACCAGCCTGAAAAGAGTGATAATCAGAAGCAAGATAAAAAGAAAGTGGTGGAGAAAATGATTCCTCTTTCACCACCACCTTTTCCTCAGAGACTGAAGAAGAAGGCTGATGACACTCCTGAAAAGGTTGATAATCGGAAGCAAGATAAAGAGGAAGTGGTGGAGAAAATGATTCCCCTTCCACCACCAGAGACTAAAGAAGAAAGCTGATGACACCAGGTTCAGTAAATTCATGACCATGTTGAAGTAGCTGACTATTAATATTCCTTTGGTGGAGGCGCTGGAACAGATGCCTGGGTATGCTAAATTCATGAAGGACCTGTTGACAAAGAAGCGGGCAGTAAGCTATGAGTTGGCAGAGGATGTTCATCATTGCAGTGCAATTACCACGAGGTCTTTAGTACAGAAGAAGGAAGATCCTGGTGCTTTCACTATTCCTTGCACGGTTGGATCTATAAATTTTGCTAAGGCATTATGAGATTTGGGAGCTAGCATTAATTTGATGCCACTATCTATTTACAGAAAGTTGGGGTTGGGTGATCCTACACCAACCAATATGCGGCTCGTGATGGCAGATAGGTCGGTAAAACGACCTGTTGGTATCTTATATGATGTATTGGTGAAGGTTTCCACCTTCATTTTTCCTGCATACTTTGTTATTTTGGATTGCGAGGTGGATTCTGAAGTTCCCATAATCTTGGGGCGTCCTTTCCTTACAACAGGAAGTGTTCTTATTGATCTAAGAGCTAATGAGTTTTTATTTCGGATGAATGATGAAGTGGTCCATTTTGATGTATGCAAATCAATGAAGCAGCCCAAAGATATGAATGTGTTCTCTGTAGATGATGTTTATTATGATGATGAGAAAGAATTATCTGTAGAGAAGCAGCTTATTGTTGATCCATTGGCTGTTGTGCTTATGAATTTTGAGCGTGAGGATGTTGAAGAGTATGAAGAAACTATTTGTGCTCTAACAGGAATTGGCTCCTATTCTCATGCTCCTAAGAAGCTAGATCTGGATCTTAAAAATCGCCCTTCACCACCAGCAAAGCCATCCATTGAAGAACCACCAGTGCTAGAATTAAAAGAGCTGCCCAGTCACCTGAAATATATGTTTTTGGGAAGTGGTGATACACTTCCGGTTATTGATGTGGCTGATTTAGGTGAGCAGCAGGTTGCAGCTCTTATTTCTGTTTTGAGGAGATACAAAAGAGCCATCAGTTGGACTATTGCTGATATTATTGGTATCCCTCCTGGGATATGTATGCACAAGATTCAGCTCGAGGAAAATTGTGTGCCTACCATTGAGCATCAACGACGTTTGAATCCACCCATGCAGGAGGTGGTGAAGAAAGAAATTATTAAGTGGTTAGACGCTGGGGTAGTGTATCCAATCTCCGACAGTAAGTGGGTAAGTCCGGTACAGTGTGTGCCCAAGAAAGGGGGCATAACGGTAGTTGCGAATGAAAAGAATGAGTTGATTCCCCTCAAACCTGTCACAGGGTAGAGAGTGTGTATGGACTACCGGAAGCTGAATTCGTGGACGCTTAAGGATCACTTCCCAATGCCATTCATGGACCAAATGCTTGATCGATTGGTAGGGAAGGGATGGTTTTGTTTCTTAGATGGTTATTCCGGTTATAATCAGATTTGCATTGCTCCTGAGGATCAAGAGAAGACCACTTTTAGATGCCCATATGGTACGTTTTCCTTTAAACGTATGCCATTTGGGTTATGTAACGCACCTGCCACTTTTCAGCGTTGTATGATGTCCATTTTTTCTGATATGGTTGAAGACACCTTGGAGGTGTTCATGGACGATTTTTCAGTTGTGGGTGAATCGTTTGAATCGTGCTTGGCGAATCTGAGTATGGCGTTGCAGAGATGTGTTGAGTTCAACTTGGTGCTAAACTGGGAGAAGTGTCATTTTATGGTTAAGGAAGGCATTGTTCTTGGGCACAAAGTCTCCGAAAGAGGAATTGAGGTTGATCGAGCCAAAATTGAAGTTATCGAGAAATTACCACCTCCAATTTCTGTAAAGGGAGTTCGTAGTTTCCTCGGTCATGCAGGTTTTTATCGAAGGTTTATTAAAGACTTCTCTAAGATTGCTAGTCCATTATGCAAACTCTTGGAGAAGGATGCAAAGTTCGACTTCGGTGAAGATTGCTTGAAGGCATTTGAATGCCTCAAAGGGAAGCTAGTTGAAGCTCCTATTATTGTAGCACCCGATTGGTCTCTACTGTTTGAAGTGATGTGTGATGCAAGTAGGGTAGCTTTGGGTGCTGTACTTGGTCAGAAAAGAGAAAGGCTATTTCATCCAATATACTATGCGAGCAAGGCCTTGAATGGAGCCCAGAAAAACTATACCATCACGGAACAAGAGCTTCTAGCAGTTATTTATGCTTTTGAAAAGTTCTGTGCTTACTTGTTGGGAACCAAAGTGGTTGCTCATACAGATCATGCGGCTTTGAGATATTTAATGGCAAAGAAGGATGCTAAGCCAAGGTTAATTCGGTGGGTGTTATTGCTTCAAGAATTTGATTTTGAGGTAAAGGATATAAAAGGTTGCGAAAACCAAGTAGCTGATCATCTATCTAGACTTGAGAGTGCGCACATAGCGCAACCCGACCTTGAGATTGATGATGCATTTCCCGACGAAGAGATCCTAGCCGCTATAGTGGAAGACTTACCGTGGTATGCAGACTTTACGAACTACGTGGTAAGTAAAGTGATGCCTGAGAATCTCTCCTTTCATCAAAAGAGAAAGTTCATGCATGATGTGAAACACTACTTCTGGGATGAACCGTATCTTTTTCGACGATGTGCTGATGGTGTTATTAGGCGATGCATCTCTGATGTGGAGGTGCCTAGCATCTTGGAAACAAGTCATGCTTCCCAAGTTGGGGGTCACCATGCAGGTGATCGGACAGCCAGGAAGGTATTGCAAAGCGGCTATTATTGGTCTTCATTATTCAAGGATGCTTACGATTTTGTGAAAAGATGTGATCAGTGTCAGAGGCAAGGCTCTATCTCGAAGCACCATGAGATGCCCATGTCTAAAATTCTTAAAGTAGAGCTATTTGATGTATGGGGTATTGATTTCATGGGCCCATTTGTGAGTTCGTTTGGGATGAAATATATCCTAATTGTTGTGGATTATGTATCCAAATGGGTCGAAGCAGTAGCGCTGGCTGATAATGAAGGTAAGCGTGTTGTAGCATTCTTAAAGAGAAATATCTTCTCTCGTTTTGGGGTACCACGTACCATCATAAATGATGGAGGATCACACTTTTGTAACAAGCTGTTCAGAGCCATATTGGTGAAATATGGGGTCAAGCAACATAAGGTAGCTACACCTTACCACCCACAAACTAGTGGGAAGGTAGAGGTTTCTAATAGGGAGATCAAGCTGATCCTTGCTAAAACTGTAAATGCTAGTAGGAAGGATTGGTCCCAAAAGCTGGATGATTCCTTATGGGCTTATAAAACTGCATTCAAGACACCAGTTGGCATGTCCCCGTACCAACTAGTTTATGGGAAGTCTTGTCACTTGCCGATTGAGCTCGAACATGAAGCATTGTGGGCGTTGAAGAGGCTTAACCTGAATTGGGATGATGCTATTAATCTAAGATTGGAACAGCTGAATGAGATGGATGAATTCCGTCTACATGCATATGAAAGGGCAGACCTCTACAAGGAACGGATGAAAAAAGTACCATGATCGGCGGATTATCCAAAGAAACTTTCAGAAGGGTGATATGGTACTTCTTTTCAACTCCAGACTGAAGCTATTTCCAGGTAAGTTGAAGTCTAAATGGTCTGGTCCGTTCAGAATTAGCCAAGTCTACTCGTCTGGAGTAGTAGAGTTAGAAGACAAAAATGGTAGTGTCTTCAAGGTGAATGGCCAATGTGTGAAGCCATATATCGGTCTTCTTGACTCGATAAAATGCATGGCCACCATCTATCTCGATGAAGTCTAAGTAATCGAGGTAACTATGTCGTGCCGCGATAATAAATCAAGCGCTACATGGGAGGCAACCCATCGTTTTTAGTCGTTTTGTTTTCCTAGGAGTTTGTTTTGTTAAATAAAAATCCAAAAAGAAGAGTCGAGCCACGACCAAAACTAAGGCGCTTGGTGGGAGGCAACCCATCTTTCTAATCGTTTTTGTTTTTTTTGATTAAGTGTAGGGGAAGACGTATAAAGGAGGAGCTTGGTCTTAAATTTTGATTTGAAAGTGAGCAATGTTAAAGGTAGTAAGTGAGTAATGAAGGAGAAAAAGGCTTTCGGTTAGGCATTGCCTATACAAATCTAGGCAATGGACAAGGCAAGGCCTATGTAAATCTAGGCAACGGACAAGGCAAGGCCTATGCTATTGCCTTTGCTCTCTGAATCGACAATGCTATAGCATAGGCGCCGCCTATGCTCAACTAGGCAAAGCTAAAGGCGCCGCCTATGCCGTTGCCTTTGATCTCTGAATCGACAATGTTATAGCATAGGCGCCGCCTATGCTTAACTAGGCAAAGTTAAAGGCGCCGCCTATGCCATTGCCTTTGCTCTCTGAATCTACAATGCCATAGCATAGGCGCCGCCTATGCCCAACTAGGCCATAGCATAGGCGCCGCCTATGTTCAACTAGGCTTTGCTAAAGGCGCCACCTATGCTAAGCATAGGCAAAGCATTAGGCGCCGCCTACTTATGCTTTTTGGTCTCCTAACCCGAGTTTTCATGGGTCAAACCCAACCCAATCCTTGGTCTATAAATAGAACTTCAACCTTGAGACAAAATCACATTGTTTGCTCAACCTAGGCGCCACATAACCTTCCCAAATATCTCAAAACTTTTCTTTTTGCTCATCTAACCTTACAAGATCATCTTCCAAGTCCATCACCAAGTAAGTTCTTCTTTTATATTCCGTAGTTATTACAATACTACGCCTATAATGATTTGTTAAATCTTGAAGTGGTTTTGGTGATTTGAATGTGGATGGTTTGTTATGATACATCTAGTTGAGTGAAAGAATACGTGTGGGTGTTCTTGACTTTGTTCCGATTTGTATTTGATTGTTATACACTTTCATCTTTTTGCAGAATCGAAATGGTAAAGTTAATTACATAATCTTGTAAGTTGAATGTTTGAATGACTCGTTCATCGAGATAAAGATCATGATTGAATACAAGCATGAGATGTTGTGATTATTTCTATGCCATAACTTGATACGATCTCTATGTAGTAGTCTTATTCAAAAGGTGCATTAATCCAAACATGAAAGTGTAGTTAAGATTACATGAAATAGAGTTGTAAAGAATAGTTAAGGTTCCATGAAAGTATGACTGTGCTGAACATATTGTTGGAACATATCGCCTACATGTATGTCGATGGAGTCTGAGTAATCGATATCATTCACTTAATTAGTTGGTGCCAACAAATTAAGTGTGGGGTGGTGCCATTATTTTTTGTTTGTCGATCAAATCTTCCGAGATAAGCTAACATGACTTTATTTTAATCTCAGGTAAAATGGCACCAAAAGGTTGACCAGGAAAAGAAAAAGCATCCACCTCACAGAAAGGTCAGAAAATGGGAAGAAAAGAGCAAGCTGAATCCTCCTCACTGCAAATACCTCGCCGCATGTTTGGGATAAAATGGGTCCTAGAGGAGGAAGGAAAGGAGTGGTACAAGAACAACAAAGTGAAAAAATATGTTCACATGGAGTTGATACAAAAGGAGAGTCTAGCGAAGAGAGAACCTCGAATTTTGGCTAAAATCATGGCGCTACATCTTGATTTCATTTTCCAAGATATGGGAGAATGCAATCTTGATCTAACGCGAGAATTCTATGCCAATTGGTCCCCAAAGACTACCGGAAGTGAAGTGAAGATTTGGGGCCAAGTCTTGCAACTGAATGCACAGTTCTTCAACTCTTTTCTGGGTTTTCCATCTGTAGATCCATCACCGCTCAAGGAGCTTTATCACAGACCTCCGTACAGGGCAATCAGACACACACTGTGCGGAACAAGATCAATGGCACGTTGGAGTCTTCACAAGGATACCAGTCGGCACAATACCTTCCTGTATGCTTCCTTGAACAGAGAAGCTCGGATATGGTTGCGGATAGTCAACTCTTGCCTGATTCCAGGGACACAGTACACAAAGATCACACGTGATAGAGTATTCTTGGTGTACGCTCTGATGACTAATATTCCCATCCACATTGGTGCGGTTATACGATCGTCAATGCGTAAGGCTAGGTTGCACAAGAGGTCCCACTTCAGCTTTGGCAATTTGTTGACTGCGATATTGAGGAAGGAGGACATTGAAGAGGAACCTGCAAATCATAAGCTTCCACACAACCCGAAGAAGGTTGATCTTACGAAGGTTAAAGATCCTGAAACTATGTATGGCGTCAACCTGACCACTGTAGAAAGATATGCTCGCGACGAAATCTTCTTCCGCCATTTATATGGCATGACGAGGTTTACCATGATGAGTGGGGGACGTGTTCCAACTGATGCAGAGCTCCATCAGTTGGATTATGACTACCCGATGAATGAGCATATGCGGGCTATGTGTGGAGTAGGTGTACATTTTGAGGAACCTCTCGATGATGACGTACCGACTGATGATGATCACCAACATCTAGACTCAGACGTGGAGGATAACTCTGATGATGACGACTCTGATGATGATTCCGATGCAGGGGGTATGACCCCAAACATAGAGGAAGAGTCCGACTAATCAGGTTTTCCTTATTTATTTTCCACTGAGGACAGTGTGTCCCGTCTAAGTGTGGGGTGCTGGTATTTGTATGCTGTATTGTACTTCTTTGCCTGCATTTATTCTCGTTTGTAGTTAAATTTTTAGATTTGTAGTTAAATTTTTAGATTTTTTAAAAAAAAATAGATTTTGCATGAAATTGTTCTGATAGGCGGCATGGTATTATGACAAGAGTTTGTGCCAAAATCATTACTATTGAGACATTTAGGCTCTAAGTGTGACTCACTGTGTGATAATTGTGTGGTTTAATTCATTCACCTGTTGGGTCAAGAGTCTATACTGCTCCCAATTAAGTTGACCATGTGCCTTGTGTGTGTGAGGTTATAGTATATTCTGTGTTGTGACTGATGCTAGAACTTGCCTGGTGTGTGTGTAAAGCGAAATAAAGAGTGTGAGTTTAGGAGATGATTTAGGCATTTCTTTGGCAGCCTATAATTGTTTACCTTCTTTTTACCTACCTTTGTACATTATCCTAGTGAACCCCCTTTGAGCCTTTAGCTATTTTCTTTGGCAGCCTCATATGTAGCCTAATCCATTTTTTTTTCAAGACCATAATTTGATCCAAATTCCTAAGCGCTTTAAATTGTAGAGTCATGTGACAAAATAAGAGAAAAGTGGGTGAGAGTGATGCCTCGGAGTGTATTGGTACTTGAAATTATTGTGAATAAGAGTGGCTATCATAGAGGTGTTTTATAAAAAAAAAACAGAAATAGAAAAATAAAAAATAAGTTGTATATTCTCATCTTTGTGTTTATAATTGAATAACAAAATAGGTGAAAAGGGGTGTTAGATGAAAAGAAAGGTAGAAGGGTTGTTTAAAAGAGAGTGTTAATGGCATAATGTGATGTATTAAAGCGCTTAGGGAAAATAGTCACTATTTCTGGCCAAAATAGTCCTACCTGTCCCTTAGCCTACATTACAACCTGTAAAGACCTATTTGATCCTAAGCTTAGCATTCTGATATTAGTAGAGTATTACACTAAGGGCAAGCCTATGGTCATCAGTTGCAACATATGAATTCTTTGTGAGAGTGAGAGCAAGGATAATCTTATACCCATGTTCCAAAAAATGCAAAACTTGTGAGTGATTATGGGTGATATCTTGTGTGAGATACACATTGTTGATGAGTTTTGGGTAGTTTTGTATGATTCTTGGTGCCTTAACTTGTGGATACGAATTAGCAATCATCACGAGTCTATGTTGGAGGTTGAATGGTTTCTAGTAGTGATCCAGAAAACTACTCTTTGTTAATAATTGTCGTGCATGTCTTGTTGAACATTTTGTGTTATTGCTGTGAAATCCTAGTTAGATGTTTGCATGGACGTAATATTTTGTTCGAGGACGAACAAAGCTTTAAGTGTGGGGTGTTGATGTTGGGTGTATTTACACGCCTAAACACCATAATTTACCCATGTTATAGCTAAGTTTTGAGGATAAAATATATAATTCCTGCACTTTTAGTCCATTTTCCTGTAAGTGAGCTAACCTACGTGATTAGCATGTTTTCAGGTATTAATGATGAAGATTTCAGCACTTTGTGGACCTTTGGGAAGCAAAGGAAAACTTCACAGAAGAGGGAAGGCAGCTTTTGGAAGCTTATGGGCTGAATGTGACGCATGGAGAAATTATCCCGGGCAAAAGCAGTATTTTTAAATACTTAGGGGTGCAGCAGTAACTTAATAGGACTAGGACAAGGATGTTATAAAAACCTTATTTGCTGAATTTTTCAGCATTCAATCATTCATTCATTATTGTTTTTCATAATTGAGACGCCACTTTTGGATTATTCACGTTACTTTCTGACAGAGAAAGCACGGCTCTTGTGAGCAACGGAGAAGGGAAAACGTCAAACCCTAGTTGACGCCTAAACCATCTCCATCGTCAAGTTTATTCTAGGTTGTGGTATGATGATTATATCTATTGTGATCTCCGTTGTAATCATGAGTAGCTAAATTTCTCTGTTAGGGTTATGGAAGCCTTATGAGACTCTATCTATTACTATGAGTTTGTGAATTCTTGATGTGTATGCTACTTATATCATTACTCTCTTCGTTTTAATTTAATTCTCGTGGTTGCAAACATAGAGAATAGGCCATTATAGCATTAACTTGTTCGAGAGAAAAGTTACATGTTTGGAAAAGAGAGTGTGACAAGGAAATAGGGCTACCAACCCCTATTTACACGTTAGTGCCGTAACTGGGTTAACTTCTTGGAGAATTTGTACCGTTAGTTATACACTTTAGGCTCGAGAGAGTTAAAGTGAAATAATCCTTGATGGTTGAGAAACACTAGGATTTACCATTAGAATACGAATCTCTATAAGTGCATGCATGTCTGAATTCCGCATTACTCATAGTTAATCGATACGTAGAACTCATAAGGTAGACATAACCCTAACTTATTATTCTCTGTGATTAAATCTTACTAAATCAAGCATTCCGTTTTTACTTCCATAGTATTAATTCACGCCAAACTCAAATTTCCCCCTTTCCGTAGAATTTTCGACCAACAGTCTACTAATAGTTGCAACACTTAGTGACCAAGTATTCCCTGTGGGATTTGACACCCAACTCAGTTGGGTTCTATATTTGACAGCGACCTCTTACACTCTTACGAGAGCTGTAGTTTGGGCGTTATCACAAGATAAGAACCATCTACATTGAGCTTATAGTGGCCTGTTAGTGGGGGGATCTAGTTGATGTAAATGGTACTATTGAGGAATCTACAGTGAGATCTGTTGTTTAGTAGAGTGTACTCAGTCGCTTCACTATAAGCCTGCGAAAAAAAAGGCTTAACAGTTTTTTGTTAGAAGATGTTGTGGTTGTTGGTCTTCCAGAGTTCCCATAGGCAATGGGGGATGATTTCGTGCCAAAGAACCATGCGGTTGAAATCTTTATGCTTTGTTATCCTCCACACATTAGACCAATTGGTGTTGAAAGGCTACCAGTAGGTGAACACGAAGCTTCACTGAAAGTGCCTGCCAAAATAGAATTGGTGGAGAGGCAGTTGAAGAATAGATGGTTTGTATCCTCAATGAAGTTGGGGCAATATTTATAGTGAGGGTTTATATTTAGGCCTTTCCTGGTAAGATTGAGGCCAGTGGGGAGTCTATCATGATGAAGTAGCCACATAAAGAATTTGATCTTAGGAGCTATGGGGAGGCACCAGAGCCAGTTGAAGGATTTGTCTGACTAAAATTTAAGGTTGGTATTGTGACTGATCAGATGATGGTAAGCACCACTGGTGAAGAAGGTTCCTTTGCCATTTATAGTCCAGACAGGGGTGTCTAAAGCTACTTTGGGGTTAGCAAAGAAGGAGTTCTTGATGTGGTGAATTAGATCCTGGGGTATGACCATGGAGATGCTGTCAAAATTCCAAGAGCCCTGATGCTAGACCTGGCTGAGTTGGACCCTCTCATCTGAGCTAGATAGAGGGCCATAGATTAGGTTCCTAAGGGATTGGGAGTTGGGGATCCACCTATCATACCAGAAAAACACCATGGAACCATCCTTGACAGCCCAGGTGGAGATTTCTTTGCATTTGGCCCAGCCTTGGTAAATATTCTTCCAAGTCTTGGAGGCATTGGTGTGACACACCATGCCATCCTGGCTATATTTTGTTTTCAAGACTTTAACCCAAAGGCTTTCTGGATGATGCATGACTCTCCAGGCAAGACTCATAAAGAGGGAATTATTTTTAAGAGAGGCTCTTTGGATGCCAAGTCCTCCATCAACTTTAGGAAGAGTCACATTTTTTCAAGAGATCATGTGAATTTTCCTTTGCTCATCAGTAGATCCCCAGATAAAATTCCTAATGATTCTGTCAATATATTTCAGAATTTGATGAGGGATAGAGATGTACTGCATGATATGGTTGGGGATGTTGCTAAGAGAAGCCTTGGCAAGGATGGTTCTTCCAGCCATGTTAAGGAACTTGGATTTCCATCCTCCAAGTTTGTTGTGGAGGGAATCCAGGATGAAATGGAAATCCCTGTTCCTGGGCTTTGAGTGGAAAATGGGGAACCCTAGGTACCTGCCCATGTCCTCCTTGGGCTTGATGTGAAGAAGGTGAGCTAACTGGTTCTTGAGCTGATTGGAGTAGTTATTAGAGAAAATAACTTTGGATTTTAAGTTATTTACTCTTTGACCAGAATAAAGAGAGAAGCTACTAAGAGTTTCAGTGATGGTCCCGTAGTTCTTCTCATCAGCTTTGCTAATAAGAATAAGGTCATCTGCAAAAAAAAATGGGAGATCCTAGGTCCTTTTCTGCTGATTGAAATTGGGTCCCATTTGAGAAGGTATACTTCATGGTCAATCCTTCTAGAAAGGAGTTCCACGCGTAGAATAAATATATATGGGGAGATGGGATCCCCCTGTCTGATTCCCCTAGAGGGTTTGAAGAAGGTGGTCTTACCCCCATTTATGAGGATAGAGATAGAGGAGGTGGAAATGCAAGACATGATAAGCTTGAGATACCAACATGTTTAGAATGTGTTTTCATTTATCAATACCAACATAATTTTGACTTTAGATATCAATAACAAAATTTTGTTCACTAAAATTAATTTTGCTCCTTAGTTATAAGTGTGCTGGTGAGTTATGATGTTTCTCTTTAAGTACAGCTTTTATCTTAAATATTTTACATTACTTTTTTTAAAAAAGGTTTATACGTATTACTCAAACATACACACAATAATTCTTTTTAAATATTTTTTATTAATTAACGTGAGATACACGTGCAAAGCACGTACACTTGATTAGTATGTAATTACATATGTATTAATAGGTGAGTATATAGTTTTATATTCAAATCTTACATATATATATTGCTTAGTTGAATAACTATATATTTGTAGGGGTGGGCATATTTTGGTTTAAACCGAAAAAACTGAAAAACCAAACCGAAATTTAATTTTGGTTTTGGTTTTTCGGTTTTTTGGATCAAATTCGGTTTGTAATTTTAAAATTTTGGTTTTTCGGTTTTAAAAAAAAAATCGGTTAAACCGAAAAACTAAAATTTTATAAATAAATAAATAAATAATATATATATTTTATATAATATTATATTATATATATATATATAATATTTAGTAATTCACATTCACAATTAACATTTAACAGCAAATTTGCATACGTCGCAGGCTGTTTATGGATTGTTTTAGTGACTCAAATATTTTATGGACTATTTTGGTGACTTTGGATTGTTTTATGGACTATTTATGCAAGGTTATATTATATGTAATGATTAATGACGTTATGTATTATGTGAAGCTTATGATTATTTCATTTCGTTTCATCCATGTTGAGTTATTTATAGTTATTTATATTTGAAAATGAAAAACAGGTTTGAAAAAAATATTTTTTCTAAAAAAACCCATCAATTTTAAATGCTCAGTTATGAAAAAGAAAGGCTAACTACTTTAATATTTTAAACCGAAAGAAAAATCCGAAATAACTTAACCGAATTTGTAAAAACCGAACCAAACCGAATTTATTTTGGTTTGGTTACGGATGTCATTTTTGTCAATCCGAAAATCGATAAACCGAACCGATATTAAAAAATCAGACCGAACCGACCGAACGCCCACCCCTATATATTTGTATTTATATGAATTTCAAAAATCAATAGCAAATACATTTAGGTAACTGTAAATGTAATTTAATTAGATATGGATTAATAATTGAGGACAGATTTATTTTGTTGTATACATAAATACAAATTTATTTCTGATAGTTGCACAGTATTTTATATTTGTATTTATATGTATTTGTGATTGTACATGTATCCAAATATATAAATATACTCTTATATAAATATGGATAACTTTATTTATATTTTTTCAATCAAAGTTGCAACTTGTACAAATTAGAGAAATATGGTCCCTTTATAAAATTCTTGTTGTTCAGGACTGTCCAAACACGTGCACATAGTATTTCATTCAATTGAAATGTGTGACAAGTTGGACATATTTTTTCTCGAGGCAAACAATAAAATATTTTTTTGACATGTATTGTATAAACATACTCTGTGGCTGGTACAACCTGAAAATTTGTTAAGAAAAATAATTAGAAAAAATGTCAAATCCAGTTTGCACATATTTTTTTTGTAATTATGTATATGCATTTTCACTTAGAGAACGGTATATGTATTTTTCAAACATAGAGAACTGTATATGTATTTTCACTTAGAGAACTGTATATGTTTATGTATTTTTCAAACATAAAGAACAGTTTATATATTTTTCAACATAGCAGCATATACTATAGGTAACTTTATATATATTTTTTCAAAACGTTGTTGCACATACATATTTGTTAATACAAATACAGATAATATGAGATGCCAAAAGAGTGTATAGTTGATTATATGATGCATTTGTTCTCAACAATATAATATTAGTTATGTATTCTTCATAATTTTGTTCATATGTTCATCTCCCACAGTGCTTCGCAAGAATAGGAATGCTTCCCATTGCCTATCTCTAGCACATCCAAAATATTATCAAAAATACAAATTAACAAAGGCAACATGTTAACTCGGTTAAATAATAGACAACTATACTGAGAACATACAAATAGAATCATAATGACAAAAATGCAATCAAAATATACAACATAACTCTAATTATACAAATGCAGACATAATATATAATTACACTCTCAAAGCCGCAATTACCCATAAAATATACAAATACACTTACAACATAAAAATAAACTAATAATATACAATTATAACTTACCTATACAAAGAGAACTCGAAATATACAAGCACAATCAAAATATACAAACACAAACCAAATCATACAAACAAAAACAGGACAAAATACAGTTTCACTCTTCATAATATACAAATACGCTCACCGCCTATATAATTACATTCTAAAAAAATTGATATTGTTCATTGAGTATGTAGCAAAATCGAGTTTGATCAAATAATAACTCTCTCAGTTAGATCAAAATTGAGTTCAATCAAATAATATTGTTCGAACAAATATTAAAAATACAATTTAAGATGAAAAATGATATGCTGAAAAAATGATCAAATATAAAAAAAAATCGCACAATATGATTTAGGATTTTGAACAATATGATGTTCATGATTAAGTCGTCTTAATTTACTTAAATTCATATACGAAATCAATTTTATGACTCAATACCTGTAACAATAATGGTGCTTTATTTTGAAATTTTGAAGATCATGAAAATAATAATCTTCACTTGATTTGAGTTTGATTTGGAAAGGGAATCTACTGCTTTAAATAAGAGTAATTTATGAAGAAAAAAATCTACTCCTTTAAATAAGAGTAATTTAATAAGAGTAGTTTTTGAAAAAAGAATCTACTGCTTTAAATATATGGGGTAATTATTCCTTATTTATCTCAACTGATTTGAGTAAAAGAAGGGCAACAAATCTTGTTGTATATGTATTTTAGTAGCAAAAAATGTCTAAAATACAAAATACAAGTTGTTCTTTTAGATAATTAGAAATTGTTGCTATGAAACTCCTAACTATGGGTTTAAATTTGCTACTTATGAAATTTTTTCTTTTTTGCTAAGCTATTTAAAAAGAGAATACTCTTTCTTGTTTAAATTTTTTTGTTGCTTTTTAAAAAAAAAAAATCCAATTGTTTCACTTTTTAATGAAAAAAAAATATTTATATTTTTTTATTATTTTTATTTAGACTTTCATTTATTAACGTGGGAGCACATGATAGTTAAATAAATATCGAATCGATACATTACATTATTATTTATATAATATCAATACACTATTATGCACTATTTATACAATGTCGATACTTACATACCTATTTATACAATATTGATACACATTTATATATTAGTATTTATAAAATATGGATACGCTACATATACACTACAAAACTATTTATACAATATCGATGCATTATATATACATTACATAACTATTTGTACGTAATACATACATATTTATACCCCATTTATGCAATATTGATATATGAAAAAATTACACAGAATTTTAAAAAAAAAAAAAAAACCAAATTTTTTCTTATAAGAAAACCGCAGATAAAAAAGGAAGATGTTTTTTAAAGAATTACCACTAAAAAAGAGAGAATAAAGAAATTTTAAGTAATAGATAAAAATCTGGCTTTATTTGTTATAAACTTTTCACTATATAAATGAATATTTCTCTTTTTTTTTTAATAATTTAATGACAACTCACATAAATATATAATTTAAGAATCAATATTAAAAAAAGTTACCAATGGTTTTTACTTTTCAAAATATAACAATAGAAGTCTAATAAAATCAATTAAATAAGGTTAAAATAAAAAAGACGGTAGATAAAATAACATAATTTAAGGGGGCAACTTAATGGTTGATATTTTATCCTATAAATTCTCCTATTTTATTTTTAAAATTTTAAAAAATAGTAAATAAGGTAACCGAAAAATAACACATTTATTTGATATTATTTTATGTTTTTAAATTTTATTTATTTAATCCAATCTACATTAATATTTAATATTTTTGAGAAGAAAACACCATTAATGGTAGTAAATTCTCCAGTTGATTCAAACCACATCTCATACAAATTTTATACACCATAAAATTATTGCTACACCATAAAATAAAATTATTGATACACCTATTTCTATATAGATCAGACACCATAAAATTATCAATAAACCAATTTCTATACATTTTAGACACCATAAAATTATTGATAAACCAATTTCTATATAATTCATACACCACAAAATTATTGATAGACCAATTTCTATAAATTTAAATACCAAAAAATTATCGATACATCAATTTTTATACAATTCATACACCATAAAGTTGTGTATCAACCAGCAGCAAGAAGAACCAAGCCGTCGAAAGAAGAAAAGATGTCGTAAGGATCCACACTGTAGGTTAAAGGGGGATCAAGTTGTTGTACATCCTCAAAAGTCGATAAAGAAATCATCTTCTCAAAGTCATTCCATTTTGGAAAAATGGTTAAAGTTTTTAATAAAAACAGTTTTTAATAGATAATAGATTTTGTAAAGAAAGAATTTATTTTATAAATAAAAAATAATAACGATATATTTTATAATATTGACTCTTAAATGGTATATTTATATGATTTTTTCATAATTTGATTGGTAATTACTTTTTAGGACAAAATTCACAAATAGCATACTTAAGACCATAATTATTAGTTTCCTAGCAACACTTTAATAATTACTCAGGATAGCAACTTGTATGTTGTATTTTAAGAAATTGTTGCTATAAAAATACATATACAAATCATCTTACTGCCCCTATTTAACTGAAAGTAGTTGAGGTAAATATGATATAATTACCCATGAATTAAATGTGTAGATTCCTTTTCCATTAAAACCTCTTAAATCACGTGATTTCCGTTATATGTTAACAACATTAAGAAAAATTCAAATTTCAGTTTTTCCATTAACGTGTTCATCCAAAAAAAAAATACAATTGGACCTTTTTCTGTACAAAATTGTTCAAATTCAACCATTAATTTGAAATTCAACCATTATTGTTTTTGAATCAAATTTGATTGAAATTTCTTCAATTCAATTTCTTCTAATTCAACATGAGTTACAAAGCGAAGCATTAATGTTGTTGAATCAAATTCAATTGTAGCTTCTTCAGTTCAATTTGTTCGAATTCAACAATCGATTGCGAATTCAATCATTACTGTTGTTGAAGGTACTTAATCATTATTGTTTTTCGATTCGAAATTATTTTGTCAATCATTATTGATGCTCCGTTCAATTTTTTTGTTATCATCGTTAATTTGTTTTTGAAAATTTTGTAAACGAATTTCGAGTTAAAAGCAAAGCAACAGTAAATTGAACAGATAGAACAAAAAAGTGATCAAAATTAATTTTTTATGCTGCTCAAATTCAATTTTTTGGAGGTATGATTCCAGAAATTTAAGACTATTTCTGATAATTTTGATTATATTTATTTTGGTTGTGTTCGATTATGGAGGTTGTGGCTTTGTCTGTATTTAACGTTGAACAAATAATTTGTTATTGTATTTTCTGCTGAAAATTTTGATTGTGCTTGTAATTTATGTTTAACAAATTTGTTGCAATTGTATTTTCTGTCGGAGTTCTTGGCTATGTAAGTATATGTTGTTTATGTTTATATCTGTAGAAGTTTGTTTGTATTTTTATTTTGTAATTGTATATTGTAAATATTGATGTCTTACAGATATGTTTTTTGTGTCGTTTAGTTGAAATATGTTAGCAATAGAGAGCATCTCAGTTCTCGTGAAGCACTTCGGAAGGTGGACGTATGAAAAAAAACTATAAAGAGTACATTATTGATGCTATATTGATGAGCACAACAGCATCATACAATGAACTACACAATCTTTTAGCATCTCGTATTAATGTGAATTTGAGCAGCAAACATATTTTAATTGAATATCAAATCACTGGAAATGCTGGCAAATATAAATACATAATGATATGGGTTTAAAGGTGTTTATTATGCAAAAGAAAGAGATACAAGACATGAATTGGCTTCCTTTATATGTAAGCATTTTGGAGAAAGATGTTGTGAGCACCTTTGGAAGTTCATCTGTATGTGTTGTTAACAGAAGAAACGTTCAAAACAATTTGCATCAAGTGTTAAATACATCTGCTGAAGGTGTTAAAATCGGGCAGAGATATGCTTGGAAAGAAGAAGATCAACTCATACAGTGGTTATGGGTCTGAGGATCACAATAAACGTTTGTATAGAAAATATCATAAATGATACATTTGTTCTTCCGTATTCTTTCTTTATAATTTCTTTTGCACTTTTCATAATAATGAACTCATTTGTGTGTTTTAAGACCTTTATCGATCATTTGCTATAATGCGTTATAAATAACAATTAGTAATACAGTTATGTATTACTAAATTTGATAGAAAAATACATATGCTTTTTATTTGAAAAATATTATATTTTAGGGTATATGTATTTGATAACTGAGATGATTTTCAAATATGATCACTTATATGTATTTGTAATATGAAAGTATTTTAAAATATTTGAAAGTAAATGAACAAAGTTAAATCTGAATACTGCATATGTATATATTGCAAAATCTGAACACTGCATATTTATTTTTAAGCCAAATCTCACTATGACAAATAAAACATGAACACTAGAATAAAACACAGAGTACAAAATTATTGAAAATATATTAAACATAAGAGAGTAAAATGAATTACTTTTAATCACTTCAAGATTAGTAAGTTTGATTCACTTCATATGTATTTTGAAAGTAAATGAACAAAGATTAAAATACATATGATGTTAACTGCATATGTATATTTAAGTTAAATCTGAATACTGCATATGTATATATTGCAAAATCAAAACACTGCATATGTATTTTGAAACTAAATCACACTGTAACAAATACAACTGAACACTGAAATAAAACACAGACTACAAAATTATTAAAAACATATTCAACATAAAAGACAAATGAATTACTTTCATTCAGATCAAAATTAGTAACTTTGATTCACTTCATATATATCTGAAAGAAAATGAACCAAGAGTAAAATACATATGATATTAACTTCATATGTATTTTTAATTTAAATATAAACACTACATAGAGCCAGCACCCAGTTCCGGCAAGGTCACTCCGGCGACGCACTGGCAGGCTTATTTCGGTGACCCTTTTACCGAAAACCTAACCAACAGCACATGGGACTATACCGGTGACATTTAAACCACTGATTTCTTTTAGTTACTTCGTTTAGTTACGTTATATTGTTTTTTTCTCGTTCCTTCTACCTTTACTGCTTATTTCATTTTTTTACATCTATTGAATTCTCTTGAATTTGTAATTTGTGGAATTGACTTTTTCTTGCTTATCCCATCTGCTTTGCGTGTTCCTTGTTTCCTATTGTTGCTTTGTATTTTTCTCCTAGTGTTTTGTACTTTAGCTACTTCCGACGACTTAATTTCTGTGCATTATCCTGCTCATCTACTTTCCCTAATTATTTCATCTCCTGAACATTTTTAATTTGTGCGATTGACTGTTGCTTGTTCATTACATCTACGTCGTGTGTGCCTTATTTTTCTATCATTTTTTTGTATTCCTTGTTGTTGTTATTGCTATCATGGTTGTTATTTTCTTGGTGTAGTGTATGTAGTTGTTGATGGTAGAATAGGATCATGTTCGAAGGGGCCGGGGTCGGGGCGGGGGGCGGTGTTGGGGGTGGGGGATGAGAGTAGGGCAGGTGGGGGAGTAGGGGCTAGGTCTGGCGTTAAGAGAGGTAGAGGGGGCCGTGTCGCTAGAGTTGATAGGCTGAGGGTTCGGTCTTGGAATATAGGGACTCTTTAGGGAAAGTCCATAGAGCTGGTAAAGATTCTTAGAAAGAGGAGGATCAATATGGCGTGTGTCTAGGAGACTAAGTGGGTAGGGTATAAGGCTAGGGATATGGATGGTTACAAGCTTTGGTACTCTGGAAGTGAGAGGCGTAGGAATGGAGTTGGCATCTTAGTAGATAAAGAGCTTAGAGGGCGGATAATGGAGGTGAAGAGGATTAATGATAGGCTGATGTCTATTAAGTTAGTTTTTGAGGGGTTTACCTTGAAAGTGTGTAGTGTGTATACGCCGCAGGTGGGCTTGGGAGAGGAGGAGAAGATGCGGTTTTGGGAGGACTTGGGTAAGGTGGTTAGAGGCGTGCCTAGCTCTGAGAAGATTGTTGTAGCAGGGAATTTTAATGGACACATCGGGGCGTTTCCGGGAGGCTTTGGAGATGTGCATGGTGGTTTTGGTTTTGGGGAGAGAAATGAAGAAGGAGCTGCTCTGTTGGAATTTGTGAGGTTCTTTGGGCTGGTGGTGGTGAATTCGAACTTTCCAAAGAAGGACGATCACCTTCCGAAGCGCAATAGCCAAGACCCAAATTGACTTTTTGCTTCTTAGAAAAGGGGATAGGGGGTTGTGTAAGGACTGTTAGGCCATTCCGAGTGAGAATCTTTCGACTCAGCATAGGCTTTTGGTGATGGACTTGGGAATAAAGAAGGGTAAAAAGAGTAGGGGTGAGGAAGGCCGACCAATAATTAGGTGGGGCGGCTTGATACCGGTGAATGCGTGGGAGATAGAGGAGAAGTTGACTGGTATGGGGGTCTGGGAGCGCAAGAGAGACATAGATGGTAGGTGGGATAGGGCGGATAGGTGTATCATGGAGACTGCTAGTGAGGTTTTAGGTGTGTCTAGGGGACAGGACGGGCACCATAGGGGGGATTGGTGGTAGAATGATGAAGTAAAGAAGAAAGTGGAGACTAAGAAGGGGGCGTATGAAAAGTTGGTTGAGAGTAAGGATGATGAAGAGAAATGGGTTTTTAGGAAGGAGTACAAGCTAGCAAGGAAGGAGGCTAAGTTTGTCATTACGGTAGCTAAGACGGCAGCGTTTGAGAGCTTATATGCGAGGTTAGAAGAGAGAAGAAGGGGAAAAAGGTTGTTTAGACTGGCTAAGGCTAGGGATAGAAACGGTTGTGACCTAGACCAGGTAAAGTGCATTAAGGGGAAGGATGGTAGAATTTTGGTGGAGGATGGTCATATTAAGAAAAGATGGCAGTAGTATTTTCATAGGCTTTGGAATGATGAAGTAAAGAAGAAAGTGGAGACTAAGAAGGGGGCGTATGAAAAGTTGGTTGAGAGTAAGGATGATGAAGAGAAGCGGGTTTTTAGGAAGGAGTACAAGCTAGCAAGGAAGGAGGCTAAGCTTGCCATTACGGCAGCTAAGACGGCAGCATTTGAGAGCTTATATGCGAGGTTAGAAGAGAGAGGAAGGGGAAAAAGGTTGTTTAGACTGGCTAAGGCTAGGTATAGAAAGGGTCTTGACCTATACCAGGTAAAGTGCATTAAGGGGAAGGATGGTAGAATTTTGGTGGAGGATGGTCATATTAAGAAAAGATGGCAGTCGTATTTTCATAGGCTTTTGAATGATGAAGGGAAGAGAGTTATTGAGTTGGGTGAGCTGGATCATTCGGAGGAGTGTCGTGATTTTAGTTATTGTAGATATTTTAAGGTGGAGGAGGTCAGAGAGGCCGTTCGCAGGATACGAAGGGGAAGGGCGATGGAGCCTGATGAGATCCCCGTGGATTTTTGGAAGTTTTCTGACGAGGCTGGTTTGGGGTGGTTGACGGATTTGTTCAACGACATTTTTAAGTCAGCGAAAATGCCTGAGGCCTGGAGATGGAGTACTATAATCCCTCTATATAAGAATAAGGGCGACATTTAAAGTTGCAACAACTATAGGGGTATTAAGTTATTGAGCCACACGATAAAGATTTAGGAGAGAATGGTAGAGTGGAGGTTGAGGAGGATTGTATCTATTTCGGAGAACCATTTTGGATTTATGCCTGGGCGCTCTACGACGGAGGCAATTCACCTAGTGCGGAGACTAGTAGAATAGTACAGGGAAAGGAAGAAGGACCTGCACATGGTGTTTATCGACTTGGAGAAGGCATATGACAAAGTCCCCAGAGAAGTTTTTTGGAGATACTTGGAGGTGAGTGGGGTCCGGTGGCATATACCAGAGCGATCAAGGACATGTATGATGAAGCTAAGACCTAGGTGAGGACTACGGAAGGCGATTCAAAATATTTCCCGGTCTTAACAGGGTTGCATCAGGGATCTACTCTTAGCCCATTTTTGTTTACTTTGGTTATGGATGTGTTGATGCGGCGTATCCAAGGTGAGGTGCCCTGGTGTATGCTTTTTGCAGATGATATGGTTTTGATTGACGAGACTCGAGGGGATGTGAATGATAAATTAGAGGTGTGGAGACAGACCCTTGAATCTAAAGGGTTCAGGTTAAGTAGGAGCAAGACCAAATATTTGGAATGTAAGTTTAATGTCTCGAGGGAGGTGGACAAGGTGGTAGTAAGTTTGGATTCTCAGGTGGTGTGTAAGAGGGATAGTTTCAAGTACCTAGGGGCCATGATTCAGGGGAATGGTAAGATTGACGAGGATGTCTCTCACCGGATCGGGGCGGGATGGATGAAGTGGAAGCTCGCCTCGGGGGTGTTGTGTGATAAGAAAGTGCCGCCCAAGCTTAAAGGAAAATTTTATAGGGTGGCAGTCCGTCCGTCCATGTTGTATGGAGCGGAGTGTTGGCCTGTTAAAAACTCTCACATTCAAAAACTGAAGGTGACGGAAATGCGGATGTTGCGCTGGATGTGTGGGGTTACTAGAGGGATAGGGTTTGGAATGAGACTATTCGGGATAAGGTTAGTGTAGCTTCAGTGGAGGACAAGATGCGGGAGGTCCGTTTGAGATGGTTCGAACATGTGATGAAGAGGGGCACGAATGCTCTGATTCGTAGGTGCGAGAGGCTTGCTTTAGATGGTTTCAGGCGGGACATGGGTAGGCCGAAGAAATACTAGAGAGAGGTGATTAGGCGGGACATGGAGCAGTTACATCTTACTGAGGACATGACCCTAGATAGAAAGATCTGGAGGACGCGTATTAGGATAGAAGGCTAGTGACTTTTTCGGTAGGTAGGATAGGGCTTTACTTGGTCGGTGCAGTATTCTTGTTATGCTGCATTATGATTGCTTACTATTCTTTGTTTACTACTCCTTATAGGTGGCGTATTTATGTCATACCATATTGTTCCATGCTTTGTGTACGTTTTTTATGACTTATCTTATCTTGAACTGGGGGTCTATCAGAAATAGTCTTGCTACTTCTCCAAAGGTAGTGGTATGGATTGTGTACATCTTACCCTCCCCAGACCTCACTATGTGGGAATACACTGGGTTTGTTGTTGTTGTTGATAAATACTGCATATGTATATATTGCAAAATCTGAACACTGCATATGTATTTTGAAGTTAAATCTCACTGTAACAAATAGAACTGAAAAGTGAAATAAAACACAGATTACAAAATTATTGAAAACATATTCAACATAAAAGATTAAAGTGAATTACTTTCATTCACTTCAAAATAAGTAACTTTGATTCACTTCAAAACATAAAATAAGTTTCTACAATTAATACCAACATCCGGTTAAATTTTGTCAATTACACAATGTAATAAAATCATCAACCATCAGACTTCTAATACTTCTGCGACACTAGTTATCTTGTTTTTCCTAACAGTCCTTAATGGCGCTACGTCATCACTTTGAGCTTTTGCTTCTTGTTTTCTCATGTCGTAATTCTAAAATAATGAAGCATATCTTGTACGAAGTACGTTGGGATTGAACTCAACCAAAGGAATGCCTTGACCATAAGAAAGGCACTCTGCGTATGTAACCATATACAAACCACAATTCCTACAAAAAAATATTGAATAATAATTAAAATATATTTCGTACAAACTTACAAATTTGGTATATTTATATTAAAATACTTACAAGCTTCCACTTAGTTTTTGAGGCAAATCCTCTACAAATAAAACATCAATATTTCACATCAATATGACCTGTAAACTTCCCTCAATATCATTAACACTGTAGCAGCACATATGTGATGCAAATCTTGATAGTTTTCTTACAATGAATATTTCATCACACATATGTATACAATATACAAAGTAAAACTATTGGAAGAATATACAAAGTATAACTACACCTTATTAAACTGTAAAAAATGACATAACACAATCAACACATCAAAAAATACATATAAATATGCATATGTATATTGAACAAAACAAAAATACAAAACCATCACTAAAGCAAAATATATATGAAATTTGATATGTATGTATAAAAATACAAATGCTTCCCTATACCTTAAAATGTATATTGAACCTAACAAAAATACAAATGAAAGTGCATATGTATCTATAAAATCGAAACTACTTACATATACCTTAAATGTATATTTAGTCAGTCATTTGTATATATGAAAAACCTGTATAAACTGAATTGAAAAATTATTTAAAACTGTATTTGTATTTCAACAAATACAAATACGTCCATAATCACAAATGTTTTTGTAGATGTGAGAGGCTAGCATTGGATGGCTTCAGGAGGAGGGGAGGTAGGCCAAAAAATTACTGGAGGAAAGTGATTAGACATGACTGGAGCACCTTCAGCTTACTAAGGACATAACCCTAGATAGGAAGGTGTGGAGGTAGCGGATAAGGGTAGAAGGCTAGGATGAGTGTGTTGGCTGTAGCAAGTAGTTAGAAGAGCTCATGTATAGCCGGGTTAGCAATCCTAGGACTGTGTCCATAGGTAGGAGCCCCAAGTCAGGAGGGTTTGGGGGTGGTAGGTGCCTTTGGTCTGTGAGTGTATGTTACTACTAGGTGGTTGTCCTATTCCAGATGTCTTTTTCTTATCTCGTATTTCATATTGCGCTTATTTATCTTATTTCGTATTTCTCTGATTTCTATTGTATTATGTCTTATTCCTTATTTATGTTATGCCATATATACTGCTTCATGTTTCATTACGCTCTTGTTTACTATTCTTTATCTTGAGCCGGGGATCTATCGAAAACAGCCTCTCTACTTTTTCGGTGGTAGCGGTATGGACTGCATACATTTTACCCCCCCCCCTCAGACCCCACTTTGTGGGAATACACTGGGTTTGTTGTTGTTGTAATATATTGAAAATACATATCAATTATAATAAAAATACATATAGCCAAATACCACTTCATGGGTAGTTCATATATAAATGTATTTTTTCATACATGCAATTAGAAAATTTATTTAACATATAAATACAACTAAACACAGCATCTTTACAAAAAATTACAAATAAAAATATGTTAACCCAAAATGTATATTTAACTGATCATCTTCACAAATCAGCTTTACTGAAATCCCTAAATACATATCAGTAGATCAGTAAATACATATTAGCTTCACAAAAAAATACATATTACCCCAAATTGATAACAGCTTTACTGAAATCCCTAAATACATAATAGTAAATAAAAATACATATACAACGAAAAATACCTCTTCCTCCATGTCTTCTTCAACAACAAATCAACCCCAAATCATTTACAATATCCATTCAACTCCGATTATCCTCCACTAATCGCAACAAAACTCAGTTCCAATTCTCATCCAAAATTTAATTTTTTTCAACTATATCAACTCATAAAACATCAAATTTCACTGAAAAACAAACAAAAAAAATCTATCAACAACAAATCAACCCAAAATCATCTACAATATCCATTCAACTCTGATTATCCTCCATTAATCGTAAGAAAACAAAATCCAGTTTCAATTCTCATCCAAAATTCAATTTTTCCAACTATATCAACTCATAAAACATCAAATTTCACTGAAAAACAAAAAAAAAAAATCAACAAATCCGATCACCTTGATTCGTCGTTAACAATTACAAAAATCAAAACCTTAAAGACGAATTAGAGAAATTGTTTACAGTACAAAATTTAAAAAAAAAATTGAGAAATTGATAACATGCAATAACTGGATTAATTAGTTACCTGAAATTGTGGAACAATTTTCTTATCGAATCGTGCAAAAGACGTTAAGAAGGCAAAACTTTTGAAAGAGAAAATCCAAGAAAAAGTGTGAAAAATGGTAAAGTAAAAAAGCAATTAAAGGAAAGAGAAATATTTTAAGCGTGAAAAATGGAACCTCAAACACGGTAACTTCTGAGAGGCGGTAAGTATGGTCCCCCACTTAAAATAATGCTAGGTTTGCTACATAAGGTAATTTGATTAAAGTGTTGCTATTTGTTTTAGGAAAAATTACATATATACACAAGGTAACTTTACCTTATTACATAAAATCTCATATTGGAAAAGAAATTACAAAAATCCCAAAGTAATTACTTAAATTCACTCTTTCTTTCTCATCCCCCTCATACATATCAAAATACCATATTTTACTCCTATTTTAGTGCATCGATTTATGCTCCATATATGTGCTCCTTTATTTATGCCTACAATCAAGCTAATGTAATGTTACAATAATACTTGAATATTCAAAACACGATTGATGTACACTTTCAATTCACGTAATAAATGAAATTGAATCATTCTTTTTCCTTATTATCGTGTAGCCAATGTAATGTTACAAATAACGCTAATTTTTTCTTAAAATTATTATAATCTTGTAGATAATTAATGTATAAGGTGAATATTTTATATGTATAGTGTGATATTATACATTTTGAAAGATTATATTTTAATATATAAGTTATAATATATCAGGCATTATACATTAGTTACTTTGGAAGACTAATGTATAATATAATTCTTCTGCTATATATTTCATTATGTTATTCATTAAGAAGTTCTTATTATATTTAAGAGGCATTTTATGTATTATTTGATATTGTACAATTAAAAAGTATTACTATTGTATAAGGTTACATATACCTTCTGATAAGGATACAGAAGTATACATGTTTAATGTTAATACTTAAATGTATAGTATGACATTATACATTATTGCAGATTATTTTTTAAATGTATAATGTGCCCACATACATGTGCAACTATTGTATAATGTTATCTTTAACACGTATCAGTTTGTTGCTATCTTTTTCTCTCTTAATTTGAGTTTGCTTTTATTTTTTCATGGCATGAAATACCGTATTGACAAATCTCAAAAATTGTTTCTTCAACTCCATGTAAACCCTCATTCCATTGTCATTCCTTATGATAATTGGAGAAGAATTATCTTCAACAATGTATTTTAATTCAATTTTTTTTTACCAACTTAGTCAATATTCATCGCGATCGTAGAAATCAATTTCAAGAAGGTTATACTTTCCGAAATAATGATTGCGTCACTTTTGTAGGATTGATAAATAATTTTCAACTCCCGAATACCCGAATGACGCAATAATATGGGGATGTTCATATTGATATTTTTGAGAATTGAAAAAAGTAGTTGATGACCTTTTTTTTCAAAACATAATTCAACAAAGAAGAAAATTTACTGTGATGCTTTACAATTTTTTTGAATTTGAATTTCAATTACTATATTTAATTATACACCACACAATGATATGTAATTAATGATGTTAATTAAGGAAGAGAAAGATAGTAGCAGCTTATCTTTCCATAAATATTGGCTAATCAGTTTTCTCATACTTTCCAGCAATGTATGAGGAACGGCCTAATGTATAAGTATATTTCTCAATTTCGGGAGAGAGAAAGGCAACCGAGATTTTAAGTAATTACTTTCACTAGGGAAGAGATTTATGTGGTTTATTCATTTTTTTATACTTTTAGTGTTAAAGTATGTTACTCCCAGTAGTTTTTCCTACTTTTTATTTTAAAAGAAACCCACTAGTCCTTTGGGCCTAATCTGCTGGAATAGCCACCAAGAGTAAACAGCAAATCTGGCCTTCTATTTGTAGCGACTGTTACCTGCTAAACCACATTTACATAAATAGTCAAAGAATACTTTAATAAATGTGGCCTTGCAATGTGTTACTATAAAGTAAGTCATGTGCCCTTTAATTTGCTCTCTAATAAGTTGTGCCAATTTGTAGCATTGACATGAGGAGACTTATTCTTTAACTAAAGGGAACATTGATTATTGATATCTAAGGTGTGGTCTAAGGGTCAATAAAGTGATCACAAATATTTGAAATTAGGTTTCAAATTTTATCATTGATTGACAAAGTTATCCGGCAGCAATACTTGTGGGAGATAGAAGATATCTGGCAAAATAGTATTGAAGGCGTGCACAAATTGGTCTGAACACTCCATCGTTATAAATAAAACAAAGAATTAAAACCTAAAGTGTATATTAGTCCTTGGTCTTCATTTCTAGCCTTCCACCAAGTTGCCTTTACATGGCTTCTCTAATATGAACTAGCAATCCATATATGGCAATTGCATCTTCCATGTTGCTAGATGTCTAGTCTAATAAAGTTGGAACATGTTGCTAGATGTCTAGTCTAATAAAGTTGGAAAATGCATGGTTTATAGATTCTAGATCAATTATATTCAAGCAAAGTATAGTTAAGGAGCTAGCTACTCTTGAGCTCATTTGGCTACCTAACCTTCTTCATGAGATGAAAATATATAACTACCTCATACATGCTCCCACATTTTGGTGTGGTAATTATCTGTCAAATATTTGACTTCTAATCTCATATTTCATTCTAGTATATTTGGCTACCTAACCTTCTTCATGAGATGAAAATATATAACTACCTCATACATGCTCCCACATTTTGGTGTGGTAATTATCTGTCAAATATTTGACTTCTAATCTCATATTTCATTCTAGTATATTTTCTTTTTATGAAATGTAAAAGTAATTTGATATTGTTTTTTTTTCCTTCAATAGAAAATTAATATTTAAATTTTGTAAGAAAATCAGGACAAAAATCCTAACAACTTTTCCTTCTCGTTCTTGTCTTTTAGGCTTCAAATGATCCTCTTATGTGGTCATTTTGATTGAATTGGGTGTATAGTTATGCGAATTTGGTAAACCATCTAGACAACATATAAACATATATGGGAAATAATTTTTCTAAACCTGGAAAATAAAGGTAGTAGAGAATATGTCACATAATTTGACATAATTGGAGTTCCATAAAACTCCAATTGTATGTAACTCTACTTATTTACCAATTTGAACTCATTAATAACAAGGATCAACCAAAATCGTTTATATATTATTTAGGAGGATAGTACGTTAAGTTTAGAAAAACTGCGGAATATCTGGAGCGAAAGTAAGTGCTACTCAAATAAAAAGTTTTTGAGGAATGACGTTTTTAGTTTACTAGTTAACCGCGCGTGCCACGCACGTGTAATGTTTGGTTATTTAAAATTAAATGATTTTGTCTATTGTAGAAAGTTTTAATAAAGTGTAAAAGTTCAAATCAGTTTTTAAAAATCTTTCACACTTTAATATAATAATCTATATCTATAATCTATAATCTATAATCTATATCTATAATCTATATATATTGTTAGAGTGCGTACCCTACTGATTTTAGCGGTTTACTCTAGTAGTTGTCTATCAGTGGAACAAGTAAGCTAACGTGGTTCACGTAAGTAAAGTATGAAGACAATATTTTTACGTGGAAAACACCCGGCTCAAGAAAGGTGTAAAAAAACACGGCCTGTACCTCTACAGGATTTAACCCCGACTTCACTAATACTCTTGAGCCTCAACTATCAACAAATTACAAGACTTCTTGTAAACTAGAAAATAAAACTTCTAACTCCTATTTCTACAATAACACAAATCTTCCCAAGATAAGTGTTCTCAAGTCTTTGAGTCCCTAACTTGAAGACACAACTCCTAACTCAGTTTATATTTCACTGAGACTAGAACTAAAACTCATTACAACTTAAAGAACCAACCTACTACACAAAGTCTACGACTTGCTAAGTAAAGGTCCAAGTTCTTCTTCAAGTTAGTGAACTGATTTGTTAATTGATGCTTTTCATGTTGGTGCTAAAGTGTTACTCTTGAATATCGTTTCTTCTATTTAAGCTCACTCCTGATTTGAGTCCTTTAGATGATGTGCTCTTCTTTATTCAATAGGACTCTTTCAGGTGGTTTCACTCCTTGTTGCATTATGTCTCCTTGATCGAGTAGGAATCCTATGTTTTCTCAATCTTCAAGTGTTTGTGTTTATCTCCTTTTCAACCTCGTTACTGTATGTGATAAGTGTTGAGAGCATATCTGAATTTTCTTGCTTATCCACTCCTGACTTTATGCATTGTTAGCCTATCAGTAGTCTTTCCTGTGACTATTCTTTCTACACTTGGGTGGACCAGGTTGCACAACAAGTTTCATTCATATGTCCATCATCAAAACTTCAGTTCCCTAACAAATTCCCTCTTTTTGATGATGACAAACTTAAGCAACACAGCATCCATCACAAAGTCCTGACATTCTCAGTAAAGGAATTAGACAAAAGAACACAGAATGAAACAGATTAGTCAATTGAGTTATAAACATTGCACAATCTATTCTTTCCCCTTTTGACATCATCGAAAAGTTGGGCCCAAAAGTGAAAAATGTTTAATAATCCATGGACACTAGGGCTATCACTAAAACAAGCAAAACCCAGAGTAAAAGAACATTGATGCATTAAAAATAGGAGCAGAACACAATTAAGCAAGCAAGTCCATTTCATTCAAAAACAGGATACAATTAAAATTACCCAAAAACAGCAAAAGAGATAACAGGCTACCCAGTGAACAAAACAAAGGAGACAGTCCTAAGGTACTACGAGGGAAACTAAGTGGAGAAGGAGGGAATAAGGGTGGTTAGTTTTTGAACAATCTCAGCATTTTCAGAGAGTTCACGTTCTATAGTGCCCTTAAGAGAGGCAATTTGAGAAAGAATCTCCATCTTCTCAGCATCATGAGCAACCTGAGCAGCATCTAACTTAGCTTGAACTACTTCCAATTCTTTAGTCTTAGCAACAAGTGCATTTCACAACTGTTGCATAGGGTTGTCAGTACTCATCATGAAAATAGGTAACCCCATATGGTTCACAGTCCCAATGACATCCTTAGTGGTTTGTAGAGACCACACTTGAGTAGGGACATTAAAGTGCTCAAAAATGGGAGTGAGCCAGAATGCATATGGCAAGGCATGGCCATTCACATCTTGAAGTATGACCCTTTGCATGTGCTGAATCATAAGGTGAGGCAGATCAATACTCACTTTAGAGTCAAGCAGTTCCATGAGAGTGAGGTCAAGGAAATTGGCTACAGTCCTTCTTTCTTATCGAGGAATAAGCATTTTATGGACAACATCAAAATAAAGTTGATGGAGTAGGGATATCTCACGCTTAAGAACTCTACGATGACTTTCAAGAAGAGGATTTCCAAAAAAAAATTTGAGATATATCAAGGGCAGATGCCAGATTATCAAATGGAGGCAATGTGACCTTGACATAATGACCCCATCCCCCAGTAGGAATACGCAGGATTCAAGCAAGATCAGCAGCAACAACATTAATAGTAATCCCTCTAACAGTGGTGGAGAACATTTCCCTAAGATCTACTCCATTTGTATAAAACTCATAAACTTTATTTTCTCCAAACTTACGTTGGTGACCACCTTGAAGAACCAAGTGTGTCCACCCCTGACTTTCCAATTTGGAGACTAAGACATCCATTTCAGGACCCCCAAAACTAGTGACCACACGACCTCTAGATAACTTGCATTTTTTAAAGTGGATAATATGAGCTGACTGAGAAGCCTTGTCAGTAGGAGTATCCTAATCAATCTCAAAATCAGGATCTAATTTAGTAGAGGGGGTAGGGGAAGAGTCAAAAAGTGACTCAGATTCAAATGACTCAGAAGGAACAGGTATCTCAACCAATTTTTCTGAACGTGTAGAGGCTCTTGTAGCAGTAGACTTAGAAGAGGATGAAGGTTTTGAAGTAGAGATGTATTTTGTCTTAGATGAGGGTGTGTGAAAAGAGGAAGGTTTAGGAATCATGTGTTTGACGGTCTTGCTTTTGTGCACTAAACAAAGAAGTATATCTGGAGATGGGAAAGGAGGAGAAGAAGAACAAAATATAGCAACACGTTTTCGTTTGCTTTCTTGAAGGGATTTAACCAAGAAAGATTCCTCTCGTTGTTTTTTCCCACGAGTGTGAGGGGTTCTTGGAACGGCTAAAAAGGAATTAGGATCAATAGGAGTTTGATCTCCAGCAATAATGGGAGAGGGGGATTGCTTTCTCTTCGAGTGAGATCTTGATTTTCTTGGAATCAAACTTGCAATTGGAACATCATCTGGATCAATAATTTGGAGAGGGATAGGAGATAATGATGTGGGTGTAGGAATGGATTGAGAACTGGAAGAAAACTGAGAAAAGAGGGTTTTGAGATTTTTGAATGCAGCAAAATCAAATACTTTTATTTTAATGGCAGGGGGAATAGGAAGAATTGCATTCTCAGTAGGATGGAGGATGATTTTAGTGGAAGGTGAGGTAATGGAGTCATGGAGGTTTGAGAATTCGGAAGATGATGCCATGGTTGAGAGAAAACTTAAAAGTTTGATTTTTGGTTAGTGAAGAGAATAAGTGATGAAGGAGAGAAGGGAAAGTATTTAAGGTGAAGTGAAGGAAGTTGAATCGTGGATGGAGTGTATTTAGTAAAGAAACGTAATGATGGAGATGTTCAGTGATGATGGGAAAGTGGTGGCAGTTTTTTCAAAAAGAAGGACTTTTAGATTTTTGGCGGTTTAGGGAGTAGCAAGGGACCATGTCGTAAACCTATTTCTCTTTGTGCAACTATAGGTAAAATGTAATCATACCTTAATATGGAGGATAAAATGGACAAAATTTCCTGAGTGTTCCAGCCTCTCAGCAAAATCAACATATGAATGAGTCAATTTACTCTAAAATCTTGAAATTAGGACACACAACTAAATGTGTAAGACTGGATTAATCAACAAACACTTAGGAACACATTATCTTTTCTAATCAATCATTGAGGGAGATTTATGCAATTTTAATCATCCCCAAGCTAACCTATTCTTTTCAAATTATTCTCTGCCTAATGCCTTAATGAATATATCAGCTATTTTTTCTTCAGTAAAGCAGAACATGATTGATATAAGATATTTTTCAACATTATCTCTAAGAAAGTGATGTCTAATATCAATATGTTTAGTTCTTTTATGTTGAACAGGATTCTTAGCAATATTAATAGAACTTTTATTGTCACAAAAAATAGGAACACATCCAACATCCACACCAAAGTCCATGAGCTGTTGTTTAATCCATAACAACTGAGCACAACAAGATCCTGCAGCAACATATTCAGCCTCAGCCGTAGACAGAGCTACTGAGTTTTGTTTCTTAGTGGACCAGGTAATTAAACATGATCCAAGGAAGTGTTTTATGCCTGTGGTGATCTTCCTGTCCACCAAATATCCAGCATAGTCAGCATCAGAGTATCCTACCAAGTTAAAATTACTACCTTTTGGATACCATAGGCCAAGATTACTAGTTCCTTTAAGATATCTAAAGATTCTCTTTACAGATTTTAGATGAGATTCTTTAGGATTTTCTTGAAACCTTGCATATAGTCCCACACTGAACACAATATCAGGTCTACTTGCTATGAGATACAGTAATGATCCTATCATCCCTCTGTATATCTTTTGCTCTACCTTAGGACCTGTTTCATTCATGTTTAGCTTGGTGGCAGTGGCTATTGGTGTGTTGATCTCCTTAGATTCCTCCATGGAAAATCTTTTAAGAAGTTCCTTGACATACTTTTGTTGATGTACCATGGTTCCAGAGGTTGTTTGCTTAACTTGTAATCCCAGAAAAAAGTTTAGCTCACCCATCAAACTCATTTCAAATTCACAACTCATGAGTTTTGCAAAGTCATGAGTCATACTCATGTTTGTGGAGCCAAAAATAATATCATCTACATATACCTGTACCACCAATAAATCTTTTTTGTTATTTTTCAAGAAAAGAGTGTTATCAATCTTACCTCTAGTATGACCATGCTCCAGAAGAAATTTTGATAATCTTTCACACCAAGCTCTGGAATCTTGTTTTAGACTATACAAGACCTTGTCAAGCTTATACACATGATTTCGAAACTCCTTACACTCAAATCCTGGAGGTTGTTTGACATACACATCCTCTTTGAGAATTTCATTCAAGAATGCACTCTTAACATCCATTTGATAGAGAATGAAATCCATATAAGCAGCAAAAGCTACAAGTAGCCTAATTGCTTCAATTCTAGCTACAGGAGCAAAAGTCTCATCAAAATATATTTCTTCTTCTTGATTATATCCTTGGACCACCCATCTTGCCATGTTTCTTGTAACTGTTACATGCTCATCAACCTTATTTCTATACACCCACTTAGTCCCAATAACTGTTTTATATTTTGGGAGAGGAACTAAGTGCCAGACTTTGCTTCTTTCAAACTAATTTGATTCCTCTTGCATGGATATGATCCAGTCAGCATTAAGAAGTTCCTCATTCACCTTCTTTGGTTTAATTTCTGACATAAATGCCTTGAAATCACACATGCTCCTCAACCCTTACCTTGTAGTGATCACAGAAATGAGATCAGTGAGAGCATTTTCAATAGGATGAGATCCTTGATAATTGTATCCTTTTGGAATCAATCATTGTGAAGTACTAGGATCACTGTGATTATTCTAATTTGGGGTGGTTGGTGGTTCAGTTCCCCATGTCGGTGTGCCTCCATATTTGACACCTTTTATTGATGGACCATGTTGAGTAAGTTGTTCCTCGGAACCATTTCTTTCCTGCATGTTAGTCTTAACACAAGATTCATCAAATACTACATGCACACTTTCTTCAACACAATTAGTTCTGTTGTTTAACACCATATAAGCCTTACTATGATGTGAATAACCTAAAAAGATTCCCTCGTCACTTTTAGCATCAAATTTTCCCAATTAATCTTTCCATTGTTATGAATGAAACATTTACTAGAAAAAGTTCTAAAATGAGAAATGTTTGGCTTTCTTCCTTGTAGTAATTCATAGGGAGTCTTCTCTAGAATAGATTTGATCATGCATCTATTTATGATATATGTTGCAGTACTAATTGCCTCAGCCCAAAGGCTTTTGGCAAGATTTCCTGCAAGCATCATTATTCTAGCCATATCTTCCAAGGTCCTGTTTTTCCTTTTTACTATTCCATTTTGTTGAGGTGTTCTGGGAGTAGAGAAGTTGTGATCTATACCATTTGAGGAACAGAATTCTAAAAACTTGACATTTTCAAATTTTGTACCATGGTCTGATCTTATGGAAATTAGATAAGTGCCCAGTTTCTTTTTAATTTTCCTGATGAATATGGTAAAGACATCAAAGGCATCTTCTTTGGAAGCTAGAAACAATGTCTAGGTAAATCTGGAATAATCATCAACAATCACAAAAACATACCTCTTTCCATCTTTGCTTTGAAGTCTCATTGGTCCACACAAATTCATATGGATCAGGTCAAGGAACTTGGTAGTGCTGACATGGTTCTTTGATTTAAAAGAAGATTTTATCTACTTCCCCCTTACATAGACACTACATATCTTTTCTTCCTTGAATTTGGTTTTGGGCAAGCCCAATACCATATCTTTGAAAGAAAGTATGTTTAGTTGTTTTAGACTTCCATGTCCAAGTCTCTTGTGCCAGAGGAGGGGATCATTTTCCATAGAACTTAGGCAGGTCAACTCTGTTCCTGACATTTCTATTATATCAGCTTTGTACACATTCCTGTATCTCCTTACAGTGAGCACAATCTCCTTGGAGTCTATCTTATGGACTTTGACTACTGCATTAGTAAAAACAACTTTATTACCTTTATCACACAGTTGTGATATGCTAAGAAGGTTGTGCTTCAATCCTTCCAAAAGATAGACATCCTCTAATGCTCTTGATTTAGATGTCCTAATTTTGCCAACTCCAGTAATGATTTCCTTTTTGCAATCATCGAAAGAAACTCCTCATCCATTTACTTTGGAGAGTGAAAGAAATTTTTTCTTATCATCGGTCATGTGTCTTGAGCAAGCACTATCCAGGTACCAATGCTTTTTGCTTCCTTTCACCTTCTCCTGCAAGAAATCAATGGTTAGATTTTGGAACCTAGACAAGCTTGGGTCTAGTTTTATGAGTAAATGGATGAATTAAATTTCTTCTAGTCCATACAGGCAACAGGTAATGCGACCTGTTTCTCTGACCAGTATTAGTTTCTTTTTTCTTGGTCTGAAAGGATTTATTGGCCAGGTTTTGACTGCTAGATCTGCTCTTGGCAGCCACAGGACATTCAGTGGTTAGATGTCCAAGATTACCACAGATATAGCGCAAGTCTTGAGGATCATCAAGATTTCTGTGAAAACCTAAACCTATTTTTTCACTGTGATTCATTTCACCCAACTTGTGAATAATTCTTGAAGAATTTATCCACCTGTTTGCTTATTCAAGATCAAGTTTCTGTTTAGAGACTTCTTGACTTAGTTTATTCATATTTCTGTTGCATCATTACATTCTTGTTTGTACTTAACTAATTCAAGTTCAGCATTTTTTTGTTCCTTACTCATGGCCTTTTTTCCATTTTCAGTGAGTGTTAATTTCAGGACTTCAGACTTAAGATCATTATTTGAAGAATCAAGTTGTGCAATTTGTTTCTTGAGAGTGCAGTTTTATTCTTCAACGGTGTTCTTGCAAGCTTTTAAATCAATGAGATTGAATTTTAGACTTGCAAGACTGTTGAACAGCTCATCCCTATCAGAAGTTAATTCTTGGAAATTATCAATTAGAGCACTCGTCAAGGAAACAAGTTTTGTTTTAGAAAATGAATGCAACTTTTTTTTAAATTCAAGTATACTTACCTCAGAAGCATCATCTTCTTCCTCTAAGTCTGAATCTCTAATAGCCATGAATGTTGTTTCAGTAATTTCATCATCATCTGAATCAGATCCTCAGGCTGCTATCATTGCATGTTCTTCCTTCTCCTTCCTTTTGTTTTTTTCTTTCAGTTCTCTTTCAGCCCTTTTTTTCTCCATTCTATTTCCCAGACAGGACAATCTCTGATCGGATGATCAGTCTTACCACACTTGTAGCATCTATTTGGATTGTCATTGGAGCGTTTCTTACTACCTGTTCCTTTTTTCTTTTTAAAGAATTTACTGAAGTTCTTAGTTATGAAGGCAACTTGTTCCTTGTCAAGTTTAATTTCTTCATCACTATCTGAATTCTTCAAAGCCAAGATTTTCTCAAGGGCTGCTTGTTCTTTAGTTCCATCAATTTTCATTTCATAAGTCCTCAGATTCCCTAATAGTTCATCTAGTGTCATACCTATGAGATCCTTTGCTTCCCTAATTGCAGTCACTTTAACATTCCATTTTGATTTTCATAGTACCCTCAGCACCTTTTCAACTTGTTCCTCAAGAGTGTTGACTTTTCCTAAGGAAGTCAACTCATTTGTCAAGGTAGTAAGCCTTGTCATCATTTCATGCAAGGATTCATTCTCAATCATCTTAAAAGCTTCATACTCAGTAAAAAGAAGAGCAATCCTAAATTTTCTTACCTGAGAGGTACCCTCATGTTCAATGACCAGAGCATCCCAAATTTGCTTAGCAGTGGTACAGTTTGACACTCTGTTGTACTCAGCTGGTCCTAGTCCACATACTAAGATGTTCTTAGCCTTAGCATTTTTCTTTAATGCCACTAAGTCATCAGAAGTAAATTCACTCCTTACCTTCTTGACTTGTTCACCATCAACCAGCTTCATTGAAAGAGTAGGACCATCAGTGATCCTATCCCACAATTCGTAGTCTTCACCTTGAATGAATATTTTCATCCTGGCTTTCCACCAGATAAAGTGAGAACCATCAAAGAGTGGAGGTCTAGTAGTTGACTGACCTTCACTGTGACCAATAGGAGGTGTGGAATTCATCATAGTGATCTTTTCTTAGGTGCTAACCTTATTTAAGATAACCTCGCTCTGATACCACTTGTTAGAGTACGTACCCTACTGATTTTAGTAGTTTACTCTAATAGTTGCCTATCAGTGGAACAAGTAAGCTAACGTGGTTCACGTAAGTAAAATATGAAGACAATATTTTTACGTGAAAAACACTCGACTCAAGAAAGGTGTAAAAAATCACGACCTGTACCTCTACAAGATTTAACCCCAACTTCACTGAGCCTCAACAATCAACAAATTACAAGACTTTTTGTAAACTAGAAATTAAAACTTCTAACTCCTATTTCTACAATAGTACAAATCTTCCCAAGATAGGTGTTCCCAAGTTTTCGAGTTCCCTAACTTGAAGACACAACTCCTAACTCAGTTTATATTTCACTGAGACTAGAATTAAAACTTATTACAACTCAAAGAACCAACCTACTACACAAAGTCTACGACTTGCTAAGTAAAGGACCAGGTTCTTCTTCAAGTTAGTGAACTGATTTGCTGATTGATGTTTTTCTTGTCAGTGCTTAAATTTTACTCTTGAATATCATTTATTCTATTTAATCCCACTCATAATTTGAGTCCTTTAGATGATGTGCTATTCTTTCTTCAATAGGACTCTTTCATGTAGTTTCGCTCCTTGTTGCATTATGTCTCCTTGATCGAGTAGGAATCCTATGTTTGCTCAATCTTCAAGTGTTTGTGTTTATCTCCTTTTCAACCTTGTTGCTGCATGTGATAAGTGTTGAGAGCATATCTGAATCTTCTTGCTTATCCACTCCTGACTTTACATATTGTTAGCCTATCAGTAGCCTTGCTTGTGACTATTCTTTCTACACTTGTGTGGACCAGCTTGCACAATATGTTTCATTCATATGTCCATCACAAAACTTCAGTTCCCTAACATATAATATATATATATATATATATATATATATATATATATATATATATATATATATATATATATATATATATATATTAAAAGTGTGAAAGCCCTTAGAAATGTTGTTTTAACCTTTTGTCCTTCATTAAAAGTCCTTAAATTAGATAAAATTATTTTTTCACTATTTTTTTCTAATATTTAAGAGTTTAATATTAATTAAATATATTTATGGTGAAACCTTTACTTATTATAAGTCATCAAAATTAATGACAATTAATAATTTTTTCCATTATTTTAAGAATTCTAAATCAACTAAATTTGATTTTAAGAAGATTTGAAAATCTAGAAATAAATATAATACTATTAGAACAACAAAAATTTTAGAAGTACCTGATTTTTAAAAGTTTTAAGTATGTAACAAGAATGTAATCAATGAATTTGTAAATATTTGACTTTAAAATCGGAAAAGATTTTAAATATAAAAAAGAAAAAGAAAAATAAACGCAATACAAATATGGTTCAAATTGATATGTCTCTCTTAGCCTATGACAACAAGGGAAAGACGTGCTATATGGAAAACGCAAAAGTAATGATCCATCAACCACTTGAAACTTCTGATAGTAAAACATATATGTTATATGTTTATATTTACATTATTATATTAAAGTCTGAAAGAATTTTGAAAAGTGATCTAAACTTTTATATTTAATTAAAAATCTCCGCAATACATAAAATTATTTAATTTTAAATAATCAAACGTTATACGTGTGAGGCATGTGCGGTTAAACTAGTGTAAATATAAACATATACACATAAATATTTACCACCAGAAGTTTCAAGTGGTTGACGGATCATCACTTTTGTGTTTGTCATATAGTACCGCTTTTCCTTGTTGCCACAAGCTAAGAGAGACGCATCAATTTGAACCATATTTGTGTTACGATTGTCTATAATCTCTATCTATAATCTATAATATATTAAAAGTGTGAAGACCTTTAGAAAAGTGATTTGAACGTTTTGTCCTTCATTAAAAGACTCTCCTTTAGACAAAACTATCATTTTACTATTTTTAAAATTTTTATTTAATTATTTTTATTATATTAACTAGACTCTTAAAATATGGGACTCCTAAAATAGATGAAAGGAGAATCAATTAATATTTTTCTTCGTACTGATCAATTAGAAAAAAACTCCTAAAATAGGATAGAAAAATACTCCCAAAATAAGACTCTATTAAGGAAATACTTCTATAAATATTGAGATGCAGGTTAAACTAGAGAAGAAACTGATTTACTTATTGAAAAAATTTAATTGGTGCTCATCTAAGTTGATTCGGTTGCATGTCTAGATTGATTTTGAGGTTTTTTAGGTAAAAGTTCGATTTAATTGTATTATTTTTATATCTCTGTTTTGAGATTTTTTTTGGTGTAAATGTAAAGTTTAGATATATTATTTTGATATCTCTATTGTCGTATTATTTTATTATATTTTACAGATGGTAGATGAGTGTCGGGCGGATTTGAGAAAATTTTGTGTAAAGGTTAGATTTAATTATATTGTTTTGATGTTTCTATCATCGTATTGTTTTGTTGTAGTTTACAGGTGATAGGTGAATGTCGATTGGCTTTGAGAAATTTTTTTGATAAAGGATATGTTTAATTAAATAAATTCTCCAAAAGATGTTAAATTTAATTATTATATTCGTATTTATTATTTAACCAAATATTCTATTTAGTGTAACGTTTAAACTTAGTAAAGTGGGTACATACGTGAGGCGCATACATCTAAACTAGTATATTAAAAGCGCGAAGACCTTTAGAAAAATGATTTGAACTTTTTGTCCTTCATTAAAAGACTATGTAATAGACAAAATTATATTTTCACTTATTTTCTTCAATTATTATTTATTTTTATAATATTTAAAATTAAGGAGTCCTAAAATATTTTCGTAAGAGAGTAATATATTTTAAAAATTGAAGAGTCCTAAATTATTTTGCATAAAAAATATATGGTAAAAATATTAGGAGAATTAATATTTAAGGAGTTCTAAAATATATGGTAAGAAGAAGAACTATTTTCTCAAATTAAAAATTCAAACCAAATAATATTCTTTTTACAAGACTTTTTCATTCAACGTTAAAAACTAGATTTACAAATGAATACTATCCAATACTCATCATATTATAAGGAGAGAAATAATCATCCCATCGATTAATGAACACTTGTTATTGTAGTTTTAAGAAAATATGCCAAAACCACAATAATTTGTTCTTTTTATATTCAAAGACCCTTAGAAAAGTGATTTGAACTTTTTACCCTTCATTAAAATACTTCGCAATAGACAAAATAATCTTTTCACCTATTTTTCTCGAACTGTTATTTAATTTTCTTTATAATATTTAAGATTTTGAAATCAACTAAAATTGAAAGTATTAATTTTTTTTCTTATTTAAATTATGTAAAAAGTTCTGAAATAAAAAGAAGGAAATTTTCTATTGACCTAAACTTTGTGGAAACTTTCAATAGCATATGTTTCAATTTAAATAGGAGTCAATTGCATATTGCATATTATAATCTATAAATTATAACCACATACACGTGATGTTTTTCTTATAAAATTTGATATGTCAGTGTTAAACTAGGAAACTAACATTGTTTTACTTTGCCAAAAATAATACAGTAGGAAAAATATATGGAAAAAAAAAACTAGGAAAGTAACATTATTTTACTTTGCCAAAAATAAAACAGTAGGAAAAATTTATGAAAAAAAAATTATAAATATTTGCACGTAAACTTTTATACATAATTGTGACCAAATACAACAAGGAATTAATAATTGTTGTTCCTATGTAAATATAAGATCATAATGTAAAGTAAGATGCCTGCAATTCCAAACCACTTAAATTTATGGCAAAAATAGTTGATGGTGATCAGCCAGATTTCAATTGTTGGAATTAACATGTTTTTTTGTGATTTTCTTGAGTGTTGAGATTTTAGTATAATTCATTATTGTGCGAATCAACTTATAAATTCTCAATTCACTTTTGATCTTGTTTTTATTTCGCAAAATAGAAAATCTATGTCTATGTCCAAACAATGGTAATGACTTGAATCTTGTACTTGCTTTCTCAAAGTAGTTTACTTTGCCCTATAAATCGTGCATGTATCATCTTTTTTTTTCTTTTTAAAATTTTCTTGGTACTATCGATAGTAAAAAAAAAATAGTCCTAAAATATATGAGAAGGAGAATTTTAAAAATATTGAAAACATATGTGAAGAAAAATTAACGTTTCTATATTCTTTCATCAACTCTTATGCAGCATTAATTCTTTCACCTTCACTGATCTTTCTCTTATTTCTTTATCGTTATGAAGGTGTAATTGAATTGAAGTTAAAGAAGAGATGTGAGAGTTTGACATGATAAAAATTTAATTACGATGGGGACAAAGTTACTCTTGGTGTGTCCTCATGGCTGAGGTTTTACATTTTTTTGTTATTTTTGTGATTTTTTAAAATTAAATATCTATTAAAAATTAAGAATAAAGAAACTGGGTGAATTTAATTAATACCAAAAACTTCATTATTGACGAAAGTAAAGAAATCTAAAAAAAAATTGAATCTAATTAGGTATTAAAGTTTACATTTTCTTTTAGTTAATAGCTTTAAAGATTATATATGAATGACAATGGATTCTCCCCTTTTGATTATCTCTATCATGCAATATCGTTTAAAAAATTAAGTTATATACACTTGATAACGCTCAATCTACAGCTCTCGTTTGAGTGTAAAGCGGTCGTTAGCAAATATAGAACCCAACCTGGGTTGGGTGTCGATCCCACAGGGAATAGCTTGGCCAACAAGTAAGTAAAATTACTAAACTTTTGGTGCAAGTCTCGTAAGAAGGGGGGATTCTTGTCTTGCAAGTAATGTAAACAAAAGCTGAAAATAATAAAGTAAAAAGAGAGAGATTGTTACGTTGGTTGTAAACAATGAGAATTGAAGCGTTGGGGTTATGTCCACCTTCTGAGGTATACGTCTCTATTGGCTATGAGTGTGTAGAATTCTGACATGCAATTGCTTATAGAGGATTGTAGTCGATGGTAAATCCAAGCGTCTCTCGACCTAAACAAGGACTATTTCACTTTAACTCTCTCGAGCTTAAAGCGTATCTAACGGTACGAATTCTCCAAGAGGTTAGTCCAGTTACGGCACTAGCTTTTTAATAGGAAAGGGTGTCCTACTACCTTGACATTATCTCTTTTCCAGACAAATAACTTTTCTCTCGAACAAGTTAAATGTTAGACTGGCGTATTCTTGCGTTTGCAACCGCAAAGAATGTAGATTAAGATGAAGAGAATAATGATATAAGCAATATACGTGCCTCGAACTCACAAACTCACAGCAATAGATAGTATCTCATACGGCTTCCATAACACCAACAGAGAAGTTTAGTTACCCATGAATGCGAAGGAGATCACGATTGACATTGTTGTTATACCACAAGATTGAGTAATTTCGTGTAGATTAGGTGGTAGGCGTGAGGCGTGAATTCCTAGGCAAAGTAACGATTCTCTTGTTGTGGAATTTAAGAATGGAAGAGTAGAAGAAGAAAAATAGAATTGATGGAAAGATTAGAAGAGTTGTAGAGTAATAGAATTGAATTGTAAGATGAGAAGTTAAGAAGATGTTAGAAGATGTGAGGGATGGAAGGAAGTATTGTGTTCTCCCTCCTTCCTCCCTCCTTATTCTCTAAAATCTCTAGTATGATAGGGTATTTATAATACCCATATCCTAATCCTACTAAGCTAATGAAATAAATAACCAAATCCTACTAGACTAATGAAATCCTTAGCCCAAATGTACTAGGTTAAGGTAACATTATCATAATCCACATAAAATAATGAAATACATAACCTAATTGTACTAGGTTAATGTATCATTGTCAAAATCCAGCTTTGTGTCTGTAAGTCCCCAAAGTCTTCAGAATTGTTGTTTTAGCCCGGGACAGATTTTCCATGCATCACTTTTGGTCCTTTAGGCGTCCAAACTCCCTTTCCTTCCTTCGTGAGCTTTCTTTAGCGTCAAGTAAGCCATAAAATGCTGAATTATGCATCATTTATACCTGAAACTTTACTAATCATGTTCGTTAGCTCATTTACAGGAAAAAGGACTAAAAGTGCATGAAATATATAATTTGTTCTCAAAACTAGGCTAAAATATGGGCAAAATATATTGATATAGGCGCGTAAATTCGCCTATCATCAACACCCCACACTTAGAGCTTTGTTCGTCCTCGAACAAACTATCATGTCCTTCTAAACATCAACTTAGGGTTTTACAGCAACAACACAAAATATTCATCAAGACAAGCACAACAATTATCAACAAAGAGTAGTTTTCCGATCATTAGTAGAAACAGTTTAACCTCTAGCATAGACTCGTGATGGTGGTCAACTCATATTCGAAGGTTAAGGCACAAAGAATCATACACGACTACCCAAAACTCATCAACCATGTGTGTCTCACAATATATTACCCATAATCACTCACAAGTATAGCATATTTTTAAAACATGGGTATCAAAATATCCTTGCTCTCGCTCTCACAAAGAATTCATATGAAGCAACTGATGACCATAGGCTTGCCCTTAGTGTAATGCTCTACTAAATGTTGGAATGTTAAGATTAAGATCAAGTAGGTCTTTTGACGGTTGTAATGTAGGCTAAGGGACGGGTAGGACTATTTTGGCCAGGAATAGTGACTAAGTTCCTAAGCGTTTTAATACATCACTTTGTATCATTGACACTTTTTTCTTTCAACCTTTCTTCTTTCTTTTGTTATACCACCCTTGTTCTCCTCTTTTGTTTTTCAATTTTAAACATAACTCACTTTTCAGCTTTCTTTTCCTTTTTCTTTTCATAACATACCTCTTATGATAGCACTTTCTTTTTCATAACACATTCAAGCACCCTTACAATTTAAAGCATCATACTTACCCAATTTCCTCTTATGTTATCACATGACTTTTTCACTTTAAAGCACTTAGGAATTTGGATCAAATTATGGTCTTGAAAAAAAATGGATTAGGCTTACATACAAGGTTGTCAAAGAAATAGGCTAAAGGCTCAAAAGGGTTTAACTAGGATGATGTCCATGGGTAGGTAAAACTGAAGGTAAACAAATATGGGTTGCCAAAGAAATGCCTAAATCATATCCTAAACTCACACTCCTTATTTTCGCTTTGCATACATACCAGGCAAGTTCTAGCATCAGCCACAATCATAGAATATACGATTATCTCACACACACAAGGCACATGGTCGACTTGCTTGGAAGTAATATAGACTCTCGACCCAACAGGTGAAGGAATTGAACCACAAAATATCACATAATGAGTCACAACTAGAGCCTAAACGTCTCAATAGTCACAATTGTAGCACATACTCTTGTTATAATCTCATGCTGCCTATCAAAATAATCTCATGCGAAGCTAAGTTAAAAAAATATTAACTACTAAAAAAATCTTAACTAAAAAATGAAACAAAAATAAAACAAAAGCAAACAAACATATATGCGAGTAGAGAAGTATATCATGCAATACCACCACCCCACACTTAGTCGGTACACTGTCCTCAGTGGAAAATAAATAAGAAGAACCTGGTTAGTCGGACTCATCCTCTATGTCTGGGGTCATACCCCTTGCATTGGAATCATCATCAGAGTCGTCATCCTTAGAAGTTCCTTATAAGTATCCCACTTAATTCCAAGCGTGAGTCGAGGTATTTGCAGCGAGGAGGGTTCTCCTTGCTCCTTGCGGCCTCTTTTCTTGCTCTTTTGGGAAGTGGTAGCCTTTTCCTTGCCTTGTCTTGCTTTGGGTTCCATTGTACCTGAGACTTGAAATAGTGTTAATGGTAGCACAATCCCAATGGATACAATCTATACACAAGCAGTACCACCCCACACTTAGTTTGTTGCTACAAATTAGTGAAGTGAAAGTGGTCGATTACTTAGACTTCATCGACATGTGTTTTAGGAGCTATATTCCAACGAGAAAATCAGAGATATATCACTTCTTGCAACCTTTGCAATACTTTCATGTTATGTATAACAAGACTACTACATAGGGATTACATCATGGTATCGTTTCTATCAATAAACTCAACCTCCTATGTCGGTAGGCAGTTATAAGTCTTATTCCGATGAACGGGATATTCTAACATGTAAGTATTCAAGTGACAAGATTATGCAATGTTCATTACTATAGCAATTCTGCAAGTAGTATAACAATGCATCAAAATCAAATTCAAGTCGGACATAAGTTAAGAGTATCCTAACGCACATGTTCACTCACTTGGTTTTGTATCAACAATTCAAACACGTTCACATCACCAATACTTTTTCAAGATTTAGCAATTCATAATAGGTGTAGTAAAGCAGTACTTACAAAATATAAATGAAGAATGAAGTAGTACTTACTTGGTTGAAGCCTTTGGATGATGTTCTTGTGACGAAAAAGAGCAAAAGGAAACTTTTTGATAGGTTTTGGAGACTATAGGTGGTGCATAAGCTAGATTTCCAATGTGTTTTTGGTTCAAGACTAAGTCTCATATTTATAAGAAAAGGTTGGGTCGAGTTTTGGCCCATTAAAATCAGATTTGGAGACCAAAAGTGACCATAGGTGGTGCCTAATATTTTGCCTAGTTGAGCAGAATGCCATAGCATATGCCAAGCATTTATTTAAGAATGTCATAGCATATGCCATGCATTTATTTAAGAATGCCATACACTATGCGGCGCATTGTCTATGGCATTTAGGGACATATGCGGCGCATAGTGTATAGCATTTGAGATACTGAGACCTAATGCTATAGCATAGGCGGCACATAGTGTATAGCACACTTAAGAATGGGCGGTGCATAGTGTATAGCATACTAGATTCCGAGGCCTTAGGCTATAGGATAGGTTTTGCAATGTTCGTGGCCTAGTTTTACCTAGGCCTAGCCTTCCTTGATGCCTATTTTGGCATGAGTAATGCTCAATCCGTAGCCTTATGCATCCTTATGCCTAACTTACCACCTTTACCATTCAATACATCCAAATCGCTAATCTTCTCGTTGAATACCTCTTGCACCTATATTTGCTCAAAATAATAAAAACGATTAGTACGATGGGTTGCCTCCCACCAAGCGCCTTAGTTTTGGTCGTGGCACGACTCTTATTTTTGGATTTTCATTAATTAAAAACAAATCAAGTACTAGAATGAAAGAAAACGATAAACGATAAATGAAAAATGATAAACGATGGGTTGCCTCCCATCTAGCGTCTTATTTATTGTCGTGGCACGACATGGTTACCTCGAGTACTCAGACTTCGTTGAGGTAAATGGTGGATCGTTTTCTAAAAGGATTTAGACGACAATGAGGCTTCCCTGTGGGCATGCGATCTTCTTCGAGATGGCTCATACATTTCCCCGGAGAGTCACCAATTATATCATCAATAGTCCAACCCATAGCTCTCTTGTATCTCTTCAGAGCAGAGATGAGAGCTTCTACGTGCTGTTCACTTAAATCATCTGCACTCTCCGGAAGTATATTTCTACTTTCAAAGAACACATACCTTAGATAATCGGGGAGCTCTTGCGATTCTAGTGTTGGTGTCTCGTCAATGGGAGTCTTCGCTGTTGGTTGATTCTTGAGATCACAATCCGGTTGCTTAGGAGTATAAGACTCTATTTCTGTTACAGCACCCATAAGTTCTTCATAATCTTCATTATCCACATGCTCAACTTTCAGTGGCGCAGCAGACAATGGCTCAACAGTAGGCTGTTTCTCTATAGATAATGCTTTCATATCCTCATGATGAACATCAGCTACAGATAACTTATTCATATCGCTGGGCTTCTTCATGGCTTTGCATATATCAAAGCGGACCACTTCATCATTAATTCGAAACAAAAGCTCATTATCTTTCATGTCAATAAGCACACTTCCAGTTGCGAGGAAGGGGCGTCCCAAGATTATGGGAACGTCAGAATCTACCTTAAAATCCAGAATAACGAAGTCTGCAGGAAAGATAAATGAAGATACCTTCACCAACACATCATTCAAGATACCCACAGGTCGTTTTACCATCCTATCAGCCATCACGAGCCTCATATTGGTTGGTGTTAGATCTCCTAGCCCCAACTTCTTGTAGAAGGATAGTGGCATCAAATTGATGCTATTACCCAGATCGCACAATGCCTTAGCAAAATTCATAGATCCAACCGTGCAAGGAATAGTGAAAGCACCAGGGTCTGCCTTCTTCTGTACTAAGGACCTTGTGGCAATTGCACTGCAATGATGAATATTATCTGCCGGCTCATAGCTTACTGCCCTCTTCTTTGTCAACAGGTCCTTCATGAATTTAGCGTACCCAGGCATTTTTTTTAGCGCCTCTACCACTGGAACATTAATGGTCAGCTGCTTCAACATAGTCATAAATTTGCTGAACTTAGTGTCATCCGCCACCTTCTTCAATCTTTGGGGAAAAGGTGGTGGTGGGTATGGAAGTGTTCTCTCCATGTCTTTCTTCTCCTCTTGCTTCCATTTTTCCATTTTTTCAGGCTGCACGTCACTGGGCGTGACATCCTTGACGTCAGGACTGGTTGTTGCGGCATCTTCTCCTTTTACGTTATCATCCATGTCCGCAACTTCGTCAACCACTTGCTTGCCTTTTTCTGAAGGTTCCAGCACCTTATCACTTCTGGTAGTGATGGCCATGCATGACCCATCATTCCTTGGTTTTTGCACAGTATCGCTAGGTAAAGTGCCAGCCTTTCTTTGATTTAGTGCTGCTGAAAGTTGGCTCAGTTGCTGCTATATTTGCTTGATTGAAGTGGAATGAGAATCAACTAATTGCTTCATAGAGGACAAGTCATTTATTACCTCTGTTACTCATGCGCTCGTTGCTTCCACTCCTTTCAGTAGTTTAGCCATTATGTCTTCCATACTTCCAGAATTAGATGTGGTGGTATCACGCCTACCAGGGGGAACGTACAAACCACTATTGTCATTCTTGTTCTTCCAACTACCTTGGTCCTTGTTTCTAAATTTCTCATAGTAGTTCCGACCTTGGTTTCCTTGGGCATTGCCTCGGAAACCCCCCTGATTACTCAAGTAGTTGGCTTCTTCCTCCAAATCAGATTCGTCATTTCTATGTGCGACAATGGCTTTAACTTTTTCGGTCTTCCCTGATAATAGATGCTTTGTGAGAAGATCCACTTGTGTTTTCATGTGCGCCATATCTTGGTCGCGTTCCTCTTGTCTACGCCTCTGCTCTGTGGTCATGCCAATAGATAAAGTGGAGCTTGCTACCTCAGAATCCCTGGTATGCCAAGCTCTACTTTGTTTCGTCATACGATCTAGCATATTGCTTGCTTGACCAAAGGTGAGATCCATAAATGATCCTCCAGCCGCATTATCCACCACTGGCTTAGTTATTGAATTCAAGGCTCTATACAATATCTCCATGAGGTGAACATTAGTCATGTGATGGTTTGGGCATCTTGCTAGCTTTGTCTTGAACCTCTCCCATGTTTCATGAAGAGCTTCAGTGGGAAGCTGACGAAAGTTGCTGATTTCATCTCTCAATTGTGCCCTTTTGGAAGGCGGAAAGAATCTTTCTAGGAAAGCGTCTCTCAATTGCCTCCAATTTGTAATTGAATCAGGAGTCAGCCCATTCAACCATAGTGTTGCCTCCCCAGACAGAGACAATGGAAATAGACGTAATCGAATTGCATTCTGACCAACACCAGGATTGTCAAAAGACTTGCATGTAGAAATAAAGTTGATGAGATGCATATTCGGATCATCGCCTGCTAGTCCACCAAATAATCCCTTGAGTTGCAATAACTGCATCATGGTGCTTGTGATGTTGAACTTGGTTCCGGGCGCTAATGGTGGAAGAATAATGGCTCCTGTGGCTCCGGCTCCATCAAGATCATCATCATCATCATCGAACGGTATCTCACGTTGTGCATCCATTGATGCGCTGAACAAAAACCTGCAGTAAACAAAAACAAAAACTAAAATTAAAAGTACGAGAGTCTTTGACCAAAGGGTCTAGTAATTATCACGAACTTGATTGATACTTGTATTCCCCGGCAACGGCGCCAATTTTTGATAACGCTCAATCTACAGCTCTCGTTTGAGTGTAAAGTGGTCGTTAGCAAATATAGAACCCAACCTGGGTTGGGTGTCGATCCCACAGGGAATAGCTTGGCCAACAAGTAAGTAAAATTACTAAACTTTTGGTGCAAGTCTCGTAAGAAGGGGGGATTCTTGTCTTGCAAGTAATGTAAACAAAAGCTGAAAATAATAAAGTAAAAAGAGAGAGATTGTTACGTTGGTTGTAAACAATGAGAATTGAAGCGTTGGGGTTATGTCCACCTTCTGAGGTATACGTCTCTATTGGCTATGAGTGTGTAGAATTCTGACATGCAATTGCTTATAGAGGATTGTAGTCGATGGTAAATCCAAGCGTCTCTCGACCTAAACAAGGACTATTTCACTTTAACTCTCTCAAGCTTAAAGCGTATCTAACGGTACGAATTCTCCAAGAGGTTAGTCCAGTTACGGCACTAGCTTTTTAATAGGAAAGGGTGTCCTACTACCTTGACATTATCTCTTTTCCAGACAAAAAACTTTTCTCTCGAACAAGTTAAATGTTAGACTAGCGTATTCTTGCGTTTGCAACCGCAAAGAATGTAGATTAAGATGAAGAGAATAATGATATAAGCAATATACGTGCCTCGAACTCACAAACTCATAGCAATAGATAGTATCTCATACGGCTTCCATAACCCCAACAGAGAAGTTTAGTTACCCATGAATGCGAAGGAGATCACGATTGATATTGTTGTTATACCACAAGATTGAGTAATTTCGTGTAGATTAGGTGGTAGGCGTGAGGCGTGAATTCCTAGGCAAAGTAACGATTCTCTTGTTGTGGAATTTAAGAATGGAAGAGTAGAAGAAGAAAAATAGAATTGATGGAAAGATTAGAAGAGTTGTAGAGTAATAGAATTGAATTGTAAGATGAGAAGTTAAGAAGATGTTAGAAGATGTGAGGGATGGAAGGAAGTATTGTGTTCTCCCTCCTTCCTCCCTCCTTATTCTCTAAAATCTCTAGCATGATAGGGTATTTATAATACCCATATCCTAATCCTACTAAGCTAATGAAATAAATAACCAAATCCTACTAGACTAATGAAATCCTTAGCCCAAATGTACTAGGTTAAGGTAACATTATCATAATCCACATAAAATAATGAAATACATAACCTAATTGTACTAGGTTAATGTATCATTGTCAAAATCCAGCTTTGTGTCTGTAAGTCCCCAAAGTCTTCAGAATTGTTGTTTTAGCCCGGGACAGATTTTCCATGCATCACTTTTGGTCCTTTAGGCGTCCAAACTCCCTTTCCTTCCTTCGTGAGCTTTCTTTAGCGTCAAGTAAGCCATAAAATGCTGAATTATGCATCATTTATACCTGAAACTTTATTAATCATGTTCGTTAGCTCATTTACAGGAAAAAGGACTAAAAGTGCATGAAATATATAATTTGTTCTCAAAACTAGGCTAAAATATGGGCAAAATATATTGATATAGGCGCGTAAATTCGCCTATCATCAACACTCAGACGCCTAATTTATTTTTTTTGCGCTATTAATTCTGCAGTATGAAAAATAATGATGATTGGTTAGTTACTTGTGATTACTTTATGAATACTTATCTATGCATTAATATTTTTTATAATATCAATGTATAGAATTTAAATGTATTTTTTATTTACATGATAGGTCGTCTATACTTCTTTCATATAATAAAGTACTGAGAACAACAAATTAGTAATAGTGGTCAAATTTGTGCTATTTTTTTATTTATAATTTAAATTTCATCAACTATAAATAAAAGATGTTAGGTGAAATAAGAGTTAAAAATGCGAGAGGAAGCGACTTTGAGGAAAATAAAAAGTTAAAAAGTTGAGCATAATTCTTTGTTGAGTTTAGACGACCACAAGTATTGTACTTGTGGTGCAAAAAAAAATACATAATATAATAATAATATTATTTTCTTATTAAGAAAAACAAAAAGGCAACAAATTCTCAATGCCGGATTATATTGGTTCAATAGTGATCTGAATTGCTTTGTTCACCTACTTTTATAAAAATACTTAACAAGAGAAAAAGGATATAATTTCACATGTATATACGAGTCCAGAATGAGTCAAATGTCTCTAGAAGACAAAAGAGATGTGGTGAATTATCATGTATATATGTATTCAGTACGTGTTGTATTTAATAATATAATATATTACGATAATTTATTTATTTATATATATTTATTTATTATTAATTAACACTATATACACGTGCAAAGTACGTACCCTAAACTAGTATATATATATATATATATATATATATATATATATATATATATATAATCTTTCTTTATTTTTAAAGTCAATTTTTTACAAAATCATTATTTACATTCTTATTACGTACTTAAATTTTTTTAAATCTGGTACTTATTAAATTTTTCTTATTCTAACGGTTTTATATTTATTTATAGATTTTTTAAATCTTCTTAAAATCAAAGTTAGTTGATTTAAAATTCTTAAACTAATGGAAAAAAGTATTAGTTGTCATTAATTTTGATGACTTCTAATAAGGAAAGATTTTGCCATAAATCTATTTAATTAATTTTAACTCTCAAATTAGGAAAAATAGTGAAATTATGATGACTTCTAAGAATGAAAGATTTTATCATGAATATATTTAATTAATTTTCAACTTTTAAAGATTTGGAAAAAATAGTGAAAAGACGATTTTATCTAAATCAAAGACTTTTAACGAAGGGCAAAAAGTTCAAATAATATTTCTAAGGTCCTTGACACTTAGGTTATAGATATAGGTATAGATTATAGATAGATATAGATTATAGATGAGTTGTCACGTTATTTTAAATTCAATCCTTATAGTATTTGACTAAGTACTTTTAACTTTCAATTAAGCAATGTGTATGATATTTTGATCCCTGACTAATGAAATGATGATTATTAACAAGACACTTTTAATCTTCAATTAACTATTTATTGTTCAAATAAATACCATGCAAATAAAAACTTTTATGTGTTATGTCCATAGTGTCTTATTAATAATTACCATTCCATTTAATTTGATGAAATCCGTTAGCTAGGAACTAAACTAGTACGCATTGTTTAATTGAAGGTTAAAAGTACTTAGTCATATATCACAAGAACTAAATTAGAATAACACGATAATTCAAGAACTAAAAGCGTCATTTCCCCAAACTTCTTTTGTTTTATGACTTTTTAAGAACAGATTTCATTCTTACACGTAAGAGATCTAAAAATTCTACACCTTTGTCTCAATTTATATGACTCGCTTTCCTCTTTAGCCAGTTTAAAAAAAATGGCACATTTCTATATTTAGTATAACTTAGCTTTAAAATTTGTAGTTTACGTCCTTACTGAAATGATTTATGACCAAACAAATATTTATGACTTATTTTAGATTATAAGTTTCAAAAAACTTTCTTTGTTAAATTTCATATCAAGTCAAAATAACTCATACAAATTGAGATAGAAAAATACTTATTTTCTTCTATTCAAATTATAAAAGAATGAGAGACCACATACTCCGCTGCTGTTGGATTAAATACCAAGCATTATAATGTTAGTTAATCATCAAAATAATAATTCAACTAGCTGCCTAACTAATGACCACTCTTTAACACTAGCTCACAACCCATTTATAGATAATGTACAGTAATTAAAGCTTTAGCAACTATTTATCTATATATATATATAACAATATCCTACCCCAAGCATAGCTATTTAATTAATTTCCAAATGACAATGCTTCACATTCAAAATATTTTTCCCCTTAATAGTACAAGGGTACCAACAACTAAGCCTGTCAAACGGGCCGACCCGACCTGGCTCAACCCGGCCCACTAAACAAATCCGGCCCGGTTTGACTCGGCCCGGTCAGCCCACGGGTTGTAGGGTACCGGGTCCCGGGATGGGTTAATTTTTTTGAGTCCGGTTAACCAGGCCCGAACCAAAATCGGTGCAGGCTTGCCGGTTAACCGGCCCGGCCCGACCCGAATAATTATTTTTTTTAAAAAAAAAACATATTTTGCAAAAATAGTCCGTTGGGACATTATAGCCGTTGGACCCAACGGCTATATGACCGTTGGGAGCCCAAAAACGGCTATATGGACACTTTAATTTAAAAAAAAATGTTTAAAATATTTTTTAAAATTCCTATAAATACCCTACACTTTCAAATCATTTTCCACACAATTTTTCATTCTCTCAAATCTCATTCTCTCTCAAATCTCAATTCTCAATTCTCAAATATTCTATATATTTCCTAAAGTGCTCACTTTAATTTTTTAATTTTGTGATTACAAAGTACGAGTGGAAGTTTCTAAAGTCACAATCTTCGGATACTTTCAAAATTTGGTATTGTCGTTCCATCTCTTACTTTTAATTTTTAATTAGTGTATTAATTGTTGAATATTTAATTTTATTATATTTGTGTATTTTGAATTTTTTTAGTTTAATTTATATTATGGATAAATTAAGAAACCTCGCCACTAAAAGTGTAAAAAAAAATTATCCCGGAAGTGGTAGTGATAGTAAAAAGCGAATTACTAACGGTCAAGGTACTTCGAGTAGTAGATATACCCGTGTGCCTCCGCCTCCGGTACCGCTTAGTCAACTTTTTGAGAAAGAAATAGGTGTAGGTGCTCACGATATGAATTATGTAGAAGCTCAGAAAAATTATGGTATAGAAGAAGAAAATGAAGTAGATGCGCGGTTGATTTAGATGAAGATGATGAAAATATTGGTGAGACACCCGCAATAGAAAATGCTAAAGTTAGGTCTGAATCGGTTAATCGCCCTCCCCGTCCTCCCCCTGCCCCAAGAGCTCGTAAAATAACTAGTATTGCATGGTAATTTTTTACACGTATATCAGATACTGAGGTTCAATGCAATATTTGTCAACAAATATATAAACATAAAAGAGGAGGCAAGAAAGGGGGTATGGGTACATTAATGAGACATATAAGTGATAATCACGCAAGATAGTTAAATATTGCAAAAGGTGGTGGGAATGTTGGTGGGCCAACACAAACTAGAATGGACCCAGCAACCGGTCCGGTAATGAAGAAGTATAATAAATTGAGGGACCGGGAAGAAATAGCAAAAATGGTAGTTATGGGTTGTTTGCCATTTAGTTTTCCTTCTTCTGATGCTTTTATTCATTATATTCAAGAAATTTATAATCATATGTTTAATGGTATTCCTAGAAATACTTGTCGGGCCAATATTTTTAGACTTCATTCACCATATTATTTTTATTTATCAACATTGTTAAAAAACATTCAATATAGAATGTCTCTAACTTCTGATCTTGGTCGTGCTGTTAATAAAAATGATTATTTAACCATTACTTGTCACTGGATAGATAGTAATTTTGTTATGCAAAAACGTATTCTAGCTTTTTTGTATGATGAAAATCGTAAACATACTGAAAATTGTATTGCTGATTCGATTGCGAAAGTTGCAGAATTTTATGGTATTGAAAATAAAATCTTATGTATTGCTTTTGATAATGCTTCTAACAACAAAATTGCTATTATAAAGTTAAAATCTAAGCTATCTCCGCCATTACCTGAAATATTTCATGTTAAGTGTGCTTGTCATATATACAATTTAATTGTAAGAGATGGTCTTGAGTTTTTTGAGTTTTATATTGAAAAAATTCGGCTTGCTGTTGGTTTTATTCTAGGAAATAATCGAAGAAAAAGAATAAGAGACTTTAAACTTAAATGTGAACAAAATGGACTTGTACCGATATTGATGCCTGAAGAATGTGATACTAGATGGAATGCTACGTATGATTTTTTAAAAACTTGTCATAAATATAGAGTTCCTATTGCACTATCTTTTAACCAAAATTGTGGTTTATTTGTTGATTCGGCTGAATGCATGCTATATGATTCTGATTGGGCTGTAATTGATGATCTTGTTAAGTTTTTGAAAAAAATTTATATAGCTACGGTTGAATTTTTCGGTGCTTATTATCCTATTGTTTGTAATATTTTGGCATATATAGTCGATATTTCTGATTTGCTCAAAGAATATAAAAATAAAGAAGGTTACAAAGAAGCTGTTGGTGCTATGTTTGCTAAATTTAAAAAAACTTTTTTTTCGATTCCCCCTATTTACTTGGTTGGTGCTCTACTAAATCCGTGTATGAAATATACTACTATGTGCCACTTTAGTACTCTTATTTATGTTAACTTAGAGATAAATACTAACAATGATTCTGATGATGAAGAACAAGAACAACCTGATTTATGGACGGCTATGGCTGATGCGAACACTTACATAGATAAATTATATAACCATTATGCTGATTTACTTGATTTAGTTGTACCGACAAATATCACTCCAACTGTCGCTCCTCATTCTCCCGAGGAGCCATCATCTTCTAAAAGGTCGACACATAATGATTTTTCTGATTACTTTTATGATTTAAATTGTTGGAACAATGTTGAGGCAGGATCTTACACAACAACTTATCAGAAAGAGCTTAAGTAGTATCTTCGAACGCCGATAGAGGATCGTAGATGAAGGATCAACGCGTTGGATTGGTGGAGAAATAATGAAACACAATATACTATGCTTTCAAGATTAGCTAGAGATATATTGAATATTCTTATGTCAACCGTTGTATCGGAGAGTGCTTTTAGTCAGGGACGACAGTAGCTTGGAGACAACCGACACTCATTGGGAAGCAATGCAATGAATGTTCTAGTTTGCCTTAGAGATTGGATTAGAGCGGAACGAAAAATCAAGGAATGGAGGCGGAGTCGAACGAAGACCAGAGACTTGAAGAAATTATGACTTCACAGGAGAACTCAGCAGAATCAAGTCCAATGCATGATTTTACCCCCATTGACTTTGACTATCCTATGCAAGTTCCCGTTAATATTAACTTGAATGGGTTGGAAAAAATGATACAAAACTTGTAGATTTTTCATTCATGTAAATTATAAATTTTGGATCACTTTGCAATCAATAAAATTCAACATTCAATCATTTATTCACTCATTTGTCCTTACTTTGTAATTTTTTCCATTTAATTTAAATTGAATTTCTAGTTTAAATTAAATACTTAGTTTTAATATATTACTAATTTACTGTCAAGTATTATTTTTATTATATTAAGTAGCATATTTTTTAAAGTAGTACATATATTAAATGGTACGTATATATGTGTATACATCTTCTACAGACTCTAAGGTAAAGTAGTATATATTTAACGTATACACGTGTATATGTTTTATACATTAGTATATATATCATTATATTGTAGTATATATCTTGTAGTATATGTTTTATATAGAGTAGTATGTATATTAAATGGTACGTATATATGTGTATATAGAGAATATAAACTCTAAAGTAGTATATATTTAACGTATACATGTATATATTTTTATAAATTAGTATATATATCATTATATTGTAGTATATATATAGTGATATATTTAATTTAAAGTAGTACATATATATTGAATGGTACGTATATATGTGTATATATTTTCTATAGACTCTAAAGTAGTATATATTTAACGTATACACGTGTATATGTTTTATAAATTAGTATATAATTATATATATTGTAGTGTATATATATAACTATATATATTGTAGTGTATATATATTGTGTGTGTATATATTGTAGTGTATATATATTGTAGTATATTTTATTTAAAGTAGTACGTATATATTGAATGGTACGTATATATGTGTGTATATATCTTCTATAGACTCTAAAGTAGTGTTTATTTAACGTATACATGTGTATATGTTTTATAAATTAGTATATATATCATTATATTGTAGTATATATCTTGGAGCATATTTTTTAAAGTAGTACATATATTGAATTGTACGTATATATGTGTATATATAGAATATAGACTCTAAAGTAGTATATATTTAACGTATACATGTGTATATGTTTTATAAATTAGTATATAACTATATATAGTGTGTGTGTGTATTGTAGTATATTTTATTTAAAGGAGTACATATATATTGAATGGTACGTATATATGTGTATATATCTTTTATAGACTCTAAAATAGTGTATATTTAACGTATACATGTGTATATATTTTATCAATTAGTATATATATCATTATATTGTAGTATATATATTGTAGCATATTTTATTTAAAGTAGTACATAGATATTGAATGGTACGTATATATGTGTATATATCTTTTATAGACACTAAAGTAGTATATATTTAACGTATACACGTGTATATATTTTATAAATTAGTATATAACTATATATTTAGTGTATGTATATATTGTAGTATATATATTGTAGTATATGTTTTATTTAAAGTAGTACATATATATTGAATGGTACATATATATATGTATATATATCTTCTACAAACTATACAGTAGTATATATTTAACGTATACATGTGTATATGCTTAATAAATTAGTATATATATCATTATATTGTAGTATATATCTTGTAACATATGTTTTATTTAGAGTAGTATATATATAACTAACGTATCTTCATATACGCAACTACATGTGTAATTGTGTATATGTGTATATGTTTTTTAAATTTTAATGTACTATATACTATATATATATAGTGTATATATATTGTTTAACGTATTTAAAATGTATATAGGTGGGTATATATAGTGTATATTGGAGAAAAAACTATTAATTTTTTTTTTTGGTTTTGAGTGGTTTTGATCGGATTTTGGACCGGTTTTGATCGGGTTTAGGTGGGTTGGACCGGATTAGGTTAAGTAGGCTGGTTCAGGATTGTTTTTAAGAAATTAATGTTGGGCCCGAAATCGGACCGACCTGTTTAACCAGGCTCGGATCCAGACCGGCCCACAAACCGAAAAAACTCGATGGGCCAGTTTCGGGTTGACCCATCCCGGCCCACTCAACATCCCTACCAACAACTAAGTTGTTTCCTAGAAATAGTCATTTTGTATACAAATTTTTATCCTTGAAAAATGAAGAAATTAAATCAAAGAAAACTAGTAACTTGACTTTAGGGATTCATGGACCCTCTTCATTTTCTTCCCTTCAAAGTTCTTCTATTAAAGAATGAAGGAGATATTTTAGCTAATAATGGAATAGGGATTGTTGAGTTTTTTGAAGCAAAAAGCCTTGTTGTCACTGGTGCTATGGGATTTCTTGGAAAAGGTAATTTTATCGAAAAGAATAAGTCGTTCTAAAGAGCAGATTTAATTATATTTTTTAACATTTCTAATAAAATAATTATTTGTAGCTCTTATTGAAAAGATGCTAAGAACAACACCAAAGATAAACAAGATATATCTCCTTATCAGGGCAAAGGATAAGGAAGTTGCATTTGATAGATTCACAAGTGAAGTATGTTGATTTATGAATGCTTTATCTCTTCCATACCTTTACTTAAAATCAAACATCTCAATAATGTCATTTGTCCAGATATTTTAGATGTTACAATGAAATGTTGTTGTAATACCTGTGCCTTTTCCTAGCTAGAAATCATCTCAAGAATGCTAGGACTTACTTTGAAATGTAAATCTAGTTTTGTACATGCAGCATTTTTTAGATTTTCACTTTCTATCACGTGGAAAATTGATTTGGCTTTCCAACGATACCAATTTCATCCAAATCCGACATCAGACGAAGGAGTTATGGACGTTTTACTCGGAATGGTCAGAATCGCCCAGGTGCGACGGCCCAATTGGTGTACCGTCAAATTAGTGATGGACCACCACTTGGACCGTCACTTCCAAGGCAAAAGGGTCCCATTCTGCTTAAGGTCTGATGGAAAAGTTGACGGAGCGTCAACTTTGTGACAGACCACCACATGGACCGTCAAAGCCATGCCAGTTAAGACATGTTCTGGATAAGAACTGACGGACGAGTAGACGGACCATCAAAGTTGTGACGTACCGTCAGCCAAGCCGTCAACCTTATCCAGTAGAGCCCATTTCTGGTCCACGTCTGACGGGCTGAATAACGGTCCACCAGGAGTCTGACGGACCGTCAGTCGGATCATAACACGCCATGTTCAGCTTATTTCTAGGTCATTTTAACAGGGGTATTTTGGCCACTTATCACCCGCCTATATATACCCAGATAAGTACGAATTCAGTCATTTTTCTCACTTTTATTTCACAAACAACAACTAGGGTTTCTCCCTAAATTAAATCTTCAAGACCAAGACTCAATCTTCTTCAAGAATCAAAGGATTTCAAATCCTTCCAGTTCAAAAACATCAAGAACCTTGAGTCAGGTATGCGTTGTGTTCATCTATGGATCGGACCCCTTTCCTTCATAGAGTTCAAGAATCATGATTTTAAATGAGAAACTTTGATTTCCTTGTTGCTATGTGATGTTGTTCATGTCAATGACCATTGTTTAAACTTCAGAATATTATTTTAAGATGATTTTCATGAAGTATGCATGTTGTGGTTAAAAACCATGAAATTGGGTGGTTCAAGATGATTAATATTTGTTGAGAAAACCTATGTCCAAGGTGTGCATGCAAGGTGTTTGTTAAAATGGCTAGGATGCTAGAAGTTCATATTTACATGATTCTATGATATCTAAATGACAAGTCCATATTAGCTATACACTCAATATGAATTCCATGCTATTTATGTGTTGTTATTGTTGTGGTGTGAAGCATGTGTGATAATGAAATTATAGAACATGTACACGAAATGTATCCATGCTTTTCCTACCATGTTTGAGATGTTGAATAGACTCATGAAGTACACTATCCTTTATGATATTATGAATTGTGGACTCAAATCTTGTGATCAAGTCATGTCATGTGTGTCAGTTTCCTTCTATCGAGTCCTGGGGGTATTCGTACCCAAAACTATAGTTGTGTGCCTAGAGCCATGTCATGTTGTCACGATATCTTCAGTCAAACCATGTTCCATAGAATTCAGTCAATCATGTGACTCAGGAAACCTCAGAAACGTCATGATCTCAGTCAGTTATCAGTATTATTCCGTTAGTCAACGGAAATTCAGTAAACCCAGTTCATATATAGTCAATTAAAGCATGTTCAGTCTCTTCAGATGGGAGTAGGAGTTAGCACCGAGCGAACCCAAGGATGGGAACTCACCTGCTTCAGATGAAGGTGTGATTCTTAGAAGTAATCCTTGTGTTCCAGAACTATGTAGCCAGCATAGGTTGAGACATCAACACTGCCAGCTTGAGGTTTGATGGGGCGGACATCCGCCGTTCTCTTTTGGGGACACCGCCATATTTGAGGGTCACTCACAGCATATCTTTACCCGTGGCACGGTATTGACACCCTTCCAATCAGGGCAGCGATTGGGCTCCAGTTCAACTACTTTAGCATACATGGGTCATGTCGGTTAAACAACTACCTCCCACAGTTTCAGCATCAGTCTCAATAAAAGAACTCAGACAGTTCTTCAGATATCAGTATACCAGGACTGTTAGATATATTCAAACTCAGTTATAGCACGGGACTAAGAAAGTTCCACCAGATTCAGCACTGTCAGACACAGTCATTCATGTTATCAGAACTACAGTTTCAGCCATGTATTAGCGTACAAATTTAGTTATCACGTACTCATGATCTCAGTTACTATGTATGTATGTTTGCACTCATACGTTCATATCAGTCAGTCAGTTAGAATTATTCATGCATGTAAACCCTTCTCTTTAGCCTACCTCACTCGTATACTCAGTACTCCAGTTGTACTGACGCATTTGTGCTATGGTGCTTTCTTTTCATGTTACACCATAGGTTCAGAGACGCGAGTTCCAGACCAGTAGTAGCAGTCGTATTCAGCACATAGAGTTGCAGTGAGTCCTCTTCATTCGAGGACGATATTACTTGATTTATTCATTTATTAATTCAGTTAGTTTTCAGTTTATGGAGTTAGTTGGAGACATATTCCCTCAACTCCTTATTCAGACGGTACTAAGAGGTTTTCAGATTTAGTATTCAGATTCAGTTTAGATTCAGTTGTTTTGGGTATTTGTTACCCACAGGGATGTCATGTTTTGACAGTTTCTTTATTCAGTTGAACCTTATGGCCTATTGTTTATGTTTTCCGCATTTTACAAGTATATTATGCAGTGCACAGGTACAGATATCAGTCATGGGTTAGTTTGTGGTCCTTCGGGGTCATAAGCACCGTGTAGCATTCTGGTTCAGAAAATTGGGGTGTTACAAACTTGGTATCAGAGCCTAAGGTTCAATAGAGTCCTAGGATGTCTGAAAGCCGCATCTAGTAGAGTCTTGTACATGGGTGTGTTGCGCGCCACATTTATGTGCAGGAGACTATAAGATGTTTTAGGAATAGTTTCCCTTCTTTCAGTACTCATGTCGTGCTAGTGAGGATAATCTTAAGTTAAACTCTCAGTCTAATCTATTCTTCTCTCTATCTCAGAGTATGCCTCCAAAGAGAAGAAACCAGCCAGCTCCTCAGCCTGAAGATCCTTTGGGCGAACATATTTCCCATGCGGAGTTTAGGGCCGTATTCACCACACTTGCTCAGTTTGTGGTTGCCCACAATGAATGGCCACTAGCTATTCCAACAAATCCAGTGGAAAATTCCGCAGCAGCTAGGATTTGGTACTTCACCCGAATGAAACCTCCTTCTTTCACAGGGTCTAAGTCTGATGAAGACCCTCAGGAGTTCATTGACCAAGTCCAGAAGGTCATTGACATCATGGGTGTTACTTCCATTCAGAGTACTGAGTTAGTCGCATATCAGTTGCAAGATGTGGCTCACACTTGGTGTAAACAGTAGAAATCCGAAAGGGTAGATGGTGCAGGTCCTATTGAGTGGGAGAAATTTTTCATGGCTTTCTTAGATAGATTCTTTCCCCAAGAGTTGAGGGAAGACAAAGTTCTTAAATTCATCAACCTCAGGTAGGGAAACATGATGGTTAGGGAGTATTCTCTCAGATTTACTCAGCTAGCCAGATATGCCCCTCATGTGGTTGCAGACAATAGGGCTAAGATGAGCAAATTCATGTCAGGGGTGAACGACAGTGTGGTAAATGAGTGTAGGTCTGCGATGCTGAATTGTGATATGACTTTAGATAGACTCATGACTCATGCCCAGCAAATAGAGGAGCAGAAGGTTAAGACTAGAGAGAGGCAGAACAAGAGAGCAAGATCAGGACGTTTCAGTTTTGCTCCACCCAAATCTGAGGTATGAAGCCGTTCACAGTTTTATCCCAAGTCATCAGCTTCATCTTATTCTACATCCAGTGCTTCAGTTCCTAAGTTCAGAGAAGGTAACCAAGATAGATCCCCAGGCTCTAAGTCTCAGGGCAGTGTTAGAAGTTCCCAAAATAATCCCCTATGTCAGACTTGTGGTAAGAACCACAAGGGTATTTGCAGAGCCGGTAGTGATGTTTGTTTCGGATGTGGCAATCCAAGCCACAGGATAAAGGATTGTCCTCAGTCAGGTCAGCAGAAACATCTCCATTCCCCAGCTCAGTCCAGTCGCCTGAATCAGCAGGGTACCACTTCCAGTGCTAATAGTGGGCAACGCCCAAACAGACTATATGCTCTTCAGACCCGACAGGATCAAGAAAATTCTCCTGATGTCATTATCGTTATGTTGCAGACTTTCCATGTTCATGTTTACGCTTTGCTAGACCCAGGTGCATCCTTGTCTTTTATTACTCTCTTTATAGCAGGAGATTTCGGAATCAGTCCCAAAATTCTTGCAGAGCCTTTTTCAGTCTTTACCCCAGTGGGTAAAACCATCATAGCCCGACGGGTATATAGGAACTGCCCGGTTATGATATTTCAGAAATTCACCTCTGCAGATTTAGTCGAATTAGAGATGACTGATTTTGATGTCATTCTCGGCATGGATTGGCTTCATTCCTGCTATGCCACAGTCGACTGCAGAAACAGAATAGTTCAGTTCAAATTTTTGGATGAACCTATCTTAGAGTGGCAGGGTAATACTTCGTCTTTCAGGGGTCATCTTGTTTCTTACCTTCGGGCAAGGAAAATAATTTCTAAGGGGTGTGTGCATCATCTCATGCACGTTAAGGACTCAAGTTCCGAATCTTCCAGTCTCGAATCAGTCCTAGTGGTTAATGAATATTCTGATATCTTTCCCGAAGATCTTCCAGGCATTCCTCCCGAAAGGGAAATAGATTTCGGCATAGACCTTCTCCCAGATACTCAGCCTATCTCTATTTTGCCATACAGAATGGCACCAACAGAGCTCATAGAGCTAAAACATCAGTTAAAGGATCTCTTAGATAAGGGATTCATCAGACCCAGCATTTGCCCATGGAGTGCACCAGTCTTATTCGTGCACAAGAAAGATGGTTCTCTCAGAATATGTATCAATTACCGTCAGCTCAATAAAGTTACGGTCAAGAACAGGTATCCACTTCCCAGAATAGATGATCTATTCGAACAACTTCATAGCGCCAGTTACTTCTCCAAGATAGACCTCAGATCAGGCTATCATCAGCTTAGAATTAGAGAATGTGACATTCCGAAGACAGCTTTTCGTACTCGGTATGGTCACTTCAACTTTCTAGTCATGTCCTTTGGTCTTACCAATGCACCTGTAGCTTTCATGGACTTGATGAACTGGGTGTTCAAGCAGTACTTGGACATGTTCGTCATAGTATTCATAGATGATATTCTGGTCTACTCTCGCACAGAGCGTGATTATTCAGACCATCTCAGAATTGTTCTTCAGACTCTCAAAGATCATCAGCTATTCGCCAAGCTCAGCAAGTGTGAATTTTGGCCAAGATCAGTAGAATTCCTTGGCCATATTGTCTCCGGTGATGGCATTAGAGTAGATCCTCAAAAATCCAAAGCAGTGAGGAATTGGCCTCACTCTGTCTCTCCATCAGTTATCAAGAGTTTCGGGTTTGGTCAGCTATTACAGACGGTTTGTCGAGGGATTTTCTTCTATTGCATCTCCTATGTCCAGATTGACTCAAAAGAAGGTCAAGTTTCAGTGGTCAGATTCATGTGAGAAGAGTTTTTATGAATTGAAGACTCGACTCACCTCAGCTCCAGTTCCAACCCTTCCAGATGGTTCAGATGGTTTCGTGGTATATTGTGATGCATCCAGAGTAGGTTTAGGTTATGTCCTCATGCAGCATGGTAAGGTCATAGCCTACGCCTCCAGACAGTTAAAGCCACATGAGAAGAATTATCCTACTCATGATCTTGAGTTAGAAGCTGTAGTCTTTGCCTTAAAGATTTGGAGGCATTATCTTTACGGAGTTCATGTAGACGTATTCACAGATCATAAGAGTCTCCGGTATGTATTTTCTCATAAAGATCTCAATCTTCGTCAGAGAAGGTGGTTAGAGCTCTTGAAGGATTATGACATGAGTGTCATTTACCATCCGGGCAAGGCCAACGTTGTGGCCGATGCTCTCAGTAGACTCTTCATGGGTAGTATTTCTCACATTGAGGATAGCAAGAATAAAATAGCTCAGGAAATCCATCAGTTTTCCAGACTAGGCGTTCTCTTAGTCGACTCTTCAGAGGGTGGTGTATGTGTTCAGAGTAATTCAGAGTCATCTCTAGTTTCCGAGGTAAAAGAAAAAAAAGACAGGGACTCTAGCCTTGTCAAGCTAAAAGAGTCAGTTCAGAATCAGAAGGTTGAGGTTTTCTCCCAAGGGGGAGATGGTGTTCTTCATTGTCAGGGTCGTTTTTGCGTTTCGGGTGTAGATGACTTGAGGTAATGAATTCTTACAGAAGCTCATAGTGCGCGATACTCTATTCATCCAGGGGCCACTAAGATGTATCACAACTTGCGGGAGATATATTGGTGGAGTGGGATGAAAAGAGATGTTGCAGAGTTTGTGGCTAAGTGCTCTACATGTCAGCAGGTTAAGATAGATCATCAGAAACCTAGTGGTTCCATGCAGGAGTTCACCATTCCTACTTAGAAGTGGGAACAAGTGAACATGGACTTCGTGACGGGTTTGCCTCGTACTCATAGTCAGCATGATTCAGTTAGGGTCATCGTAGATAGAATGACCAAATTAGCTCATTTCCTTCCAGTTCATACTTCTTACTCAGCCGAGGAGTATGCCAAACTCTACATCAGGGAGTTGGTCAGATTACACGGTGTTCCCTCATCTATTATCTCAGACAGAGGTACCCAGTTCACCTCTCACTTTTGGAAAGCATTCTAAAAAGGTCTTGGTACCCAAGTCCATCTCAGTACAGCATTTCATTCTTAGACAGATGGTCAAATAGAAAGGACCATTCAGACTCTCGAAGATATGCTAAGAGTATGTGCAGTTGATTTCAAAGGAAGTTAGGATGGACACTTGCCTTTGGTTGAATTTGCATACAACAATAGCTATCATTCCAATATTCAGATGGCTCCATTCGAAGCTCTCTATGGTAGGAAGTGTAGATATCTAATCGGTTGGTTCAAAGTTAGTGAGGCCTCAGTCATAGGTCCTGACTTGGTATTCGACGCCTTAGAGAAAGTTCAGTTGATCCGAGAGAGACTCCGGGTTGCTCAGAGCCGACAGAAGTCTTATGCAGATGTTCGTAGAAAGGATCTCGAGTTCTAGGTCAATGACTATGTCTATCTTAAGATCTCTCCCATGAAGGGAGTGAAGAGGTTCTCAGTCCTCGCTATGTCGGTCCCTTCAGGATTCTCAGTCGCTTAGGCAAGGTAGCTTATGACCTCAAATTGCCTTTAGATCTAGCCTCAGTCCATCCATTCTTCCATGTCTCTTTGCTCAAGAAGTGCATAGGTGACCCAACAGTTGTAGTCCCTATTCAGAGCATTGACATTCAGAACATCCTCTCTTATGAAGAGATTCCAGTTGAAATCTTAGACTATCAAACTCATCGATTGAGGAACAAAAAAGTCCCTCTAGTCAAAGTTCTTTGGCAAAATCAGTCTCATGAGGAAGCTACTTGGGAAACAGAAGCAGATATGCGTACCAAGTACCCACACCTTTTCTCCGCCAATTCAGATCAAGCTCAAGGTAACGGTCCTACTTAAACTTATTCAGTTTCGCGTTCAACATTCATTATAAACTTGGTATCTATTGCCATTGCATAATCATACATGCGTTCATGTGTCGGTACAGTATTTAATCATGCATCGTCTATGCATTCTCACCTTGAGAAACTCAGTTTATCAGATTGCTCAGTTACGTATTCATGTATCAGCTATCCATGCATCAGATATGCATAATCAGTATGCTATGTACAGTTTGTCAGTCGTGAGATCATGTTCTAGCTATTCATGTTCAGATCATTGTTTCCCCTCCCAGTCAGTTTCATTCGAGGACGAATGTTCTCAAGGGGGAGATATTGTAATACCCGTGCCTTTTCCTAGCTAGAAATCATCTCAAGAATGCTAGGACTTACTTTGAAATGCAAATCTGGTTTTGTACATGCAATATTTTTTAGATTTTCACTTTCTATCACGTGGAAAATTGATTTGGCTTTCCGACGATACCAATTTCGTCCAAATCCGATATCATATGAAGGAGTTATGGACGTTTTACTCTGAATGGTCAGAATCGCCCAGGTACAACGGCCCAGTTGGCGGACTGTCAAATTAGTGATGGACCACCACTTGGACCGTCACTTCCAAGGAAGAAGGGTCCCATTCTGGTTAAGGCTTGATGGCAAAGTTGACGGACCGTCAACTTAGTGACGGGCCACCACTTGGACCGTCAAAGCCATGCCAGTTAAGCCATGTTCTGGATAAGGACTGACGGACGAGTTGACGGACCATCAAAGTTGTGACGTACCGTCATCCAGGATGGAAACCCTTATCCAGTGGAGCCCATTTCTGGTTCACGTCTGACGGGCTGAATAACGGTCCACCAGGAGTCTGACGAACCGTCAGTCGGATCGTCACACGCCACGTTCAGCTTATTTCCAGGTCGTTTTAACAAGGGTATTTTGGTAACTTATCACCTGCCTATATATACCCAGATAAGTTCGAATTCATCCATTTTTCTCACTTTTATTTCACAAACAACAACTAGGGTTTCTCCCTAAATTAAATCTTCAAGACCAAGACTCAATCTTATTCAAGAATCAAAGGATTTCAAATCCTTCCAGTTCAAAAACATCAAAAACCTTGAGTCAGGTATGCGTTGTGTTCATCTATGGATCGGACCCCTTTCGTTCATAGAGTTCAAGAATCATGATTTTAAATGAGAAACTTTGATTTCCTTGTTGCTATGTGATGTTGTTCATGTCAATGACCATTGTTTAAACTTCAGAATATTATTTTAAGATGATTTCCATGAAGTATGCAGGTTGTGGTTAAAAACCATGAAATTGGGTGGTTCAAGATGATTAATAGTTGTTGAAAAAACCTATGCCCAAGGTATGCATTCAAGGTGTTTGTTAAAATACCTAAGAGGCTAGAAGTTCATATTTACATGATTCTATGATATCTAAATGACAAGTCCATATTAGCTATACACTCAATATGAATTCCATGTTATTTATGTGTTGCTATTGTTGTGGTGTGAAGCATGTGTGATAATGAAATTATAGAACATGTACACGAAATGTATCCATGCTTTCCCTACCATGTTTGAGATGTTGAATAGACTCATGAAGTACACTATCCCTTACTTATGATATTATGAATTGTGGACTCTAATCTTGTGATCAAGTCATGTCATGTGTGTCAGTTTCCTTCTATCGAGTCCTGGGGGTATTCGTACCCGAAACTATAGTTGTGTTCCTAGAGTCATGTCATGTTGTCACGATATCTTCAGTCAAGCCACGTTCCATAGAATTCAGTCAATCATGTGACTCATGAAACCTCAGAAACCTCATGATCTCAGTCAGTTATCAATATTATTCCGTTAGTCAATAGAAATTCAGTAAACCCAGTTCATGTATAGTCAGTTAAATCATGTTCAGTCTCTTCAGATGGGAGTAGGAGTTAGCACCGAGCGAACCCAAGGATGAGAACTCACCTGCTTCAGATGAAGGTGTGATTCTTAAAAGTAATCCTTGTATTCCAGAACTATGTAGCCAGCATAGGTTGAGACATCAACACTGCCAGCTTGAGGGTTGATGGGGCAGACATCCGCCTTTCTCTTTTGGGGACACCGCCAGATTTGAGGGTCACTCACAGCATGTCTTTACTCGTGGCACGGTATTGACACCCTTCCAATCAGGGCAGCGATTGGGCTCCAGTTCAGCTACTTTAGCATACATGGGGCATGTCGGTTAAACAACTACCTCCCACAGTTTCAATATCAGTCTCAGTAAAAGAACTCAGACAGTTCTTCAGATATCAGTATACCAGGACTGTTAGATTTATTCAAACTTAGTTATAGCATGGGACTCAGAAAGTTCCACCAGATTCAGGACTGTCAGACACAGTCGTTCATGTTATCAGAACTACAGTTTCAGCCATGTATTAGCGTACAGATTTAGTTATCACGTACTCATGATCTCAGTTACTATGTATGTATGTTTGCACTCTTACGTTCATATTAGTCAGTCAGTTAGAATTGTTCATGCATGTAAACCCTTCTATTTAGCCTACCTCACTCGTATACTCAGTACTCCAGTTGTACTGACGCATTTGTTCTATGGTGCTTTCTTTTCATGTTACACCATAGGTTCAGAGACACGAGTTCCAGACCAGCAGTAGCAGTCGCATTCAGCACACAGAGTTGCAGTGAGTCCTCTTCATTCGAGGATGATATTACTTGATTTATTCATTTATTAATTCATTTAGTTTTCAGTTTATGAAGTTAGTTGGAGACATGTTCCCTCAACTCCTTATTTAGACAGTACTTAGAGGTTTTCAGATTTACCATTCAGATTCATTTTAGATTCAGTTGTTTTGGGTATTTGTTACCCACAAGGATGTCATGTTTTGACAGTTTCTTTATTTTATGGCCTATTGTTCATGTTTTGCGCATTTTACAAGTATATTATATAGTGCAAAGGTATTGATATCAGTCATGGGTTAGTTTGTGGTCCTTCGGGATCATAAACACCGTGTAAAATTCTAGTTCAGAAAATCGGAACGTTACAGTTGTTATAAAAAAAACGTAAAAAATGATATTACAGTGAAATATTATTATAGAGATTTTGATTGTATATGCATACATTCCTTCTCCAATATTTCAGATTATAGAGTCAAAATTATTCAAATGCCTGAAAGAGATGCATGGGGAATCTTATGAGTCATTCATAAGTAGTAAATTGGCTCCTATAGTTGGAAATATTCATGAGCCAAATCTTGGTATGGATAGTATTACTGCTCATCAAATTTCTCAATAAATTGATTTGATTGTTGACTCTGCAGCAAACACCACATTGGACTTGAGGTCAATTCTCTTTTTATGTTGGGTTCTTCTTCTACATACACAATATAGAGAAATAGGTTCCATTTGTTGGGTATCATTGAACAAAGTTGGTTATATTACTCATAACTTGAAGGCAGAATACATTTTTAGGCCCCTCAACTTGGCATCATGTTTCACTTTGGCATCTCAAGTGGACGTTGCTCACTTTTGGCACCTCAATTAGCCATAAAGTGTGTCATTTTGACACCTTTCGACATCAGCACTGGTGCGTGTGTTTCACTTGCTGCCAACGTGGATAAAACTGTCAATTGATTCGTGCCTACTCATTTAAATTGCCACATCATTATTTATATTCATAATTAGTTTTTTTTTAAAAAGACCAAAACACATGGCAATTAATGACATAATTATCCAATTCATTAATATATATACACAATTAAATTAAAAGAACCAATTGATTGCTGACACGTGGCATTTTCAAAATAATTATAAAATTATTTAATTTTATTTTGAAGACAACCCCCAAACCCCAAAGTCATCTTCTCCACCACCACCCATCCCCCGACAACCCCCACCCCAAGTCCTCTTACCTATTTGGCAGCCCCTCTCCCCCCAATCATCTTCTCCATTTTCCCTCCCCCACCCCACCCCCAGACCCTACGATACAGAAGATAATTACAAGAAACAATATTGTCCAGATGGCAATTCTGCCAGCAAAACCATGGGAACCAATATAATTACAATTTGAACATAAGACAGCTAGGGAAGGCCTAAAGTTTGGTGTTGTAGGAGAATCAAGAATGGTGGATGGGTCGAATAAGGTGGATGTGGATAAGCTTATGTCCTTCAATAAGGATCTAGTTCAATTCTTGAAACAAGATAAAGATGTTAGCTTCTTGAAATAGTGTATAGACCAATCTAATTCCCTCAATCACACTGCAACACTCAGTATCAAGCGCTTAACACTTCTATTCAAGGTGGGGTTCTTGTATTTTCCTTTTTCAACTGGGGATTTATTTAATTTCTTTTACTGGCTTAAAGTTTGAATCTTTCCTAGTTGAGGTTTTGCCTGATTTACATAAACTATGTGAGAAAGAATGAAAATTGCACCTTTGAATTAGTGACAAATAAAAAATTCTAAGTGCAAGTCGATAGCTGGCGGTGAAATCAAAGTTTCACCTTTACCATAGCCCTTGGACTAAACATATGGAGGTGATGAATTCGTAGAGTTGTTGCTGTGGAGAAGGAGTATTTGTTAATTGTTGTTAGTGTGTTAGTGTGTTCTGCTGATTCTTGAAAAATTCAACCTCCATTAATGGAGGTTAAGGTTGTGTGGAGAAGACAATGTGAGAGATTTTTTTGTAATTATTTGATCAATAAAACACGTGTCATTAATTCATTGGATCAATTGTTGCTGATTTGGCAATAGAGATTTTCAATAATTTTAAAAAAATTTAAAGATGAAAAATCATGAAAATACCCTAAAAAATTATAAAAATACCCCCAAACACACTTAAAAGCGAGTGTAATACACTCTTTTTGCTGATTCAGCAAAAAGTACCAAAGTGACACACTTTATGACTACTTAAGGTGTCAAAAGTGATCAACATTCACTTGAGGTGTCAAAGTGAAAGATGGTGCCAAATTGAGGGACCTGACGATGTATTCTGCCTAACTTGAATTTTATTATTGCAAAGGATCAACTTCAATCTTATAGTTCTCTTACATTCATTTTCCCTGCTTTCATACTTCTCACTTGATGACTCACTTCTTTCTTGCTTGAACACATTCCATCTCAAATAATTGCGTATATTTATAGGTGATGATGGAAGAATCTAGTTGAGGTTTTATTGTAGAATCAATCCTTCCATGCACTAATTAGTTTTATTGTCCTTTCTAAAATATTTCTAAACTTTTCTATCTAGAACCTTCATTCTCAAGTGTTCTCTTCTATTCTCTACAAGTTTTAAATATTCTAGATTCTTCTTTAAAATGTATCTTAGATATTATGTCAGTGATGACTTTTCAATAGCATGATATATACTTTATCTTACTAGTTTAGTTGCACGTATCTCACACGTATAATCTTTGATTATTTAAAATTAGATAATTTTATCTAGTGCGATGGTTTTTAATGACGTGCAAAAAATTTAAATCACTTCTCAAAAGATCTTTCACATTTTAATATAATAATATAAATATAACATATATTTTATTATAAGCACATATATATTTTACCACTAGAAGTTTTAAGTGGTTAATGGATCGTCACTTTTGCGTTTGTCATGCAGAGAAATGCATCCATTTGAATCATATTTGTAGTACGATTATTTTTTTTATTTTTTCTATATTTAATTTTTTTTCTTATTTTTAAATTTAAATCTTTGATTACTTACTTAAAACTTTTAAAAATTTGATACTTCTTATATTTTTCTTATTCTAAAGCTTTCATATTTATTAAAAGAAAAAATTCAAGGCACATGAGCTATACATTTCTGAAAGATAATGATTCCTCAAACTTTACACCGAATATGTATTTGATGTGGTGATTCCAATGAAAATTTGATTTTTGTATTTGAAATCGAAATCAAAAAATATATCAAAATAAAAGTGAGCAATGGTTGATGTCTGAAATTATAAAGTATTCATAAATAAAAAGGGACACTAATTAATATTTTTACAGAGTTTAACATAATCTAACTTGATGCCATACTAAAAATTAAAAAGCTAAAAAGCAAATACATAAGATTTATTGCATCTAATCGTAACATTAAGACTAACTTGAATATCTTCAAATAAAGGTTAACATGAACTCGAAGCTTTCCACACTACATATGTTGTATGGTAATTGAGACAACATAAATCTCCATGTTGGGAGTAGCAAGTCGTTGGATGAAGTTATTTGGTAAGGCAATTTCAATTGGTAACACACATATTTTAATTGAAAATCAAAAGAACAACAATAAATCAAAAGCTCTTGCACCAAAAGAATCAACAAATTTAAATAAAATTTATGAACTATAGGTCGTGATGTACAATTTTGAAAATTAGTCAGATAATAATTAAAAGTACACATATAATGAATAAAAAACTATATACATGTCCAACTTTCTAGAGAAGGTATGTGTCCACGGTCGTTCATCGTCTAATAAAAAAGGATTCATAAATTAAAAAGGACATTAATTAATATTTTAGAAGAGTTTAATATAATCTAGCTTGACGCCAAATATTTACTTTGTATTTTTAGAATGAAATCAAATTGTATGTGTAAATTTAAAATATCTTTTAAGTACAATCAAATTTTGTTCTAGATATTAGAAAATTAAAATAAATGTTATTTTTAAATATCAAGAAAATAGTAATGTCTATAGAATTCCTTAGCTAATTGTGTGCAATATACATGTGGTTTTGGTTATGAGAATGATAAAAGGAAATAACACATATATATTTTTATAAATGCAAAAACATGTTTGGTAGCCTGTATCTACGCACTTTTAACATATTCAATAGTCCTTTGTGGTGTTTTTGATAATTTTTTCACTTTCTGTTTTTCTCTATTTTCTTGTAACATGGTATCACAACAATTTCTTAGAAATAAAAGGTGTTGGACTATCAATTAATCAGAAAACAAAAGGTGATGAAATTCTCTATTACTTTCAATAGATCAAAAAATAGACCAAAATAAAACTAATTTATATCAATCTAACGGTAAACGATTCAATAAATCAAAAAATAGACCAAAAGAAAACTAATAAAAATTAACCCACAAAAACACTTAGATCAAAGAAAAAATATGCATAATCTATTGTTCAAAATTTTATGCCAGAAAATACTTATCTTGTATTTCATGATATCTAAAAGAGTTAGAGCGTTGTATGATGACCTGAAAAAAAAAAAATACATATAATCTATATCTATAATCTATATCTATAATTTATATCTACAATATATTAAAAGTGTGAAGCCTCTTAGAAAAGTGATTTAAACTTTTTACCCTTCATTAAAAGTCTCCTCAATAGACAAAATTATCTTTTCACCTTTTTTTTTTCAAAAAAAATTATTATTTAATCAAATTAAGGACTCCTACAAATATATGATAGAAATTAAACACTCCTAAAATATATGGGATAGAGATTAAGGACTTTTGAAATATATGGAAAGAAATAACCATCAAAATATATATGGAATCCTAATAAAATAAATATACGAAATTTTGATTATTAATTTTTTTTAAAAGTCAGGTGATCTAAAATAGAGATTCGGGTTCTCTTTTTGCTATTAGTATAGTTTTTCGTTGTTTTCTTAAAATATATTTTGTCCATGCTAAATTTTTAAGTAGAGGTGCCACTTCCATAAATAATGGCTTTTATTTATGTTTGTCATTTTAAACTTCCTTTTTTTTTTGTGATTTAGGTAATGTTTTTTCTAAGTAGGAATCTATTTGTATTTTTCTTTAAAAAAAAAATTCACGTTTTAGCTCTTTTTTTTAGGTGTTGAAATCTATAATATTTACTTTTTTAATTCCTTTTTGGTTTAGACAATGTTTATTTTTTTAATTCCTTTTTTATTTAAGGTCTTCTATATATATAAAAAATATTGTTGGACAATCTCGTTCATGAACTTTATTGTTAACATTGCTTCTGTATTTCTAAGTTTTCTTTTTTTACGAATTTTTCTTTTATAGCAGATCTTAATGTTTGTCTTATTACTTTCTCTTATGTTTTTCACCGTAAATATATCATTCATATTCTTTATCAAAATTGCAGTTTCTTAAAGTGAATTTGTCCAGAGGTATGTTTTCTAAAATTTTAGATTAGTTTTCAAGTTTACAATAATAAATGATGTATTTTTGATAAACAATTATAAATTGAGAAATTTCTTTGTGAGTTTTGTTTATAGTATTTCATATACAATTAGTGATTTGAAATTGAATTATTTATAATTTTGGACAGATTATTTAGATCTTCGCATGTTGTCACGAGAAATTGATTGGTCATTCGAAATTCATGATAATAGTAATGAAATTGACTTATTTATAATTTTGAAAAAATTATTTGGATCGTCGCATTTCGTTACAAAAAATTGATAGGTCACTCTGAATTCATAATAATTAATTATCTTATTAATTAAAGATTTTTTTAATCTATGCCTATGATTAAAAAAACTACGTGTACTATGTTCTGAGGATTATTCATGGGATTAGGTTTTTAGGAGATTTGATTTTTATTTATTAGTTGTTTGGCTTATCATTAAATTTTTTTAATCACTGATTGTAGGTGTAAAGAGGCCATCAACAATTTTGAGAATTGCTCCTTTTGATTTGAGGTAAACTTGAGAATTTTTTCTTAGTTTGATGTAAATTTGTATATATATCTTCTCTTTTTTATTTATTTATTTATTTATTTACATTACAATTTGAAGTGTTCAGTATCTGCATTGGAGCTCGACTGAATCTGAATTCACATAACAAAGTTTCATATTAAAGGTTAAGCGCTCTCTATTAAAGGTGACTTGGAACTTATTGTTCAAATCTAAGGTTGTCAAGAAATCGAATCGTAATACAATAAAGTAATAGTAACTTATATTATGATCAAGAACTATATCTTTATTGGGTGAGCTTGAAGAAAATATCAAAAATATAATATGTGAAAAAATAGGAATAGATGAAACAATAAATTCATATCTTTTTTTAAATACTCTATTTCTAAATTTTCATACAACATATTTAAAATTACAAGATTAAAGTATATTATAATATATTTCACATGTCTATAATAATTAAAAGAGACATTAGAAAATGTATGGTGAATTATTATGTTCTTCTTCATGTACATTTTTCTCTTAATAATATAATGTACTCACAATAATTTATTCTTTTGCTATTTATTTATTGTTAATTAACTATATACACGTCCAAAGCACGTATACCTAAACTAGTAAGATTGATAAATGGGAAGAAAAGAAACGCACGGATTGTAACAAAATATACAAAATTTCAAAGACTAATAACAGAGGCGAATCCAGAATTTTAAATTTATGGGTTTCCATTAAAATAATAAAAGTGAAAAAAGGACCTCCAAAGAGGTTTGATATCTAAAAGAGTTAGAGCGTTATATGATGACCTGAAAAAAAAAAAATACACACTAGATATATAAGATTGATAAATTGGAAGAAAAAGAAACGCACAGATTGTAACAAAATATACAAAGACCAATAACATAATAAAGGTGAAAAAAGGACCTGAAAAGGGGTTTGAACTCATGATCAGCAGCACACACGTTTCAAGTGTGTCCTTCCTACCACTAAGCCATACAATTATTTAGTTATGGGTTTCCATCTGTTAATATTTAAATCTATTAAAAAAAATTCTAATGTAATTATAAGCCTTGCGGTAGCTGGTGGAGATTTTCGAAAACTCCCACCCGCTACCGTAGATCCGCCCCTGACCAATCAGCAAAAAGAATCCTAGTTAAGATTAGAAAAGAATTAAAAAAAATAAAAGAAAAAGTATCAATTACGTATAGTTACTGTTTCTTTCATTCTCAATGAAAAAGATATTTTCTCCATTTTTCTCCTTCTCAGTATGAAGCTCAACATGGTACCAGAGCTAGGAATGGAGATTCCCATCGGTTAGAGGAGAAAAGAGGGAGGCGAATCTTTAAGGATCGTGGTTCTCTGGGTTGGCGATCAAAGAATCTAGGATTTGTGATCAGAGAATTCTGCATTTTTTGTAAGCAATACAGTTTTTTCTTCTTCAATTTTCCTTCCACTAATTAAAATTATTGTTGTTTCTTTGTTGAGAGAGTTGAGGTATGGCAATGGTGGTAAAAATCAAAATAGATCACACTCATCCCCTGTTTATAGGGCCATCGAATGGACCAAGTTCTCTACTAGTTTCGATTCAGTTGAAAGAATTTGAAAATTATGAACTTTGGTGGAGATTGATGTGTATTGCACTGCAGACAAAAATAAAGTTGGGATTTGTGCTCGAAACATGCACGAAGAACTCTTTTGAAAAAGGATTACAGGAACAATGGGACTCTTGTAAATCCATTGTTCTATCCTGGATCATTAACACCATCTCTCTACCTCTATTGAGTGGAATTATATATGCTAATGATTCACACACTGTAGGAGAATTTTGATAAAGTCAATCGAGTTAGAATTTTCTAATTGCACAGGAAAATTGCTACAATTTTCTAGGGGATTGATACCGTGTCTACTTACTTGACAAAATTGAAGGAACTTTGAGATGAATATGATGCGATTGTGCCTTTTCCAAACTGTGGATGTGCTAGGTCTGAAGAATATATTGATCATTTACAGCAACAAAAGTTGTTGTAATTTTTTAGTGGGTTGAATGATACCTATGCGCAGTCTAAGAGGAAAATTCTCATGAAATCTACTGAGCCTAGTCTGAATATAGTTATGCCATGATTGTGGAAGAAGAGAGTCATCGCTTTATCAATGACACAGAAAACCACACTTTAGGGGATAGTAATGATATTGCAGCGTTTTGGAGTGCAAAAGGAGCAGGAACTTCTCTCCATAGAGTTAATCGTGGTTATAATCAAAAGCCTAAGAAAAATTAAAATGATCAATGTGACTACTGTAAGATGCATGGTCACACCACGGATAATTGTTACCAGCTAATAGGCTATCCAGCAAATTTCAAGGGAAAAAAGAAGCCTCTAGCTAACCATGCTCTGCATATACCATCAGGACCACATCAGTCTTTTTCTACAAGGTCTCAAGCTGGATATTGGACTCCATACATGCAAAATAGTGAACATCATCATGAATATTCAGACACCAGATATGGCACACCAACACATAGACCTGGTTAGAATGGCAATCAATTCATTGGACAACTAAATAGTTTTACATCCTTTAGTGGAGATCATTTAAGAGCTGGTAAAGGGAAGAGTTATGTTTCACAACAACCAGAGGTGAGGAATGATGAGAATATCACTGTATCGCTGACTCCTGATCAATATAATCAAGTTAAGAAGATGTTTCACAAAGAACTACTCCCACACCATCAGCTAACATAGAAGATAATCCTTACACTTTAGTAGGTGACAAGGATGTATATGATTAGATAGTAGAAACTGGATATACTAATCACATGGTGTATAATCCTAACTTGATAACTGATATTATCGGTTTTAAAAGGGTTAGAGATGTACATTTACCAGATAGAAAGACATTTCATATACTACACATTGGTAACTGTAGGCTGGGACAAGGAAAAATCAAAAATGTGTTATGTTTTCTAGTCTTTAAATTGAATTACTTTCAGTAGCAGAATTGACAAGAGAATTAAATTATGTTGTGAAGTTCTACCTTGATTACTTCTTACTGTAGGACCTTCACACTGGACAGGTGAAGGGGATTGGAAAGATGATAGATGGCTTGTATCATTTAAGGTCCATAGAAAGAGGACATCCTTCAGTAGCAGCTTGCAGCACATCAATAAGTACTGACACCTGGCATAGGAGGTTGGGTCATGTTCCACATAGAGTTCTGGCACAAATGCAGTTAGTTAAGCAAGTGAAGAATGTCTTTTGTCCTGTATGTCCTCTAGCTAAGCACACTATACTACCTTTTTATCACAGCACTAATAAAGCTAGTAGAATGTTTGATTTAGTTCACGGAGATGTTTGGGGCCCTTATAGAGTACCAGCATATGATGGTCACAGATTCTTCCTCACATTAGTGGATGATCATACTAGAATGGTCTGGATTTTCTTACTAAAATTTAAAAGTGATGTATCTACTGTCTTGAAAGATTTCCTATATATTGTTAGAACTCAGTTTGAAACTAATTTCAAAGTTTTCAGAAGTGATAATAGGACAGAGTTTTTCAATTCCTCTTGCAATGCTTTATTCAGTAATGCAGGCATTATTCATCAAAGCTCTTGTGCTTACACACCCTAACAAAACAGGGTGGTTGAGAGAAAACACAGATAAGTTTTAGAGGTAGCTAGGTCCATAAGATTTCAGGGTTTTTTCCGGTCAGATTTTAGGGAGCTTGTGTTCAAAATGTTGCTTATCTTATCAATAGAATAACAACTAGTGCATTAGGGGGTAAATCTCCCTTTAAAGTTCTCCTGGGTAGGAAACCCAACTTACAACACCTTAGGGTGTTGGGATGTCTATGTTATGCCACCACTATTTCTCACAATAGAGATAAATTTGGTGCAAAAGCAGTGAAGTCAGTTCACATGGGATACTCCACCACTCAAAAGGGTTATAAGCTCTTTAATCTAACTAATAAGTTATTTTTTGTTAGTAGGGATGTGTATTTTATTGAAAATATATTTCCTTTAAAGGTTGATTCTTTTCTAGAGACGGTCTTTCACCAAAAATCTTAAGCAGTAGAAGATAGTTTCAATGCAGATCCTTTCATCGTGCTCAGGAAAGACCTTGCAGAACTAATCAGAGAAGATGATTCTATGCCCTCTTTGAATATACCAGATGTAATTCCTGCTACAGCTAAATCTATTCTACTAGAATTACCACAAGTCACAGAGGAGGCATTGGATCCTATTATGAAGCCTGTTGAGCATGCAGTGAGAAGATCAGCCAGATCGAACCCCTTTTTTAGAATCCGTAGAGCATATGGTGAGATCTCTATCAGCAATAAGGTTAAGTAGGGTTGTTAAAATACCAACTTTGTTACATGACTTTGTTTACAAGTCTATCTCATAGACAACTCCATACAATTATCTTATGGCAAACTATATGTCATATGATTGATTGTCTGATTATTACTTTTAGATTTTGTGTAATATTTCCACTATTATAGAACCTGAATCCTATGAAGAATCTATGCAGCATACTGAGTAGATTGCAGCTATAGATCAGGAATTACAAGTATTGGTTGATAACAAGACCTGTACTTTGACATCTTTACTTATTGATAAGAGGGCAATAGGGTGTAAATGGGTGTTTAAAGTTATGTATAATGCTCAAGGTCAGGTTGACAAGTATAAGGCTCGGTTGATATCTAAATGTTACACTCAACAAGAGGGATTAGACTATCAAGATACTTTTTCTCCTATGGTGAAGATGGTCACAATTAGAGCAATGCTTACTTTAGCTGCTATGAGGGGATGGAATCTACATCAAATGGATGTCTTCAATGCATTCTTGAAAGGAGATTTGGTATAGGAGGTATACATGATTTCCCCTCCTGGTCTTCTGAAGTAGCGGGAGTCATCTCTTGTGTGCAAGCTGTATAAGTCCTTATATGGCCTCAAGAAAGCTTCTAGGCAGTAGAACTTGAAGCTTACTGAATCCCTTGTTGCATCTGGTTTTCATCAAAGTCATCATGACTGTTCTCTTTTTATCAAAATTGTTGACACTGATATAGCCTTGATTCTTGTTTATGTTGATGATCTGATCATCACTTGTTCTTTTTCATCTCTTATTAAGGATGCTAAACATTTGTTGCACTATTATTTCAAAATCAAGGACCTGGGGGGTTGAGATATTTCCTTAGTCTTGAAATTTCCAAAAGCAATCAAGGCATTCTTGTGTGCTAAAGGAAATTTACTTTAGACCTTATTGCAGACGAGGGATTAGCTGGTTCCAAGCCTGCTAGAACACCTTTGGAACCTAACCAAAGGCTTACTACTGTAGAATTTTATCAAGAGAGTTAAGGGAAAATAGATGATGAGTTACTCGTTGATCCAAAAAGCTATCAGAAATTAGTAGGCAAGTTATTGTACTTAACAATGACCCGACCAGACATCAGCTTCACCATGCAGAACTTGAGCCAATTTATGAATAATCTAAAGAAGTCCCACATGGAGGCAGCCTTAAGAGTAGTAAGGTACTTGAAGAATGCCCCAGGACTTGAATTTTGTTGTCATCAGAAGACACAAAGCAACTTTCAATATATTATGATGTTGATTGGGGGACATGTCCCATGAGCAAGAGGCCAATTAGTGGTTTTAAAGTAAAGCTGGGAAATTCCTTGATATCTTGGAAATCCAAAAAACTAAACACGATCTCAGGAAGTTCGGCAGAAGCTGAGTATAGGAGTATGGCTAATGGTGTGGCAGAGATAGTATGACTAGTAGGGTTGTTTAAAGAATTGGGGCTACAAGTGCAACTACCTGTAAGATTGCATCGTGACAGCAAGACAGCAATACAAATTGCAGCAAATCCAATATATCATGAGAGGACAAAATATATAGAGATCGATTGTCACTTTATTAGAGAAAAGATACAAGAAGGTCTAGTGGACACGGAACACATCACTACTACACTTCAGCTTGCTAATATCTTGACAAAGAGTTTGGGAAAGATATAGCATGAATTTCGTTTAAGCAAACTAGGAATGTTCAACTTATTCTCATTATACAGTTTGAGGGGGAGTATTGAAGGAGTCATATGAGTAGCACGTATGTATGACAGTTTTCCTTTAGTTAGTTATGATTAGATATTAGTTAGTTAATTAATTAGTGATAATCAACGTTAGTTAGAGATAGCAGAGAAAAGGTCAGTTAGTCTATATATACAGTTGTACAATTACTGTTTCATTCATTTTCAATGAAGAAGATATTTTCTTCATTTTTCTCCTTCTCATTATGAAGCTCAACAGATACTTAGTACTTTGTTTGTGGTAATACCATATTGAAGTGTGTAAGCATTTTCATCTAAAGTTATTAGAGATAGTACACTTGTATTTATTTAGTTAACTAGTCTGTAATATGTGTGTTGCATGTGTATTTAATGTTAAAGAAGAAGACTGCATGTATGCAAAGAACAAACTCATTATATTCGAATTAATGAATATACAACTTTAAAAATATATATATGGTCAGACCTCTCTATGATAACCCGTCATTATAACGGTATTTCACGATAGCGACCTGATTTTCTTCGAAATCGATTTCATATTATATGTTACTTTTCTATAATGACATTCTACCTATAACAATAATGATGTTTATTATAGTGGTACACTCTTTGTAAAATTACTTCTCTATAATAATATATTCAGATATTTATATTTTATAAAATATATTATGTATTGTATAAAATAAAATTTAATGATAATCATCATTAAACTAAATCAATTGTAAGCTTTTTAAGTTCTTCAACCGTTGTACTTTAGGACAACATAAGTTCAATGCCTAAAATTTTCTTAGTCTTATGAGAAATCACTTGGGAGTAGAGATTCGGACAATCACAAGGTAAGAAGGAAAAAAAAATCTTAGAAATATATTTGGAACCTCCTTGCTCCGCTATTATTTTTATTAAATTGGTTAATGATTTTTCATATTTTTATTAGTAACAATTAAATGAGATTTAAATATTAAACGCTACTATATTTGCATAGCAACATCTCTCTATAGTAGCAATGAATTTTTCGGATAAATATTGCAACTATAGAGAGGTTTGACTGTAAATACATTAAATAATATATTTAAATTAAAAATAAATACTAAAAAATATGAGCTCTTAAAAAATTAAAATGTTTTTAAACTTTTACAAGTTCCAAATAAAGATATGAGAAAATGGCCAAATACCCCCCCCCCCCCAACCTTTACCCCAAATTCCAACTACACGCTTATACTTTGCGGGGGTCCTGTGACTCCCCTGAACTATTTTAAAGTGGAATATTTACCCCCCTGAACGCTGACATGGCAAGAGAGTGTGTTTCACTCTCTTTAAAGAGAGTGAGAACGCTGACATGGCCAAATATTTCTTTATTTTTTTGTTCATTTTTAATTATTATTCTTCTTTATTCATTTTCCTCTTCTCAATCATATCAGACTAACAACTATCTTCTTCTTCTTCAAGAACTCAATAATGGCATCTTCAAGAATTTTTAATTATTATTCATTTTCTTTTTCTTCTTCTTCTTCTTCTTCTTCTTCTTCTTCAAGAACTCAATAATGACATCTTCAAGAACTCAACAATGGCATCCAATCCAAAATTAATTTATCAAACTTACATATTCATTAACCGAATTACCATACCAAGAATCATCGTTCTCATGAAATGAAACATATACTTCCAATAATGCTCTATACACATTTTGTGGAATCTTAAAATCTGTTAACTTTACATCGATTGAATTTTCTATTTCAAACCATAAACCATCATTCAAATCCACATTTCTTGAAATTGAAACAATCAAATCAACACCATAATCAAAATCAACACCAAATTTTTTTCACAATCATAAATTCAACATCAATTTTCATAATTGAGAAATTAAAAAAAAAAAAAAAACACTCTACCAGTCAAGCAACACAGATATGATGCACGCAGTAAATCCTCCCAAAAGCCATCTTTTTCTACCCAGGTCACCGCAATTTACTAGTTACTACATCCATTAAAATTGTCGCCTCCACAATTGAACGGATTGCAGTTGAAAATATTAATTTGGTAAAGTTAAAATCATAGCCAAAAATTAAAGAAAAAACAATAGACAAGAAGATATCAACACGAGCTATGCGATTACGAGAATTTGACTGAAAAGAAAAATCTATAATGAACTTTGCAATTTTCCTTCTTCCCCATAAAATTGACCAAAATAACGTAAAACCTTTTCTTTCCTTTTCAATTGATCACTGGTGGAAAGGAAAAGCACGAAAAAAATTCCAAAAAGAAGCAATTTGCCCAGCATCATCCACTGCAGACTAACATTTTCCTAACTTCCGTCAGATGAGGTCACCATGACTGAGTAGTCCATTTTGAAGTTTTAAAAATAGCAAGAGTGGAAAGTGAAGAAATGGGTGGAAAATAAAGTGAAATGAAAATTAAAGAAAAGATTTTTTTGAGAAAGAATGGCCATAGAAGTGGTGCAATGAAAGAGAAAAGGAAATGAAAAAAGTTAAATAATTGATTTTTTAGAGTAAAAAAATAAAAAATAACGTGTTAATGACATGGCAAGAAAAAATGACGTGGCGATGATGTGGCAGCGAGTGCAGCTCACTGCCTGAAATAATGTCTGGGCATGAACTTTTAGGGGGGTAACTATTCCGCTTTAAAATAGTTCAGGGGGGTAAATATTCCACTTTAAAATAGTTCAGGGGGGTCATAGGACCCCCGCAAAGTATTAGTGTGTAGTTGGGATTTGAGGTAAAGGTTTGGGGGGGGGGGGGGGTATTTGACCATTTTCTCTAAAGATATTAATGTTTTTACTTTTGTCAATTACAATTTCCTCTCTCTCTCTCTTTCTATTTTTAAATGGTAAAAAATAAATCAATCAGTACAAAATACATAAAAGATGAATAAACTCTTGAAAAATAGTAATTAATTTTAAATAGACTATAATATTTTATTCTTTAATTTCACTAATGAAAAATAAAATTTAAGCTTTTGTTTGTAAATTCAATACCATATTTTAGAATTATAATGCAGCGATAAAATTTTTTATGATATGAGAGACTTCTCATATTGTTTTCTTAATATGAATTCTTAAGTTTTTATATCCTTCACTCCCAAAAGTATAAATAATTCAGAATTCATATCTTCTTTTGTCAATTTAAAATTGCACCACTACTTACGCGTCATCAAAATGTAGTTAATTTAACTAACTTGAACATGATTCTTTAGAAAATAATAGAATTAATGCATCTTCAATCATCCTACTTAAATTTGAGTTCATATCGAAAGGTCCACATCAGAAGAGAAAGATGCTCTCTAACAAAAGTGACTCTGTGTCTAAATAAATTCAAACTCAAAAATTCAAATTATACCAAATTGATTTAATGATCAATACGTCTTGATATATCAATATTTTGCAGTCATAAAGATTTTATATTGAAGATAAATAAGAGTTTTTACATATGAAAAAATTAAAACTCTTAGATCATCACAAGTGGAACAAAAGATACAAAATAAACAAAATAAAACTAAAGATACAGACTTACAAACCTGATCAGTGACAACGAATAAATAATTAGTATCGAGATTATTTTGTCATAGGTCATCACCTTTAATTCATTGTAACGTGTGCATGTAATTAATAATCATACACTAATTTTTTAAATTACATCAATTGTTTGAAAAATAGTTTTGATTTATAGAATAAAAATGTGTAAATTCCTAAACAATCGATAGAAGAACAATTAAATAAAAATGTGTAAATTCCTAAACAATCGATAGAAGAACAATTAACTAAGGAAAAAAGATGTCTCATTTTTTACATTTTATGTTTGGATTCCTGGAGAAAGATAAGTAATTATATTTATTTTATACTATTCAAATTAGAAAATTATATAAATAAGGTAAAACTTTTGTCAATTTTAAAATGTTAAATATTATGAGTTTTAATATCTTACAAATAGGTAAGGATAAAAATTTATTTTTTATAACTTTAATTGATTTTATTTAAATTAAGGGATCGTGTAATAAATAATTAATAAAGATATGTATTATTACACTTTAATATTTAAATCTTAGAACTCTTCCTTTCAACTATTCTCATAAACTCCACTTCTTAATGGTGGTCCATTTTCAAGAAACATTTACTAAATAGGAATAGCTAATAAACTACATATTAATGCATGTTTTAATGGACGTGTTTTTTTCAAGATGACACTTATTTTGAGAGGAACAAAGTAAATCTTTGGAGAGTTCCAGATGAACTTTGATGACATTCCACACTAAAAAAATAATAATTAATTCACACGTAGAATTTTAAATTTAATTTCATTCAAATAATGATTCAATTTTCAGCTACACAAATTAACCAAAAAAAATGCATAAATTAAAACCAACATCCCAAGAGCTTGTAATTCATACGATTTTAATGCTAACACATATTTAACAGAAATCAAAGCATAATGCCTAATATCTGTAACTTATCTTGTTGACAACATCTAGCAACCACTACTTCTTAATTCAAGTAATGTTAAATACATATGAGATCGAAAAGTTTAACCAAAGGAGAAGTTATTCCCATATAATAATGAATATTCTCAATTCGACCCTTCAAAATATTATTATCAAAAAAAATTAATCTCAAAAGGTGAGTTTAATTTGGCCAAACCTTGTGCTTCGTATGTCCTATCAAATAGACTCAAGAATTGTATTATACATTAAATTTTTACTTCATTCATGAATACTTTTGAAGAAACGCTTATCAACTCGCTCGTAATGTTCCCTCATTCTCTTCTTTGTCTCTTGATGTGTCTCTTTGTCGCATTGTTATAAGGAGATGTCAATGTATTTCACATGAAAAGAATAAGAATGAATATCTATAATAATTTATATCATTCAAAACTAAAAATTGTCACGCAAAATTATCACCTTTTAAAATTCGGATCATCAACTGTCTGTATATATTATCATCATCATCATCTATCTTCAAGATACCTACAAAATCAATGCGCCTCAAAGTAAATTAAACATTACAAAAATATTTTTTGCTGTAAAAAATAAATCTAAAGCAAACAATAAAGAATTAACTAAGATCAAAAGTAACTAATTTTGTTTATATGATCATTGAAGATGCTATTGTACTAGTGTAGAATGATTGATAAAAATCCAAAAGCTTTTCCAATTATCTAAATATGATAAATTTATATTCCCCCACCACCATAAATAACTACCAGTTTTAAAAGAGTAAGAATTCCAACAACAATAATTAATAAGTCTAATTTAACAAAATAATTTTTTAATAAATATTTTTTAAGGCAAATGTCAGACCAACTATTTTGAAATGGAGAAAATAGTTATAAAGAAAATTACTCTTTTTTCTTTCTCTTATTTTTTTCTCTCGAACCACAGATGCATGGATGCTTTTCTTTCCTTAAAAAGGAAAATTACTCTTATTCTTTCTATATTTTTTTCTTCGAAACACAGATACATTATTTATTTATTTTTGTTAGTAATAAGGAAAATTACCTAGTTCTTCCTATTTCCTCTTTTATTTCTTTTCAAGAATTCAGTACTTGTAAACTATAAATAGTGGTCTTTTGAGTAGTTTTTTTCTCTAATTCTTCTAATCGTAATATTTGTTTATTACCATATATTTTAGGACTCTTAATTTTTTCTTTCCATATATATTTTAGGATTCAATATTATAGCCAATATTATTAAAATAATTAACTGATAATTTGAGAAAATAGTGAAAAGATAATTTTGTCTATTATGGAGTGTTTTAATGAAGGGCAAAAAGTTCAAATTACTTTTTTAAGGGTCTTCACACTTTTAATATATTATAGATATAGATATAGATATAGATATAGATATAGATATAGATATAGATATAGATATAGATATAGATATAGATATAGATATAGATATAGATATAGATTATAGATATAGATATAGATTATAGATATAGATATAGATATAGATATAGATATAGATATAGATATAGATATAGATATAGATATAGATATAGATATAGATATAGATATAGATATAGATATAGATATAGATATAGATATAGATATAGATATAGATATAGATATAGATATAGATATAGATATAGATTATAGATATAGATATAGATTATAGATATAGATTATAGATTATAGATATAGATTATAGATTATAGATATAGATTATGTCTTTTTAACAATGTCTAGGTATGACTTAGCTCTTGAGGCTAATGTGGATGGTCCATATCAACTCATGATGTTTGCCAAGAAATGCAAGAACTTGAAACTCCTCATTCATTATTCCACCGGTATGCATTTGAAAATCCATTCATATATAACAACAAATGTGTTTATCTTAATAAGTTTACTCAGACTTCTCTATAACAATAATCGTCTATAATAACATTTCATTATAAAACCTAAATTTTCTTTTGAAATTGATTTTCATGGTGATGTTATATACTATGTTTTTGTATAGCTTATTCGATTTATTTCTTTGAAAGCGTACGCCAATGGCGAAAGAGAAGGTTTAATTTATGAGAAGCCTTTCACCATGGGAGAAAGCATAACAAAGGAAAAGGTCACATCACATTCTCCATCTACTAAGTTTCCATCCCTCAATGCTGCCAATGAAATGGACTTTGTTTCAAAGTTGAAGAATGCTATTGAAAATAATGGCTTTGAGCAAATTATGAAAGACATAGGAGATGAGAGGTACAATATTGCTCTTTAATTTTAGAGTCAAATAGTTAAGTTCTCTTTAATCCAAACTTTTATGTTAAAAAATTAAGTTATTCATTTATGAAGAAATTACGTCTCCTACTTGAGGGAAGTATGAAGAATACAGAAGATAGCTAAGGGTACTCGATAGTACTTCATCTTGTTTCATTTTATGTGATGATGTTTGATTAGACACGAAATTTCGAAAAGACTTTTAATTGTAAATAAATATGGAAACATGTCATCTTTTTTGACTTGACTAAAATAAAGGAGTGTCACGAAAATTGGGACAAAGGAGTAACATATATGACTAGTGATGCAAGACTCAAACAAGCAAGCATTCTCAAGATACATATTCATTCACAAAGGCCATCGGCGAGATGGTGATCGACAGCATGAGGGAGGTCATACCAATAGTCATTGTTCGTCCCTCTATGATAACAACTAGTCATCAAGAGCCTTTTCCAGGATGGATACAAGGATTCAGGTCCCATATGATACAACTTTTTCTTCTTTCTTCATATAGTTTTTATGTTCATCCTGAATAAAGTTAGTTTCTAATTTTTGATGTTCTTATCTCTCACAGGGTAATCGATCCTACGATTATTTTCTATGGAAAAGGAGAGCTTTCAGGAGTTCTTGCTAATCCAAATCTTCCTATAGATGTGGTATGTAGGTATACTTTTCCTATAGATTTTAGTTTTAAGATTGCACTGGTTATAGATCCAACATGTATTTTTGCATAATAAAGGGTTAAAATCTGATAATAAATATTCCATTTGTGCAATCAAGTCCAACGAAAATATTTCTTTTGGAATGATCTCTTCTCATAATAATAGCGACAACGACATACACAACGTAATCCTACGAATAGGGTCTGGCGAAAGTAGAGTGTATGCAAATCTTATATCTACCGTGGGAGGTAGAGAGATTGTTTCTAATAGACCCTCAACCTAAGAAAGAGCATATCAATGTTGCTACAGCATTTTGGAAAGAAAAAAAAAAAGGAACAGTAGTTCAACAAAATAGTGTGATAATCAAAGTACTCGAGATAGTAGATTGTATCAGAAATCTGGGGGCCTCTAGCTTCTCATAATGAGAATGCACATATAAAATTCTATTTCGATCTGATCCAATATGGAATGAACTTATAATCATGAACTCGACTTGATAATCAAATTATAAGTTCATAATCCTAGCTCAGAGCAACAAATGTACTAATTCTTTTATTCCATGTCTTAGTAAGAGGCCAAATCTTGAACATACCTTAAAAACTAAAAAGGGGTATCCTTGCACAAAATTTCATTATCTAACAACTTGTTTGATCACTTGATTTAGGTTCCAGTTGATGTGGTTGTAAATGCTACAATGGCTGCTATTACCATGGATACTTACAAATTCCAGAGCTAAATGTCTATCATGTAGCATCAGCATTTGTGAATCCTTTATTAGTGTCACAACTTTTCGACTATTTCTATGAATTTTTTCAATCTTTACCTTATGTTAACTCAAAAGGAGATCAAGTGAAGGTTAAAAAGATGAAATATTTTGACAACATTTCCAACTTTTCTAATTATATTTTCGAGCAACATGATGAAGTACAAGATTTAACTGAAGTTGAGCATGCAAATATGCAATTGCGTTTTAAAAGGATGGTGAAATATTTAGAGAACTTTAGCAAGATGTATGAAACATATGGATTCTACGATGGGAGGTATGACATTTTCTCCTCCTCACTATGAATATATATGCTAACATTAGCATTATACAACTTACAAAAATGTTGTTATTCGACGAGAGGTGGTTGCTTGGATAGTAAGCATACCCTTCATTTTCAATTCTGAGGTTGTGAGTTCGAGCTAGGGATGGATAAAGGGAAAAAAAGACGTTATTCTTATACTCCCTTCATTCCTTTTTAGTTGTCATGTTTCGCTTTTCGAGAGTAAATTTAATTAACTTTTAAAGCTAAATTAATTGGAATAGATTAATTCGATATTTTAATATTAAAATTTAGAGGTTCATAAACTAGACGAAAAGTACTATAATTTGCAATTTTTCTCATATCAATATGATAAAAACTATATTTTAAAATGTTGGTCAAAGTTTATATATATCATTTGACTCTTAAAAAGAAAATATGACAACTAAAAAGTCACCGAGGGAGTATCAAATATTTTTAGATATAGAAAGGTATTATTGTTAAAGTGGAATAAATAAAAATTAATGTGAGTGCTTAATTTTCCTTTTTCTTTGGGTTGTTGTTTTGCAAGGTTTCACAATGGTAACATGCAAAAACTAATGGAAGAAAAATGTCTGAAGAAGAGAGAAAAAACTTTGATATTGATTTGTCAAAAATAAATTGGAGAGATTATTTTTTAGGAATTCATATTCCTGGAGTGAAAGAACATGTATTGAATGGAAGAATAGTATCTTCTTAAGACTTTGCTTATTCTATTTTGCAAGAAAAAATATAATAATAACATATTCAGTGTAGTTTCGCAGAGTGAGATAATAATATATTTGATGTAGTCTGATTGAGTGGAATATTTTGTAAAGGGTAATAAATGTTGAAATTCATTTCATGGAATTGTATTGCAAGAAGGTAGTTATTTTGGGTATTACTATGGTTTCTTTTTATCCAAAACCAAAAGATATTTATTGAGGAATTGTTTTGAAAGCATACCACCTTTCTGTAATTAATTTTCAAAAATTAAAACTTCTATTGTTATTAGGATATCATTTTAGTAATATGTGTTCTCAATTTTTTTTTTTTCAAGATGTACCCACTGTTATATTTCTTCTAAATTGAAATATATATTCCCATTAATAAAGCTAGTGAAATCATTAATTTATTAATTGTTGTGTTAAGTCAGACCAGGTATATTATTAGCAGTGTGATATTGTCTGTTTTAGGTTAAACTCGTACAATTTTTTTGTTCAATAAACCTCATAATATTAAGAGTAGGAAACTTTATAAACTTGACCACCCTGCTGCCCCACTTTACTATTGGTCTTATATATAATTTACCCTAAATATCCATAAAAGATTAATAATTAATTACATGTTTGTGGTAACGATACTATACTTAATTACAATTTTATTACTTGCTAATCACAAATATTTCAACATAGTTCCTTGAAAGATATCTTTTGGTTTCACATAAATATTGCAATACCCAAAATAACCACCTTCAAAATTAACTTGCTATACAACTCCATGAAATGAATTAAGATATTACTCCTTCTACCTTAATTTATGTGGTACGTTAGAATTTCGAGATGCAAACTTTTAAATTTTAAGCGTGAATTCGACAATTAGATTTGTTTTATTGAATAAAATTTAAGTATTTCAAACGACATAAAAGTAATATAATATATTAAACCACAATAATTAACAACTTAAAATATTTAAAGGACACATAAAAAGTTTGATAAAACAATTTAATTGACTCTTAAATTTCAACTATGTCACATAAATTGAAACGAAGAGAGTAGTTTATTTCCCCTTAAAAGAATAGAGGAAGAAGCAAAGTTTGTGACACAAATGGAAATGTTGTTTCCCCTATATACACTTAGGAAAATCCTATGATCTGCCTTTTAATACATGTTCTTTCACTCCAAGTATATGAATTCCTAAAAAATAATTCCTCCAATTTATCTTTAATAAATCAATGTCAAAGTTTTTTCTCTCTTCTTCTGACATATCTTCCATTAGCCTTCTCATATTACCATTGTGAAACCTTGCAAAACAATAACCAAAAAAAAGAAAAAGAAATTGAGCATAGACAAAATTTAAGATTCATTAGATAGTAGATACTCTATAGCAAGCATAACTTTTATCTTATATTTAGGGTGTGCTTGGTACGAAGAAAAACATATTTTAATTTTTTCATATTTTGTTGGTCAAAATATTTTTTTTTTTGAAAAAATAAGTTTTTTGAAAATAAAATTTCGCTTTGGCGATGCGTATTTTTTACTATTTATCGAAAAAGAATTCATTTTATTCTAAAAATAGTGTTTGGCAATAAGAATCCAAGTACAACTCCAAGTGGATATTTGTTTTCACTTTTTTCCAACCCACTTTTCTCACAAAAATTCAAAAAACTACTTCAATTTATAATATTCATAGTCAAACACAACTCCAACTCCAAAAAATTTTATTTTTATGGCCAAAAGCCTTCAAAGAAAAATGACTTCTTCGATGGAAATAGAAAAACAAGTTCCATAAGTATTGATATGTCAAGTTCATTGTCTCCTCCCTACCATCCACGATGATTCATTCCCCACCATTTGGACATCCCACCCACCCCCGACCCCCCCCCCCAACTCCCCAACCCACATCACCCCATAGAATTTTGCTAGTTTACATATAAACATTTTTGAGATTATGTATTTTTTTTTTTATTTATCAAACACTAAAAAATGAGTAAGAAGTTCACTTCTTTGCTACGAAAACATTTTGAATGAAAAATATTTTCCATCAGACCAAACACACCCTAAGTCAAGAGAGGAGCCATAATATAGTTTACAGGTTTTTTGAACCCAATAGATGTGGTTCAAATTTTGGATTTGTCTTAAGAAATTTATTTAACATGTGCAAATTATTAACTTAAAATCTAGTAACTTAAAAAAGTTGAAATCTCAAACCCACAAGGTTAAAATCCTAACTCTGTCTCTCTCTGTCTTAAATAACAACTATTTAAAAGTTAAACAAAAGATACACAAATTAATTAGACTTTCTATACTACTTGTAAAGTTCTAATGTATAGTAAGGAGAAAATGCCATACCACCCTTTGTAGAATGCATATGGTTCATAAACCTTGCTAAAGTTCTTCAAATATTCCGCCTTCCTTTTAAACCTTATTTGCATTTTTGAATGCTCAACTTCATTTAATTCTTGTACATCATCAGGTTGCTTGAGTAATTCCTTCGAAATATAATTCGAAAAGTCTGACATATTATCAAAGTATTTCATATTCTTAACCTTCACTTGATCTCCTTTTGAGTTAACAAAAGGAAAAGAATGGAAAAACTCATAGCAATAGCTCATAAGTTGTGATGAGGATAAAGGATTCACTGATGAAGATGCTACATGATAGACATTTAGCTCTGGAATTTGTAAGTGTCCATGCTTCGCAATAGCAGCCATTGTAGCATTTACAACCACATCAACTGGAACCTAATTAAACCAAGTGACAAGTTGTTAGATAATGAAATTTCCATTGGTAATTGATTGCAATCACTAGTGGAGTACTTTCACTTTTCTAATTTATGTGATGTTGTTTAACTGATGTGGAATTATAGAAATAAAGAGACGTATTTGAAATTTGTGCTAAGACACAAGTAAAGATATTTGTGTGACTATAAAAAATCACTTTATTAATGATAAAACTTGAAGTTTAAATTGAAATAATTACTCCCTTTATTTTAATTTGTTTGGTTTGATTTGAAGTATGAAAATCAAATTGATTTGAAGTATGAAAATCAAACTAACTAATATTCAGTGTGAATTTGAATATAAAATCTTTACTATTTTGTAATAAAATATACATATTATTTTAATAAAAGGTAAATGAAAAGTACTTCTCGTATGTTACAATAGTTATTCAACATATTTAGAAAAGGATTTGAAGAAAATATGGTCAAAGAAATTATCCTTAAATAGATAAATTGAAACGGATGAAGTACTACTAAATCATATAAAGAGAAAATGCTCCGTTTTCATCCTAAACTATATACGAAATTGTTGAGACACATCCGAACTTTAGGAGGGTCCTATCACCCCTGGACTAATTAAAATCGTATTTCTGGCAACCTCAGTGTCTACGTGGCACATACGTGTGCCTACGTGGACCTTCAGTGTGTTGATTCACTGATGTGCAACGTAGGCACTAAGGTTGCTAAAAATACGGTTTTAATTAGTAGAACCCTCCTAAAGTTCGGATGCGTCTCAACAATTTCGTGTATAGTTTAGGATAGAAACAGAGCATTTACTCTAATATAAATGTGTCATTCTTTTTGAAAATGATTAAAAAGGACTTTTGTCAATTTCTTTTCTAAAATGATTAAAAAATACTTTTGTCACATAAATTGAGATAAAATGAGCATTTATTATCATATTTTGACCCTTATTATGCCAAAAAAAAAAAAAAAAAAAAAAAACTTGTTGGATCTATAGAAATGCAATCCTACAACTAAAATCTACTGGAAAAGTATACCTACCACATCAACAAGGCAATTTGGATCTCCAAGAACACCTGGAAAGTGCCCTTTTCCATAGAAAACAATTGCAGGGTCAATTACCCTGTGAGAGAAAAGAAGATAGAAAATTTAAAAACTTCATAAAATCTATAAGCAAATTAGAATAAAATTAAGGTTGAATAGTATAATATATGGTACCTGAATCCTTGTACCCATCCTGAAAAAGGTTGTTCATAAGTACTAGTTATCGTAGAGGGACGAATAATAACTATTGGTATGCCCTCCCTCATGCTATCGATCACCATCTCCCCCATGGCCTTTGTGAACGAATATGTATCATGCCATCCATATAATTTCGCCCTATTGTATTATATCAGCAATTATATAGTATAATAACATAAATATACACCTTAACGCATCATATTTACACAATTTTTACCATTTCAAAGTAATTACAAATATGTCAACTAATTATGTATCTTCGTTGGATGTATCTGGAGCTAATTATATATCTCGATAGACCCAAAATCGAAAAAAAATGTATTGGGAGCTAATTATGTATCTTTTAAAAGAAAAATATGTAAATTCGTCGGATGTATTATGTGCCTCGACAAACCCAAAATTGAAAAAAAATACATCGGGAGCTAATTATGTATCTTTATAAAGGAAAAAAATTATCTTCATTGGATATGTATATGGAGCTAATTATGTATCTCGACAGACCCAAATTACATCGACATTTTTAATAATTATGCAAAATGTCGGAATTTTCCGTAACTGAGCTCCAAACTGTCGGAATTTATGTTGGCCAGAATCTTGTATCCATGGAATGTATGTATATAATTTTAACGCGATGAATCTTGCATTATTAGTGGTTATATATGTTAGAGATGAATCTTGCATTATTAGTAGTTAACTTATATATGTTACTCGTTTGTATCAATTTATGTGACTCTCTTCTCTTTTTTAGTCAACTCAAAAAATTCCTAAGTATTTAGTAAAAATAAAAAAACTTTCTCTTATTCTTAAATTTTCTGTTCAGTCAAACACCGTAATGTAAAACGAGACCGGTGAAGTACTATTGAGTCGCAGCTATCTTTTCTTGGGTAGGAGCCAGGAGGCATAATTTTTTCGTAAATGATTTGACTGATTTTATAACATAAAAGTTTGGATTAAAGAAAACTAATTATTTGACTCTAGAAATTAAAGAGTATCAATGCAGTACCTCTCATCTCCTAAGTCTTTCATAATTTGCTCGAAGCAATTACTTTCAATAGCATTCTTCAACTTTGAAACAAAGTCCAACTCATTGGCAGCATTGAGGGATGGAAACTTAGTAGATGGAGAATGTGATGTGACCTTTTCCTTTGTTATGCTTTCTCCCATGGTGAAAGGCTTCTCATATATTAGGCCTTCTCTTTGGCCACTGGCATATGCTTTAGAGGAAAGAAATTAATTAAATTCATTTTCAATAAAATACACATACAGTTAAACCTCTTAATAACAACGTCCGTATCTTTGTTCAATTTTCAAATACATACCGGTCGAAAAATGGATGAGGAGTTTCAAGTTCTTGCATTTCTTGGCAAACAACATGAGTTGATATGGACCATTCACATTAGCTTCAAGGGCTAAGTCATACCTAGACATAGTTGAAGACACAATTAATTAATTAAATAAAAAATTAAAGTGTGCGTTCTCTAATAATTTTTTAGATGAAATTGGTCACAACAGCAACATGATAGTAGAGCACACAAAAGTCATGAGGTCAAATCACACCACCACCCATTATTATCAAAATAAAACTTCACGTTTTTCATATTGTAATCCCTTTATCTACCCCATTTTTTTTAAGAAAAATATATATGAATTGCAACATATATAAGATAAAAGTATCATGCCAATGTCTTTAAATAAATTTTGTATCCTGGAGAAGAAGCTTAAGAACTCAAAATATAAAGAGAATTAACCTCAAGTCAAATATGGTGTTTGCTGCACAATCAACAATCAAATCAATTTCTTGAGCAATTTGGTGAGCAATAATACTATCCATACCAAGGTTTGGCTCATGAATATTTCCAACTATAGGAACCAATTTACTTCTTATGATTGACTCATAAGATTCCCCATGCATCTCTTTTAGGCATTTGAATAATTTGGACTCCATTATCTGATAGAAGAAAAAAATATAAGCATATAATCTGATCTCTCTATAACAGTCATCATGTTCCACTATAGTTCCACTATAACAATAACTAAGTTTTCTTTGAAAGCGCATGTTATGATATATTATATGTTCTCTATAACAACATATTGCTATAAGAGTCAAAAAATATTTGAATAAACAACGTTATTATACATATGTTTGATTGTATATAATGACTAAGGAACTTAAATTTAAAATAGAAGTATGGAAAAAAGAAAATCATATATAAATTAACATACTTCACTTGTTAATCTGTCAAATGCAGCTTCCTTATCCTTTGCCCTGATAAGGAGGTAGATTTTGTTTATTTTTGGTGTGGTTCTTAGCATCTTTTCAATCAGAACTGCAAAAATATATTTTTCTTAAAAATGTTAGAAAATATAATTAAGTAAATAAAAGTGTATTCTCTCTAACATCCTAAGCTTTTAGATGAGATAGCGCACTCAATATGCTAATTAATAATGAAAGTAATACGATTTTTACATCAGATCATCTTTATAACAATTAACAGGTGACATACCTTATTTTCAAAGATTTCAATCTCATACTTTATGAAGACTTACGTATTAAAAATATTTATACGTACTGTCCACTGACGGTTTATAAAAATTAAACTCTTTAATGAAATTACCTTTTGCAAAAAAACCTGTAGCACCAGTGACAAAAAGATTTTTGGCCTCAAAAAACTCAACAATCCCTATTCCATTATTAGCTAAAACATCTCCTTGATGATCACCCAATGCTTTAATAGAAGAGGAAGAAAATGAAGAAGGGCCAATGACATGATCAATTCCTAAAGTTAAGTGACTACTTTTCTTTGATCTAATTTTGTATGAATTAAATTTGCTAGAGAAATGACTATTTCCAGAAAACAACTTAGTTGTTGGTACTCTTGTATTAAGAGTGAAAATATTTTGAAAGTGAAGCATTGTCATTTGGGATGCAAACTAAACACCTAGCTATGTTCTATGTGTTTATGGGATGAGGGGCTACAATGTTATAGAATTGCTAAAATCTTGTTGTACGTTATTTATAGAGAGTTTTTCAATAATGGTCCATGCGATAATTGAGGGGAAAAAATCTAAACATACACCTTAGTTTACTATATTTACACAAATTTCCACCCTTATAAAGTAATTATAAAAATCTCAACTAATTATGTATTTTCAATGGATGTATTGGAAGCTAATTATGTATCTCGACAGATCCAAAATCGAAAAAAAAATATCGAGAGCTAACTATGTATCTTTACAAAGGAAAAAATGTATCTTCGTTGGATGTATTAAATATCTTGACAGACCCAAAATCAAAAAAATATATCAGGAGTTAATTATGTATTTTTACAACGAAAAAAATGTATCTTTGTTAGATGTATCGGGAGCTAATTATGTATATCGACAAACCCAAAATTGAGATTTTCAGTAATTATGCAAAATGTCGAAATTTTCTGTAATTAAGCTCCAAAATGTCGGAATTTTCTGTAATTAAGCTCCAAAATATCGGAATTTATGTTGTTTGCCATAAATTAAAGGCATAATACATTAATGAGTCCCTTAACTAATTGGCCTCAACTAGAATCTATGTCTTCCAACTTTAGATCTGAACAAGTAGATATATGCTTCCGACATGGCATATCTAAATGACATTTCATGTGAGATTGTTTCATAGATATCACGTAGATGTAAGTCTGTCAAATGGGCCGGGATGACCAGGCCCTACCCGGCCCACTTAAAGGACCCGGCCCGGTAAGCCCTAGGGCTTTAGGGTTTCGGGTCCCGGACCGGTTATTTTTTTAATTTGGGCCCGGTTAATCCGGCACGGACCAAGCCCGGTCCAAGCCCGCCGGTTAACCGGCCCGGCCAGAAATCTATTTTTTTTTTTTTGGGGGTTTTGGGCCAAACGGCTAGTTTGGGCCCATTTCTTAAAAAAACAAAAAAAAATTACTTCAAAAATTATTTTTTAATCCCAAGAAAATTTCTATAAATACCCTACACCTTTAAATCATTTTTCACATAATTTTTCACTCTCTCAAATCTCAATTCTCAATTCTCAAATATTCAATATATTTAATTTCTTAAAGTGTTCACTTTAATTTTTTAATTTTGCGTTTACAAAGTACGAGCAGAAGTTTCTAAAGTCGCAACCTTCGGATACTTCCAAAATTTGATATTGTCGCTCCATCTCTTACGTTTAATTTTTATTAATTGTTTAACATTTAATTTTATTATATTTGTGTATTTTGAATTTTTTTAGTTTAATTTAATTTATACTATGGATAAATTAAGAAACCTCGCTACTAAAGGTGTTAAAAAATTTTATCCCGAAAGTGGTAGTGGTAGTAAAAAATGAATTACTAGCGGTAGAGGTAGTTCAAGTAGTAGATATACCCGTGTACCTTCGCCTCCAGTACCGCTTGGTACACCTTTTGAGGAAGAAATAGGTGTAGGGCTCACGATATGGATTATGTAGAAGCTCAGGAAAATTACGGTATAGAAGAAGAAAATGAAGTAGATGCGGTTAATTTAGATGAAGATAATGAAAATATTGGTGAGACACCCGCAGTAGGAAATGCTAACGTTAGATCTGAATCGGTTAATCTCCCTCCCCGTCCTTCCCGTGCCACAAGACCTCGTAAAACAACTAGTTTTGCATGGTAATTTTTTGAACGTATATCAGATACTGAGGTGCAATGCAATATTTGTCAACAAATATATAAGCATAGAAGCGGAGGCAAGCAAGGGGGTATGGGTACATTAATGAGACATATAGGTGAAGCTCACGAAAAAGAGTTAAATATTGCACGAGGTGGTGGGGATGTTGGTGGGCCAACGCAAACTAGAATGGACCCAGCAACCGGTCAGGTAACGAAGAAGTATAATAAATTGAGGGACCGGGAAGAAATAGCTAAAATGGTAGTTGTGGGTTGTTTTCCTTTTAGTTTTCCTTCTTCTGATGCCTTTATTCATTATATACAAGAAATTTATAATCTTATGTTTAACGGTATTCCTAGAAGTACTTGTCGGTCTGATATTTTTAGACTTCATTCCCAATATTGTTTTTATTTATCAACATTATTAAAAAATATTCAATGTAGATTATCCTTAACTTCTGATCTTGGTCGTGCTGTAAATAAAAATGATTATTTAACCATTACTTGTCACTGGATGGATAGTAATTTTGTGATGCAAAAACGTATTCTTGCTTTTTTATATGATGAAGATCGTAAACATACTGGAGATTTTATTGTTGATTCTATTGTTAAAATTATCGGATATTGTGGTATCGAAAATAAAATTTTATGTATTGCTTTTGATAATGCTTCTAACAACAAGACTGCTATAAAAAAAAAAATTCTACGCTATTTCCACCGTTGCCTGAAATTTTTCATATTAAGTGTGCATGTCATATATATAATTTAATTGTAAAAGATGGTCTTGAGTTTTTTGAGTTTTATATTGAAAAAATTCGCCTTGTTGTTAGTTTTATTTAAGAAAATAATCGTAGATCAAGAATTAGAGAATTTAAAGTTAAATGTCAAGAAAATGGACTTGCACCAATATTGATGCCTGAGGAAATTGATATTAGATGGAATTCTATGTATGATTTTTTAAAAACTTGTTATAAATATAGAATTCCTATTACACTAGCCTTTAACCAACATTGCGGTTCATTTGCTGATTCTGCTGATTGCATGCTACATGATTCTGATTGGGTTGTGATTAAGGATCTTGTTAAGTTTTTAGAAAAAATTTATGTTGCTACGGTTGAATTTTTCGGCGCTTATTATCCTACTGTTTGTAATATTTTGGCATATATAACCGATATTTCTGGTTTGCTCAAAGAATATAAAAATAAAGAAGGTTATAAAGAAGCTGTTGGTGCCATGTTTACTAAATTTAAAAAATATTTTTTCCCGATTCCCCTTATTTACTTGGTTGGTGCTATGTTAAATCTGTGCATGAAATATAATAATATGTGACACTTTAGTACTAGTATTTATACTAGCTTAGAAATAAATATTAACCATGATTTTGAACAAGTACAACCTGATTTGTGGACGGCTATGAATGATGCAAAGGATTACATAGAAAAATTATATAATCACTATGCTGATTTATTTGATTTAGCCGTACCTACAAATATCACTCCAACTGTCGCTCCTCATCCTCCCGAGGAGTCATCATCTTCTAAAAGGCCGGCACATAGTGATTTTCCTGATTCCTTTTATGATTTAACTTGTTGGAACAGTGTTGATGAGAGAGCCTACACATCAACTTATCGGGAAGAGCTAAAATATTATCTTTAGTCGGCGCCAGAGGATCGCAGACGACGGATCAACACGCTGGATTGGTGGAGAAGTAATGAAACACAATATCCTGTGTTTTCAAGATTAGCTAGAGATATCTTGAATGTTTCAATGCCAACCGTTGCATCAGAGAGCGCCTTTAGTCAGGGACGACAGCAACTTGGAGACAACCGACACTCATTAGGAAGCAATGCAATGAATGTTCTAGTTTGCCTCAGAGATTGGATTAGAGCGGAAAGAAGAAATCAAGGAATGGAACCGGAGCCGAGCGACGAGCTGAAACTTGAAGAAATTATGTCTTCACGGGAGAACTCAGCAGAATCAAGTCCAATGCATGGTTTTGCCCCCGTTGACTTCGACTATCCTATGCAAGTTTCTGTTAATATTAACATGCATGAGTTGGAAAAAATGATGCATAATTTGTAGATTTTTCATTCATGTAAATTATAAATTTTGGATCATTTTACCATCAATAAAATTCCCCAAATTCATTCACTCCTTAGTCCTTACTTTTTATATTTTTCATTTAATGATTTAAAATTTTAAATTGAATTTCTAGTTTTCTACTTTAAATTAAAAACTTACTTCTAATATATTATTAATTTACAACCAAGTATTATTAATTTATTATATTAAGTAGCATATGTTTTGTATATTTGTGTATATATCTTCTATAGATGTGTATATTTAACGTATACATGTGTATATGTTTTATAAATTAGTATATAACTATATATATATATATATATATATATATATATTGTAATGTATATATATTGTAGTATATTTTATTAGTAGTAGTATATATACATTGAATGGTGGTATACATGTGTATATATCTTCTATAGACGTGTATATTTAACGTATATATGTGTATATGTTTTATAAATTAGTATATAACTATATCTATATATATTGTAATGTATATATATTGTAGTATATTTAATTTAAAGTATTACATATACATAGAATAGAGTGTATATATGTGAATATATCTTCTATAGACGTGTATATTTAACGTATACATGTGTATATGTTTTATAAATTAGTATATAACTATATATATATATATTGTAATGTATATATATTGTAGTATATTTTATTAGTAGTAGTATATATACATTGAATGGTGTGTATATGTGTGTATATATCTTCTATAGATGTGTATATTACGTATACATGTGTATATGTTTTATAAATTAGTATATAACTATATATATATATATATATATATATATATATATATATATATATATATATATATTGTAATGTATATATATTGTAGTATATTTAATTTAAAGTATTACATATACATAGAATAGAGTGTATATATGTGAATATATCTTCTTCAGACGTGTATATTTAACGTATACATGTGTATATGTTTTATAAATTAGTATATAACTATATCTCTATATATATTGTAATGTATATATATTGTAGTATATTTTATTAGTAGTAGTATATATACATTGAATGGTGTGTATAGATGGGTATATATCTTCTATAGATGTGTATATTTAACGTATACATGTGTATATGTTTTATAAATTAGTATATAACTATATATATATATATTGTAATGTATATATATTGTAGTATATTTAATTTAAAGTATTACATATACATAGAATAGAGTGTATATATGTGAATATATCTTCTATAGACGTGTATATTTAACGTATACATGTGTATATATTTTATAAATTAGTATATAACTATATCTATATATATTGTAATGTATATATATTGTAGCGTATTTTTTTAGTAGTAGTATATATACATTGAATGGTGTGTATACATGTGTATATATCCTCTATAGATGTGTATATTTAACGTATACATGTGTATATATTTTATAAATTAGTATATAACTATATATATAACTATATATAAATATATATATATATATATATATATATATATATATATATATATTGTAATGTATATATATTGTAGTATATTTTATTAGTAGTAGTATATATACATTGAATGGTGCGTATACATGTGTATATATCTTCTATAGACGTGTATATTTAACGTATACATGTGTATATGTTTTATAAATTAGTATATTGAAAAAAAAAAATTATATTTTTGACCGGATTTGACCAGTTTTGTAACCGGGTTTGACCAGGTTTAGGTGGGTTTGATCGGGTTGGGTTAAGTGGGCCGGGTTAGGGTTGCTTTTAATTTTTTTACTGTTGAGCCTGGCCCGACCCGTCCCACTTAGACCCCAAACCGGCCCGACCCGACCTGGCCCACAAACCGATTAAATAACACAGGCCGGTTCCGGACTGGCCCGGCCTGGCCCACATGACAGTGTTACGTAGATGCCATCTAGAATGCATGTATCTCCTTGTTCCTTTTTATACAAATTATATTTAAGTGTTTAGTTGTGCACACATAAAATTGGAGGACATTAATGTTAGCTGAGGGGAAGTTACAAAAGGGAATGCTTATTTATGCATTATGCCTAAATTACATGGGTTGTGAGAGCTAGTGCTGAGTGTGGCCATTAGTTAGGCAGGTTGAATTAGGGTGAGTTATGGTTTTGATATAATTAACAAATATGGCCACCAATCTACATGTTGCCTTTACATTGCATGGCTTCTCTAATGTGTAGGCAGGTTAGGTGATTATAATCAATCCACATATATATGGTAGTTTCATCCTCTATGTTAGTTTTGTGATTATAGTCATCAATCCACATATGGTAATTGCATGCATCTTCCATATTGCGTAGATCCTTAGTTTCATAGAGTTGGAAAATGCAAGGTGAAATGCTAGATTAATTTATTCAAGTGTAGTTTAAGGAGCTAGCTATAGCTATTGTTGAGCTCATTGGCTATGAGATAGAAATAGCAATAAAATAATGTGAAAAGGTAACATAAAATACAAAAGAAAGAATAGTAATGAGTAATGACAACAAAATGATGAGATAGAAATCAAACAATAAGAGAATAAAGTTTACGTAATTCATATCACTATCTCCAGAAGGGGTTTCAAATTCCATTGTAGCAGCAATACAGTAAATTAATTAAAAAAAAAAAGTGGAAAAGCTTCAAGGGCAAAATTGTAATTTTCTTAAAGAAACCAAGAGTAAGGTGTCATTTTTGTAATATTTGTCAAATGTGGAATTGAGGCTAAAATAGAGATTTTGTAGCTATTTTTATCTATCCCTTATCCATCTTTTTACCCACCATCAATTTTTTATCTTGTGGAGACTATTGTACTAATTTTGAGGTAAGAAGACATTAGAGTAGTTCCTAAGCGAGGATTAGCAAATTTTTATTGAAGATTTGTTGAAATTTAAAGTTTGAATTTGCATTCTCTTTATCTTTCATGAATCAATTTGGTGAAAATTTTGATATATCTTTATTTACTATCTTTATGAGTAGCTAATTCTTTCTCTTGGAGTAATGCTTGAATAGGTTGGGAGTAGTGCTTGGGTGTTATTTATTTATCTATCTAATTAGCTATTTGTTGTGGGTTTTGCTTTTACCCCATACTTGAACTAAGAATTGTGGGTGAAAACTTCAATTATTTAGGATCACTAAGAATTGTGGGCAGGGGCGGCTCAACCCTCTGGGAAAAAAGGCGGCCGCCTAAGGCCCCTAAAATTTGAGGGCTTCATTTTTTTAGTAATTATAAATTATAAATTTTAAAAAAATATATTAAATACTATTTATAGGAAAAATAATTTTTTTATATAAAAATATTTAGATGGTGTTTGATATATCTAGTCCAGAATACTATGTGTCAAGAAATTAATTCATTGGCTCTATTATTAATTAAAAAAAATTATTAGAAGAAATCGATTATATAATTTTAAAAATATATTTTATAAAAATAATTATTTTTTCTTAAAAACGTAAGGTCTTTGTTAGATTTTGGCCTTAGGCCATGGATTCGCTTGAGCCGCCCCTGATTGTGGGTGAAAACTCCAATTATTTAGGATCTCATACCATCCTTGAAAGAGGGATATTGGTTGAAGGGTAATTGCAAACAATAACGTGAATTAGATTGTGGGGTGACATCATCTTAAAAATAAGGGTGTTGTCTGAGTTAACTCATTTGATAGTACCATCTTAGAAATAAGGATGCTAATTGAGGTATTGGATTGGTTGTTTGGCCACATTCGCGAGGTGTTCGAAAGAACCCACGAATGAAATTTAGTGTTTTATTGAAAGATTGACGCTAATACCTCTAAATCTAGCCTACCCATGACGGAAAAATTACAAGAATAACCCCAAAAATAAGGTGGCTTTCAAGTTTTGACCCCAAATAAAAAAGTTTCATAAAAATAGTCTTTAGCTATTAAGTGGTATATTTTTAGACAAAATTATCCCTGATCAATAGAGTAAATTACATAAATGATTCTCATAATGGATAACAACTTCATACTTATTTATCTTTCAACTTTTATTTTTTTCTCTTTTTAATTTTACTTTGATTTTTCTTTTTTCTTTTCTCTTTTTATTTTTAGTTTTTCTCAACCCTTACTTTTTTCCCTTTTCTCCTCTCAACTTCTTTTTTTTCTTTTTAATTTTACTTTATTTTTTTATTTTTTCTTTCCTCTTTTTTTTTTTGTTCTTTTTAGTTCTTCTCAACTCTTTCTCTTTTTTTCATTTACTCCCCTCAACGTCTACTTTTATAATAAAAAATCATTTTTTTATTTTTTCTTTGATTATTATTTTTTCTTTTCTTTTTTATTTTTAAATTTTTCTTGGTCTTTATTTTTATTTTATCTTTTTTTTTTATCGGCCTTTATTTTTTTTTTTTCCGTTCTCTCTCAACTTCTACATTTTCTTTGATTTCTTTTTAATATTTTTATTTATTTTCTTTTTTTTCGTAATTTTTATTATTTTTGTTCTTTTCTTCAATCAAGTTACATCCCATGAGCAAGAGTTGGCACTATCACATTATAGAGGCAAAACTTATGACTTTCAAACAACAAGCTACGTTTCATGGATAAGAGTTGACACTACCATATTAGAGGCAAGACTTATGACTTTCAAACAATAAGTTATGTTTCATGGGCAAGAGTTGACACTACCACATTGTGTTTTGATTTATGAGATATTCTATAACTCTTACCTTAGAGGCAAGATTTAGCTCAAGAACTTTCAAACAACAAATTATGTCCCACTGGCAAGAGTTGACTCTACCACATTATGTTTTCATTTATGAGATGTTCTACAACTATTGCCTTATAGACAAGACTTAGCTCAAGGAAATTCAAACTACAAATTATGCCCCACGGCCTACTAAAAAAGCTGTAAAAAGAGACCTCATGCGGTCTCTTTCCTAAAAAAACACCTCATGAGGTCTCTTTTCTAAAAAAAGACTTCAAAAGCGATCTCAATTGATGGTCTCTAAAACAAAGGTTGCTTTTTGTAAGAGACCTCACGAGGTCGCTTAAAAGCAACCTCATGAGGTCACTAGGTTATTTTTTAATTTTTTCAAAAAGAGACCTTATGAGGTCGCTTAAAAGCAACCTCACGAGATCACTAGGTTATTTTTTAAATTTTTCAAAAAGAGACCTCCTGAGGTCTCTAAATTATTTTTTATACCCCCTCCGTCCCAAATTATGTGTCGCCATTTTCTTTTTGGTTCGTCCCAAAAAGAATGTCGTCTTTCCTTATTTGGTAAGTTTTTAAAGACACAATTACAATTTTATCCTTAGTGGTCCCACTTGATTTTAAATACTATTACTCCTTTTTTTATTTGTCTTTTCAATTAAAATGGCCCCACTTGAGTTTAAATATTATTATTCCTTTCTTTAAGAAGGGTAATTTTGTAACTTTAACAAAGTCAATACTTATTTCTTAAATATCGTGTCCGGTCAAATGACGACACATAATTTGGGACGAAGGGAGTACGTAATTATTATTATTTTATTAAAAAAGACCCCATAAGGTCTCTATTTGATTTTATTTATTTTGTTTTTTTAATTAAAAGATACCTCATGAGGTGACTATTACTTCTTAATTTCTTATTTTAAGCAATTTATTTAAAATATAAGCGACCTCTTACAGCCTCTTATTTGAGCATGTGAAAAATGAAATAGTAGAAAAGAGACCTCATTATGTCACTTTTGTGCATTTGCAAAAAAATAAAAATGCGAAATAGCAACCTCATGAGGTTTCTTTTTGCAAAAAAACAGCTTTTACAAATACCTACCATTTTAATTCAATTCAATAATATATACAATATAATCAATTAAATTGAGCTCCAAGAACTCCCACCAATCAATCAAACTACAACAAACACAAGTAAATATAATTCAATAACCACTAAATGAAAATAAAATTTAAATAACTAGAAATTGAACGAACAAAACATAGAAGTCATAAGTTATTTAACAACACTATTGTTCATAATACTTTAAAGTTTTAATGCATTCAAAAACACTTAAGAATTCAAATAAACCACCACAACGTATATTGTTTGGATTATCTAGACAACATTCAAATTTAACAACGTAGCGGTGTATTGTCCACATAGTAATCCTCATCATCTTCATCACTGCTGGGATCCTCAGTCACATCTTTGTATTGATCATATACTCCATGTAAAATAGGTAGAGACTGTGGAGGTCGAGGAAGGAATACTACATCACCGGGACAAGGGGGAACCCCCCCCCCCCCCGAAGCAAGTAATGCATCGAATTGAGCCTTTATTCCTGTATATTGTATATCTCTTTGCCTTTTCCTAGCCTGCGAGGCCTTAGCTTCGCTAGATAGCTCAGCTATTTGATGTTTCACGAAAGGTTCGTTGGGGCAAGCCATAAGTATATCCATACCTACTCGAGCCACCAACCACATCTAATCATATTCTCTCATTCTGCTCTTGGCTAAGTAGTAGGTCTCGCCTATCTTCTGGTAGAGTTTGGCAAAAATCCTCTATGAATTGCAGATATCGATTCTGGATTTAATAATAATAATATTAGAATATAAATTTAGAAAATAAAGTAATAAGTACTAGAAATAGAGGCTTACATAAGTCAGCTGAGCTCGTGGATCAACCCAAACGTTAGGATCTCCAGGGGTTTTCTTCTTTCTTATGTGTGAAGACTTGAATGCCTCAGCCTGAGTTATTGGCCTCCCAAGTTCCTTTTTCTGCAAACAATATTAATTTAATTTTAATTGCCATGAAATAATGATTACGAAACATTGGTTGAAACATAAAAAATATTGCATGTACATTGACTGAAGTTGATCTCATTCTGAATAAATTATGTACCATAAAGGTTTTTTATATAACGTAGATAGAAATTCAATAATATTCTTCTCTTATATTTCTCATAAATAGATACTAAAAGTCTAGAAATAATTCATCATATGACACCATCTCAATTTATTATTTATAAGCAGAAATTTGTGTAGTAATTAGTATACACCTAAACTAAATAGACTGAAATTTTGGAGAAACAGAGAAACAGATGTTAAATATTAGAGAGAAGAACTATAGCACACACAAAAAACTACTAGATTTTCTCTATTCTGGGAACTAAGCAAAGATCATATCATAGTACAATTTCAGTATGTACCCCAACATTCAATTAACAAAGTGTTGCCCTATTATGTACTGTCTACGTTCCTTTTGATCAAGGAGACATGATAAGTAAACTGACTGGACATGAGTCAAGAAATCTATTTGTGTATCTCTTTAGCCGTATTCCCATTGCCTATTGAATACTCACGTCTCTTCCATTCAATATAGACATTTCACTTGTGTAAAGACCAACTTTAATTTTGATCTCACCAAAAGTTATGTTACAAGTATCTTTCAATATACTTGTCTCACCCATGTCTAACAGATGTATATGGGTACATTGGAGAATTACTCACCAATTTCAGGCAGTATTCTCAACCATAATGCACCATTTTTTTCACGACCCGACCCGAGGTCCTAGCCGCGATGGACATCCCGAACCACGAAAGTTTGAGAGACCCTGTAACTCCCCAATTCACTACTGATATTATCTGCTTTAGGCCCAAGCCCGCACAGCTTTAAAATGCGTCACTAGGGAGCAAGGCTTTCTTTCTTATATACCCAGCATCCCTCCTATGTTTTGTCGATGTGGGACTCCTTCCTAAGTTGGGGTGTTACATGCACCCTCCCTTATGGACTCAGCATCCTCACTGAGGTTTGCCCCTACTGAATGGGATTTGCCTACACTCAGGACTGAGGTTTGTCCCTCTTTACCAGAATTTGCCTACACACAGTTTGAACTCTATCCCACATCGACGGGGCTGACATAGGAGCGGCTCTGATACCATTCTTTTCACGACCCGACCCGAGACCCTGGTCGCGACGAGCATCCCAAACTACGAAGGCCTGAGAGACCCCTGTAACTCCCTAACTCACTAGTGATATTGTCTGCTCTGGTCCCAGGCCTACACGACTTTAAAATGCGTCACTAAGGAGTAAGGTTTTCTTACTTATATACCCAGCATCCCTCCTATGTTTGTCGATGTGGGACTTCTTCCTAAGTTGGGGTGTTACATTTTTTTTGCCTAAGAGAAGTGAAAAAATCTCAATCATAATGCACCAATTTTTTTGCCTAAGAGTAGTGAAAAAATTACAACTTCGATGGTTGCTCCAATTGGTAGCAATCAGCAGCATAAAGGGTGTGGCACACAGATAGCTAATAAGTTTGGTCAAAAATTGATAAACTCTCCAGGGAATTTGGGACAGCAAGAATTGGCAACTATCAGGTACAAATTATCGGAAAATTAATACTAACCAGGTGTATGAGAAGAACAAACAAAACTTTTTATCACTTCCTTTTATAAAACATCTAGCTTTTAATGTGATAAAAACTAAAGACCTGGTTAAGGATAAATTTGGAACAGGGTGTAGATAAACAGAAATGAATCAAGGGTCATGCATTTATTGAATACAAATTAAGAGGAAAACCAAAATGGGCTCCTAGGACCAACTTTTTAAATTATTGTGAATTGAACAAAAAGAAGGACAGAAATTTAGCTTATCATCCATCTAACTAAACATAATATGCAGAAAGCAGTCTTTGTGATACAAGAAAATCAAGGAAGTATCAAAACACACTCCAAATTAGTCCACTAATCTTAAGGATCCGAGGACCTTTTTGGAGACCACTCTCGGATTCGCTACCGACAAGAAGAATACAAGGCACAATGGTGTATATAACACCAAAACAGCAACAACAACAACAATATGATAACAATATGACACAACAATAAGATGAATAACAAGTCACAGCTTCACTAAAATACAAGAACAAACAGATTCAAGTTACAACACTAACAAGATTACAATAAGATAAAAGGAAAGATAGATAGACTACATGAAGATGTAATCTTAAGAACTCAAGAGCCTATTCTACTCTTGAACCCTTAACACTACAAGCTTCAATTCACCTATCTCTTACGTGACACAAGATCGAATTTCACCTCTCTAGCGTCTATGTTTCTAAGCAAAATACAATCACTAGTGATTCCACAATAGATCTTGCCCTAGTTTTGGTTGGTGGATTTTCCAAGACCTAACTATGGTGTTTCAAGTCTTACAATACTTACAATAATATCCAAAAGCTAAGTATAAAAGCCCTACAATGTTCTATTTTTATTAGGTTACAAATAAAATACCAAAAGACCAAAAGGTCCCTTAGAGACTTAGGTGCCCATCAAGTGTAGTATGTTGGTTGATTTTTAGTGTATTTAGGTCCCCTTTTGCACTTCAATTGCACACACCAAGTCTCGGACCCAACATGCACTCCCATAAGTCCATATCCGTGATTATTCCCATATCACTTTGAGATGTAAAACAAAGAAACACCTTCCTGGCCTATGTCAAAGAATTAAACAAGCTAGTGTTTATCTATCAAATACTGTCCAACAGTGGAAAATCAAAACTAGACACTTAAGCAAGAAAACAGACTTGGTATAATTTAGCAACTTCAAGAAAAAAAAATAGATAGCAGTTTTGCAAGCTAGCAGAAACTGAACAATATATACTCCTCTTCGTATGCAGATACTTTAACCCAAGGGATTATTTTTCCACACCTTTTATATGGGATAATCCCACCATAGCGATGGGATAAAATAATCCCTGAATTAGCTTATACCTCAAACCAAACATGAGAGAAAGTTAATCCCAAATTTTTATCCCGAATTATTATCCTTATCCCACGTACCAAACGACCTCTAAGTAATCATGCCCCAGTTCCAAACATGAATGAGATAAAGAGAAAGAGTGCGCTTAGCATTGCATTCAAATAAATAAATAAATAAATAAATTACCATATGCAACTAAACAAGAACAATCATTTTGGTTAAGAATTTCTAATTTCAATTGAATTGTCATTTGTCCAGAAATATATAGCATGTACTTCAACTACAGATTGAAAGATCAACTAAATATTTTCGATATCTATATTACTGTTAGTACCGGTTCATTATAGAATTTCATGTTAAATAGCCCAGAATAATCGGTTTTCTGAGGCTAAGGTATCACTAAAAGTCACAAGTCAATAAAAATTACCAAAATCACATGAATGACATACCAATTTTCTCCTTACATTTCCTGACTTTGAGCTCCACTCGTGTGTAAAGAGCCATCCTTAAGAGATGCTCTAGCTTTCTTGCCAATCTCACTCATTTGTTTGAACCTCAAATTTGTCCCCCAATGGTCAACTAACTTTTGCCAATTTTCAAGTAGAATCCACCTAGGCCTCTTGTTATTGTCACGAGTTTGATAGCAAACCAGTAAGTATGCGCCCAGCTTTTAACTTGAAGTTTGCTTTAATTTGGGCTTCATGTTCTGGACGCCAAAAATATTTTCTCTGTAATGACAAGATAAACTAAGATGAATTAATTTGCTAATAAAATACTTTCTCTGTAATGACAAGATAAACTAAGATAAATTACCCCTACCTCATTGAGATAGAGATATTGTTCCCAATAGACCCTCGACTTAAATAATGCAAGTACAAATTGATTCAAACTTATGAAAAACAAAAAAAAAATGAGATTTAGTTATCATACTTAACAAAGCTGACAAATAATCCCAAACCACAAAATCAGATTTCTTATAGAAAACTTTCTAATACGTATGTATTTTTGTATTTATGTGCTCATGTCTCTATTTGATCAATTATTTTGTTCTTCTCTGGGTTGCTTTTTTGTAGTCTAAATACTCATCGCCTACGCAAACTGCTATAATCAATGATCTGAAGCTCAATGTATCTGAGGTAATGGGTCATTTTGCTTTATGCAATTCAATTTATCTGCTTGAGAACAATTGTTGACTAAAGCTAATCTTTTCAGTTCTCTTTATTCGGTTCTTTATCTAATGTGGGTGCTATGGTTGGGGCAATATCTAGTGGTCAAATGCTGAGTACATTGGACGGAAAAGGCTCTAGATTTTTTATCATCTTCCATATGGTGCACCAGTGGATATTCAAATACAAAGCTGTAAATGTCCCAACAATCCTCAGTTTCTTCTCACAGCATTGCACACTGCAGATTGTTAACACTATTGATAATTACACAAGCATTTAACCTCCTAGTAAAAGGGCCAAACTCATGGTTTCAATACACAAGAAGACATTACAAACCAGGACTAAGACAAGAACATCAATTGATAACCAAACAGTCTTCCAGATAAGCGATAACAATAGTACAAGATTTAGGCCATCGATTATTCATAACAGTCAATGCAAAATGGAAAGGGCATACTTATATTAATAGACAGGTAAGCACACTCAAATAAAGATGTAATCCTGGCACGCTGCAAAACAATTTCTGAGTACGTGTCCACACAACCAAAAACATAGCAAATCATGAAGATTCTTTTTTTTCTTTTTTCGGATAATCCTGGTGCAAAGCCAGCTCAAGTGCAACTCAATTATTCCACTAGGTACCTACTACTCCCACAGCATAAATATCAATGTAACTATATCTACCAAGTCTTAGAAAAATAAGAAGAAATCACCCTGTGTTTTTTCTCTGTTGGGACTTGAACCTTCATCTTCAAGGTTGACCAAATTTTATTGAATTTCTAAGGCCATACCCTTGGGTACAAATCATGAAGAATCATTTGGTATTTTCACCACTATGTATACTACTACCAAGAGGTTAAATTCTCACTACATGGATAGCCAGTGCTCCTAAGGAAATATATAAACACACTGCGGTAGATTAAACTACTATGCTGAAAGAACTCTTGAATAATCATATTTACCGTAAGCCACATACAACTTATCTAAAAAGGGGACAAATCAGACAATATGAACATATAAGCCACGTACAGTTTATCTTAAAAGGGAACAAGTCAGACAATATGAACATATAATCCACGTACAGTTTATCTTAAAAGGGAACAAGCCAAACAATATGAATGTATAAGCCGTGTATAGATAATCTAAAAAGGGAACAACTCAGACAACACGAACGTGTAAGCCATATACAGTTTCTCTAAAAAGGAACAAGTCACACAACACGAATATGTAAGCAAAAACACAACTATACTATCTTCTAATTAAGATGAGATAACATAGTAAGAAGGTAACAAAAAGGGAATGAGATACTAGACACAGAATGGAAAAGGTAACAAGAAGATGCACCACCACAAATTTCTTTTATTTTTGAATTTTTTTTGACAAATCAGTAAGGAAAAGAAGAGCATGGAAAAGAATATACCACCACCAACAACAACAACAAACCCAGTGTATCTCCAAGTCGATGAACACAATGTGTAAATCCTCTTCCTTTCTCTATAATGCTCCACCAATCTTCTCACCAGGTGGATTGCCTCTATCGTCGAGCGACCAGGCATAAATCCAAACTAATTCTCTGAAATGGATACGAACCTCCTCAATCTCCGCTCAACCACTCTCTCTCAAATCTTTATAGTGTGACTCAACATTTTAATACCCCTATAATTGTTGCAACTCTGAATGTCACCCTTGTTTTTATATAACGGAATCATCATACTCCATCTCCAAGCCTCAGCTATTTTTATAGTCTTGAAAATCCCGTTAAACAAATCAGTCAACCACCTTAAACCTGCTCCACCAGTATACTTCCAAAAATCCACCAAATTTCATCAGGCCCCATCGCCCTACCCCTCTGTATTCTACGAATAGCCTCTCTGACCTCTTCAACCTTAAAATGTCTACAGTAACTAAAATTCTGGTTTTTCTCCGAGTGCTCCAGCTCCCCTAACTCAATGTTTTTGTCCCCCTCCTCGTTCAACAAGCCAAAATACTCATACGATCTCTTCTTAATGTGAACATCCTCCACCAAAACTCTACCGTCCTTTCCTTAATTCACTTTACTTGATCAAGATCACGACTCTTCTGCTCCCTAACTTTAGCCAGCCTATAGAATCTTTTTTCCCCGCCTTTCTCCTCTAACCCCGCATACAGGCTATTAAACGTTGTTGTCTTAGTAGCCATAACTGCTAACTTAGCCTCCTTCCTTGCTACTTTGTACACCTTCCTATTCACCCGTTTCTCTTCTTTATCATTACTCTCAATCAACTTAACATACGCCCCCTTCTTAATCTCCACTTTCTTTTTAACTTCTTCATTCCACCACCAGTCCCCCTTATGTCATCCTGCCCGACCCCTCGAAACACCCAACACTTCTCTTGCAGTCTCTGTGATGCAGCTGGAAGCCCTATCCCATATAACATCCACGTCCCCCTGCACTCTCACACCCTTATTCCCACCGCCTTCTCCTCTATACCCTAAATTCTAAAAGAATCTGGTTCCTGAGATTGTCTAGCATCTTTCCCCAACTCGTGACAGCACCCCTATAAAGATCTTGAATGATTTGAGAAAGGATTCTCACAGCAGCATCTGTATTAAAACTATATTCCAAATTTAAACATTTATAAGTTAAAGCTAAAACAATTATGAGATATTTATAAACTAAATACATTTTGTAGAAACCATACCCATAGCCACCAGGCTCTATGATAAGTCTGTTGTGCATGTCCCTCATGCCAGCTTGTGGATGGACCTGACCATGTGTAATATACTGGTCTGTGATAAAAATGTCAGGTTCAAAGATGTTGCCTCAAAGAGGAAGACTTGATATCCCAATCTATGGAGTAGATACTGATGAAGGTTGTGAGTTAGCAGGGTTAAGAATAATTATATGCGAGGCACAAGATGTCTGTTTCTGCATCACGGGAGACAATTGACTGTATGCATGTGAGGTAGCATGACCTGATGTGGGCCTCATCATAGGCGTATGTGGAGGCTGCTGAGTATATGCTAGTGGTGGATCAATATAGGACGACGGAGGATGGATTTGTGCAGAAAGTTACTATAAGACTGATTAGTTGGTCTAGGAGGCCTATGCATTGGTGTGCCTCATGATGGATGAGATGGTGTTGAGTCTAATCTAATATGTATACCCGTCGATCGCCTGTTGATCATACTAGCCTTCTTTGATTTCTTTTTGGGAGCATTAGCAGTACTATCCTTATCGCCGCCTGCCATATACACAAATTTTCATATAATATTTTCAAGTAAACCATAGTTTAGAGACACCATAAATGTACGTATTTTTACCATATAATTGTATACGAGGAAAACCAAACCTATGACATATATATGGTGTAACACATGTAATGTCTTCATTTATGAGATGTTCTACAACTTTTTTCTTATAGTCAAGACTTAGCTCAAGGACTTTCAAACTACAAATTATGCCCCCACGGGCAAGATTTGACACTACCACGTTATGTCTTCATTTGTGAGATGCATGTTCTACAAACTTGCCTTAGAGGCAAGACTTAGCTCAAGGACTTTCAAACAACAAATTATGTCCCACAGGCAAGAGTTGACACTATCATGTTATGTCTTTATTTATGAGATGTTCTACAACTCTCGCTTTAGAGACACGACTTATCCCAAGAATTTTCAAACAAGTTACGTATATTAGGAAAGAGTCAGCACTAACACATTGTATTTTTTACTTATGACATGCTTTATAACTCTTGTCTTAGAGGTAAGACTCAGTCTGAGGACCATCAAACAACAAGTTATGCCCCATTGGCAAGAGTTGACACCACCATATTGTGTATTGATTTATGAGATGTGTTATAACTTTTCCCTTAGAGACAAGACTTAGACCAAGGACTTTCAAGTAACAAGTTGTGTCCCATGGGCAAGAGTTTACATTGCCACATTATGTTTTGATTTATGAGATATTCTATAACTCTTGTCTTAGAGGCAAGACTTAACCCAAGGACTTTCAAATAACAAGTTATGCCCCATGGGTAAGAGTTGACACTATCACATTATGTTTTGATTTATAAGATATTCTATAACTTTTGCTTAGAGGGAAGACTTAGCCCAAGGACTTTTAAACAACAATTTATACTCCACGGGCAAGATTTGACACTACCACATTATGTTTTAATTTATGAGACATTTTATAAATCAAGCACTTTTAAACAACAAGTTATGTCCCATGGATAATAGTTGACATTTCCAAATTATGTCTTGATTTGTAAGATGTTCTATAACTCTTTCCCTAGAGGCACGAATAAGTCCAAGGACTTTCAAACAACAAGTTACACTCCATGGGCAAGAGTTGAGACTACCACATCGTGTTTTGATTTATGAGATATTCTATAACTCTTGCCTCTAAAGCAAGAGTTACCCGACAAGTTACGCCTCATGGACAAGAGTTGACACTATCATATTTTATCTTGATTTATGTGATGCTCTATTAGTCTTGACACTAAGACAAGATTTAACCCAAGAACCTCCCAAAAGAACAAGTTACGTCCAATGGACAAGTGTTGACACTACCATATTGTTTCTTAATTTATGAGATGTTCTATAACTCTTGTCATAGAAGCAAGACTTAAGGATTTTCAAACAACAATTTATGCTTCACAAGCAAAACTTAACGCTACCACATTGTGCCTTGATTTATGGTTGTTCTATAATTTTGCCTTAGAGGCAGAACTTATTTCAAAGAACTTCCTAACAACAATTCATGCCCTTAAATTTACTTTGATGTCAAAAAAAAAAAAGATCCCTTTACGGATTATTTAATCTTTTATTTATTAGCAAAATATAATAAAAGTTGAGAAAAAGGGAAAAAAAAAGAACAAACAAAATAGAGAAATAAAAAAAGAGATTGAGAAAAAAAAAAGACAAGGAAAAAATAAAGGTTAAGAAAAAAGTGAAGAATTAAAAAAAATTGGGAAAACAAAATAAGAGAAAAAAAAGATAAAAATAAAGTTTGAGAAAAATGAGGGGAAAAAAATGACAAAAAAGAAAAATAAAAGAAAAATAAAGGCTGAGACAAATGAATTAAAAAAAAGAAATAAAGAAATGAAGAAATGGATAATGTTTGAGAAAAAAGAAAAAAGAGAAAAAGTAAAGGTTGAGATAAATGAATTAGAACATGAAAAATAATAGAAAAATAAAAAAGTGAAAATAATAAGAATAAAAATAGAATTTGAGAGACAAATAAGTATGAAAAGTTTATTTGAGATGTAGAAAGGCAAAAATGTACTTGTACTATAATTAAAAGGGAAGGAAAACTAGTTTTTAAAGACTTTTCTTATTAGGGTCAAAAATCCAAAGTCACTCACTATTGAGGCTATATCATGTAATTTCCTTACCCATGACTATAGCTAAATTTGGATAAAGTTTCAATTACCCCAAAATCCGTTCCTCATTGGTTATACTCTAATTATTCTTAGCCTTGAGTTAGTATTTTAGAAGCCTTTAAAATTGTTATATTTTCAAAAACATTCAAAAACCTCAAAATATTTGTATCCCATATTTGAATTTAGCAAGTAACTTTTATTTCGAACTTACTCAGTCACCATTCACATTATTCCTCGTGGATTAAATCCCGACTTAAAGCTAGGTAATTATATTGACAATGACCATCTTGCACTCAAATCGCCGTGTAAGTTTAGCGTTATCATGATTTCAAAACAACTCCTCAAATATCTTTTGATTTTGGATAAAAAGGAACCATAGCAATACCAAAAATAACTACCTTCTTGCAATACAATTCCATGAAATGAATTTCAATATTTATTTCCCCTTACAAAATATTTCACTCTATGAGACTACGTTGAATATATTATTATTTCACTCTACAAAACTACATTGGATATGTTATTTATTTTTCCTTACAAAATAGAGGAAGCAAAGTTTGTGACAAGGAAATGTAGTTTCCTTATATACACTTAACAAGATACTATTCTTCCATTCAATACATGTTTTCTCACTCCAGCAATATGAATTCCTAAAAAATAATCTCTCCAATTTATCTTTGACAAATTAATATCAAAGTTTTTTTTCTCTTCTTCAGACATTTCTTCCATTAGTTTTTGCATGTTGCCATTGTGAAACCTTGCAAGACAATAACCAAAAAAAAAAAAGGAAAATTAAGCACTCACAATAATTTTTATTTATTCCACTTTAACAATAATACCTTTTATATCTAAAAATATTTGATACTTCCTCTGTTATTTTTTAATTGTCATATTATTTTTTTTAAGAGTCAAATAATATAAACTTTAAAAAATATTTTAAAATGTAGTTTTTTATCAATATTGATATGAGAAAAATTATAATTTATACTACTTTTTATATAGTTTATGAACCTCTAAATTTTAATTTTAAAACATCGAATTTATCTAATCCAATTAATTTAGCTTTAAAAGTTAATCAAATTGACTCTCAAAAAGCATAGCATGACAACTAAAAAGGAACGAAGGGAGTGTAAGAATAACGTCTTTTTTTTTTCCTTTACCCCTCTACAGGAGCTACTACCTCTTCACTCCCTTGGTGACTCGAACTGACAACTTTAGGACTGAAAGTGGAGGGTATGCTTACCATCCGAGCAACCACCTCATAACAATGTTTTTGTAAGTAATGCAAAAGATAGATTAAATCGACTTTCTATACTAGTTATAAAATGCTAATGTTAGCATATATATTCATAGTGAGGAGGAGAAAATGTCATACCTTCCATTGTAGAATCCATATGGTTCATACATCTTACTAAAATTCTCCAAATATTCCAACTTCCTTTTAAAACGCATTTGCATCTTTGAATGCTCAACTTCAGTTAAATCTCGTACATCATCATGTTGCTCGAAAATATAATTAGAAAAGTTGGAAATGTTGTCAAAATATTTCATGTTTTTGACCCTCACTTGATCTCCTTTTGAGTTTACATAAGGAAAAGATTGAAAAAATTCATAGCAATAGTCGAAAAGTTGTGATACTAATAACGGATTCACAGATGCTGATGCTACATGATAGACATTTAGCTCTGGAATTTTCAAGTGTCCATGTTTGGTAATAGCAGCCATTGTAGCATTTACAACCACATCAACCGGAACCTAAATCAAGTGATCAAACAAGTTGTTAGATAACGAAATTTTGTGCAAGGATACCCCTTTTTAGTTTTTAAGGTATGTTCAAGATTTGGCCTCTTACTAAGACATGGAATAAAAGAATCAGTAGATATGTTCTTTTGAGCTAGGATTATGAACTTATAATTTGATGATCAAGTCGATTTCATGATTATAAGTTCATTCCATATTGGATCAGATCGAAATAGAATTTTATATGTGCATTCTCATTATGAGAAGCTAGAGGCCCCCAGATTTCTGATACAATCTACTATCTCGAGTACTTCGAGTTCATGATTATAAGTTCATTCCATATTGGATCAGATCAAAATAGAATTTAATATGTGCATTCTCATTATGAGAAGATAGAGGCCCCCAGATTTCTGATACAATCTACTATCTCGAGTACTTTGATTATCACACTATTTTGTTGAACTACTGTTCCTTTTTTTTTTCCTTTCCAAAATGCTTTGTCATGCCTTTTTTTTTTTCCTTGTATCTACGTTAATATGTTCTTCCTTAGGCTAAGGGTCTATCACAAATTAACAACCTCTCTACCTCCCACGGTAGATGCATTGGTGGAGCCAGAATTTTCATCAAGGGGGTTCAGAAGTAAACATACAAACTAATAATTGAAAGGGGTTCAACATCTACTATATATACGTAAAAAATAATTTTAACTATATATAAATAGTATAGTTTTCCGCTGAAGGGGGTTCTGAACCCCCTGGCCTAAGGGTAGCTCCGCCATCCACTAGATAGATATAAGATTTGCATACACTCTATTTTCACCGAACCCTATTCGTGGGATTACGTTGTGTATGTCGTTATTATTATGAGAAGAGGTCATTCCAAAAGAGATATTATTTTCGTTGGACTTGATTGCAATCACAAATGGAGTATTTATTATCAGATTTTAACCCCTTATTATGCAAAAATACATGCTGGATCTATAACCAGTGCAATCTTAAAACTAAAATCTATAGTAAGAGTATACCTACATACCACATCTATAGGAAGATTTGGATTAGCAAGAACTCCTGGAAGCTCTCCTTTTCCATAGAAAATAATCGTAGGATCGATTACCCTGTGAGAGATAAGAACATCAAAAATTAGAAACTAACTTTATTCAGGATGAACATATATAAAAACTATATGAACAAAGAAGAAAAAGTTGTATCATATGGGACCTGAATCCTTGTATCCATCCTGGAAAAGGCTCTTGATGACTAGTTGTTATCATAGAGGGACGAACAATGACTATTGGTATGACCTCCCTCATGCTGTCGATCACCATCTCGCCGATGGCCTTTGTGAATGAATATGTATTTTGCCATCCAAATAACTTCGCCCTGTTGTGTTATATTATCAATCATATAGTATAGTGTATCTTGAGAATGCTTGCTTGTTTGCATCTTGTATCCATGGAATGTATGTATATATAATTATAATGAGGCATCAATCTTGCATTACTAGTCATATATGTTACTCCTCTGTACCAATTTTCGTGACACTCCTTTATTTTAGTCAACTCAAAAAAGGACGACATGTTTCCAAATTTAGTAACAATCAAAAGTCTTTCTGAAATTTCGTGTCCAGTCAAACATCATCACATAAAATGAAACATATGAAGTACTATCGAGTCCTCTTAGCTATCTTCTGTGTTCTTCGTACTTCTCTTAAGTAGGAGACTTAATTTCTTCATAAATGAAATTAAAGAGAACTAATTAATTATTTGACTCTAAAATTAAAGAGCAATATTGTACCTCTCAGATCCTAAGTCTTTCATAATTTGCTCAAAGCCATTATTTTCAATAGCATTCTTCAACTTTGAAACAAAGTCCATTTCATTGGCAGCATTGAGGGATGGAAACTTAGTAGATGGAGAATGTGATGTGACCTTTTCCTTTGTTATGCTTTCTCCCATGGTGAAAGGCTTCTCATGAATTAAACCTTCTCTCTCGCCATTGACGTACGCTTTCAAAGAAATAAATCGAATAAGACAAAAACATATAGTATAACATCGCATGAAAACCAATTTCAAAAGAAATTTTAGGTTTTATATATAAGGAATGGTTATTATAGGCGATTGTTGTTATATAGAGAGGTCTGACTGTATCAAAATAAACGCACTTGTTGTTATCTATAAATGATTTTTCAAATACATACCAGTCGAATAATGGATAAGGAGTTTCAAGTTCTTGCATTTCTTGGCAAACAACATGAGTTGATACGGACCATTCACATTAGCCTCAAGAGCTAAGTCATACCTAGACATTATTAAAGACATAATTAACTAAATAAATAAAAGTATACTTTCTCTGATAACTTTTTCATGAAAACGATTGCACACTTCAATATGGTATTCTCACAGAAGTCTTAAGTATCAAATATATTTCCACTTGTTTGATTCATAAAAAAAAGAAACAAAGCACGTACATGAGGAGGCATATGAAGACAATTAAATAAATAATGAATAATGTGCTCTCTCCAACTAATTAGACTTTTAGATGAGAATAATTAACTACACACTCTATTTTGTGTATGTAGAAGAACAACTCAACAAATTTTGTATCCTAGAAGAAGAACTCAACATATAAAGAGACTATCCATACCAAGATTTGGTTCATGAATATTTCCAACTATTTATGAATGACTCATAAGATTCACCATGCATTTCTTCTAGTCATTTGAATAATTTTGACTCTATTATCTGAAATATTGGAAAAAGAATGTATGTATATACAGTTAAAATATCTATAAAAATATTTCACTGTAATATTATTTTTTATGTACTCTATATAAATAATATTTCGTTATAACAACTAAAGGTATCAGGACAAATGACGTTATAGAAACTTTGATTGTATAATAACTTCGAAACTTAAATTTAAAGTAAAAATATGGAAGAGATAAAGCATTCACAAATCAACATACTTCACTTGTTAATCTATCAAATGCAGCTTTCTTATCCTCTGCCCTGATAAGGAGATATATCTTGTTTATTTTTGGTGTTGTTCTTAGCATCTTTTCAATAAGAGCTACAAATAATTTTTTTATTAGAAATGTTAAAAATATAATTAAGTAATAAATAAAAATGTACTCTAAATTACTTAATTCTTTTTGATAAATTAAAATAACCTTTTGCAAGAAATCCTGTTGCGCCAGTGACAAGAATTTTTTTTGCTTCAAAAAACTCAACAATCCCTATTCCATTATTAGCTAAAACATCTCCTTGTATTAAGAGATAAAATATTTTGAAAGTGAAGCATTGTCATTTGGGATATAAACTAAACAACTGGCTATGTATATATGGGATGGGGATACAATGTTATTGAATTGCTAAAATCTTGTAGTACATTATTTATAGGGAGAGTCTTTTTTTTTTTTTTTTTTTTGTTGCCCAAGGTATCCCCACAGCCGGCAGCCGTGAGACTAATCCTCCGTTCCTCGGTCAGCACATTTTGCGGTAGTGAACTGGCCACAGAGTTTTGCGATATCGCATCACGGTTCATGCGATATAAATTAAATGATAATACATTAATTATTCCTTTAACTAATTGGCTCAGCTGGAATGGAATCTATGTCTTTCAACTTTGGATCTGAAAAAGTATACATTTAAACTTGTATAAAGTTGAACAAGGAGATATTGTTTGCAACATAATTTTTAATTCATAGAAAATAAACTTTAACCACAAATTGATAGATATGCGGGTACTTTTATGTATATGCGGACATAATTATGTTACTTTATTCATTCTTCTCTCTTGATTTTCTTCGTACAAATTTTGTTTGCAACATAATATAATTTATGAAAAATAAACTTCAACCACCAACAAATATGAAGAAACAGGAACATTTACTGATGAACATGTGGGTACAAATCTATTCCTTTCTTGAATCTTCTCTCTTGACTTTTCTCCATATAATTCGAGGATCGTTCGTAGCTTATTTCTCGAATGTAGAAGGATTTGAATTTGACACTGATTTTCTCCATAATTCGAGGATCGTTAGCTGCGTATTTCTCGAATGTAGAAAGATTTGGATTTGATCTCCATGAAAAGAGTATTTGAATTTTGTAGATCTAGTATTTGATTATCAAGAAAAGAGAGTTTTGATCTCTTTTTATGAATATTTCATGAGCTTACGAAATTTCTGAGGTTTTTTTTTTGTGTGAAGTAAGCCAATCTTTATATAGGCATAATTTAGGGTTCATATGTAGAGTAGCCTTCAAGCCGAATTAGGGTAAAATAGCCTCCAAAAACTCTATATAGAAATTGAATTCTTCTTTTAGAGTCCATAAAATTTTGATGTCTGCAGACACACGCATCTTACGTGGCATATTTACATGATAATTCATGTGAGATTGTCACATAGATGCCACCTAAAATACATGTATTTCCTTATTCAACTTTATACAAGTTACAAGATATCACATAGATGTCACTTAAAGATGCATGCATCCTAATTATCCACTCTTAAAATTGGAGGACATATATGGTAGGTGAAGCCAAGTTATAAAATGGTATGCTTGTGTATTTTGGCTAAATTACATATATGTAGATCTTTTGTTTCATAGAGTTGGAAAATGCAAGGTGAAATGTTAGATTAATTTATTCAAAGTGTAGTTTAAGGAGCTAACTATAGCTATTGTTGAGCTCATTGGCTATGAGATGGAAACAACAACAAAATAATGTGAAAACCTAACATAAAATACAAAAGAAAGAATAATATTAATGAATAATGACAGTGAAATGATGTGATGACAGAAGTAAAAAAAAAACTCAAGCGCTAACTCAAATTGAACAACCAGAAATTACCAGAACATGTAAATGACACTAGTAAAACGAAGGTCCAAGTAAGATTAGTAAATCTATCCGGCGAGAGAGTGAGAGAATGCACGACTATATCAACTAACCTTCTAGCAGGGACGGTTCAAGAATAATGATGGCAAATTGAATGGAAGCTTTAAATTTAATTTTTTTTTAATGAAGTTTATTATAATCAATCTATTAATTCTTTTAGACATAATATTTTAGATGTGTCTAACTTTCTCTTATAATTCTTCTCTTTTATACGAAAAGTTTATATTTTTCACACATAATACTCAATATTTTTAAAAAAATAATAATTATGACCTATTATTGCTATAAAAATAAAATGAGGCCCTCAAATTTGGGATCTTAAGACTATTGCCTTTTTTGTAGGCTTGTAGAGTCGTCCCTGCCTTCTAGCCTAATCTACGGCCTCCAAACTCCTCCTATCTAACTTTATGTTTTCGGTAAGGTCAAGATGTGAATCTCCACACAAAAAGGAGATTCGGCCTAACCCTTGTTTAATCACCTTCTTCAATACTTTATCAGTCAGTCTCTGTCTCTCTAAATATATTTTTTTATTGAATTCACTATCGAACATACCCGTAGCATACACAAAGTATGCTTCAAACTTTGTACTTGTTGTTGGTGTCATGTTTCAAAATTTGTTACTATAAAAATGAATCCAGCTATATTTATTTTGATCTATTCTTTTATTTTCTTTGTTAAAATTACATAAATTTAACAACTTAATATATCTGCATGGCATAATTTATGATAACTTAGTAGGAAGAAAATTATTTTGTTAACAATTTATTGACAAATTTAATATTTATAATAATTAAGGGTATTTTAGTAAACTTACCAGTTACGATACAGTACCATACTGTCAAACCAAATAATAAAATTGTTATTAAACAGCAATGAACGATACAATCTATCCAAACATAGTATTTGTATTATATTGTATAGTACAATATCATGTCATACAATACCGTACATTATGAAACTATGGCAAACCATCATCCAAACAGAGTGTAATTTACCATATTTACACAAAATTTTATTTTTACAAAGTAATTGCAAAATTTTCAACTAATTATGAATCTTCATTGGATGTATCGAGAGCTAATTATGTATCTCGACAAATTTAAAATCAAAAAAACTATATCGAAAACTAATTATGCATCCTTAGAAGGAAAAATACTTCATTGGATGTTTGTATCTCAACAGATTCAGATCAAAACAAAAAAAAATATCAAAAGTCAATTATGTATCCTTACAAAAGAAAGATTATATCTTCGTTTGATGTATCGGGAGCTGATTATATATCTCAAAAAATTCAAACTGAAATTTTCTATAATTAAGTGTCAAAATTTTTCATAATTAAGCTCAAAATTGTAGTGATTTATGTTGTTTGTCCAATTAAAAGAAAACAGACTATTTTTAGCATTTCCTTTTCCTGAAACGTCGTCGTTTTAATACTTCATCAGTGAAAATTTTATTCTTCAAACGCAGCCATTGTTAAACACATTCTTCTTCACTCCGAGAGGTTTATTGAGGGTTTAGGTTTCATAGTTATTCCAAAAATGTTGGGTTTATTGCGTGCTTTAACTAAATCTAACCGTTCAATTCAAATGGGTATTCAAAATCAAGGGCTGACATTGCCCCTCAGTAGACAATTATCTACCCAAATGGAAAACAACTCATCTGATTCATTCCTACAAAACCCATCTACTGGTAACACATTAATCTTGAAAAATTGTTTCATAAAAATATGTTCTTGTTTTTTGTTTTGTTTTTGGGTTAAATTTGTTCTTTTAATGGTTTTGTTAAGTTTTGGATTGTTTATGCATAAATGCAAGAAATTAGGGATACCCTTTTGCTTATTTTGTGTCTTGCTGTTATATTTATCCTTAGGGGGTGTTTGGCGTGAGTTATAAGGTATAATAGTCCCGTTATAAAATGCAAGATTATTTTATCCTGCGTTTGGTTGAAAGGATTATTTATCCCATCATTTACACCATAGTGATGGGATAAATTATCCCATAGTGATGGGATAAATTATCCCATATACATGGTGGGATAACTAATTCTGAGATAGCTAGTCCCGAGATGGGATTAATTATCCCGGGTTCACTTGTTCCCAACCAAACGAGACCTTAAAGTTCACTTTTATCCCAACCAAACATGGGATAAACTATCCTAGAATTAATCCCGGAATTAGTTATTTTTATCTCTCATACCAAACGAGAAATTATGTTCCATAAAAATATGTTCTTGCTGTTTTTTTGTTTGTTGAAATTTGTTTTTTTTTTTAAATGGTTTTGTTAAGTTTTGGATTGTTTATGAATATTGCAAGAAATTAGGGATACCCTTTTTCTTATTTTGTATGTTGCTGCTATATTTATTCTTTAAAGTACACTATTTTGTTTATTAAATTTTGGGTTGTTTTTTTCCAATGGTTTTGTAAATATTTGGATTGAGAGGTAAAGGTAGATCGAAGAAATATTGGAGAGAGGTGATTAAATAGAATATGGTGTAGTTGCAGCTTAACGAGGACATGATTTTATGTAGGAAGGTTTGGCCAACGGGAATTAGGGTAGAAGGTTAGGAGGTAGGAGTGTGTCAATGCTAGTAGATAGGAGTGTTATCCTTATTAGTAGTCGTAGTGCTATGCTTATTGATTCTTGTTCTTGGATTTTCGTTGGTATCTGTTGTTTCAAGTAAATGATTGTAGTATTATTTGTGGTAGTATTGTTGTTCATTCCCATACGGGTTTATTGAGGGTTTAGTTTCATAGTTGTTCCAAAAATGATGGGTTTATTAAGGGCTGTAACTAAATCCAACTGTTCAATTTATATGGGCTTTCTAAATCAAGGGCTGACATTGCCCCTCAGCAAACAATTATTGACCCAAATGGTAACGCCAGCACCATCCCAGAAGCAGGAAAACAGCTCATCTGATACATGTATAACCCATCTACTGGTACACATTAATCTTTAAAATATTCCAAAAAAGAAAATTCTTGATTTTGTATTTATTGTTAAAGTGAAAAGGTTCAGTTTTTTGAAGTTTGTTTTTTGTAAAGATTTTGGATTGTATGTGCATATTGCAAGAAATTATGGATACCCTTTTGCTTATTTTGGATCTTGCTGTTATATTTATCCTTAAAGTGAAAACGTTCACTTTTTTGTTTATTAAATTTGTTTTTTTTTGTAAGGGATTGTTAAGTTTTTGGATTGTATGTGCAGAAATGCAAGAAATTATGGATAACCCTTTTGCTTATTTATGATCTTAAGCAGTCTTTATGATTTATTTCTAAATTTAGTGTTTAGTGTTTATGGTTTTGGCTGTTTTGCTTATTCATTCCTCCAAAACCCGTCTACTGAACACTTTAATATTTAAAATATTAAATAAACATATATTCTTGTTGTTCATATTTGTCATTAAAATGAAAATATTTGCATTTTTGCTAGTTAAATTTTTTTTTTTCCTCAATGGTTTTGTTTCAACTTTCATAGTTGTTCCAAAGATGATGGGTTTATTACGTGCTGTAACTAAATCTTACCGTTCAATTCAAATGGGTTTTCGAATTCAAGGGCTGACATTGCCCCTCAGTAGACAACTACTCATCTGATCCATTCCTTCAAAACCCATCTACTGGTACATATGAATCTTGAAAATACTCCATAAAAAATGTTCTTGCTGTTATATTTTTTCTTAAAGTTCACCTTTATTTTCAATGGTTTTGTTAATTTTTTGGATCGTATATGTACAATACAAGAAATTATGGATACCCTTTTGCTTATTTGTAATCTTAAACAGCCTTGTTAATTTATCTGTCTTTTTTGTTTTCAAATATTTTCATAAAAAAATGTTGTTGCTGTTATATTTATTGTTAAAGCTCATCTTTTTGTCTATTAGATTTTGTTTTTTTATGGTAATCTAAAGATTTTGGATTGAACGTGCATAATGCAAGAAATTATGAATACTCTTTTGTTTATTTTTCATCTTAAGCAGTCTTGTTAATAGACCTGCCTTTTCAGTGTGTAGGGTTTAAGGTTTTGGCTGTTCTACTTGTTCTTTGAGCATTTTCAATTTTCTACTAGGTAATTCTTTCCCTGTTAAAGGCTTGAGAATTTTGAAATCATTGTTTAGTGCTTTAGTTCTTAGGTTTTAGATGTTTGCTTATCATTTGAGTAGCGTCAGTTTACTAAGGACATGATCTTAGATAAGAAGGTATTGTGGTCGAAGATTAGGTAGAAGGTCAATTGGTAGCCGAGTGTGGTGCACTTTATGTGGGAGAGACAGGGGGGCCTAGCCTCCTATCCTTATTAGTAGTTTTAGTTTCTTATTCTTCAGTCTGTAATCTGTATTAATATATGTTGTTTCGTTTGCTTTCTATTTTCTTGTCACATTTTCCTGTAACCTTGCTTCAAATTGTTTCTTTTGAGCCTTTTTTTTAATTAAGCCATCACCAAAGGTTGTGAGCCTTGGTGTGGGGGGTTAGGCTTGACACCTACCATGTCCATTCATCAACAAAAGGGTACAAAGTTAGAGGGGGACATGGACCAAACCTCTAACATAGAAAGGAGCTACACAGTTTGTTCAAAAAAAAGAAAGAGAAGGGATTAGCCTATACAATATCCTTTCTTCGTAGTAAAATGTGTAATCCTCAACTTACAAAAAAAATTACATTTCTCATATCTTTCCTGTAAAGAAGGAAATTGCCTTTTATCTGGTTGAATCAAACCTTTAACCTCTTTTGGAAGATGATGTAGAAAAGAGTAGTAGGTTTCAATTCCACTAGCAAATGCTAATTTAGCAAGAAAGTCGGCCACTTGGTTGGCTTCTCTGAGACAGTAGGTGATGCTAACATTTGCATTTCTGATATTGTTGTTAGTATCAAATATGATCTTTTTCTATCTAAGATTTGAGATGTCATTCTTGACCAACACATTGGCGATAACCAGTGAGTCCAATTCCATGTTGAAATTGTTGAAGCCACTGGTTACGCCCCATTGTGCCCCAAATTTGGCTGCTAAGTACTTCGGCTTTATTGTTGCTTGTGCACGTGACTGGTTTAGAGAAGGCACTGATGAAATCTCCATTGCTATCTCTAATTACTCCTCCGATGCCAGCTCGACCATTCTCTTTTATATAGCTTCCGTCCATGTTGATCTTGATTCTTCCTTCTTCTGGTTTGCTCCAAGTTACCTGTTTCACATTCAAAACAGGTTTTAATTTTCATTAGTCTCACAAATTCTCAACCAATTACCTGTTAGTTGACATTTAGGATAGGTAGCCTCAAGAACCACCTGAATGTTCCAAATTGCTCGATACTCCATTCTTCTTTGATTTCCAAACTTGCAAGCTGACCATTCCTTCCATAATTCCCAACATATTATTATTGGAGCCACTTGCATGAGTAGTTTATGAACACTATTTCTGGTCTTCGTATCCCACCAATTTTGAATAGTCCTTCTTATAGGTCCTGATTGATGGATTACTCCTAGAGGTGCTCCAATGTATTTTCAAATGTGCAAAGCTGCCTTTCTTGAGAAAATGTTTGTTGCATTGAATCATCTACTGATACCCTGCAACAAAGATAAGGGCAACCTCTCTACCCAACAAAGGTAGGGCCAAGGTCTTTGTACTTCTCGCCCTCCCCAGGCCGCACTTGTGGGATTACACTAGGTATGTTGTTTGTTGTTAGAGCATCGTTAGTTTGCTGTTAGGGTAAGTATTTGACGTGTTAGAGACAGTGAAAATATTTTGTTGGATTTAGTTTTATTGAAAAAATTGTGAATTTAACACGTGTGGAGGTAATAATCGGCAATCAATCAATCAAATTCATCTCAATCCACACTAGTTGGAGTAATTGGGTTCAGCTATATGAATAATTTGTATCCTTGTTGCACATGTTCCTATGAGTTCACTGTTCTATCCTAATTTGGCAATTTTTATGCTAACCATCAAACTACTCCATCCCGTTCCTTTATCCAAGTTCCAAGCTTGGTCTAGTTATACGAAGCTCGTATTGGTGGAGTTGGAGGCAATAATCAACAATTTAAAAAGTTATGGATTCCTTATATCCGCTTTCCTTCAGATCAATTTCCTTTATTTCCGCTCATGTAGAGTGGATAGTTGGTTTAGTAAGGGCAAGAATTATTTCACATGACGCTACTTTCACAGGGTAGTAATAGCAGTCTTGCATCTTTGTTCATCCCAAATTCATATGAAATCTTATATGAGATTTATCCAGGATCTTGGTCTTTCTATTTCCCAGGTTTGGTTTATGGGAGAATTTCTGGCATCGGAAGGCATACAAGGAAGAGCGACATTAGTAGCATGTTAGGGATCTCTAAATTGAGCCCAGATGATGTTAGATTTGAGTACAACGCGAACTATGCTCCAGTTGCAGTGTAAGTTTTCTAATATGGTATAAGGTTTAACAATATCTCTGAGTTAATATATCTTATCATTGCGGTTTTGATTTCTAAGCACCAAGGGTGTGATTTAATTGTCAGTGAAGCTAGAATGGATCATGGGAGAGCAGGGTTTAAGGCCCTGCAGGTCTTGGTGATTTCTTTTCATCTTTCTAAGTCTTGATTGACAGATTTACCTGGTATCTGATCATCTGGTTGCTTCTCAAAGGTCGTAATATATGAACCTCCTTGTGATGAACGTGTTCTGGCAAGGATTATAGGGTTCTTTTTTCTTTATTATTTCCATTTTTGTATGTTCAGCACTTGTCAGTGCTTGCACGCATTTTCAAATAATGCAACTATAATTTAATCATGGATAATATGTATAGATCTCCTCAACTTGGCCCCTTCTTCCAACTATGCACTTGAATTTTGCGTTCAATATCCCTTGTTCTTATCCAAAGTGTATCTATTACCACCTTGACTATTGACATGAAAAAGAAAGTGTTAACAATTACACATGACGCAAGCCCAAAATATACCGCGTCTTTACACATGATGCAATTGACTCGAGTCAAATGTTTCCTTCTTCAAAAATCCTTTCTCCTACATGCACCCAATGGCATGACCCAGTGGTCAATGAAGTGGGATGAGACTCATGTTCAAATCCCAGCAGAGACAAAAACACTAGGTGATTTCTTCCCATCTGTCCTAGCCTTGGTGGACAGGTTACTTGGTATCCATTGATGGAGGGCGGTGGCAGGCATCCCATAGAATTAGTGAGGTGGTGGAGAGCTGGCCTGGACACCACGTTTTTCAAAAAAAAATTGTTTCTCCTATATAAAAATGCACACCTGCCTTTTAACCCATGCTTTTTTTCTCTCTTTGTCACTCCCACCCATCTCTGTCTACCACCTCTTCCTTCAGTCTCCATCTATGATTCAAAACCATTTCTTCACTCAAACTTTCTTTACCCGTCTCTTCATTTTTCTTTCTACTGTGAAACAAAAGATAGTATAAGTTACCAATCATTCTTGGGTTGAAAATTTTCAATACCCAGCATTACACAAATTTCATGAACAAGAGAGAAACCATGGTAAACTACTTCCCATGACATTTTACTCACAGTAGACCCCCCACCCCCACCAATTTTTCACTCTCTTGCTTCACCAAACTGAATTGCCACACCCAAGACCCAACTTTCAAACTACAAAAGACCATTAAATTATAGGCTTTTGGCCAAAGCTGAGCCATCACTGCCATCCATATTCCATGGTGACTGGAATCATATCTCTAAATACTTTAGTTTCACTTCTTAAATGGAGCAAAAGGTGATTTTACTTCTTCTAGCGTATTGTGTTTTGCTTCTATGTCTGAAGAAAAGCAGCTAATTGACTAAAAATAAGGTGAGTTATCCCGTTGTATCAAGAAAATGGAGCAAAAAAGAGGACCAAATGAAACTCATCAAAGTTAAGCTATATTGGTATGTGTTTGCGTGTGGGGAAGAGAGGAGGGACATGTCTGTTTAGTGTGTGGGGGAGAGAGGAAGGACATATGGGAGATGAATAGAGACTAGGAAATGCGAAGAAGATAGGAAAAATAAAAACGGTAACTGAACAGTGTATTTTTATACATCGTTTAATACATGTATTACACTACCTTATGCTGCAAACCAAACGCCCCCTAGGAGTTTTCAGGATATATCATTTGTGATCATATTGAATCTTTTGCTTCATTTTTTACATGATTTTACGGCAATATTGACTAATAGCTCGTTGAGGTAATTTAAATTACATTACCAATACTTTGTCAATGCAGGTAATATATTATTTTTGAGTTTATACCAGTTCCCTAAGGATGTTCCGCGTCACTATTCTTTTTTTTTTCCCACCAATAGTTCTGTCAGTTTTTTGTCCGATTACTTAGTATGCTTCTTATGAGTAAATTACTTTAAATATTACTGGTACTGCTTTATCAGAAATGGAAATGCTTATGAATGCTCTGTTCCCTATTTTATTTCATGAATAGGATGATTCAGTTCCCGTCTCGGAATGCTTATGAAGCTACACTCCGTGCAGTTGTTCGGAAGAGTGGCTTATTCAGAATGGAGATGGTACTGTTTCAAATATACATCTGCTTGGTTATTAATCTCTGGAGGGTCGCGTACAAAATTATCATTTCCTTTACCTTTTTGATGTCTATAGGCTGATCGTCAGAAGTGGGACACTTTGCCGCGCTATGATGGAAAAACTGTAAGTCCGATCTCTATTGTTTCCGACTCCATCCTAGTCTCTCTGTGTCGGGGTGTGGTAGATGGTGGTGGAAAGGCTGATAACAAAAACAAAAAACTCAAGTAATAAGAGACAAAAACATACTAGGTGATTTCTTCTTATTTACCCAAGTCTTGGTGGACATAGTTACTTGATATTAGTGGTGGTGAGAGGTAACCCTTACCCGGTATAGTAGTTGAGGTGTGCGCAAGCCGACTCGGGTACTATTATTATTAAAAAGAACAATGAGTTGTTCTTTCTTTCTGTATGATGAGGTTCGTGATATTTCTGCCTCCGCGATGTAGGGGTAAGGTCTGCATATAATCTACCCTTCCCGGACCCCATCTTGTGGGATTTCACCGGGTATAGTGTTGAGGTTGTTGAAGTTGGTGACAATTTAATATAACAATTCAACTCATTCATTTCTAATAGTGATGTGAAGGCTGAAGCCCTTTGAAGCAAAATTCTAATGACGATTGTCGGCATTATCAGATTTTATTGCTAGGGGTCCCTCGCAATGCATTGGCCGATGATGTGGAACGTTTCCTTGTTGGTTGTCAGTATGATGCATCTTCAATCCAAATGTCTGCCAGACAACCGCGAGGTTTTGATAGGTATAGAAACTTTACCACTCACATTTTGGTGGTTCTATTCACTCTTATGTGTTTTCTGTTCGTTTATTAGATGGATTTCTGCCTTATTTGTTGCAGATCACCAGCTCGAGCGGTCCTTGTGGAGTTCCCCTCACAGGCTCTAGCTACGCATGCATTTATCACGAAGAACAGAGGCTTCTGTCTCAATAGCCAAATTGCAGTCAGACTTCTGCCGTAGTCTAGTCCATATCCAAGATAATCTACGTTTTGTTTCCCTGTTGGCGATGCTCAGTTGCTAGGATGTCGATGATAATTGAAATGCTTGGATGTCCACCTAGTTGTCCAGGCTTCAATCCTTCCGACTGAGAACTATTTTCATTTACGGTAGCAAAAGCTGAGATGAGATTCGAGATAATATTAACCTTGTCAATATTTTGAATAACATTGCTTTGCAAAAACTGACCAAGGAGGGACCAAACAGGAGATGTTCTTAGCTTTTGCTTGGGCTGTTTGTTTTTAGCTTTTGTTTGGATTGTTTGATCTTGGTATACTTTAGCAAAAATCCCCTTCGTGTTTATGATATGGTCTTCTTAAGCGTCAACGATATGGTCGTCATGATAAGTGGAGGAAGTCGATAGTGTACTCGATGATTGATTGACCTATTAATAATTGATCTCACACAATTGAAAACTTGGCAACATTTTGCTTTCACTGGCGCTGTGTCCTGTACCCATGCCTAAGGCCCAACAAAATACTCGGTGTTCTTATTTTTTTTCTTCTAAAAATTACACAAATATCCAACTTATGTTTCCAATGTTACAAAAAATTCCAACTCCCTAAACATACTATAAAAATTCCAACATATACACAGAATGCTATGTATAAGTCGGCTATGTTATGCATATTAATAGGGAGAGAGAGTAAAGTAATTTAAAAAGTGGGAGAGAGTGTAATTACTTCAAAAAGGATTGGTATTTATGTTATTTATACTTTCCTTCTAAAAATTAATAGATCGACGACCCCTTAAACTTGTGAGTTTTCTTTTGGTTATCGATTGAAACATGGTGAAGTTTTACTATTTATTGAGGTTATATGTACAATTGAGGAGGATTATGTATTGTAAGTGATCAACTTATCTACGAACATTTACAATACATGCAAAAGTAATTCTAAGGTTTGAATCTGAAGTGTAATAAGAACATCACAATGATAAGGACAATCCAAAGACTTTTACAATAGACAACTTGTTCTAAACATTCAGAAGGAAAACCAAAAACAAAACAAAATACACCAAGCACAGCCTAGAGAAACCTTCCACAAATGGATATATATATATATATCAGGTGTGGAATCTTTGCCATTGTCATAATGTAGAGACGTGAGAAAAACACTTACAAGATCATTTTATTACAAATATAATTCTCCTCATGCTGAGCCATTAAATCGCCTTGAAACCCACTAGTCCCCAAACCACAAACTTGTCAGCAGGTAGTCCAATGTTTGATGAAATCCCCTTGAAACCCACTAGTCCCCAAACCAACCAACTTGTCAACAGGTAGTCCAATGTTTGATGATATATATATATATACTTATCAGTGCAATAGCCTTATTATGACCGCCACTATATAAGTGGACAAAACTTAAGCCAGTCTACTATGAGCATTTGCATCTCATGTCATCAAGAAAGAGTATAATTGAAACACAAAGATAGAACACGAAACACATCAAGATAGACGATAAATAGTCATCACCGTCCAAGCAAACAAAACAGCCTAAAAAACAAGCATGCTAAGTTAAGTCCCTCCAGCGCGAAGTCCACACATTTAGTAACAACTCGATGCCCAATTACAAGAACTTACAGAAGTTAGTGAGGAGAAGCTAGGAAAGACAATAAAAGGGATAGATGAAACGAAATCATGATAAGCCACTATTACAAGAAAAAAGAGTGTTATATAACAATTCCATGACATCAGAATTCCATTATACAAAAATAAAAGTCTCTATTCCAAAGTTAACAAACAGTGAATTGTAATTCATCCCAGTAAACCTACTATCATTCCAGTAAAAGTCACACTGTTCGGCTGAGAACTGTATAAAATGGTGGAAGGAGACCAGCCACCAGATTTCAAAATCACAGCTCAAACTCCTCATCCCGAAGAGCCAATGCTGCAGCCTCTTCTTCCTCGTCATCAAGAACAAAGTACTCATTCCTCTCAACTGGCCTAAACATGTAAAACATGACAATGTAGAACGCTAAGCTCACTATTTCCTCCGCAGAGTATGCCACCCATTGGTACTTATAAGCAGAAATTGTCCTCAATGCAAAAACCACAATCCTTGTGAAGTACAAGTATCCAATCACCACAATATAAAACTGCCTGAAAAGTGTCAACTTTGCCAAATTCCTTGCTGCCTTCCCATCGGTCTTGGAAGTCTCCCTCAACGACCTAATCGACCACACAATGGGGAAAATAATAGCACAACAGCACACAATATCAACGATCAAAAAGACCTGATTCCATGTCACCCAATCCCTAATAAAAGGACCTGTTTCACCGATAACAACCGAAGCCACATTGGCCAAAACCTGAAGTGGAATCACAATCATCAACACCTTCTTTTCCCTCTCTTGCAAAAATGGCTTCAAGAACGACCACCCAGTACCAATCAGAACAATAACAGTGAAAAGCAAAACCACACGCATGGACTGGAAAATGTAGAACAGCACATCCCATCCATGTGCAGTCCCAGTAACCTTAACATAATGTTTATCCTCAGCAGCAAAAAGCAAATTCAGCGCCTTCATTACAACCAAAAGTGCCATAAGTCCATGAATCCTATGCACAGATGACTTATTCTTCAAACACACTAACACCCAGACGGCCAAGAAGCCAAAATAAACCAAGGAAAACAAAAAATACAACGTTGGCAACTGAGTAAGACCTGCAGAAAGAGGGGAAGATTATGAAAAGTTGAATATGCAGAGAGATGATAAATACATAGTGGGTACCTGCATTATGGTTATTTCCACCACAATGCGTTGTCATGTCATCATAATATTGTGAGATTAGCACATATAGGATCATTTCAGGTTGCGCTTTAACTTTTGTTCGAGTTTAGTAAGTTTTGCAAGAGTAGGTTGGCAAGGCATAGCTTGCTCAAAGGACCCTAGCTAGGGCACAACTTGTTTAAAGTTATAACTGGCCGACGCATAACTTGTTCAAAGTTATGAATGTCTGGGCATAACTTTAAACACCTTATACCCCGCCCTAACATAACTTCTGCTTGGTCCTATATATGCAAAACTTTTAAATGTGGGACAATTTAAAGAAGCGCTCAAAGCACCCGCTTTACATAATATTTGAATGTGACACGTTAGAAGAATTACAGTATTATCGTTTGTTAGAACGAAACATTTCCATCAAAAATGTGTATTTGTGAAATCATTTTCCTGATCATTTGCTTGTGTTTGGTTAGTATAATAGCGAGTGAGGTATGCCGATTGTACAAGAAATATTATAGGGTACAAGGGATGTTTCTCTTCTTTTATAACGAGGGGTTTTTAGCAGTATATAAGGATACTGCTTTTATGATGCTTTTGAATATTAAAGGTTGACAACCAATTGAAACAAGTAACACCAAGTAAGAGCTGGGCATTTGCAAAAGAAATGACTATCACACTGATTAAAAAAATGACTTCACCAAGTTATACCCCCCATTTTGATGGAAAATATTTCCCTTGTAAAAAGCAAATTTCAGAATTCAAGCACAGGAAACTATTTTGCTTTTTTTTTTTCCATAATTCAGTTAACCAAACAAATTCCATCAAGGAAAATAATTTGTTTTCACAATTCAAGGTTAACAGTGAAACCTGATATCATCAAAGAAATTATTTTGTTTTCACCTATGTTGCTCGGACTCTTCAAAAATTTCTATGGCATTTTTTAAGAACCGGCATGGGCGCGACATCATTTTGGAGAGTACGAGCAACATAGGTTTTCACAATTTAATGTAAAAAGCCAAAAAAGGGATTACAAAGGAAAATATTTTCCCAAACATTTCCTGCCATACCAAACCAGAAGGACCTTTTTCACTATCATATTTTGCAGCCTTATGATGGACAAACTCAATTGATCAAATGCACAGAATTCCCATTCTTCTAAAAGACATACATTCATATACCCAAAAATCTTAAATAACCCACAAATGAACAAAAACAGTGACACCAAAATAAGCAATATTAGAAGTAATTTATAGGCCAGATTATGGGCTACGTGAACCCGTAGCCTCTCCATAAAATTAATATTTTATGTATGTTCTTTCCAAATTGGTAAAATATTATCTGCTTGCACCCGTTCTACAAGAAGGTGGTTAAATGATGCACTTAGTTGAATTTGAGTTATTCATCTATATCCACTTTTTACATTTTGTTTCCTCCTTTTTCCTATCGAGCATCCGTATGGTTCTAGAAATCCTAGATTCGCCTCAGACGAATATATCAGAAAATATACAAAATGGGCAATATATTAAGGAGAAAAAAACAAGGGGGTGGGGGTGTACTAAAGCTTCCTCTATGAGAGCCCACAAAAGGGCCAGACCACAAGGGTTTATTCTACGCCTTTTTACCCTGCATTTCTGCAAGAGACTATTTTGACGGCTTGAAAATGTACAATATAACAAAAACTCAAAGTGGGTAATTGAAGGTTTGGACCACCAGGGTCTATTGTATGCAACCTTACCTTGCTTTCCTACAAGAAGCTGTTTTTACAGCTCAAGAGGCTATTTCTAAAAGCTCGAATATCACAAAAAATTTAATTCCCATTTTATCCACTTTTAACCATGTTATAGAAATTCTAGATTTCAGGAAAAACACAAAATGGGAAATACATAATTGTGGGTGGGGTGGACTGGGGGGTGGGCAGATGGTGCACTAAAGCTCTCACTATGTGCGGGTCCGTAGAAGGGCCAGACCACAAGGGTCTATTGTACGCATCCTTACCCTGCATTTCCATAATAGGTTGTTTTCACGGATAGAAAACGGGAAATATAGAAAACACAAATTTGGTAAACTAAGCTCCTGCTATGCGCAGGGTCCAAAAAAAGGTTGAATCACAAGTGTCTATTTTACGCAACCTTACCTTGCTTTTATGCAAGAGGTTGTTAGCACAACTTGAACCCACTTACCTTCCGGTCACATGACAGCACCCCCCACCCCCCCAAAACTAAAACAGCCCGGTGCACTACGCTCCCCTATGTGCAAGGCCAGAAAAGGTCGGACCACAAACGTCTATTTTACACATCCTTACCTTGCTTTTTTTGCAAGCTCAAAACACACAACAAAATAACCAACAAAACAAACAAAAGAATAACACAAAATGGGCAACAGAAAACATACAACAGCAACAACAACAACACACCCAGTGTATTCCACCAAAGTGGGGTTTGGGAAGGGTAAAGTGTACACAGTCCATACCACTGCCTCAAATGAAGTAGAGAGGTTGTTTCTGGAAGACCCCCGACTCAAAATAAGAATCAAGATAGAAAGAAAAAATAGAAACAAAAAAACAAGATGGAATGACACAGCAAATACATAATAACAGAAATAACACACCCACAGAGTATTACTATAAACTAACTATGCGCACTCAAACATCACCACAAACCAGAACTACAAGGCACACAACTACAAATAAAGCATCCCTTCCTACAAGCAAGGACGCACTCCCACCTATTAACCTTCTATCCTACTCCGCATCCTCCACACCTTCCTATCTATAAAAATATACAAAATGGGCAATATATAAAAAAAGGGGGTCAGCCCAATACACTAAAGATCCCTCTATGCACGGGTCCCCTAGAAGGCCGGACCACAAGAGTATATTCTACGCTGTTTTACCTTACATTACGGCTGGAAAACAAGCAATATAAAAGATACAAATTTGGTAAACTAAGCTCCCGCTATAAGCGGGGTCCAGGGAATAATCCGACCACAAATTTCTATTGTACGCAGCGTTACCTTACATTTCTACAAGCCGCTATTTCCACAGCTCAAACATCAGTTTGAAAACAACAACACAAGTAATCTCAAAAATCCTGCACAAAGATAATCCTTAACGCGTCCATCAAGATTATAAATCTCAGTACGCAGCCTTACCTTGCTTTTTTGCAAGATACTGTTTTTCACAGCTGGATCACGTGACCAGGACAAAATGACCGACAAAACAAACCCCCCAAAAAAGAAAAACAAATTGGACCGGACCACGAGTGTCTATTCTACGCAGCCTTGCTTTGCATTTATCCAAGACGCTATTTCCACAGTTCAGTGGCGGATGTAGAGTAGAAGGTGTGGATTCCCGGGAACCCACACTTGCTACCGTAAGGCTTAAAATTACATAGAAAAATCGTCAAAAGTTATAAATATTAATAGGTGGGAACCCATAACTAAACCAAGGGATAGCTTAGTGGTAGGAAAGGAGCCCTTGGGAATCCACAAGTCTGAAATTATGGATCCACCTCTGCCACAGCTCGAATGTCAAATATATATATATATATATGCATACAAAGTAATTAATCTCAAAAATACCTGCAGAGAGATAATCCTTAACACGCCCATCAAAATTATAAAGCTCAGTACGAACATCCATCGAAACCTTCGATTCCGGTGCACAATTCGCAAAGAACAACGAATACTCATTCGGAGAAGTAACAGGATAAGCTTTATCAAACGACGAATTAGGCGGAGGTGAAAGCTCACGGAACGTAAAAAGCTTTTGTATGAAATTGGAATCAAGTACACAGAAATTAGAGTTTTGTTGAAGTTCAATTAGTACTTGAATTAGGGATTCTTCAGATAATAGGAAGAATCCGAGACGAGACGGGTCGGCTGAGTTTACTGAAGAGATGACGGAAACGGAAGAGACGGAGATTGATGCTTGACCCGTATGTGTAAACCCGAACCGTTCGAAGAGGATCATGGGTCGGTTATCGGATTTGATTGTGAGTTTTTTTATTTCGCCGGCGGTGAATGAGGAGAGACATAGTAGAAGGATGAGGAGGAAGGGTAATTTCGTCATTCTCACGGCGGAGCACGGCGGAGGAAAATGGGCGGGGAGCTTTTTGGTGGGGGAAGTTGGGAGAAAATGGGAAAAGGGCAAGTTGGGAGGAAGATTTACGTGAAGAGAGGTTGGAAATTACGATATTGACCTTATAGTGCGTTAGATCTAATGCATTAGGTGGGATCCAAAACCAAGAATAGTTTTATTTTATTTTTTTATATAATCATAGTGTTTGATTCAGTATTGATGCACCTTATTAAATTGATGGAATATTTAGGGCTCGTTTGGCCATGAAATTTTTTTCTTTTTTTTGAAAATTTTTTTTGGAGTTAGAAATTATGGTGTTTAGTCATGAAAATTCGAAAAATAATTCTGAAATTTTTTATGAAAAGGAAAAACAGATTTTTGTTGTTTTCACAATTTTTCAACTCCAATTTCAACTTTTATTATTATTACATATAACCCTAATCTTTTAAATTTTTACATAAAACTCTCCTTATAACATTACTTTTTCAATATTACGTATATAGCAGTTATAAAAAATAAGATAATTATAATTTCAAACTTAATGTTATCCTAATTAATATATATCTTTTTTTCTCTCTCATAATTATTTCCATCTCTTATTTAAGATATTATTTTACTGCTAATTTATATTTATACCCATAAATATATAAAGTATTATATTTATACCCATAAATATATAAAGTATTATATTTATACCCATAAATATATAAAGTATTATATTTATAATAGAAATATACAAAGTATGTTATATATAAAATTTATACCATGTATATATCATATACACGCATATATAAATATACAAAGTATTAAGAAACGTACTTAGCATATTTATAATATAAATATACAAAGTATGTTATATATGAAGTTTATACCATGTATATATCATATACACACATATATAAAAATACAAAGTATAAAGAAACATACTAAGCATATTTATATATTTATGGTATATGATATAATATACCATAAATATTCAAAGCATGTTTTACATAGAAATAATTTATTCACACACAGTAAAAAAATTTATGTATAAGAAAATTAAAGAAATAAATTAGCGGCACCCTAAAATTTAATAACAACTCATCATTTCCTATTTTTTAGAAACGAAAAATGAAGGAAATAAATTAAATAAATTTCTAAAAAATTTGTTTGAAAGATAATATTTGTTACCTAAAAAAATAGCAAGCAGTTATCTGTTAGTATAACATCCATATTTAAAATTTTCAAATATGAAAAAACGGCTATTAATGTAAATATTATATATGTCATAATTGAAATTCATTCAATATGACCATGTATATGTAATTATTTTTATAATAGTGGCTAATTGTGTTCTTTTTTCATTAGCAGGTAAATTTTAGTTGAGTGATTTTGATAGTTTGTAAAAGTTAGAGCATGAAATCATATTTAATGTCCCATGAACATGTGTCTAATACATTGATTCTCATAACAAAGTGAATCATAGTAAATACTTATTACAAAGTGATGCATCCAAGTCTTTTGGTAAGTCAGGATCAACAGTAGATATAATATGTTAGACTTATTGTTAGCGCACAACCCCGGTTGGGTTAGTATCACTTTTCCTGTTTGTTTTTATCGCCACTAATAGTAAGATTGAAACGGTGATTCCAAGGAGATCAAAACAGCTAGGTGATCTCTAGCCTTCCCTTCAACCTGTTGGCCAAGAGGAAAACTTGGTCTTGCCTACCAGAATAGAACTGCTAGAAGAAGAGGTAGTGGAGGAAGGGGAAGGGTAATGCAACAGCTGTAGGAAAGAGGTCTTCAGGGACAACACGTGGAAGACCGAGTGGTAGTGGTAGAGGTAGGGGGATTAGGTTGATAGATTTGGACCCAGAGCCTCCTTATGACGTTCTTCCTCAAGTTGCTCCTATTGATGTTGCCGAAGCAGCTTTTAATAGAATTGACAGAGCTGCAGATAAAAAGATTTCTATGGATGGTGGTGGAAGTGCAGACAAAGTAATGGGAGTTGAAGAAGAAGCAGGCACTACTCCTATACCTGATAGGGTATCTTCCCATTTGCTCTTATGTCTCTTTCCATTTGGGTTCTTGACTGTCTTAATGAAGTTACGGATGACATGAACTGACAAGTAGTTTAAAGTAACTCTTTCCTTGAAAATTCCAATAGTTGCTTAGGAAGTACGTTAACGTCATTAATGATAATGTGTAGGTTAAATTTCTGAAACATCATATGTCCACTCTTATTACAAATAGAGTTCTTAGAAAAATGTTTATTTGGATGCAGGTCCAAGTGGGTAAGTCTCCTGTATATAAAATGAAAAGGAAACTAGGTAAGGGTGGATTTGGGCAAGTATACGTTGGTCGAAGAACAAGCGGGGGAACTGAAAGAACAGGACCAGATGTTGTTGAGGTATTTGCTATGACATAGTGGATCTTTTATGAGCCTTTTTGACATTATTTGGATTATAATACAGCGATAATGATTCTCATTAGGTTGCATTAAAGTTTGAGCATCAGAATGGTAAAGGTTGCAACTATGGCCCTCCTTATGAGTGGCAGGTGTACAAGTAAGCATGAATTCGATCTCAGAATCTCTGATTTCCTTGTATTTTCAGTCTTCAGATCTCTTACTTATTATCTAATTGTGATTTTTTTCTTCACAGCACCCTAAATGGATGCTGCGGAATCCTATGGGTTCATTTTAAGGGTCAGCAAGGACACTTTTACATCTTGGTAACTTTTGTTTTTCGTTACTTCCTATAAGAATCTCTTGTTCTATCACTTTCGCGTTACTGATATTTCTTGAAAATCTTTTAAAGGTCATGGACATGCTTGGACCCAGCTTGTGGGATGTCTGGAGTTTTTTAGGCCAGTTGTAAGTGGCCAACTTGTTCTATTTTCAAAAAATGTAGAACAAAACAATGTACTACATATTAACTTTCCCCGAGCATGCATATGTTGTAGCATGTATGTCTTTCTAATTGATGATCATTTATCTTGCAACAGGATGTCGCCAAAGATGGTAGCCTGTATTGCAGTGGAGGCAATATCAATTCTTGAAAAGCTGCACCTAAAGGGGTAACTATTATCTCTTCCTGCAATATATATATATTTCATCATTTCACTTTCAACACTCTAAACTCAAGAGTCATGTAGTAATAGTAACCTATTTTTTTCACAACTAATTTTTGTTCTCACATTAAGATTTGTGCACGGCGATGTGAAGCCAGAAAATTTCTTACTTGGTCTGTCTACCGGGGAGTGCTGATGAGAAGAAGCTATATCTTATTGATCTCAGTTTGGGTAAGATGCATTATCGATGGTCTTCTATTCTGTTTATCACTCGTATTTTTTTCTTTGGAGTGTACATATCATTTTGTTTCTAATCTTTTCTAATGTAAACATTGTTGATTCTATCAAATTGTTTTGACACATTAAAAAATACCTATGTCAGATCAATTCTACTTGTAGGTCTGCTACACCTAAAGAATACCATTTCTTTTCATTCGATGTTAATCTTGATACAGTTCATGATGTATCGTTGATTAATGCAACATCTAGATGGAAAGATGCAACATCTGGTATACACGTTGAATATGACCAGAGGCCAGATATATTCAGGTTTGTTTATATGGCATGAACTTATATAATCTTGGGCGTATAATTCAATAGTCCTATTGAGTTTGAACTAATATATTTGCTTTGACAGGGGCACCATAAGATATGCAAGTGTGCATGCATGCGCATTTGGGTCTAACTGAAAGTAGAAGGATGACCTTGAGTCACTAGCATACACATTAATATTTTTGATAAAGGGAAGGTTACCGTGGCAAGGCTATCAGGTTGGTTGTGATGTGCTTCTGTAAGTGTTTAGTGGTTTAATTTTGTTATTTGAAGCTTTCTCATTCTCTTATATTTATTGTTTTGAATTATGATAGGGTGAAAACAAGAGTTTTCTTATTTGTAAGAAGAAAATGACCACTTCTCCTGAGTTGAGTTGATGTGCTGTTTTTGTCCAGCTCCATTCAAGCAGTTCCTTGAGGCTGTGACAAATATAAAATTTGATGAGGAACCAAATTATGCCAAGCTCATCTCTTTCTTTGAGTCTTATTGAGCCAGTCACGTCAATTGATCGGAAAAAATAATTAATTTTTTTACATCAAATAATTAATTTTTCACACTGCGCGAAGCACGGCTAATTTCCCCAGTTAATGTAGAAGCAGAGAATAGTTATTCCAAGGTCTCTTGGCCACGGTAAGAACAACAACATCAACAATATCACTGTGGATACAGATTTACGTAGCATTACAAAAATGGTAAGAAGAGAGTGAAGGATTCTATGGCAACAAGTAGAGAAAATTTATCACGATTCAAACTGTTGGATCGTGAGAACACCTACTCTAATCCACCTAAATAGGATAGACCCTTACCATCCCTTTAAGAAAACAAGGGGAAGACTTTAGTTACTTAACGAAACAATCATTATTATAGAAAAGTACTTGTAAAACTGTAAGTAATTATAACTATCCTAGAATGTAGTCTAAACGGGTATAAGAGTTGCTAATAGAAATAAGGACTAGACACAACTTCCACCATGAGTGAGAGGAGTGGGAATTGTTGAAGAAATACTACCGCAACAATCAATAAATCAACATTAATCCCTGCAAAAAACTATATCCCGAAAGGGGTATAGCAAGAATAACATCAGTACAAACCACACGTACTGATAAGCCACATTGATCGATCTGAATTGGATTACACAAATATAACATAAATAAGCAAAGGAAAACACACACCCAGTATCAAATAAGTGGTATGGGAGATTCAATCAGCAAGGTAACAAAATTATCATCAAATCAAGTTCAGTCAAGCTAAGTCGGAACAAGTTAAGAAACAAAAGTCAAGTAAACCATAACCTAGTCAACTCCCTGACTCTAACAATATCCAAGTCAGCAAATCATGACTCTAACTACAACAGTCCTAATTTATATGACAAACAACCGTACCACATAAGAATTTTAATTATATCAACATGTAAATATAATTTTTGGTTCTATCGTGAAATCGTCAAGCTCGCCCAACCCACGTTATGGGTGATGCACCACCCTCTATACGTGATCCGTAAGGGAAAATTTTCCTTCAGGTACTAAATCTCAGACACAACTGTCTGCCAACCTTGTTTCACTAATATTATATGAAAACATTTCCAATACCCAAAATTTTCTACATTAGGAATGAGATAGATCAAAATTATATAACAACGTAAAAAATATTTGCATTAACCACATCAAACAACATGCACTAACAAGACACAAGACAAAGTAGTTAACAAACACATATAACATAAATTGAATTTAAACTACAATACCATCACATACGCTACCAGTTAGGGCCTTAATCACAACACATCCTGTAATGACCCTTCAGATCATTATCCATATTCTTGCTTAATTTCTTTGGTAGAGCTTCTCAATAGTCGTCCCAAGTCATTAATGACTTGCGGGGACCGATAGTTTGGTTACCTGACGGTTCGTTTGGGTTTTAGAACCCTTTTTTCTCAATTTGAAGTCTTCGTTGGTCCAATTGATCACTAAGAAAAAACTTTAGCAAAACATCCTCATATACAAAATTCGACTTCGTCAACACATCTAGAACGTTGAAAACTATGGAGTTTCATATCCCATTTGTTCGAAACGGACCCTAGTGCATGCCGAAGCATTGGTTGAAGCTCGAAACCAAGTTCCAAGCTTCAGCCATGCATAGCATACACAGAGGTGTCGTGACCATGGTAAAGAAGGTGTAACCGCAATGCCATAATTGCGGTGATACGGGGGTTGTGACCGCTATTAAAGAGCTGGTTGGTCCATATTTAAGTGTTGTCTTGCACGAATTTTGGCCATTTTGCGCCTCCCTCTTAACCTATAAACCCTAATGAAGTGTAAAATCTTCTAAGTGTGTCTTGTGGGTTGAATTAAAGCTTAAACCACTTGTGTGATTGATTCTTGCTACAATCTAAGGTAAGAATTCCTTTAATTTGGTATTGATTTCATGGTTTATTGACTCAAAACTCCTAAATCATTGAGGGTCAATTGTAGCCCCAAAATTTAGTTATTGACTCAAATTACTTGAAGGTTTTAACTCCCGAAAGATAGTTAGACTATGGGTTGGTCTTGGAAACTCCTTTCTAAGGGTGAAACTCAATTAGGGGTTTTGATGACCTTTGAAACCCATGGCACAATGGTGTCATAGTGGGTATTGTTATTCTTGTTGTAATGCTTAGATTGTATTGTTGATATCATTGCTCGTGGAAGAGGGAGCTTCAAGGAAAAGAAAAGAAAATCTCATTTTTTCGTGAATTGCTTGGATTCAACGTAGGTTAGGCTTACTCGTAGACTAGATTGAGCTTGTTTATGATGTAAATATTGATATCTTGCGAGATTGGATGGGGATTTTAGATGATAGTTGATTAAATAGTGAACCTTGATATTAGTTGTATGATTAGGCAATTAAACTTGTTTAGTGTAACGTTGGATCCTTAGTTTAGAATCCTTGGGTAGTTTACTTGTAGTCTTATAGCTAGTATAAGGATTCTATAGTTTCTCCAATAGATGAGAATGGTGTTCTTCACTAATCTTAGGGTTAATGTTGACTTATATATATATGTTGTTTAGTTAGGAAGTGACCTTGGTGTTTGGTTGACTTAGAAAAGATATTTGAAGAAGTTTCCCCTTTAGGTTTAATAAGGGTTGATAAGCCCTTATGAGGTGACTTAGATGACTTAGTATAATCCCGGGTAGAAGCTAGTCTTGTATTAGTAAAGCTTGGCTTTCTTGGGGATTTAAAAGTGGGACTTGACCCTTCTTAAGCTTGAACTAGGTAAATGCTTGGTGACCTAGATACGTGGTGATTGTCTAAACTATATATATATGAGTTGTGATGGTTGAACTAGATTATCGGATTATTTTGTGACCATGACTTGAATAATCTTGTTAAATAATTTTTGTGCATGTCTTGAAAATATTCATGCTCTTGTTTATGCTCACATTACGTGCGAAGCTTATTAGCAAGGTAAAATGGCAAAGTGTTATCCTACATCCTTACTTTCTTATATTGTGGACTTTTGTGTATGTTTATTGGTTTGTCTATACATGTGGATGTTATGATGATGCCCAGTGAATTCAGAGGAATATGTTGATATTATGATGATGCCCAGTGAATCCGTAGGAATATGTTAACAATATGATGATGCCTGGGGAATCCGAAGGATATGTTGATGTTATGATGATGTCCGGTGAATCTGGAGAAATATGTTGATGGTATGATGGTGCCCGGTAAATCCAGAAGAGGTAAGAACGTTACGATGCCGTGTGGGGCAAATTTACTTATATGCATTGATATTTGTAATATTAGGTCGTGTGGGTCCAACCACCTATGTGCTTGAGAATGAGGTCTCTATTGGTAAATTTCTATTCATTTCTTATTCCTAATCACTAAATAAGAGGTGCGACCCTTGTTGATGCTAATTAGCAACTAGAGAAAATCTATGCCTAATATTGAGTTAAGACTTAGTGGTATGTGTAATCTTGCGTAGAATCAAGGGCTAACCTAATATATCTACTTGATTGAATAAAAGATTATATTATGAGATCTTGCCTAGTAAAATGGCTTATATGACAACTAGTTACTTCTAAACAATATGATTACAAGTTGAAGGCTAGAAACCTAGTAAACTAGTTGGTGGACTTTACTTGCTTAAAAAATGGAAACTAGTCCTTAAGGTTGGGACATGGTTAGTGATGATGGACCTAGTATTGCATGATGGTTAAGTAGATTATCTTCCAATATGTGATCTTGAGATGGCTTAATTGATGACTCATACCATGAATAGGCTAACTAAAGAACGACCTTATGATAAATGGATAACCTATAACATGGGTGGCTTGTAGTATTCCCCAATTTGATGTCTAGTAATTATAAGACTTGTAATCTATAGATTCATAAAAAATAGTTTATCAATGAATTATAGAATTAATGACTGCATATCTATGCTATGACAATATTTCTTTCTTTATGTTAAATTACGATATGGGTATTTGGATATGGATTTCGGTAATGAGCCATGGCGGGGTTGTGCTACCCGCGATTTCGGTCAATTGATGGAGTAGTTATGTTTTATTGTATTATTGGTTGTATTCTTTTGGTGTACTCTCTGGTGGTATGGGACACCGTGATGGGTTCTTGTTTGATATTTTTTTGTGTACTCTCCGGTGGTATGGGACGTCGTGATGAGTTTTTTATTGTGCTTTCTTTCGTATACTTCCCAGTGGTATGGGACGTCGTGGTAAGTTCTTGTGCTTTATGTTCTAAGGATGGTTGATGATGATTATGGTGAGTGGATGCTTCGCTATTGTGTATATGGCTTTATGCTTCTGAAATGATACTCAGTTGTTATGGTGATTATGGAGTATATTGAGATAGTATGTCGTGTTATTGCTTTAGTAGTATAGATGTTGTTACAGTGGTATCAAAGAAGACCCAGGTTTGATCCTATCCCTTGACTTTAAGATTATTGTCTTACTTTATATCGTCTTTACATTATATTCGAGCTCAGTCGGCCGATGATGCCTACTGAGTACCTATGTTTTGGTACTCATACTACATTTCTGTACCTTTTTGGTGCAGACCCAGGTTCTAGTTGCCTCCATTGATCTAGTTCATGCAAGTTGACTATCTGGAGATAGGGTGAGCTCTTGGAGATTGAGTTGCCCTCTTTCCCCTCTATCTTTATTTGTCTTTTATTTTTGAGACAAATATATAAGATTATCTAAGACATTTTAGACTTTGAGATTGTAAACTTCTACGGTTAAGATTAGAAGCTATTGTATTAATACTATCAAGTCGTGGGATTGGTATTTGAATATCGGTTGTCTTAGTTATGAAATATTGTTGTTATATTGTGTTCACACATAAGGTCCATATTGGACGTTCTTACCAAGGTAACACATTGCATTAACTCTGGATTACGGTATCGGTTTACCTATCAGTGGGATGCGGTAGGTGCCATCATGACTCGAAATGGGGTCGTGACAAATTGGTATCAGATCCTAGGTTTCACCAATATTATTGATACAAGATCAAGTATCTAATAGAGTCCTGCGGATCAAAACGTTGACATCTGTTTCCTATCTTTGGGAGGCTATGGAACATTCTTAGAAGTCCTTTACTTATTTCATTCTTATCATGCTAAGAGTTTGAGTTGGTTTGTAGGACAATCTGTTGACTTTACTCTTCCGCTGATGCCCAGGACACGTGCTTCGGTGATATGCGAGGTGGGTCCTGAGACCCAGACTCGTGAGTTGACCCAGTTAGAGACTAGGGTGTAGCTCCCCCAGACTCTATTTCTGCACCCGAGCTGGATACTCCACCACCTCAGCCAGCGGTGGGCCAAGAACCAGCCCAGGATCCACCAAGATTCATCCCCTCTTCTTTGCTTAGAGATGCTTTGGTTCAGTTGTTGAGTTTTATTGATGGTTCGCAAACTACTAGAGCAGAAGTGAAGCCTGCAGCTGCAGCTGCAGCTCCTGGAGTTGAGGTTCCTCCTATTCCGACAGTTATTCAGCCAGTTGTGACCCAGCCTGTTATGTCTACTAAGGAGCAGAAGACGTTGGGTAGGTTCTTAAGGTTGGCTCCGCCTAGATTTTCTGGTGCCCCTAGAGAGGATGCATTTGAGTTCTTGACTGCTTGTGAGGATAAGCTTCGTGGGTTAGGCCTCATGGAGACTTGTGGAGTGGACTACACTATATTTCAGTTGGACTTGTCTGCTAGACACTGGTGGAAAGGTTTTATGAGTTCTAGACGAGTTGGACCTTCCCCTCTCTCTTGGGCTCAGTTCTCTGAGATGTTCTTGGAGAAGTTCATGTCGTGCAACCTTAAAGATAGTTTGAGGGATCAGTTCTCTAGATTGGAGCAGGGTTCTATGATAGTCGTTGAGTATGAGGCTCATTTCTATGAGTTGTCTAGGCATGCGACTGCTATCTTGGATACTGAGTATGAGAGAGTTCGTTGCTTTGTGAGAGGATTGAAACTTCCTATTCGAATGGCTACTCAGAGTTTAGTTGCTTATGGGAGAACCTTTGCTGAGGTTGTTGATCATGCTATGGTGATGGAGGGCATGCAACGTGAGGGTCGTGATAAGAAGCCAAAGTATCAGGGTAGATTTGGTGGGAGCCGTAGTAGTTCCCGGTTCAGAGGCAATATTTCTTATGTTGTACATCCTCCGCGTCCAACTTTTCAGCCTCAGAGTCGACCAGTTCAGGTAGCTGATGGGGATCAGTTTATTTCTAGTAAACACCCTAGTAAGGGCGGTGATCAGTCTATGAGAGGTTCATCTATGGGATATGCTATGCATGGTAGCCATGCCGGATCAGCCGGCTATGTGAGTTCTAGTTCTTCCCGGGAGTCTTATTACTTGTAGACTTCCTGGTCATTTCTTTAGAGAGTGACCTAGTTGTGGAGCGATGGTTGTTTCAGCCCAGGGAGCTACTCCCATTAGGGCAGTTCCCCCTTCAGGTAGGGGTGGTGTGTGTGGTCATAGAGGTGGTTATCAGGGTACTCGGGGTGGTACTCAGAAAGGTAGGGCAGGTGGTCATTCAGGTGCCCAGCTAAGTGGCGAGCGTGGTCAGTTGTATGCAGTTCTTTCTAGGCCCGAGGCTGAGACTTCGAATGCAGTAGTCACAGGTGCGACTTTAGTATGCCGCAAGTCGGCTCTTGCATTATTCGGTCCTGGATCCATTTATTCTTATATATATGCTTATTATACACCACAGTTGGAGTTGACTAGTGATTTATTATCTAGACCATTGCGTGTATCTACTCCCATAGGTGATTCTTTATTAGTGGATCGGGTATTCAGATCATATGTCGTAACAGTTAGTGATGTTGATACTTATGCTGATCTTATTATTCTGGATATATTGAATTTTTATATGATTCTGGGCATGGACTGGTTATCCCACTATCATGCGGTCATGAATCATTTTACCAAGACCGTTACCTTAGCCATGCCCAGTGTGCCCCCAGTCGTTTGGCAGGGAGCGATTACCCGCGAGCCGACGGGGATTATTTCTTATGTTTGTGCTAGACGGCTTATGTCGAGGGGTTTCGAGTCTTATCTCGCCTAAGTATGTGATACCCATGTAGAGAGTCCAACATTTGACTCTGTTCCTATTGTGTGTGAGTTTCCTGATGTGTTTCCTGACGATCTGCCTGGTATTCCCCCTGATCGTGAGATTGAGTTTGCTATTGACCTTGAGCCTAGTACTCGACCTATTTATAAGGCACCTTATCATATGGCTCCCGCAGAGCTTAAGGAGCTGAATTCTCAGGTTCAAGATCTTCTTAGTAAGGGGTTCATTAGACCGAGTGTGTCCCCGTGGGGAGCCCCTATTTTGTTTGTAAAGAAGAAAGATGGGTCGATGCAGATGTGTATTGATTATAGGCAGCTGAATAAGGTGACAGTGAAGAACCGTTATCCTATGCCTCATATTGACGATTTGTTTGAACAACTTCAGGGTGCAGCGGTGTTTTCTAAGATAGATTTGAGGTCTGGTTATCATCAGTTGAGGATTCGGGATAAGAAAATCTCTAAGACTGCCTTCAGGACCCGTTATGGTCACTATGAGTTTTTGGTGATGTCTTTTAGGCTGACTAATGTTCCAACCGCATTTATGGACTTGATGAATCGTGTGTTCAGACCTTATCTAGACTCCTTTGTCATAGTGTTCATTGATGATATCCTTGTGTACTCGAGGAGTAGTGAGGAGCATACACAATATTTGAGGGTTGTGCTCCAGGTTTAGAGAAAGCATGTGCTTTTCGCCAAGTTTTCCAAGTGCGAGTTTTGGCTAGAGTCAGTATCTTTTCTCAGATATGTGTTGTCCAAGACGGGTATTATGGTAGACCCGGCTAAGATTTCAGCGATTCGTGATTGGACTAGACTGACGTCTCCGACTAAGGTTTCTAGTTTTCTCGGTTTGGCTGGTTATTACAGATGTTTTGTTGAGAGATTTTCTACCTTATCAGTCCCTATGACTAGATTAACCCGAAAGGAAGTTCCTTTTCGATGGTCCGAAGAGTGAGAGTTGAGCTTTGAAAAACTCAAGGATTGTCTCACTTCAGCCCTGGTATTAGCTTTTCCTGTTGAGGTCAAGGGATTCACTGTGTTTTGTGATGCTTCTAGTGTTGGTCTTGGATGTGTTTTGATCCAGCAGGGTCGTGTTATTTCTTATGCTTCTAGACAGCTTAAGGTGCATGAGCGTAACTACACCACTCATGATTTAGAGTTGGCAACGGTAGTGTTCGTGCTCAAGATTTGGAGGCATTATTTGTATGGTGTGCGTTGTAAGATTTTCACTGATCATCGTAGTCTTTAGCATCTTATGACTCAGCAAGAGCTTAATGTTCGCCAACGTAGATTCTTGGAGTTGCTAAAGGATTATGATATGTCTATCTTATATCATCCGAGTAAGGCAAATGTGATAGCGGATGCCTTGAGTCGAAAGGCGGCGAGTATGGGAAGTTTGGCTTGTATTTCAGTTTCTCAAAGACCATTGACATGGGACATTCAATCCTTTTCCAATTTGATGGTTTGCTTTGATGTCTCGGATCCCGTGAGAGTTTTGGATTGTGTAGAGACGAGGTCCTTCCTGTTCGAGCAAATTCATGACCGTCAGTTTGAGGATAGTAAATTGTTCCTTCTCTGTGATCGAGTAGTGATGATAGGCGAATTTACACGCCTATAGCACTATATTTTGCCCATATTTTAGCCTAGTTTTGAGAACAAATTATATATTTCATGCACTTTTAGTCCTTTTTCCAGTAAGTGAGCTAACGAACATGATTAGCAAAGTTTCAGGTATAAATGATGCAGAATTCAGCATTTCATGGCTAACTTGACGCCAAAGAAAGCTTCACGAAAGGAGAAAAGCCAATCTTGGATGCCAAGGACTAAAGATGGTGCATGGAAATTCTGTCCCGGGCTAAAACAACATTTCTGAAGACTTTGGGGACTAGCAATAATTTATTAGGATTAGGATAATGATACATTAACCTAGTACAATTGGGTTAAGTATTTCATTAGCTTATTAGGATTAGGATAATGATACATTAACCTAGTACAATTGGGTTAAGTATTTCATTAGCTTAGTAGGATTTGGTTAAGCATTTTATTAGCTTAGTAGGAATAGGATATGGGTATTATAAATACCCTATCTTGCTAGAGATTTTAAAAACATCTTCTTACATCTTCTTACATCTTCTTACATTCTATTCTATTCTACTTCTAAGACATTCTAGTTCTAAACAATCATTCTTCTATTAATTCTATTTTTCTTCTTCTATTCATCTATTCTTAAATTCCGCAACAAGAGAAACGTTACCTTGCTAAGGAATTCACGCCTAACGCCTATCACACCATTACAAACGTGAAATCTTTATTGTGGTATAACAACAATGTCAATTGTGATTTCCTTCGCACTCATGGGTAACTAAACTTCTCTGTTGGGGTTATGAAAGCCGAATGAGATACTATCTATTGCTGTGAGTTTGTGAGTTCGTGACACGTATGTTGCTTATATCATTATTCTCTTCATCTTAATCTAAATTCTTTGTGGTTGCAAACGCAAGAATACGCCAGTATAACATTTAACTTGTTCGAAAGAAAGGTTATCTGTCTGGAAAAGAGATAATGTCAAGGTAGTAGGGTCCCATCCCCTATTAAAAAGTTAGTGTCGTAACTGGATTAACCTCTTGGAGAATTCGTACCGTTAGATACGCTTTAAGCTCGAAAGAGTTAAAGTGAAATAATCCTCGAATAGGTCGAAAGACGCCTGGATTTACCATCGAATACAATTCTCTATAAGCACATGCATGTCTGAATTCAACACACTCATAGTCAATAGAGACGTATAACTCAGAAGGTGGACATAACCCCAACTCCTCAATTCTCATTGTTTACATCTTACTAAAACATTCTTTCTCTTTTTACTTTGCTATTGCCGTTTTTAGCTACTATTTGGTTACATTACTTGCACAACAAGAATCCCCCTTTTTTCGAGACTTTCACTAAAAGTCTAGTAATCTTCACTTACTTGTTGACCAAGCTATTCCCTGTGGGATCGATACCCAACCCAGTTGGGTTCTATATTTGCTAACGACCGATTTACACTCCTACGAGAGCTGTAGATTGAGCGTTATCAAAAATTGGCGCCGTTGCCGGGGAATACAAGTGTCAATTAAGTTCGTAATAATTACTAGACCCTTTGGTCAAAGATTCTCGTACTTTTACTTTTAGTTTTTGTTTTTGTTTACTGCAGGTTTTTATTCAGTGCATGCCCCATACCCGAAGTTCTGGTCAACCGTTATTACCTATCAATCCTGAACCACAACGTATTCGCAGAATGAAGGCACAACACGCAATTGAAAGGATGGCTGCTCAACAGGAACAGGCGAGACTAGTTGCGCTAGCCGCCGCTCAAGTGCATCAACAGAATATTGATAACCCTGGGCGAGCAACAAATCATGACGATGAAGATCTAGGTGATGACGAGCTACTAAACCCTAGGCATGCTGCTGAGATCGCAACACCTGCCAACAGAAGAGATCGTCAAGCTAGGTTTAGGCCTGAACGCCAAGCTATGCAGCCAGCTTTCGACGATGATGGTTATGATCTTGATGGAGCCGGAGCCACAGGAGCCATTATTCCTCTACCATTGGCACCCGGAGCCAAGTTCAACATCACGAGCACCATGATTCAGTTATTGCAACTCAAGGGATTATTTGGTGGACTAGCAGGCGATGATCCGAATATGCATCTCATCAACTTTATTTCTACATGCAAGTCGTTTGACAATCCTGGAGTTGGTCAGAATGCAATTCGATTACGTCTATTTCCATTGTCTCTGTCTGGGGAGGCAACTCTATGGTTGAATGGGCTGACTCCTGATTCTATTACAAATTGGAGGCAATTGAGAGACGCTTTCCTAGAAAGATTCTCTCCGCCATCCAAAAGAGCACAATTGAGAGATGAAATCAGCAACTTTCGTCAGCTTCCCACTGAAGCTCTTCATGAAACATGGGAGAGGTTCAAGACAAAGCTAGCGAGGTGCCCAAACCATCATATGACTAATGTTCACCTAATGGAGATATTATATAGAGCCCTGAATTCAATAACTAAACCAGTGGTGGATAATGCGGCTGGAGGATCCTTTATGGATCTCACTTTTGGTCAAGCAAGCAATATGCTAGATCGTATGAAGAAACAAAGTAGAGCTTGGCATACCAGGGATTCTGAGGTAGCAAGCCCCACTTTATCTATAGGCATGACTGCAGACCAAAGGAGAAGAGAAGAAGAACGTGATCAAGATATGGCGCACATGAAAACACAAGTGGATCTTCTTACAAAGCATTTATTATCAGGGAAGACCGAAAAAGTGAAAGCTATTGCGTCAAAAGGAAGAGACGAATCTGATTTGGAAGAGGTAGCCAACTACTTGAACAATCAGGGGGGTTTCCGAGGCAATGCCCAAGGAAACCAAGGTCGGAACTATCATGGTAAATCTGGAAACATGGACCAAGGTAGTTGGAAGAACAAGAATGACAGTAGTGGTTTGTATGTTCCCCCTGGAAGACGTGACGCCACCACATCTAGTTCTGGAAGTATGGAAGACATGATGGCTAAACTACTAAAAGGAGTGGAAGCAACTAGCGCGGGAGTAACGGAGGTAATAAATGATTTGTCCTCTATGAAGCAATTAGTTGATTCACATTCCACTTCAATCAAGCAAATAGAGCAGCAATTGAGCCAACTTTCAGCAGCACTCAATCAAAGAAAGGCTGGCACTTTACCTAGCAACACTGTGCAAAATCCAAGGAATGAGGGATCATGCATGGCTATTACTACTCGAAATGGTAAGGTGCTGGAAACTTCAGAAAAAGGCAAGCAAGTGGTTGACGAAGAAGCGGAAATTGATGATAAGGCGAAAGGGGAAGATGCCGCAGCAGCCGATCCTAACGTCCTTAACGTCACTCCTCACGACGTGCAGCCTGGAAAAGCTGAAAAACAGAAGCAAGAGGAGAAGAAATCCGTGGAGAGAACAATTCCATACCCACCACCACCTTTTCCCCAAAGATTGAAGAAAGTGGCGGATGATACGAAGTTCAGCAAATTCATGACTATGTTAAAGCAGCTGACCATTAATGTTCCATTGGTGGAAGAACTTGAACAAATGCCTGGGTATGAGAAATTTATGAAGGATCTTTTGACAAAGAAGCGGGCAGCAAGTTATGAGTTGAAAGATGATGTCCATCACTGCAGCGCAATCGCTACCCGATCAATAGTTCAGAAGAAGGCTGACCCCGGAGCTTTCACTATTCCTTGCACCGTTGGATCTTTGAATTTTGCCAAAGCATTATGTGATTTAGGAGCCAACATCAATTTGATGCCATTATCTATCTATAAAAAGTTGGGGTTGGGTGATCCTACTCCAACCAATATGAGGCTTGTCATGGCGGATAGGTCGGTAAAACGACCTGTTGGTATCCTATGTGATGTCTTGGTAAAGGTTTCTTCATTCATCTTTCCAGCAGACTTTGTTATTTTGGATTGTGAAGTGGACTCAGAGGTTCCCATAATCTTGGGATGCCCTTTCCTTACAATGGGAAGTGTTCTTATTGACATGAGAGCTAATGAGCTTTTATTTCGGTTGAATGACGAAGTGGTCCGCTTTGATATATGCAAAGCAATGAAGCAGCCCAGCGATATGAATGTGTTCTCTATAGCTGATGTTCATCATGAGGATAAGAAAGCATTATCTGTAGAGAAACAGCTTACTGTTGAGCCATTGTCTGCTGCGCCACTGAATGTTGAGCATGAGGACGATGAAGATTATGAAGAACTTATGGGTGCTCTAACAGAAATAGAGTCCTATTCCCATACTCCTAAGCAACTGGACCGTGATCTTAAGAATCAACCGTCACCAACAGCGAAGACTTCCCTTGAAGAGCCACCAATGCTAGAATCGAAAGAGCTCCCCGATTATCTAAGGTATGTGTTCTTGGAAAGTATAAATATACTTCCGGTGAGTGCGGATGATTTAAGTAAATAGCACGTAGAGGCTCTCATCTCTGCTCTGAAGAGATACATAAGAGCTATGGGTTGGACTATTGATGATATAATTGGTATCCCTCCTGGGATAGGCATGCACAAGGGTCATCTCGAAGAAGATTGCATGCCTACAAGTAACCCTCATTATCGTCTGAATCCATTCAGAAAACGATCAACCATCTATCTCGATGAAGTCTAAGTAATTGAGATAGCTATGTCGTGCCGCGACAATAAATCAAGCGCTAGATGGGAGGCAACCCATCGTTTATCGTTTTTCATTTTTTTGTCTTTCTCTCATTCTAGTACGTGTTTTATTTTTGATAAATAAAAATCCAAAAATAAGAGTCGTGCCACGACCAAAACTAAGGCGCTTGATGGGAGGCAACCCATCGTACTAATCGTTTTCATTGGTTTTGAGCGAATGTAGGTGCAAGAGGTATAAAACGAGGAGATCGATTTCAGATGCGATTTGGACGTATGGCATGGTAAAGGTGGTAAGTTAGGAATTAAGATGCATAAGGCTATGGATTGAGCATTGCTCATGACAAAATAGGCATCGAGCAAGGCTAGGCCTAGGTAAAACTAGGCCACGAACAAGGCAAAGCCTATACTATAGCCCAAGGTCTCGGAATCTAGTGTGCTATAGCATAGGCGCCGCCCATGCTCAAGTATGCCATAGCATAGGCGCCGCCTATGCTAAAGCATTTGGTCTCTGAATCTCATATTCTATGCTAAAGGCGCCGCCTATGGTCACTAAAGGCATTGAACTAGGCGCCGCCTATGCTAGCAAATGCTTTGCATTAGGCGCCGCCTATGGTCACCATAGGAAAAGCTAAAGGCGCCGCCTATGGTCACTTTTTGTCTCCAAAACCGATTTTAAATGGGTCAAAACCCGACCCATTCTTTTTCTATATAAAGGAGACTTAGTCTTGAAACACAAACACATTGAAAACTTGACCTAGGCACCGCACATACTCTCCAAATCATCTCAAAACTTTTCTTTTTGCTCTCCCACTTCACAAGAACATCTCCAAAGGCTTCAATCACGTAAGTACTCTTTTGTTCTTCATCTATTTTTCGTAAGTGCTACGTTGCTATGTCTATTATGAATTGCTACATCTTGAAGAAATATTGGTGATGTTAATGTGTTTGAATTGTTGATACAAAACCAAGTGAGTGAACATGTACGTTAGGATACTCTTAACTTGTTTCCGACTTGAATATTGATTTTGATGCAGTGTTATACTACTTGCGGAATTGCTATAGTCATGAACATTGCATAATCTTGTCACTAGAATGCTTACATGTTAGAATGCCCCGTTCATCGGAATAAGACTTATAGTTGCCTACCGACATAGGAGGTTGTGATTATTGATAGAAACAATACCATGATGTAATCCCTATGTAGCAGTCTTGATATATCTAACATGAAAATATTACAAAGGTTGCAAGAAGTAATATATCTCTGATTTTCTTGTTGGAATATAGCTCCTACAACGTATGTCGATGAAGTCTAAGTAATCGACCACTTTCACTTCACTAATTCGTATCAACAAACTAAGTGTGGGGTGGTACCCCTACTGCTTATGTATAGATTGTATCCATTGAGATTGTGCTAACGTGAACTCTATTTTAAGTCTCAGGTACAATGGCACCCAAAGCGAGACAAGGCAAGGAGAAGGCTACCACTTCCCAAAAGGGCAAGAAAAGAGGCCGCAAGGAGCAAGGAGAATCATCCTCAATGCAATTACCACGCCGTATGTTTGGAATAAAATGGGTTCTTGAGGAGCAAGCCAAGGAATGGTATAGGAACAACAAGGAAAGAAAATATGTTCATATCGACTTGATAAACAAGGAAAGCCTAGCGAAGAAGGAGCCGCGCATGTTGGCGAAGATCATGGCATTAAATCTGGATTTCATCTTCCGCGACATGGGAGAATGTAATCTTGATTTGACAAGAGAATTTTATGCCAACTGGTCGCCGAAAACCACAGGTAGCGAAGTCAAGATTCGGGGCCAAGTTTTACAACTCAATATGGATTTGATCAACTCCTTTCTTGGCTTGCCTTCAGTCGATCCAGCACCATTCAAAGAGCTGTACAACATACCTCCTTATAGAGCAATTCGGCACACACTTTGTGGAATTAGATCCATGGCACGCTGGAGTAGACACAAGGACACTGGTCGACACAACACTTTCCCATATGCTTCTTTGAATAGGGAAGCAAGGATATGGTTGCGCATGGTCAACTCTTGCCTCATTCCAGGGACGCAATACACAAAAATAACAAGAGATAGAGTGTGCTTGGTATACGCATTGATGACGAATGTCCCTATCAACATTGGGGTAATCATCCGATCTACAATGCGGAAGGCTAGGCTACACAAGCGGTCCCATTTCAGCTTCGGCAATCTGTTGACTGCAATCTTGAGGAAGGAAGACATCGAAAAGGAACCAGCTGATCATAAAATCCCACACAATCCGAAGAAGGTTGACCTCACAAAGGTCAAAGATGTTAAATCAACACATGGCATCAACCTTACTACGGCAGAGAGACATGCTCGGGATGAGAGTTTCTCCCGCCATATGTACGGCATGATGAGGTTTACAATGATGAGCGAAGGTCGTGTTCCAACTGCTGCAGAGCTCCAACAGCTGGACTATGACTACCCAATGAATGAGCATGTGAAGGCCATGTGTGGAGTAGGGGTATACTTTGAGGAACCTCTTGATGACGATGTGCCAAACGATGATGATCGCAGAATGCCAAACTCCGACATGGAGGAGAACTCTGATGGCGACGACTCTGATGATGATTCCGACGAAGGGGGTATGACCCCCGACATTGAGGAGGAGTCCGACTGACCAGGTTCTTCTTATTTATTTTCCACTGAGGACAGTGTCCCGACTGAGTGTGGGGTGGTGGTATTGCATGCTATACTTCTCTACTCGCATCTATGTTTGTTTGCTTTGTTTTTGTTTCGTTTTTTATTTTTTTTAAAGTTTTTTTAGTAGTAAATTTTTTTTTTAGCTTCACATGAAATTATTTTGATAGGAAGCATGAGATTATGACAAGAGTTTGTGCTAAAATTATGACTATTGAGACATTTAGGCTCTAATTGTGACTCACTATGTGATATTGTTTGGTTTAATTCCTTCATCTGTTGGGTCAAGAGTCTATACTACTCCCAATAAAGTCGACCATGTGCCTTGTGTGTGTGAGATAATAGTATATTTTGTGCTTGTGGATGATGCTAGAACTTGCCTGGTATGTATGTAAAGCGAAAATAAAGAGTGCAAGTCTAGGAGATGATTTAGGCATTTCTTTGGCAACCTATGATTATTTACCTTCTTTTTACCTACCCATGGACATCATCCTAGTTAAACCCTTTTGAGCCTTTAGCCTATTTTCTTTGACAAACCTCATATGTAAGCCTAATCCATTTTTTTCAAGACCATAATTTGATCCAAATTCCTAAGTGCTTTAAAGTGAAAAAGTCATGTGACAAAATAAGAGGAAATTGGGTAAGTATGATGCTTTAGAATGCATTGGTTCTTGAATGAGTTATGAAAAAGAAAGTGCTATCATAAGAGGTATGTTATCAAAAGAAAAAGGAAAGGAAAAATGAAAAGTTAGTTATGTTTAAAATTGAAAAACAAAAGAGGAGAAAAAGAGTGGTAGAATAAAAGAAAGTAGAAAGGTTGTTTGAAAGAAAAGTGTTAATGATACAATGTAATGTATTAAAGCGCTTAGGAACATAGTCACTATTTCTGGCCAAAATAGTCCTACCCGTCCCTTAGCCTACATTACAACCATCAAAAGACCTATTTGATTCTAAGCTTAGCATTCTGACATTTAGTGGAGCATTACACTAAGGGCAAGCCTATGGCCATCAGTTGCTACATATGAATTCTTTGTGAGAGTGAGAGCAAGGATATTTTGATACCCATGTTTGAAAAATATGCTATACTTGTGAGTGATTATGGGTAATATATTGTGAGACACACATGGTTGATGAGTTTTGGGTAGTCGTGTATGATTCTTTGTGCCTTAACCTTTGAATATGAGTTGACCACCATCACGAGTCTATGCTAGAGGTTAAACTGTTTCTACTAATAATCGAAAAACTACTCTTTGTTGATAATTGTTGTGCTTGTCTTGACGAATATTTTGTGTTGTTGCTGTGAAACCCTAAGTTGATGTTTAGAGGGACATGATATTTTGTTCGAGGACGAACAAAGCTTCAAGTGTGGGGTGTTGATGATAGGCGAATTTACACGCCTATAGCACTATATTTTGCCCATATTTTAGCCTAGTTTTGAGAACAAATTATATATTTCATGCACTTTTAGTCCTTTTTCCTGTAAGTGAGCTAACGAACATGATTAGCAAAGTTTCAGGTATAAATGATGCAGAATTCAGCATTTCATGGATAACTTGACGCCAAAGAAAGCTTCACGAAAGGAGAAAAGCCAATCTTGGACGCCAAGGACTAAAGATAGCGCATGGAAATTCTGTCTCGGGCTAAAACAACATTTCTGAAGACTTTGGGGACTAGCAGTAATTTATTAGGATTAGGATAATGATACATTAACCTAGTACAATTGGGTTAAGTATTTCATTAGCTTATTAGGATTAGGATAATGATACATTAACCTAGTACAATTGGGTTAAGTATTTCATTAGCTTAGTAGGATTTGGTTAAGCATTTTATTAGCTTAGTAGGAATAGGATATGGGTATTATAAATACCCTATATTGCTAGAGATTTTAAAAACATCTTCTTACATCTTCTTACATCTTCTTACATTCTATTCTATTCTACTTCTAAGACATTCTAGTTCTAAACAATCATTCTTCCATTAATTCTATTTTTCTTCTTCTATTCATCTATTCTTAAATTCCGCAACAAGAGAAACGTTACCTTGCTAAGGAATTCACGCCTAACGCCTATCACACCATTACAAACGTGAAATCTTTATTGTGGTATAACAACAATGTCAATTGTGATTTCCTTCGCACTCATGGGTAACTAAACTTCTCTGTTGGGGTTATGAAAGCCGAATGAGATACTATCTATTGCTGTGAGTTTGTGAGTTCGTGACACGTATGTTGCTTATATCATTATTCTCTTCATCTTAATCTAAATTCTTTGTGGTTGCAAACGCAAGAATACGCCAGTATAACATTTAACTTGTTCGAACGAAAGGTTATCTGTCTGGAAAAGAGATAATGTCAAGGTAGTAGGGTCCCATCCCCTATTAAAAAGTTAGTGCCGTAACTGGATTAACCTCTTGGAGAATTCGTACCGTTAGATACGCTTTAAGCTCGAAAGAGTTAAAGTGAAATAATCCTCGAATAGGTCAAAAGACGCCTGGATTTACCATCGAATACAATTCTCTATAAGCACATGCATGTCTGAATTCAACACACTCATAGTCAATAGAGACGTATAACTCAGAAGGTGGACATAACCCCAACTCCTCAATTCTCATTGTTTACATCTTACTAAAACATTTTTTCTCTTTTTACTTTGCTATTGTCGTTTTTAGCTACTATTTGGTTACATTACTTGCACAACAAGAATCCCCCCTTTTTCGAGACTTTTACTAAAAGTCTAGTAATCTTCACTTACTTGTTGACCAAGCTATTCCCTGTGGGATCGATACCCAACCCAGTTGGGTTCTATATTTGCTAACGACCGCTTTACTCTCCTACGAGAGCTGTAGATTGAGTGTTATCAAGTAGTGAGTGGTGAGTCTGGGAAACACATAGTGGATTCTGAGGGTATCTTGAGATTTCAGGGTCGTATTTGTGTCCCTTGACTTGATGACTTGATTCAGTCCCTTCTGCATGAGGCTCACAGTTCTAGGTATTCTATTCATCTGGGTACGCCAAGATGTATAGAGATCTGAGGCAGTTGTATTGATGGGATGGTATGAAGAGAGATATGGAAGGATTCGTAGCTTGTTGCCTGAGTTGTCAGCAGGTTAAGACCGAGCATCAGCGTCCTGGCGGATTGACTCAGAGATTGCCCATTCCTGAGTGGAAATAGGAAAGGATCACCATAGACTTCATTAGTGGTTTGCTCGCAACTCCCGTGGTCACAATGGTATTTGGGTTATTAGGGACCGTTTGACCAAGTCGACATTTTTTATTACTATTCAGATGACCTTCAGTGTCGAGAGGTTGGCCCAGATTTATGTTTGGGAGATAGTTCGTTTGCATGGGGTTCCTGTATCTATCATATCAGATGGTGATTCTTTGTTTACTTTGAGATTTTGGAGAGCATTTCAGGGGGACTTGGGTACTCGAATGGATTTGAGTACAACCTTTCATCCGCAGATGAATGGTCGTCTGATCGAACTATTCAGGTGTTTGAGAATATGCTCCGAGATTGTGTTATGGACTTTGGAGGTCAGTGGGATCAACACTTAGTATTAACGGAGTTTGCCTACAACAATAATTATCATTCGAGTATTGAGATGGCACCTTATGAGGCGTTGTATGGTAGAAGGTTTCGTTCTCCTATAGAATGGTTTAAGACATCTAAAGTTAGACCCTGTGGTACATATTTGCTTCTGGAAGTGATTCAGGATAGGTTGAGAACAACCCAGAGTAGGCAGAAGACCTATGCCAACTGTAGACTCCGTGCCTTGAGATTCAGAGTGGGTGACCGGGTGTTCCTTCATGTTTTGCCTATGCGAGGTGTGATGAGATATGGAAGGAAGGGTAAGCTTAGCCCTCTTTATATTGGTCCTTTTGAGATTCTTCGTGTGGTTAACGAGGTGGCATGTGAGCTGGCTCTACCTCCAGACTTTGTCATTGTCCATCCGGTTTTCCATGTTTCTATGTTGCAAAAGTATATTTCTGATCCTTCTCATGTGCTTAGATGGGACTCTATCCAACTCGATGATCAGTTGACCTTTGTGGAGGAGCCCGTGCTTGTTTTGGCTTGTGATGTGATGCGACTGCGTACTAGGGAAATTCTGGTAGTCAAGATTCAATGGAGGCATCGCCCAGTAGAGAAAGCTACTTGGGATATCGAGAGTGAGATGCGGGCCCAATATCCTCACTTGTTTGAGACTTCAGGGACTTGCTTGTCTTTAATTTTTGGGGACGAAAGTTCCGTAGTAGTAGATGTTGTAATGAACCTTCAGATCATTATTCTTAATTTTTCTTACTTTCTTGGGTAGAGCTTCTCCATAGCCGTCCCAATTCACTAATCACTTGCGGGGCCCGATAGTTCGGCTACGTGACGGTTTGTTTGGGTTTTAGAACCCCTTTTCTTAATTTGAATTATTCGTTGGTACCAATTGACCACTAAGCAAAAACTTTAGTAAAACATCCTCGTATGCGAAATCCGACTTCGCCAATGCATCTGGAACGTAAAAAACTATGGGGTTTTATATCTTATTTGTTCAAAACAAACCCCGGATGCATCCCAAGGCATTGGCCGAAGCTCTGAACCAAGTTCCAAACTTTAGCCATGCATAGCACCGAGGTGCACCCACTCGTACTCCTTTTTCTCTTCTCCATGGTTCCATTATATGTAATACCCCAAATTCTTCCCAGTTCAATTCATCTCTAAATGGGCGCATTAGAGACTTAGGACCTGAAATTTTAACTAAGTGTTGGAGAATTAATCTCATTTTTGGCCTCAAATCTTTGATGACTTTATTTTCGACCTTCCCGACCTTGGAATATAAATTTTTAAGTTGTTTCATGATTGGAACAGTCCATAGCACCTCTCGGGTGAGTTTTAGAATTTTCAGAGAAAGTTTGGGGCATGTTTGGATGGTCGAAACAGAATGTCAAAGCGATATGGATGCACCGCGTCGGTGGTCACATCAAGGAGGGAAATGCGACACGTCGCCTATCGCGTCGCAGTGAGCGACACGATGCGACACTTATCTCGTCAGTGCCTAGTTTTGTATTGTTAAATAATGGGTCCATGGGGGTATTTTAGTCATTTACCCTCACCCAAATCCGCCCAAAACATATAATTTGAGTCCCAAATAGCACAGATACTTCATTATTCATTTTTTTCCTCTCTAAGAAAAAAACCCTAGATCTAAGAAATAAAGAGCAATTCCATTACTCCTTCTTTCAGAAAGTCAATAATCCAAGCTTTCGGGTTCAAGAACTTCAAGAAGAATTCAAGAACACCATTAGAGATTCAAAAAATCAAGATTTGACATTCAATTAATCCAACAAGGTATGTGGGGTTATGAACAAGGATACTCCTTTCATCTTTATGCCCAAAACTAGTTTTTTAAAGATGAATTTACATGAATTGCAATTATGGTTCATACCCAGAGTATCTTGCTTTGAGTTTTGGATTTGTAAAGTGATTGAAGTATGAAAGATCCATATTTGTCTTGATTTAAAGAATTCTCTTTTATGATTTGAACACCATGAGTATGATTTGAGACATTGATTATAGGTTTCCAAATGAGTTTAAGCATGATATTGTGATTTTGATTTCATTATCTTGATATTGTTGAAGTATTTCAAGAGGTATATTGAGCATGATGTTTTGCTATGGATTTGCATGAGTTTAAACCATGGGATTTAAGCCCTAAGTCTAAGTATTGATATTTCAAGAAGATTACGGTTTTTAAGCTTCTTTTATAAGTTGTTTACCAATATTTAAGAAAGAAATTGATCTTTTGATCCTAAGATAAGATAAGATAAGGAACCCACATTGTTCATATAGTTTGAGATTTAAAGAAAGAGAAGCATAACTGGTTTTCGTTATAAACCCTTGTGCAATTTTAAGGTGGATTTCCTAAAGTTATAGGCAAAAGAATGGGAGTAGTATTTAGCACCAAGTTGGGTATGATTCCAAGGTCTCATGCCCCAGAACTATGTGTCACTGTAAGATTAAGATTAAGTGTCTATAGTGGGCTAAGTCAGTGATCACTTAAGATAAAGTTATACTCCTTGGCAAGAGTATGACACCTCTCCCCAACATGTCGTTTTTCTCTTAGGGGAACATATGGACATTATGATAGCTCACATGGTGTATGTCGGTTGGAAGAACCTCCCAGAGCTCTAAGTCCTTAATCAGAATAACATAACAACTTTTAGGAACTAAGTGTAGAGACTCACAATTTTATACAGATATTGTTTTACATAAAGACATTAGCCATGAGATTCGAGATTTCGGTTTACAGATGATAAAGGTGAGTTCTTCTACACTTAGCTTGTATGATTTGAAAACTTAATAAGTGTACAACTTTATTGAACTAAGTGTGGTGGCTTACAAGAATTACTTTTATGCTTTACTACTTTTGACTTATGATTTGACAGTTTTAATATTCAAGCCAAGGTGGGTCACTTACACTTAGCACGGAATTTTGAAAGTTTGTTTGAATATTGCATTATGTTTTACTTATGCATTCATCCTCACATGCTCAGTATATTCCAAAAGTACTAATCCACATATACATCTATGTGATACATTGTTTAATAATGTAGGTTTAGGTGCTCAGTTCCAGTAGCGTGATTGACCGCGAGCATCTCTATCTATATTCCGACAGTTGGTGAGTCCTCATAGTTTGAGGACCCAGATATTCAGATTTTCAGCTTTATGCAGTATTTGATTAGTTGCTTTCAGTTCAGATCAAGTCAGCTGAGAGCCTGTCCTAGTGGCTCTCTAGTTGCTGGTAGTAGAGGCTTGTCAGGCTACTAGTTATATTTCAGATTTCAAGTATTTGGTTGTCTAGTTTTTTTGTTAAATACTTTCAGACATTATGTTCAGTTAAACTCAGCTCAGTTAAGACAGTAAATTCAGTATTTCAGTATTTTATATGCCTAAGTTATCTTTATCTTTAGCTCCAAAATTAGAAGAAGGCTCAAAGGGTTCGCTTGGGGCTACTCATAGTCTTGAGCATTGTGTGACATCTCGGGGACCATTTTCGGGGCGTTACATACTTGGTATCATAGCCTAAGATTTAAAGAGTCCTAGGGAGTCAGACAAGCCGCGTCACGTAGAGTCTTGATCATAGATGTGAAACGCGTCATATTTATGAGCAAGAGGCTACATAACATTTTAGGAAATCATCATTTTCTTTCATGATCTATCGTGCTTACAGTGTCCCTATATACTTTCAACTCATGCTCTTACGTGATTGAATATGCCTCCTCACCAAGCTAATGCACGCAGAAATGATAACCAACCGTCCCAGCCTGCTGATCCTTTGAACGAGAATGTGTCCCATGCTGAGTTTTGGGATGCTTTTCAGGCATTGGCCCAAACTATGACTGTCAATATTCAGGGCAACCATCAGGCTGCATTCCCACTTCAGCAAAATGGTGATTTAGTTGCAGCCAGAATTCATGACTTCATGAGAATGAATCTGCCTGAGTTCTTTAGGTCTAAAGTGGGTGAGGACCCACAACTATTCTTATATGAGGTGAGAAAGATCACCCAAATTATGCATGTTACTGAGGATGAGAGTGTAGAGTTAGCATCCTATAGGCTGAAGGATATGGCGTATGATTGAGTGGTTATGTGGAAGAATGGTAGAAGTGATAAACAGCTTCTTTGAGTTGGCAGATATTTCAAGATGCATTTCTAGATAGGTTTTTTCCGCTTGAATTAAGAGAAAATAAAGTAGAGGAGTTCATGAACTTGAGGCAGGGCTTGATGACAGTAAAAGAGTATTGCCTTAAGTTCAATCAGTTGTCTAAGTATGCCCCTGACACGATGGCTGACCCTAGGTTGAGTATGAGTAAGTTTGTTACTGGAGTATCTAGTTTGGTAGTCAAGGAGTGTAGGACTGTCATGCATATTGGGGATATGGATCTTGCTAGGCTGATGATTCATGCTCAACAGATTGAGGCATAGAAGTTGAAGGGGATAGAGAGAGGAAACAACAAGGCTAGAACCGGACAGTTTGAATATGGCCAAATAAGGTTTGGAGGGGGAAATCATTCGCATTTTTAGGGTCACTCATCTATGCCAGTGCCATCTTCAGCCAGTGCTCCCGTACCCAGGACCAGACAAGAGCAGTGGGGTAGAACTTGTATGTCCAGATCTCAAGATAGTGTGGGTGGAAGGCCTAATTTTATTGCATGTGCTAAGAGTGGTAAGAATCATCCTGGTGAGTACTTGTTGGCACTGAAAGGTTGTTATAGATGTCGTAAGTTGGGTCACAGAATCAAAGAGTGTCCATATGTTAACTAGGGAAGCAAGGATGTTCGTCCCCAGACTCAGTCTACTAGCGCACCAGCTCCTCTAGGTCGCCTAGTCCCTCCTCAGGGCGCATCATCTAGTACTCGTGGCGGTTAGTGCCAGAACTGGTTTTATGCTTTACTATCCCATCGGAGCAGGAGAGTTTACCATATGTTGTTACTGGTATGCTTTGTGTCTTTCATCTTAATATTTATATGTTATTAGAACCCGGGTCAAATCTTTCTTATGTGCCGTTAGTTGCAGTAAATTTTAGGAAAGGTCCTGAAAAACTCTCTAAGCCCTTTTTAGTTTCCACCCCGGTAGGTGAGTCAGTTGTTGCCAAATGAGTTTATAGAAAGTATCTTATCACTGTCCTTCATAAGATCATATTAGCAGACCTGATAGATTTAGACATGATCGACTTTGACATCATTATGGGTATGGATTAGCTCCATTCCTGTTATGCATCTATAGACTATCTCACTCGAGTAGTGAAGTTTCAGTTTCCTGATGAGCCAGTCTTTGAGTGGGAAGGTAATTCAGTGTCTTCCAAGAGTCATTTCATATCCTATCTTAAAGCCAGAAAGTTGATATCAAAAGGTGCATTTATCATCTAGTTCGAGTAAAAGACACAAAGTTTGAGGCTCCAACAGTTCAGTCAGTCCGAATAGTCAATGAGTTTTCCAAAGTTTTTCCTGAAGATCTCCCAGGGGTACCTTCCGATAGAGAAATAGAATTCGACATCGATCTTCTTCCAGATACTCAACCCATTTCCATTCCTCTGTATCACATGGATCCCGTGGGGCTTAAAGAGTTAAAAGAAAAGCTCAAAGACCTCTTAGATAAAGGTTTCATAAGGCTCGGTGTTTCTCCATGAGGCGCTCCTATCCTATTCGTGCATAAGAAAGACGGTTCTCTCCGAATGTGTATTGATTATCGTCAGTTGAATAAAGTCACAATAAAAAATAAATATTCTCTTCCTAGGATTGATGACTTATTTGATCACCTCCAAGGTGTAATCTACTTCTCTAAGATAGACCTTAGATCCGGCTATCACCAACTTCAAGTAAGGGAATGTGATATTCCAAAAATAACTTTCAGAACGCGTTACGGTCACTTTGAGTTTCTAGTCATGTCCTTCGGGCTAACGAATGCCCCAGCAGCCTTTATGGATTTGATAAAAAGAGTGTTCAAACAGTATTTGGACATGTTTGTCATAGTCTTTATCGATGATATACTTGTTTATTCCCGTAGTGGAGATGACCATGCAGACCATCTTAGAATTGTGTTGCAAGCTCTTAGAGATCACCAGTTGTTCGCAAATTCAGCAAATGTGAATTTTGGCTAAGGTTAGTAGCTTTCCTCGGTTATATTATTTACGGTTATGGCATTAGAGTTGATCCCAAAAGATCAAAACAGTGAGAAACTGACCTAGACCCATCTCTCCATCAGATATCAGGAGTTTCTTAGGTTTCGCTGGCTATTACCGATGGTTTGTTGAGGGGTTTTCGTCTATTGCGTCCCCCATGTCCAGATTGACTCAAAATAAAGTTAAGTTTTAGTGGTCAGATTCCAGTGAGAAGAGTTTTCATGAGTTGAAGGTTCGACTCACTTCAGCCCTAGTTTTGGCGTTACCTGGCGGTATAGATGGATTTGTTGTTTATTGTGATGCTTTTAGAGTTGGCCTGGGTTGTGTTTTTATGCATAGAGGCAATGTCATAACCTATGCCTCTAGACAGCTTAAACCTCACAAAAAGAACTACCCTACCTATGATCTTGAGTTGGCCGTTGTTGTGTTTTCCTTGAAAATCTGGAGGCACTATCTTAATGGGGAGCATGTTAATGTGTTCATCGACTATAAAAGTTTGCAAAATATGTGTTTTCGTAGAGAGAGTTAAACCTCCATCAGAGAAGGTGGTTAGAATTATTGAAAGATTATGACATGAGTGTTTTGTAGCATCCGTGCAACGCCAATGTTGAGGCAGACGCCCTTAGCAGACTGTGTAGTATTGCTCATGTGGAGAATGATAAGAAAGATTTAGTTTGAGAAGTTCATCGGTTGGCTAGATTAGGTGTGCGGTTGGTTGGCTCAGCTGAGGGGAATATTTGGGTCCAGAGTAGTTCAGAGTCTTCTTTAGTTTCCGAAGTGAAGGAGAAGCAGGATAAGGACTCCAGTTTGGTCAGGTTGAAGGAGTCAGTAAAAGACCAGAAGGTAGAGGTTTTCTCCCAAAGGGGAGATAGTGTGTTGAGATACCAAGGAAAACTATGTATGTCGTATGTTGATGGTTTGAGGCAACGAATTATGACAAAAACACATGGTGTACGTTACTCCATTCACCCATGAGCCACAAGATGTACTGAGACTTATGGGAAGTTTATTGGTGGAGTGGTATGAAGAAAGATATTGTAGAGTTTGTGGCTAAGTGTTCTAACTACCAACAGGTTAAAGTAGAGCACCAAAGGCATGGTGACACTTTACAGGAGTTTAGTATTCCCACTTAGAATTGGGAAGAGGTGAACATGAACTTTGTGACAGGGCTACCTCGTTTGCGTTGTCAGCATAATTCAATTTGGGTTATTATAGACAGATTGATCAAATCAGCCCATTTCTTACCAGTTCATACATCCTACTCAGCTGAAGACTATGCTAAACTGTATATTAAAGAGTTAGTCAGATTGCACGGAGTTTCTTTGTCCAACATTTCAAATAGAGGTACACAGTTTTCTTTTCACTTTTAGAAAGCCTTTCAGAAGGGTCTTGGTACCCAAATTAATCTCATCTCAGCTTTTCACCCTTAGACAGATGGTCAGGAAGAGAGGACCATTCATACCCTAGAGGATATATTGAGGGCATGTGTTCTTGACTTCAAAGGCAGTTGGGATGACCATTTGTCGCTGATCAAATTTACCTACAATAATAGTTACCACTCTAGTATTCAGATGGCCCAGTTTGAAGCTTGTTATGGGAGGAGATGTAGATCACTTATTGGTTGGTTCAAAGTAGGCGAGGCCAATTTGATAGGGTCACAAATAGTGTCTGAAGCCATGGGGAAATTCCAGTTGATTCAAGAGAGATTGAACGTAGCTCAGAGTCTTCAGAAATCTTATGCAGACGTAAGAAGGAGAGATCTTGAGTTTGAAGTCGATGACTTAGTTTATTTGAAGGTTTCACCCATGAAGGGGGTGAAAAGATTTGGCAAAAAGGGTAAGCTTAGTCCCCTATATGTGGGTCTCTACAGGATATTGAGTCATGTTGGGAAGGTAGCATACGAGCTTGAGCTGCCTGCAGACTTGTCATCAGTTCACCCAGTGTTTCATGTATCCTTATTGAGGAAGTGTATGGATGATTCAGCTGTTGTAATCCCTCTACAAAGCACATATTCAGAATAGCCTTTCATACGAAGAACTTCCAGTAGAGATTCTTGATCACCAGATCTAAAGACAAAGTAACAAATAAGTTCCTCTGATCAAAGTTCTTTGGTGGAATCAGTCCGTTGAGGGTACTGCTTGGGAAACTGAAGCAGACATGCAAACCAAGTACCCTCACCTTTTCTCCGCAAACTTTGACTCAGCCTAAGGTAACCGTCTTCTTTAGCTCAATTCTTTTCCAGTCTTAGTTCCATCCATGTGATTATCTTTATTTCATTGCATGCATTCACGGATTAGTTCAGTCATTCATCATGATTTAGATTCAACCCCGCTGTTATGTTTTTAGTTATGCTTGTTAGTATATAGCTTCAGTTCCTCATAATTCTCAGCTTAACTAGCCTCATTCGAGGATGAATGTTCCCAAGGGGGAGATATTGTAATACCTCATATTCTCCCTAGTTCAATTCATCTCAGAATGGGGGCATTAGAGACTTAAGACTTGAAATTTTAGCTAAGTGTTGGAGACTTAGTCTTATTATTGGCCTCGAAACTTTTATGACTTTATTTTTGACCTTCCCAACCGTGGAATGTGAATTTTCAAGTTGTTTCATGATCAGGGTTGTCCATAGCACCTCTCTGGTGAGTTTCAGAATTTTTAGAGAAGGTTTGGGGCATGTTTGGATGGTCGAAACAGAATGTCAATTCGATATGGATGCACCACATCGGTGGTTGCATCAAGGAGGGAAACGCGATGCATTTCCTATTACGTCATAATGAGCGCCGCGCCGTTTATCTCGTCAGTGCCTAGTTTTGTATTGTTAAATAATGGGTCCATGGGGGTATTTGAGTCATTTACACTCACCCAAATCCGCCCAAAACACATAATTTGAACCCCAAATAGCATAGATACTTCATTATTCATCTTTTTCCTCTCTAAGAACAAAACCTTAGCTCTAAGAAATCAAGAACAATTCCATTACTCCTTCTTTCAGAAAGTCAATAAACCAAGCTTCTGGGTTCAAGAACTTCAAGAAGAAGCTTCTAGAACACCATTAGAGATTCAAAATTTCAAGATTTGACATTCAATTAATCCAACAAGGTATGTGGGGTTATGAACAAGGATACTCCTTTCATCTTTGTGCCCAAAACTAGTTTTAAAAGATGAATTAATATGAATTGAAATTAGGGTTCATACCCAAAGTATCTTGCTTTGAGTTTTGGATTTATAAAGTGATTGAAGTATGAAAGTCCATATTTGTCTTGATTTAAAGAATTCTCTTTTATGATTTGAACACCATGAGTATGATTTAAGACATTGATTATAGGTTTCCAAATGAGTTTAAGAATGATATTGTGATTTTGATTTCATTATCTTGATATTGTTGAAGTATTTCAAGAGGTATATTGAGCATGATGTTTTTCTATAGATTTGCATGAGTTTAAACCATGGGTTTTAAGCCTAAGTCTAAGTATTGATATTTCAAGTAGATTACGATTTTTTAGCCTTTTTTATTAGTTGTTTGCCAAGATTTAAGAAAGAAATTGATCTTTTGATCCTAAGCTAAGATAAGGAATCCAAATTGTTCATATAGTTTGAGATTTAAAGAAAGAGAAGCATAACTGGTTTTCGTTACAAACCCTTGTGCTATTTTAAGGTGAATTTTCTAAAGTTATGAGCAAAAGAATGGGAGTAGTATTTAGCACCGAGTTGGGTATGATTCCAAGGTCTCATGCCCCAGAACTACGTGCCACCGTAGGATTAAGATTAAGTGCCCATAGTGGGCTAAGTCAGTGATCCCTTAAGATAAGGTTATACTCATTGACAAGAGTATGATAGCTCTCCCCAACATGAGGTTTTCCCCTTAAGGGAACATGTGGACATCATGATAGCTCACATGGTGTATGTTGGTTGTAAGAACCTCCCAGAGTCCCTAAGTCCTAAATCAGAATAACATAACAGCTTTTAGAAACTAAGTGTAAAGACTCACAATTTTGTACAAATATTATTTTACATAAAGACATTAACCATGAGATTCCAGCTTTCGGTTTACAAATGATATAGGTGAGTTCTTCTACACTTAGCTTGCATGATTTGAAAACATAATAAGAGTACAGCTTTATAGAACTAAGTGTGGTGGCCACAAGAATTACTTTTATGCTTTACTACTTCTGACTTATGATTTGACAGTTTTATTATTCAAGCTGAGGTGGGTCACTTACACTTAGCACGAAATTTTGAAAGTTTGTTTGAATATTGCATTATTGTTTTACTTATGCATTCGCCCCCACATGCTCAGTACATTCCAAAAGTACTGATCCACATATACGTCTATGTGTTATATTGTTTAATAATGTAGGTTCAGGTGCTCAGTTCCAACAACGTGATTGATCGCGAGCATCTCTATCTATATTCCGATAGTTGGTGAGTCCTCATAGTTCAAGGACATAGATATTCAGATTTTTAGCTTTGTGCAGTATTTGATTAGTTGCTTTCAGTTTAGATCGAGTCGGCTGGGGGTCTGTCCCAGTGGCTCTCTAGTTGTTGGTAGTAGAGGCTTGTCAGACTTCTAGTTATATTTCATATTTCAAATGTTTGGTTGTCTAGGCTGTTTTGTTAAATACTTTCAGACATTATGTTTAGTTAAACTCATCTTAGTTGAGACAGTAAATTCAGTATTTCAGTATTTTATATGCCTAAGTTATCTTTATTATGAGCTCTAAAATTAAAAGAAGTCTCAAAGGGTTAGCTTGGGGCTACTCGTAGTCCTGAGCACCGTGTGACGTCTCGGGTCCCATTTTCGGTGCATTACATAATATGGGAGGCAATCCCATGGGTTTTTGGAGCCTCCCACATCATTTATTCCACTTCCTGTGGAGAAAAAAATAAAACTTGCTTAAGTGGGTATTCTGGTTTGCGTTATTTCATTATAACGGCATACGCACCGCTATAGCGAAATAAATTTTGTTATGTCAGTCCAATTCCTTTTAAGTTTTAAAATTTTAACACACGTGGTCTCATATAATTTTTAATGAAATTTTGATAATATTCGTATATTGCACTAATATCAAGGCGTTATTTAGTAACGACGGCTTAAATCGTTACATAATTGAAGAAATTCAAATGTTACTCCTAAGCATACAATCACAAATAAAACCATACTTTCAGAAAAACAAATCAATTAGTAAATAAGATGACAAATAAAGCATGTAATGAAACGACCCAAGCTGAGGCTTTGTCGTAATGGATATCTCAAGTCCAACCGGGCCAAAGATCACTCTCGAAACCCAATCCAACCAACCAACCAACATATATGATGAATTCCGAACATATAACAAGATAGCCAATTAGAAGATATAATGACTTTGGAATAGGTTTACTTGCTAGACCAACCCAACCAAGCCAATCCATCCAATAACCCAACCAACCTACCAAACCACAAATGATAATCCAATATACATAATATATAAATCATAACCATTCCATACCCAAGTCCACAGTTGTCCATATAAAGCCTCTAAACCAAACCAAAAATTATCTAGTCGGGACATGTCTCCGACCATAGCCAAAAACTAAAGTCTAAGAGAAGACAATAATATGTAAAATAATCCATGACATGAAATGGATGCCTTCCGAACTATGGAAGCTCACCACTTTAATTCAACACTAACTGTTTTTGAATTCGATCAATGAGCAGAAAGAGTAGTATGGCCGGTTTCTGCATCGCGTGGGGATACAACCGCCCAAGACGGGTTAACAGGTGAACGCTATCAAGTATTCAGGATAAGGATAAAATAATGCTAACCTTTAAAAACAAGTAAACCAACCATATGCATTCACAACTATGTATATTTATATATATATTTATATAACCATGCCGGGAAAGTAAATCAGCTTTAGCATGTCTTTAAAATCATTAACCTGGGTATGTGTAGCTTAACCATCATAATTCACACACGGGTTATATGGGTCCAGTGTTACCCCCTGGACGGACCCCAATACGTGTAGCCGTACGAATCGGAGATACCATGGAGTAGGGAATTCATATGTACCCTTCGCTTTCCATGATACATATATACAAGTATTAGGGGATTTCCGTGTACCCCTCAAGTATATGATCGCCTTGAACTATCTTCATGTCAGCAAACATGAGTTTTCAGTGTTTGTCTATTGGACTCTTACCTTCACGGTTAGCTATCACAATCTGTCATATTAACCAATTAAAACCATTACCACATAACCAAACCACCATTCCATTTATTATTTACCAATGTTATTAGTAGTGGTATCGTCATACCGACTATAGCTAGAAAGCAATGTCCTTAGCCAACCTTAGGGGATTCCTATGTACCCCATAGGTTACATTATTAAGTTTACTGAGGGGATTCCCATGTACCCCACAAGTACATCATTATGGGGATTCCCGTGTACCCCACAAGCATTTCATTATTAAGTTTTGCTTGAGGGATTCCTATGTACCCCACAAGACTTTCATCATTCAAACCAATTTCATTAGTTCATTTACTTGGGGGATTACCATGTACCCCGCAAGATTTTCAATTAAATCATAACCATGACTACCAAGACCTTACCATTTAACCATTCAAAATTATTTAGACTATTTAAAAACCATCTAAACTAATTTAGGGTTCCATTACCAAACCATACCATGCAATAGTTTCAATGAAAGTCCAACAATAGAGTAAAACATTCTCATAAGCATTTTATTAAATATGTTGAGGGCATATCCTTACTAATACCAAAACCAAAGCATAAACCATCAAATTTAGGGTTACCCATGACCCATTTGTTAAACCACAACCAACAACCACCCACATATACAAACCACCACCAAAAACACGTGAAAACATAATTTAAACCAAGAGTAAACAATACTCAACAATATGCCTCCAAAACCCTCAACATTGGTTTTCAAAATCACCATTTTTTTGATTCATAGTTAATATTTAAAACACATTAAAATATGCTTTTAGTTGGAACTAACAATGAGGGAGGAGTAACTTGTCTTATACAAGAAGATTCATGAAAGAAAACTTGACTCTTGAGCCCTTATAAGAACACTTATAGAAACCCTAGCCCCAATCTTCAAGAGAGTGTTTAGAGAGAGTATTTGGAGTGTTTTGATCTTCCAATAAGTGTTATGAGAGGCCACAACATGTTATATAATGTGAGGACTTAAGAGTTTTGGGGTGGGAAATATCTGGAATACCCCCAGCTCAAGAGTTAAAAATGTGCACGCAGGAGGGTATGACCTTCTTACCTAAATTGTACCCTAAGGTACGCATGGTACCCTAAATCATACCCTAGACCTCACCATGGACCTCCACACTGGTCATCATACGACAACTATGCCAAACTCATACCCTAAGGTATGAGAAGTACCCATAATTCATACCTTGGACATATTCAACTAGGCTAATTAATAAACATCATACGACTTGGCATCATACACCTCATATCCTATCTGTAACGCCCCGAGTCTGGTACTCAGAATGCCACACGGTGCTCATGACCCCGAATGACCATAAACTAACCCATGACTGATATCTGTACCTGTACACTGCATAATATATTGTATAAATGCGGAAATAAAGGCTGAAAGGCCATAAGGTTCAAAGATCTGATAAAACATAACATCTGAAGATATGGTATATCAATACCAATATAACTGAAATAACTGTCTGAACACGTTAGTCCGAAAGCCTCTAAATTATTTGAATAAAGAGTTGATGGGACATGTCCCCAACTAACTCCAACTACTGAAATAAATTAATTAATGAAATAATAAAGTAATGGTCATGTCCTCGAAGGATGAGGACTCACTGCTAACTCTGACCGCTGAGACTGGAATGCTGCTGATGCTCTGGAGCTCGTACTTCTGAACCTATGGTATAAAACACCATAGCGCAAATACGTCAGTACGTTTGAATGTACTGGTATGCATGTGAGGTAGGCTGAATACAAAGGGTTCACATGCATGAACTATACTAACTGACTGGATAACATACACGTGAGAATGCATGCATGAATACATAATAACTGTAACTGAGTTCGATGATAACATGATTACTGAGCCTGAGTACTGATAACATGAGATACTGATAACTGGATAACTGAAATAACTAATATGGATCAACTGTATCTGACAGTCTAGGTTCTGATGGAACTAGCTGAGTTCCGTGCTGTTCTGAGTTGACTGTATCTGACAGTTCTAAACTATGTAGAACTATTTGAGTTCTATTACTGAGATTGAATGACTGTATCTGATAGTCCTAATTCTATAACTGAAACTGTGGGAAGTAATCATCTAACCGATATTCCCCAAATAACGCAATATAGCTGAGTTAGGGTCCAATCTGTAACCCTAATTGAAAGGGTGTCAATACCGCACCACTGGTAAGGACAATTTGTGAGTAACCCTCATATAACAGGTAAATCTAGTGAGAATGGTGGAAACCCTCATATAACAGGTTAAGCCACCTCATCTACCCTCATATAACAGGCTACGATATCTCAACCTACGTTGGCTACGTAGTTCTAGAACACAAGGATTGCTTCTAAGAATCACACCCTCATATAATAAGTGGGTTCCATCCTTGGGTTCACTCGGTGCTAATTTTGTACTCCCATCTGAATAGACACTGAATATGATTAACTGAACTGGACTGAGTTGACTGAGTTCCGTTGACTGACGGAATACTACTGAGATTACTGAGTTTTCCTGAGTCATGAGACTAACTAAATTCTATGGATCATGGCTTGACTGAGAGTATATTGAAAACATGACACTGATTCTAAACACACAGCTAAATTTTTGGGTACAAGTACCCCAGGACTCAATGGGAAGAAACAGACAAAGCATGACTTTCTTGAATACATGACCAACATCACAATCCATAATATAATAAGTTGGAGATTTCATGAAGTACAAGTTCTAAAGCACCATAATGGCTACACATATATCCATAATTCATTGACTAAGACATTTCATCAAACACTGTACATGCATAAACTTGTACATAAATGGGGATTTCATATTATCATACTAGTATGACACTTTTCCTTCATATAGGCATTTAATCGAACACATGGGGAACATGTTTTTGGTTATACAATTATCAACACATCTAATAATCATGGATACATCAATCAACGTATAAATTTAAGGGTTTATCATGATTATTATGCAAATCACGACATCCTAGGGTCAATCATTGGAATAGGTAATTTAAAACACGAATCAAACCCCCACAACATCATGAACATGAATTTCAATTCAATTTAAATCATGAACATTCATAAATACACAAATCTTGGATTTTGAAAAGAGATTCTTGAGCTTCATGGGTGAAAGGGACCCATGAATCAACACATGACATACCTGGGTTGTGAGTTTCTTGAAGTTCTTGGACTTGAAGAACTTGGAATCTCTTAGTTTCTTAAAGAATGATTTGGATCTTGTTCTTGGGGATTATCTTTGAGAGAAAATCCTAATTTGGTGTTGTAGATGGATAATGAACTTATGAGCCTTGGTTTGATAAAACTAGGTATAAAAAGGGGTGGTAAAAGACCAAAAAGCCTTTTTAAAAATGACTTAAAATAGCTAAACGAAGTATGCGACGGTAGGTGCGATGGTCCATCGCTGGGTCGACGGTCCGTTGGTCCTGACCGTCGCATCTGGGCAAAATAGGGGTTCATTGCCTCTACTGCGTCGGCTTAGGCGATGGTTCGTCACTAGCTCGATGGTTCATCGGCCTGGGTCGTCGCCCTTAGGCAGAAGGTGGTCTTACTGCCTCCGCTGTGACAGTTTAGGTGATGGTTCGTCGCTAGCTCGACGGTCCATCGGCCCTCATCGTTGCACCTGGGCAGTTTTGACTTTTTTATGTAAAACGATCATAACTTTCTACCCCGATACCGGATTTGGATGAAATTGGTATCGTTGGAAAGTTAATTCAATTTCCCACATGACAAAAAGTGAAAATCTTAAAAATTCCATGTATATAAAAATGGATTCATCTTTCAAAGTAAGTTTCTAACATACTTGGGATGATTTGAAGCTAGGTAGAAGTACGGGGTATTACACTATCATCCGAATAATATGATGCTTAGTCGTATCTTGGACAGAAACCAACCCAAGACACACTGCCTAATATATGAGACAGGGACACCAAGTCGTACCATAGCATACTACTCGTATGCTTCAAGTCGTACTTTGTCCAGAGTACTTAACTTAGGAAAATTTTCTAAGGGTCCAAGTTTACGGTGTTTCATGCAATCAATATGGTCTACTATAAGTTCACATATTTCAGCAGTGATCAATGGATTATAGGAGAATATTGAATGCAAAAATAGCGCAAATACCAATACTGAGGATCAAATCAAGAAGGATAATAGTAGATAAACATTTATAGAAATAGTTTTTGTCATTACATGGCATACATAACTGTGAGAATCATTAAGCAACCTAGCATATGCTACGTTAGCGTACAAAAAGTTTCGCTAACAAATATCAAGGACATGAAAGTCGAATGGAGAAATGAAGAACCATGACTTAGAAAGAACCTCACAAAGAATAAGAGGGGAACATCTTAGAATCTCCACCATCGCTTCAGCTGGAAAGGAAAGAGTTAGATTTGGGGCAAAAATGAAACAAGAAAGAGACAAATAAGAGGCATTGATTACAAGAAGTTACGACCAAAGCACATAAAACTTGAAGCCTCTGTTGGATCCACCTTGAATTCTACTACATCCACCGAAATACATCTTTGCAGATACAATGAAAAAAAATTAATCAAAATGAAAGATTAGCAGAGAAGGCATCAAAATAAGATTAATTTATTTCTACTAACTAAGAAACAGGACGAGCTCTTCCATAAGTAAGTTACTGATCCAAAGATGAGGAAATGGAAGGTCTAATTGAGGATGGCTCTAAAAGGTGTAACGCCCCAATTTTCTGGAATCAAAATACCACATAGTATTCATGATCTCGAAGGATCACAAGCTAACCCTCTACTGATATCTATACTTGAGCACTGTATAACATACTGAAATAAATGTGAAAAACTGGCGAAGACTTGCCATAAGGTTCAAAAAATCTAAAATACTCAAAACTGAATACTGATACGTCTGTCTGAAAAGCCTCTAAACTTGTCTGAACTGTGGAGTTGATGGGACATATCCCCAACTAACTTCTTCTACTGAAAATAAACTGAGTCTAATGCCATAATAAAATAAGGATCATCCTCGAATGATGAGGACTCACTGCTATGTTTACTGCTGCTGACTGAGTCTGGACTGCTAAGGGTGCTCTGGATCTCGCGCTTCTGAACCTATGGTATAAGACACCATAGTACAAGAGAAAAGTATGTGTCAGTACTTTGAATATATTGGTATGCTAGAGGAGGTAAGGCTAAATGCAAGGGCTTATGCATGAATATAACTTAACTGAATAACATGAGAGTACTGAATGAGGACATATGCATAAATGCACAAACCATAACTGAAATCATCGTGACTCTAAATACTGATACTCGGATACTGCTTTACTGACATCTGAACTCACTACTAATACTGAGATACTGAATAATTGAATCTTCTGATATTGATAACCGAGTACTGAAGTTGAGATCAGTCCTCTCTAGTGGTTGATCTCTGAAACTGATAATACTGAAACTGATTAACCGAATCTGTTCATATCAATGACTGAGTTACGAGTTTGCTACTATCGACTGACTAAATCTATGATCAAACCTTTCTAACAGATGATCTCTGAATCTACTAATAATGATAAAGAATGATTGTATCTGAGATCAGACCTATCTAGCGGAAAATCTCTGAATCTTTTAATAATAAAAATGATGGACAGAGTTTGAGATCAGGCCTATCTAACGGGTGATCTCTGGATCTATTAGTACTGATACTTATTAACTTTATGTGAGACCAGGACTATCTAGCGGGTGGTCCATGAATCTATGGAACTGTCTAAGTTCCTTACTGAGATGGGTGACTGTATCTGATACTCTGAAGACTGATACTGAAACTGCAACTGTGGGAGTTCTCACTTAACCGACATGCCCCAAATCTGATCTAGTGAGGTCCAACCTGTAACCCCAGCTGGAAGGGTGTCAATACCGTGCCATGGGTAAATACCTCTGCTATGGTTAAGCCTCTCTAACCGGTGACCCTAAACAACAAGTCAAGCCGAAGGCAGTATGATAGTCAAGCCTTAATCTAATGGGTGACTCCTGGTCCTGCGTTGGCTACGCAGTTCTAGAGTTCAGGGACTGTTACTAATGACTCTGCCTCTCTAACGGGAAGCCGTCATCCCTGCACTCGCTCGGTGCTAGTTACTACTCCCAACTGAAAGACTCTGAACTGATTCTTAACTAAACTTAGACTGAGCTGAATCTATTACTGATCATATCTCTTGACTGATCAACTGAGTTAAGCTGAGTTCACTTAGTTCCGAAGACTGACGGAATACTACTGGATCTCGGTATCTGACTGAATAATACTGAGTTCTAAATTGATTACTTGAATGCTACTGAGGTCTAAACTGATCACTTGGATACTACTAAGATCTGAGTTGGGTACTGAACTGAAGCTGGAATGCTAATGATGTTGAGATTACTAAGATTTCTTAAGTTCTGTAACCGTCTGAGAGAACTGAGTTCTGTAACTCACTGAGTTCTAAGAATTATGGCTTAATTGAAGTTATCGTGAAAACTGATATGGGCTCTAGACTTGCAGCTAAATTGTCGGGTATAAATACCCCAGGACTCGATAACATAAAAGTAAAACATAAACATTCTTGAATAATCATGACCATGGACATTCATTCATCATTACAATCATTAAAGCATCTCTTCGAGCACTTGGAACTCATAAATATGTGATAGTATAGGGAGACATGTTATTGGCTCATACTCCATTCAACAAGGTCTTGCAATAAACATTTAACATGCATTGAAGAGCATATAATTGGTGGATTTCATGCTAACATGCCACAATTCATTCATTAAGGCTTTCCAACAATCACTTGGCATGCATGAGCTTGCACACAATTGGGGATTTCTAGTCAACATGCTATATGGCTCTAATTCCTTCACATAAGCATTTTATCAAACATATGGGGAGCATGTTTTGGTTATTCAACAATTTCTACACTCAATTGACATAAACACATCACTTAACATGCAACTTGAAGAGGGTTTATCATGATCATCATACAATTCATCATATACTAGAATCAACTCTTGAGATTTTATAAACAAAACATGAATTTAACTCAATAATAACATGAACTTCAATTTCAATTCACATGAATCATGAAAACTCATAAATATAAGATCTTTGAATTTAGAAAGAGGATTCTTGAACTTCTTGGGTGGAAGGGACCCAAGAATCAACATCTAACATACCTTAGAAGACTCTTTCTTGAGGGTTCTTGAAGAAAATCCTTAGTCTTGTTCTTGATTTCTTGGCTAGGGTTCTTGCCCATTTGAGATAAAATATAATGTTCTTGAGAGAAAAGTGAGAAAAATAATTGAATAAGGGCTTATTGGGCGTTTTATTTCGTGTTTAGGGCTGATAGGGGTCATGGAAAAAGTCTAAGATGCCCTTGGAATAAATAACGGAATCTGAAAATCCCAATTTTTCATGCTGGCGCGACGCGCCATAATTGCGCCATCTTATTGGAAATTGGACAATTGGAAAACTGCTTGATGGCGCGACTCGGTGGAAATTGCGTTGCCACCTTGATTGCGAACTGAAAAGACACTGTGACGATGTGGAATCGCGGAGGCTCACTTGATTTTGACAATTGGCATTTTGGCTGGCTCCGCGATGCGCTAAAGTACCAGATGGTACACTGTCTCACTAAAATGGCTCTAACTCTTTGTCCGAGTGTCGAATTTGGGCGAATTTGGTATCGATGGAAAGCTTATTCGATTTTCCACATGATAAAAAGTCAAAATCTTAAAAATTTCACATGGAATAAAATATATTCATTTTTGAAGAAAGATCTTTGATCTTCTAGAGACGAATCGAAGCTAGATAGAAATACGGGGTATTACAAAAGGCGACATGGATGAAAATAGAAAAAGGGAGAACAAATTAGAAAACTCTATTTTCTAGGGTTGAGACATATATACAGGTGAGTTTCCTTAATAGACCAGACCAGATTTATGTTGTTGTTTTTTGGTTTTCTTCTTTGTTTTGGGATCCATTGTGTCTTTTCTATACAGACTTATTCAAACAAATAATGTAGCCATGAGCTCCATAGTTGATTAAAAAATAGAAAAAATATAGATATAGGGCAATCTTTTAAAACAAATAAAAAAGAAAAATACTATGCCATATTAAATTAACTAATTGAGTTAATTAATACTTGTAAAAAATGGACCTTGGGTCTAACTCAACTTTAAAAGTTAACTCATAAGGGAAAAATTGTCCAAATCTATATAAGAAGATCAATTACTCATTTATTTTTCAATGTGAGACTCTTAACACTCCCCCACACGCCAGACCTTGTTTACTAGAGCATGGACAACATAATATGAGGGTCCAACATTGGTGAACAAACAATTGGGATGGACCTGACTCTGATACCATGTAAAGAATGAATGTTGTGCTAACTTAATCTCAAAAGTTAGCTCATGAGGGAAGAATTACTTAAGTTCATATAACGAAATCAATTACCTATCTATTTTTCGATGTGGGACTCTTAATAATTTTTCAATAAAAGAATGTACATAATAAATATAATATAGTAAAATTCTTATTTGATTAGAAAAATAATTTTTTTATGTTCGTTGATGATGATAACCATGGTTTGTGCTTGTGATGATAGTTGTTGTTGGTGACTAGTAGTGATGACGGTGATTATTATGATGACGGAGGTAATTGATATTATAGTGATTAACACAATGATGTCGGTTAGTAATATAATAATAGTTGTGATTGTAGAGTTAGTTATTAGTAGTAGTTGGAGTATTGATGGTGATGACTGAACAATGTGTGATGGTTGTTGATTTGTCAGTGGTGCTAGTTGTATGGTGAAGGTAGTTACAATAGTGCTAGTGATTGACAGTGGTTGCAATAACGACGATGGTGTAGTAGTGACTATAATTATAATGATAGAGTTGTTAGGTATAATAGTGACTATAATTATAATGATAAGGTTGTAGGTATAGCAGTGACTATCACAAGTACTTGTAATTAGCAACAGTGGTGGTTATCATGGTAGATGTAATTGATGTGGAGTCTAGTGGTTAACAACAATAGTAGTGGTGGTAATTGTAATGACAGAGGTGGCTAGTCATGGACTAGTAGTAGTTAGTGATTGCACATAGAATTCTATTGAAAATTATTGATACAAAAATACTTTCTAATGATAGTAAGACTTTTGTTCGAGATATTACTAATTAAAGACATATTCAAAGTAAGATTTGAACCTTTAGATCGAGTTCTCGATTAAGTGTAAATAAATAAGGCCCAAATATACAGAGTCATATATTATAAGGACTTAAAGTATAATTTGTAATAATTGAAGGACCAAAAATGCTATTATCACAACTTTTTTTTTAAAATATTTAAATATTCAACCAATTTGCATTGGCCAAGTAAATGTCTGCTCACAAAAAAATACAAAAGAAATGAGAAGGCGATACTTCTTAGGAAGTAAGGATCTAATTTTTCTTTTCTTGAGAACTAGAAAACAAAATATAATTGTTATAAATCAAACGGGAGAGCCCAACCCAAAAGACTAGCATGATAGATGGGAGAACCTATTTGGCCTATAAACTCTTTAGTATTTCTCTATTTTTCCAATGTGGGATAATTGGTTCATAACAATCGCCTCCGCTTGAGAACCAACGACCTCGTTGGTCACAGCTGAGCCCAGTTGATCACGGATGACACTCCTCTTAGGTCCAGGCCACCACTCCTGGCACACAGACCACCACTTCGAGTCGATCCTCGTTGGTCACGATTACGCTCAGTTGGTCACGACTGACACCCCTCCTGGGTCCAGGCCACCACTCCTGGTACACAGGCCACCACTGCGAGTCACGGCCTAATGCGCGGTTTCACACGCGGATCGATCCTCGTTGGTCATGGCTACGCCCAGTTGGTCACGATTGGCACTCCTCTTGGGTCCAGGCTACGCCCAATTGGTCACGGCTGACACCCCTCTTGGGTGTCCAGGCCACCACTCCTGGCACGCAGGCCACCACTCCGAGTCATGGCCTAACGCGCGGCTCCACACGTGGATCGATCCTCGTTGGTCACGACTACGCCCAGTTGGTCACGGTTGGCACCCCTCTTGGGTCCAGGCCACCACTCTGAGTCACGGCCCAACGCGTGGGACTCTCAATGAAAGCACCAATGTTATAAACCAAATGGGAGAGCCCGATCGAAAGACTAGCCTGGTAGGTGGAAGAACCCATTTGACCTATAAACCCCTTAGCATTTCTCTATTTTCCCAATGTGGGACAATTGGTTCATAACAATAATACTTTATAAAAATAAAATAATTTTACAATATATAATTTTAATTAAAACTTTATCAAAAAGAATACAAAAATAAAAGTATTATAAAAGCATATATCGAAGCCCGAATTAGAATCAATGGTAAACTGTAAACACCATACGTAAACTCTTTAACATATTCTCGCGTTTAGTCAATAATAACAGATTCTCAATTTGACTCTACTATTCAATATTCCTTTTACTCATCTAATTCTAAACTGTAACATGTTTTCGAGTCTATTCAGCTATTCAATATTTCTTTTACTCACCTAAATTATAATGTATTTTCAAAGTTTATTTAGTAACATGTTCTCGAATTTACTCAACTATTTAATGTTCCTTTTACTCATCTAAAGTAAAATATATTCTCGAGTTTATTCAACTATTCAGTATTATTTCTATTTGAAATCATGGGACGTATAGGTCAACTCAATATTAAAATTAAAATCTTTTATTTATTCAAAGAAAAACTCAATTACTAAATGTATTTTAATGCGGAAAAAAGTGATAACTTAGATCGATCAATAAATAATTAGAATATGAAACTCATAAAAGTAATTTTAAAATATTTAATAAAAATAAAATAAAATATATATGAACCCCAACACTTACATTCGACCGGCCCAACAGAGTGCAATAATTGTCTTAACCTCATTTACCAGGGGAAACCAAAAAGAATATTGAATTTCCAAAAATACCCTCATTAACAACCCAACTAACAACAAAAATGAAGCTAAATATGTAGTTTTAAAAAAATACCAAGGGCATTTTTGGAATTTAAAAACTCCATGAAATGGCCATACCTATATATTTTCCATTTTGCACATTTATGAATGTACCCCAAGAAAATAAAAAATCATTTGCACATTTATTAGGAATTTTGAGAGGTGATTATTTTTATTTTTTTGGGGGGGGCAAGATAGAATGAATTTATTGACTCTGGTTGTGTATGTTATCCAAAAAATTCATTAAATCTTTGTTAGTCCAATTTTCAAAGCTCTATCCTTTTTGTTCTTCCAGAAATTAATTTTTTGCTGTATTTTGACAATTTTGTATATTAGAAAAATCAACAGAAATCACCTACTTTCAAGAGAGAGAAGAATAAAAATATAAAAAAAGATACCTTCATAATATTCCTGGTATGGTCTTCTTGAATATATAGAAATTAGAATAGAGAAAAAATTCTTGATAGTATTATCTAATTTTCTTGTTTTTGTCAACCCTTTTCAGCTGTGAGATTAATTTCATTTTTGATCCATCCATTATTGGAGCTTCAAGATTTTATTCTGTAAGTATGTGATTTTGTTATGCTAATTGGGGTTGTGTTTTCAAGATTTATTTTGGTTTTTATGTATTATATTTATTTAATTCTCATTTGGGTTTTTGTAATTTCAAGAATCTTGATATAAAGTTTAGTACTTTAGGGGTTTTGAATTTGTCATTTGGGTTTTAGTAATTTCAAGAATCTTGATGTAAAGTTTTGGAAATAGCCTCTCTACCTGCTAGAGGCAGTGGTAAGGTCTGCGAATGCTCTATCCTCTCCGGACCCCACTTGTGGGACTTGATGTAAAGTTATATTCTTCCTATGTTATCTTGAATTTAAGTCATTTGTTATACCATTCATGGTCACAATATATATTTTTTTTAATTCTGTTGCATGCAGGTATTTGTATTCTGTTTTCCACTGCTAGATTGTGATATCAAGCTCAATTAGATTGTAATATTGGATTATTGTGTAACTTTTGGGGGTATTAAGTTTCTTGGTAGTTGAACAGATGAATGTTGTAGGTAAAGTTAGTAGCTTTATAACACAGGGTGTATACTCAGTTGCCACCCCATTTCACCCTTTTGGTGGAGCAGTTGACATAATTGTAGTGAAACAGCATGATGGGACTTTTAGGAGTACCCCTTGGTATGTTCGATTCGGGAAGTTTCAAGGTGTTCTTAAGGGGGCAGAAAAGGTAGTTAGAATAGAAGTTAATGGTAAAGAAGCCGATTTTCATATGTATCTTGATAATTCTGGTGAAGCATATTTTATCAAAGAGGCTGCTGCTGACGATGGGAATGAGGAAAATGGTGTCTTGAAGGAGTCCGATAGTCTTAAAGGTGAAGAGGATACTAGTAATCTTGGTAACGGTAACCATAAAGACAGTAGAAAAGATGACGAGCTGTCTATAAAAGAGGAGGAGGATGCTGCTGATTTGCCATTACGAGATGAACGTGTTACATTAGGTATGGATCGATTAAATAGGACAGATTCAGATGCTGACCGAAGATTCTACGAGTTTCAGGATGACCAATGTTCTCTGGATGATTCGGTTGATTTATCCGAATATGGTTCCAGTAGATATGATAATTTGGAAAATGTGGAGCATGTTTTAGAATCACAGGACTCCAGTTCGGAAGTTGTTCTAGTGAGTGTGGATGGCCATATACTGACAGCACCCATTTCATCTTCTGAAAGGAACACGGAAGATGTCGAATTGGACACACCTCAGTTTCATCTGGGGCCTGGTCAGGGGACTGAATTTTATGATGATAGTTCAGAGTTTAATTCAGGTGATGGTACATGGGCTGAGGATTATTTCAGTGATCTGAACTCATCCAAAGTTGCATCAGCAGGCACTCGCAATGTTAAAAATGAGAGCACTACAATTGAGCACCACTTAGAAGTTTCTGAAGTAGATGGAAAGCATCTTGATCAAACTCCAGAAAATGATCTGAAGAACCGGGAATCAGATCCATGCATGAATAGTACTGAGGAGAGCACATCATGCAGCATTAAGAAGGATGAGGTTTTCAAGAGCTGCCTAGAGCTATCCGCATTAGCCATGCACGCTGAAGATGAGGTTAGTCAGTCAGACACAGTTTCTCAGTCGGAGATATCTCCGGGAGTTGTTGAAGATGTAAAGGAAACGTTTCATAGGAGTCCTACTGCAATCAGTGAAGCTGAAGACAGACATCCTGAGAAATTGGGAAATGAAAATGGCAGTCATGATGCTGACGGTGTAACCCTTCAGAAAAGTGACTTGGACTCGGGGCATAATGCTTCAGACAGTGCAAGAGATCATCTTTTTGAGAATGATGACCACTCAAAGGAACAGACTGATGTAACAGTAGAGCAGACACAAAGTGGCCAGCAAGGATCAGATGAAAGCACCAAATTTGATAATTCGGAGCAGCAGACTGCAGCTTTGCTTAAAGGTACAGAAACGATTCAAGCACAAGCAGGCATGCCTCTAGGTTTTGATTAAAATTATAGGGTCTCATCTAGTTGTTCAATTTAATTCCACTTCTCACTATGTTCACACATTTTGTTAGTGATATCTGCAGGAGTAGAGATATCTCTTTGTAGGAACTTGCTTCATGCGGGCATGGGTTCTGTAGCTGCTGGAGAAATCTTTGAGGCAAATCGCATTTCTGAGGAGGAATTCAGGAACTCTGCAAAATCCATAATTGATAATCCAAATTTAGCTGTCCGAATTCAAGGAAATTATTTACCCTGGGACAAAGCTGCTCCTATCGTTCTCGGGATGGCTGCATATAATATGGAACTACCAGTTGACTCTACTGATGTCATACCCGTGGAGCAGGACAAGAACTTAAAAACAGGAGAGGATGATAGTGGGTTGCCTTCAACTCCTAGTCGACGATGGAGGCTTTGGCCAATACCATTTAGAAGAGTAAAGACAATAGAGCATACTAGCAGTAATTCATCAAATGAAGAGGTGTTTGTTGATTCCGAATCAATCTCACTGACCCAGCCTACAGATCAAACAGCAACACCACAAGGAGGAAAGGAATCTCCTCGCAAGCAACTTGTGAGAACAAATGTCCCTTCTACTGGTCAAATCGAATCTTTAAAACTGAAAGAGGGTCAGAATTTGGTGACTTTCATTTTTTCCACTCGAGTCCTAGGGGAGCAAAAGGTTTGTTGTGTTACTTGTGCCAAATTTGTTTACTTTAAAAAAATGTTGTCTTTTTATTGTTTTGGTTCCTATCGCGTTGCTAAACCAACTTTCTAAAACAGGTTGAAGCCCATATATATTTGTGGAAGTGGAATACTCGGATAGTAATTTCTGATGTTGATGGGACTATTACCAAGTAAGTTTTTTTGATCACTGTACCTCAAGCTGCAAAAAATTGTTAGCCTTTACATGCTATCTAAGAGGTTGTTTCTCACCTGATGAGTTGCTTGCAAGATCCACTATCATGCTTGGAACTTAACAAATTAAAGCCAGTTGAACCTTGAGATTTTTATAGGATAGGCTGATTTTACTTGTCCAAATTTCTTTTTGTAAGGTTTTCTACCTTTTGGTATACTTTTTGTATTCAGGCGTGTTTTGCCCTTCATTAAATAGATTTTAATACGATATCCAAAAAGAGAGAAGCTGATCTGAGAGCATAAAAATGGTTACAAAATAGAACTGTTTGTTGGAACATCATCTCATTGTGGAAACACATTATGTAATTATCAAGTTGACTGTAATGAGGACATGTTTTCTGATGTACCTTAACAAGTCGATATTTTATGTCTAGGTCCGATGTTCTTGGTCAGTTCATGCCATTGGTTGGAAAGGACTGGACCCACTCTGGAATCGCGAGACTTTTCTGTGCAATCAAGGTATTCCTTTTATCTGTCCTATATTTGTTCTCTTTGTCTTCAAGTAATCACATCAATTAAGTTCTAAACCATTCTTAACATATGATGTGTGCGGGCACGAATTTATACATTTCGTTCTTTTGTATTACATATGTGTGTGTGCGCGCGCGCCTGCACATTAATTTATACATTTCGTTCTTTTGTATTTTGATAAAATACTTTAAGACAAAGTGACAACCATTACTTTCCTCCAATGAAAACATGTTATCCAAGGTTTCTAAGATGGTAGTGCTGAAGTTGGATGCTACTCTGTTTAGGACTATGGATCTGGTATCTAAAATCAGTTCTTTTTTCAAACAAATTTTGTTTCTTTAACCACGGAAAGAACTTTCCTAGACATGTAGTGTGATAACTGCAGCATCAAGTACCACCAAGTGTATTAATTATTGTCATATCATGATTTTTCACACATCTTTTTTCTATTAATACATTTCATAGGATGTAGCGAGTCAACTGCTGTATTTCCTTTGTGATATCCATATGAACGTAGATATCAGCAAATTTTGGGAATTCATGTCCTTGTACTGGTTTTCTGACTAATTGTGGCAGGAAAGTATTGTATGCTATATTTCAGATAACTATTATGTAAGTGTGAAATAAAAGTGATTCCTCTAGCATTTGATCTTTACCACATCAAATGCTATTTGATGATGAAATTATTTCATGAAATGAATCTGTGACCATCTAAGCTAATGATGTTTGGAAAGTAAAATTTATCCTGAGTTGTTGTTTTAGTTAATGTTACCTATGGAAAGATTGTCATTTTTCTTTTGTTATGTGGAAAGGGTTCAGTTCTTTCTTGTGCTGGATAGGGAATGTGGCAATTCAGGATTTGATGCTTCAGTATGAGAAAGAGGTTGCATGGTGGCTATGCCATGACACTTAATGTGATTGATAATATGGCTGCCAGAGATGAGCAGGAAATTTGTTTAATGTATATAGAAAGGAAAGTAAAATGTTGATGATATCATATAGGGTTTATCTACAAAGTGGGAAAGAATAAAATGTTAATACTGGTAGGAGGCGGCAGGTATCCCGTGGAATTAGTCAAGGTGCGTGCAAGATGGCCCGGACATCACGGTTATCAAAAAAAGAAGATTAATAAAGGGTTAATAAGCGAGCATGGAAGAATTTTAAGAAAATTAGATAGAAGAGTCCTGTATTCAAGTTACCATAACTTTAGATAAAGTGCGGCACCCTAATCTACTGACCCACTCATACAGGATCACAAGAACCTTATATTAGATACTTGCTTTGGTGAGATCTACAAAGTTACATACCTCACGGCAGAGTATTGTACATTATACAATGTAAAAAAGTAGAGTTGAAGAGAAAAATGTATATAGGATGAATTCTTATATCTCCTTTCCCTCTTTATTAATATGAAGTAGCATGATTAACTAACATGAAGCTGGCTTAATGTTTATGGTTTATCACTTCCATTTTCATTGACGTTGAACTATATTGCTCCATTATTTTATAATCGATGTGCTTTCTCTTAATGGCAGGAAAATGGTTATCAGCTGCTCTTTCTCAGTGCACGAGCAATTGTTCAAGCTTATCTGACCAAAAGTTTTCTGTTCAATCTCAAACAGGTAATCATAGCCCCGTTTACATGAAATACCGATGACACTAATTTTTAGTTTTCTAAAAGATACAGAAAATTTATCAGAATCCCAAGGGAGCATGTTGGTTGAATTTTCTGTTACATGTAGGACCATTTCTTGATTTGTGTCTGCCGTCCTTGCACAAGGCCATGCTAATGTTCTCTATATCGTTACAATTCTATAAGATGTTTCCAGAGGGACTGTCATTTGCTTATTTGTATTTTCGGTTCGGCTTGGTTTCGGTTTGTTTCGATTTTGTGCAGGGATTTTTATTTTCCAGTGTTGCATCTTTTTTATTTCTTTTTAATTAAAAAAAAAGAGAAAACTGAATACTGAAATTAGAGGTATACATAGTTTATTAAGGTTTCATTTGTCTCCACCTCTGTATCTCTCGCCCTCTTCTCCACACCTCAAGACAGGAATAGAATGACATCAGATGAACATCCCTAGAAATGTCCGTAGAACCTTGTCAATCTGAGATCCAAATACCGATTTGGTGAGATGGTATAGGCCATAAGCTTATATCCATGGCTATGCATGAAACTTCAAAACATTGATTTTTTTCATTTAACTGATAGTTGCTATCCCAATCAGCATCGATTCCAAACTACTTTTTGCGTTAACTACCCAAAACCTCCTCCGTATCAGGCTTGGGACCTACTGTGTATAGTTTGAGTTTTAAACCAGCCATGTTCTACTCATATACTTTGTTTCAGACCTCTCATGTATGTTTTTTCTATGCATTTTGTCTAATGCTGCTGTTGCTCAACTGTACACAGTATACACCGACTTAAGAATTCGATCTGGCGTCTGTTTGCTTGTCCGTCCTTGTAGAATTCTATCGTGCAACAGATTTGACTGACCAGAAATGTGTAAAATGATCTGTAGGATGGGAAATCTTTACCACCTGGACCTGTTGTTATTTCACCTGATGGTTTATTTCCCTCATTGTACAGGGAAGGTAAGTAAATTTGCCTTTAGTCTTTGTCAAAGTGCAGTATGCATGCATGCCAATTTCACATGTTTCTTGGTGCTTGTTTTCAACGAGAGTTATCCGAGATCTTCAGCTCTTTGGCAGGAGCAAGTCTATTGACTTCTCCTACTGATATGATAAAGTAATTGACCTGTGTTTGATCTCTTATAAAACTTGCCTTTTCTCTTCTATGTCATGGCAGTTATAAGAAGAGCTCCTCATGAATTCAAGATTGCCTGCTTAGAGGTAAGTACCCCAAGAGTGGCAGTTCTTTCAGCATTTCAGTCTAAACCCAATTCTATATTTGGTAGTTGGTACAATACTGATCACATTTTAGCGCCAAAATACATTTACTCAAATTTTATTTGTTTAAGTTCAAAAGTCCTTAATAATATTTTATCATTAACCTTTTGTCGGGTAAATATCCACCGATTTAATAAGTTTCTCGAGAAGTTGAATTTTTGTAAGTTAAAAATTTAAATAAAAAGAAAATGAAAAAATATGGGCCAAATATAAGAAAAACACAGCAAATACCGCAAGTAAGCCCTCAAGGTGTATCACAAAGGATCTAAGAGTTCGAGTGACAATCTTGAAAATCAAAGTTTGAAATCCAACAAAAAAGCAACAGTAGTTAATTATTTTCATTTGCCTAAGCCTTGATGGACATTTTAGTCTGGTACATGTGCTGGTGGTAGGTAGCAGGTTCATGAAACATGTGAAACCGTGAAAGCAACATTTTTCTATCTAATCTAGTAGGCTAATCATGATGTTATAATCTCAGACTTCTCTTTGAAATTACTTATAAGTGATGTCTCATTGCTGAATTGTCATTTAGTCTTGTCTAATCCAGAGAGTCAAATATTGTACCAATTGGAGCATATAAATCTTTTATTTGCCTAATCTATTATTTGCCTAATCTAGACGCTAATGCTGCATACCAAAATGACCCCTAGTGGATTCAATCCTTTTGGATCTCTCGAATGGTTTGCCATCTTCTAATGTGTTCTTGTACCTTTCAGGACATTAAAGCACTTTTTCCACCAGATTACAACCCTTTTTATGCGGGCTTTGGGAATAGGGACACCGATGAGCTCAGTTACAGGAAAATTGGAATTCCGAAAGGCAAAATTTTTATAATAAACCCAAAGGTTCGCAATCTCTTCCCTTTGATTTCTTGTGAAAAACGGAATGTACAAGTCCCACTCTTGTCTAACATCTTGAATTCGACTTACAGGGGGAGGTAGCGATTAACCACCAAATCGATGTGAAATCCTATACTTCATTACACACACTAGTTAATGACATGTTCCCTCCTACATCCATGGTTGAGCAGGTTAGCGATGACTCTCTTTTTTTCAAGTATCCTAGCGTCGTTGACACTTATGAATTTAAGAATTTTAGAGCCATTTTGCACCATGAAATGCATGTTTATAGGACTAGTTGTCAAACATCAAATTCCTGTTATTTTCTAGTAGCATCTTTTCAATCTTAGAATGCATTATCTTTCTTATTTACCAGTTTTCTAAAACTGAAGTATAGTGTTTTTCTTCCCGTTTATTTTGCCAGGTGGCGTCCTCAATTCCACTAAGGGGATTCATAGTTAGTGGTGTTAACTCTATGAACTAAAAAAATAACTGAAAAGAAGTTTTTTCCTAGTCAATCTCATTTGGAGACTCGACTTGACAGTAGAAAACTAAAAGAAAGGGCAGCGGGGTGCACTAAGCTCTATGCGCCGGGTCCAGGGAAGGGCTTGACCACAAGGTCTATTGTACAGAGCCTTACCCTGCATTTTTACAAGAGGCTGTTTCCATAGCTCAAACCCGTGACCTCCTGGTCAGTTGGTAGCAACTTTACCATTTACACCAAGACTCCCCTTCGTGACAGTGGAAAACTCTTTTACTCAAAATCAATACATGTTCTTGGGGTCAAAACCTAGATAAGAAGATTTAAGCTTGTATAGTTTCTAGTATTCTTAGCAATTAGGCTGTTATGGTGTGTTGCATGCCCGTGTTTTCTTTTCTTATAGGGGGAGAGAAGAACAATTTCGGTGTGTGTGTAGTTGTTTGACACGTATATTGATTCTTTTCCTTTTTTTCACGCGTTCTGCAAAGAACCAAACTTTTCATTTGTTGGTAATCTTGGAGCTTTGTCGGGGGGCATCTCGATGACATTTTTGTGGATTTTCATTGTAAATGCAGGAAGATTTTAACTTGTGGAACTATTGGAAAGTGCCATTGGTAGAGGTCGATGACTTGTAGAGATTTCTTCTTCCCTCATACCGATGGAACTTTTTTGTTGACCTGGAAGCCGATGACATGTGTACCACCTGCAGTTTCTTGAGATCTCTTCCCTCGTATCAAGGGATCATTTTTCGTTGATCTGGGAAGCCGCCGACATGTTTAGCAGCCGGTATATGTATAACCACCCACCTGCAGTTTCCTTTGTAGAAGAGCTGCCATTCTAGTTCTTTTTTCTTGTTTCTATTATTAAGGTGTATAAAATTCAGCTATGTAGGTCCCTTCTTAATTCATATATTGTACTCAAAAGCATATGAAGTTCTTACTGAATAAAAATTTTCTGTTCTATTTCTTTTAGTTCGTTTGCTGGTCTTCACTGGTCTTCTTCAGAATCATGCTCTAACTTTGGCACACATAATTAATCCAGACATATGCCTGTGGAATTACACAATGTATTACTGTCAAAGACTTCTCTATAATAACATTTCACAATAACAACCAAGTTTCTTGAAGATGATTCTCTTATAAAAAGTGATTTGTTTCGTTCGAGCCTTCGTAGCTTAATGCATGTAACGGGCAGGGAAGAATGACAATGAACTCAAAGTTAATGAAGGAGCCCTTTCCCAAAACCCTGGGCATAGCGGGAGCTTTAGTGCATCGGGGCTGCCCCTTTCCAAAGCTAATGAAGGAGATTTGCAACTTAAAACAAGGTTTTTCTCCTAAAATATCTTCAATAAGGTTGCTTTCCATTGCAAGAAGGACCCATTACGACAAGAATTTCACCCATTCTGTTATACTTATGAGCATCTAATTATAGTTGTCATGCACAAACTTGATAACTGCTATTTTCGATGCAACTACCTTGACAGTATTATTGGAGGAAGCTTGACTAATCCTCACCTTATACTTAGCATCAACAACATTGAAATAAGATTCACACGGAAAAAAAAAACACTTGTCATTCATTGGTTATTCATGACATTCCAAAAATGTCTGAATTGAAATATGATTGTCAAATTAGTGAAAGTTGCCAAATGGAGTGGCGATGCCATATAAACAAAAAAAAAATCAACTCGACTTTTTATTCTATTTCATAGAGACTCCTTTTTTCATGTTATGTTATGTTATATATTTTATCTAGTAACATTCGCTATACACAAACAAATGGGAGGTCTCAAATTTGAAAACCCTTACATGCTTTATTAGTTGTGCTCATAGACAGAGTCAAGAGTTTCCCAAATGCAATTTATCTCTTTTATGTGATTTAACGAGATTTACCCTGCACACCCCAAAAAATAGCAATTGCATATCCCTTGTCATTAAAAATAAAGGTTAAAATTTATGCGCGCGCACACATATATATATATGTAAATCACACTAGCAAGCTTATACGATAAGCTCATACCTGAGTGACAGATGAAGACTGAATTCGATCCTAGGTCTCCCACATGGAGACCCACCTCCCAACCACTCACTCAATCATGCCCTCGTGGGTACTTGACACACTCCTTAAAAAGTAATCCTTTTGTCCCAATTTATATGAGTCACTTTCCTTTTTAGTCAGTTCCAAAAAAAATGATATGTTTCTACATTTAGTAACAATTTGACTTTTAAATACCTATTTTATCCTTCATAAAATGATTTATAGTCATACAAACATCTACCACTTATTTTAAACCATAAGTTTCAAATTTTTCTTTCTTCCTTAAACTTCAAGTCAAATTAACTCGTATAAATTGAAAACGAACAAGGTAATAAAAAAAAAAAAAAGTAATTTTAACATATTCTTTTTGAATATAATAAATTCAATGCTTAAATACCTATGGTGTACTGGAGTAAATAGAGGCTAAAATCTAAGTAGGTGTTAATGTCATGAAAATCAATTATTTTTTAAGTTGAAATTAGAGTTGGAGTTTGGAGTTATATTTGGTCATAAATATAAATTGAAGTTTTTTTGACATTTTGTGAGAGGAGTAAAATAAAAAAATAAAAAATAAATAAATTTAATTTATTTTCACTTTTTCAAATATAATTTTAAATTATATTTAAAATTCTTATAATGAAACTGTGATTTTTCATTAAACAGAAATAGATTTCTGCAAAAAATAAAAAATTATCATAACCAAACACCCCTCTCTAAATCATGACCAAAAAAAAAATAAAAAATGCACAGGCAATAAAAGGGGAGGAAAGAGGGCGCGAAAGGAGTGGCAAGAGACTCGAACTACTTACCGAACAATCTGTGACCTTTTCTCTTACACACACAAAACCAAACTTCCATTTCCATTTCCATTTCCATTTCCAATGTCTCTTTCCCTTTCTTCTTCCTCACCAAAATCCACCGGAGTAATTAAAATTAACCAGAATTTGATCGGCGATGTCATGGCTGAGATCGGCGGTGAGCAAAGCTGTAGAAGTTGGCGGCGCCGGCAATCGAAATCTCTCTCGCCACCTCCGTTACTACGCCGATTCCGTCGTACAACAAGCTAGTAATGCTGTCTCCGGCGGTGCCAAATTATTCCTTGATCGCTCCGTATGACTAATTCTCTCTCTACACATTCATGCATATATATACACATAACACATGTGCGCACACGCCGAGCTAGAATTTTGAGTTTATGATTTTTTTTATGAATAAATTATTTATATATATTGAGTAGTATTTTAGTACAAATTATTGTCTTTTTTGAGCTAGAATTTTGAGTTAGATTTAGTTGAGCTGGACGAAAGCTGATTAATACACCATGATTATATAAAGAAATTCATGCAAGTGATGATCCATCTTATCATTAATAAAAATAAATGGAAGGTATTTTTGCCCCATTTTGGATAGTTTAGGGGTAGTTTTGGTCTTTTACGTAAATGAGATGTTGACGTGGATTGACTATATGGCAATTTTTTTTCACGTGGTGTGCTTGGTGGGATTTCGTTAAGTTGAGGGGTATTTTTGAGTAAAAAAATAAATGAAGAATATGTTTACTTCATTTCAGATAGTTCAAAGTGTCACACCCCTTTTATAACCAAAAAAATTGTGATTTTAAGATTGAAAGGGTTTTTATTATTAAAGTGACAAAAGATTGAAAATTTACTTCAAAAAAGAATTATTTACATTTTTTATTCAGAGTCGCCACTTGGCTTAATCTGGTGTGCCAAGTCACCTTTGGAAATCCTTTTCAAAACAGTTTGACTCTAGAAACTGATCCGTGAAAAGAGATTCCAGATAAGGAATTATGTTGACCGAGGGGAAGGTGTTAGGCACCCCTCGATCTCGTGGTTCGACCACGGTCGCTTGGTGGAGCGTATCGACTAATTTGACATCACGAATGTATAAACCACACAAAAACACATAAAACAATCAATCAAACACACAAAAACAAAACAAATTCAAAATATAGTGTTCAGTCCAATTATATAGTCCAAAATAAAAAGGTGCTGAAAAGTAAATCTACACTAATCCTAAACTACTCTCCAATGCTTTACTCGATGCCTCGATCCTTGATCACGAGCCTCCTTTGCGTACATGATACTTCGGGGCATTCCCCGAATAAATCAATACAAATCTCTCGGGGCATTTCCCGTCCAAATGAGTACAATTTTAATTTTTGTTCGATAAAGTAGAACGAACCATCCACGCACATATTCAAACACTCAACAAATCGTTATTTCTAAATTTGCCTACCCGACCTAGTGTTTGCCTACTAATTCACCCTAAAGCATGATATTATCAATTTTAATGATATCAATGTTCATTCCGAATTAAACCAACAAACAATGAATCAAATTAAACACTATTCACTTATGATCGATTTCAATGCTCAATCCCACCCCAATCTAATTTTAAATCAAGATTCAAACATACTACTATTTCCAACAATTCACAATCACTAGAAACTCAATATTCATCATTAACATCACACACAATTCATAACCAACGGAATCAACAACCAATCAACACCAACAATTATTCATCACCAACGAAGATCAAACCACATACGAATATTTAATCCAACACACCGAATATCACCAACAAAGAAATGAAAAGATGAAAGGAGTAGAATTGGACCTCAATTTGAAGCTTTCAAAATTTAGTATTAATCGGGTGAAGAGAAGAAATCCGTGACCGGACCTCAAATTGAACCTCAATCGACTAACCCACCTCAACTCGAACCTCGAACGACGAACCAAATCCACGGGAACATCTCAAAACTCAATTCGAACAAGACTCCACGAAGAACAAACGAATTGGTGGCCGGAATTAACGTTTTCCCGGCAAGATTTAAACTGAAAATGAGAAAGGAGTGGTTGTTCGATGTGGGTTTGGTCGGAATAGAGCCGGAAATGCCGTTCTCCGGTGGGTTTCGCCGTAGCAGTGACCTAACGGTGGTCGTCGGAGTACCTGGCGGCAATTCCGGTGAAGAACTCGCCAAAAACAATCTGACAATCTGTTTTCTCCCTCTCTTTCTCGATTTTAGCTCTCTCTCCTGATTTTCTCTCTCTGGTGCTCGATTTTACTCCATCTTCTCCCTTTCGATCTCTCCCTCTCACGATTTTAACTTTCTCTCGATTCCCTCTCTTGTGCGTATCTATTAGTTTTTGTATGTGTTCTCTCGTGTGTGGGTATATCGTGGATGAGTGAATGTGTGTGTATCTTTGATCAATGAGGATTTTTCTGTGTGTTCTGTGGGGTAGTGCGTATTTATGAGAATTTGTGGTGAGGTTCGTGTTGTGCTCGGGTGTGTGAACGTGTATATGTATATCTCTCTCTCACTGGTGTGTGTATTATTCTCAGGTGGGGTGAAGAAGAGAGTTTTTTCGTGAATGAATTTTTTGGGTGAGGTTTTTTTTTTGTGAGGTGTATAATGTCCTATATTCTGTTGGTGAATTGTGTACATACTCCCCCTTTCTTTGAGGAAAAGAAATGTGGTGGGGGGTTAAGGGTAAGGGTAGGGGTATGGGGTGGGGTAGGTTGTTAGGATGAGGTGTAAAGTTGGTTAGGATAGGATTAAAACAAGATAGAATTTGTTAGAGATTATGTCAAGGATTGTTATTTTTTGTATTTTTGTGGGGTATAATCACATGGATGAGGGTGTGTGGTAATGTGAGCTAAAAATGAATAAAATTGGATTTGAGAGGGACAAAATTTGGTGTTTACAGCATGCCCCCTTTGAATGTAAACATGAAATGTTTTCAGACAAAAAAGTAGACAACGAGACAGAATTTTGTCCCGACTATTATTAAAAGAATGAAACAGAAGGAAGGAGGGAGGGACACCAAGTCTTGACTTAGGACATCCTACCTACCCAAGTTATGAGGGAATCAAGTGACAGGTATCTCAAAGGATTGGAAAGAGATGGACTATACCGAGTTGGAGAGTCGAGTGACGTCCCATCGAGGTTCCGGTCGCGGTCTGTCATTACATCAAAAAATTAAAAATTACAAGAGTTAAAAAGATAAATAAAATTACAACAGTCCTATCTATGAAGCTTCCTTTGAACTCTTGACTTGAGTTTCATCACCCTATTCTTCAGGCGGGCTCCTGACTTGCAATTTTTCAATTTGTTGCTTGACTTTCAATTGTTTCACCTTGTTGCTTGACTTTCCATTTATTCGCCTTGTACTTCGGGCGGGCTCCAATGTTGTTTGAGTTATCAAAACAAGGAAGTGCGTCTCCTTACAAATGCCGCTTGAATTACCTAAACAAGGAAGTGCGTCTCCTTACAGATGTTGCTTGAATTACCCAAACAAGGAAGTACGTCTCCTTACAGATAATGCTTGAATTACCAAAACAAGGAAGTGCATCTCCTTACAAATGCCGGTTGAATTACCCAAACAAGAAAGTGCATCTCCTTACAAATGCCGCTTGAATTACCCAAACAAAGAAATGCGTCTCCTTACAAATGTTGCTAGAAATACCCAAACAGGAAAGTGCGTCTCCTTACCAATGCCTCTTGAATTACCAAAACAAGGAAGTGCGTCTCCTTACCAATGCCGCTTAAATTACCAAAACAAGGAAGTGTGTCTCCTTACCAATGCTGCTTGAATTACCCAAACAAGGAAGTGCGTCTCCTTACAAATGTTGCTAGAAATACCCAAACAGGAAAGTGCGTCTCCTTACCAATGCCTCTTAAATTTCCAAAACAAGGAAGTGTGTCTCCTTACCAATGCCGCTTAAATTACCAAAACAAGGAAGTGTGTCTCCTTATCAATGTTGTTTGAATTACCCAAACAAGGAAGTGCGTCTCCTTACAGATGTTGCTTGAATTGTCCAAACAAGGAAGTGCGTCTCCTTACAAATGTTGCTTGAATTACCCAAACAAGGAAGTGCATCTCCTTACAAATACCACTTGAATTTCCAAACAAGGAATTGCGTCTCCTTACAAATACCGCTTGAATTACCAAACAAGGAAGTGCGTTTCCTTACAAATGTTGCTTGAATTACCAAAACAAGAAAATGTATCTCCTTACAAATGTTGCTTGAATTGTCCAAATAAGGAAGTGCGACTCCTTACAAATACCACTTGAATTACCAAACAAGGAAGTGCGTCTCCTTACAAATACCGCTTGAATTACCCAAATATGGAAGTGCGTCTCTCTACAAATGTTGCTTGAATTGCCCAAACAAAGGAGTGCGTCTCCTTACAAATACCACTTGAATTACCAAACAAGGAAGTGCGTCTCCTTACAAATACCGCTTGAATTACCAAACAAGGAAGTGCGTCTCCTTACAAATGTTGCTTGAATTGCCCAAACAAGGAATTGCGTCTCCTTACAAATACCACTTGAATTACCCAAATATGGAAGTGCGTCTCTCTACAAATACCGCTTGAATTACCCAAACAAGGAAGTGCGTCTCCTTACAAATGTCACTTGAATTTTCCAAGGAAATGCGTCTCCTTGACAAGGAAGTGTGTCTCCTAGAGATCTTGAATTATGAGTTTTATCATGGTTTTGATTACTAAACTTGTGCAACAACATTACCTCTTGCATTTGTAGAAGTGAGAAATCACGGTCTTTGATGTTTAGGCTCCGAAATCCTTGATCTGAATGTAACATGTGTTCCTGTTTCATACAAAGAAAACTTGTGAGTTTAAAACATGGTGGCTGGTTTGTGGCTTTAGCTTTCACGACAATCGCTCTTGCCCCCGTCACATTTAACCTTGCTTCCAACCATTAGCATATGTCATCGACTGGCTGCACCATTGACCAAACTCAGATTATCAAGAGTGACTCTGAAACAATTACAGTATCTCTGCTTTGCCATGCTCCTCAGATAAACCCCTTGAACCTTGGTATTTCCATAAGTTTTCAAACTTATCTGTTTGACAAAACTTTCCGCATGCCTTATTTTGGCTCACAATCATGTCTCTTTCATGTGCTAGCTTTTGTCTTGCTTTGTGCAATTAGAGAAGCTGGTAGCTAGTTTTTGAAATCTTTTCTCACTTGTTTTGGCATAGACTTAACTTAAAGACAAGAGAAAAATGACAATGATTTTTTGGATAACTGACTCAAGAAAATAAAAATAAAAATAAAAATAAAGAAAGGAAATAAAAGACCATGAATGTCCCTATTTGAAACAAAGAAATGAAAAATTTATCTAAAAATGACAGTCAACTCTAATGATTATGCCATGCATTTTGAATTAATCTGCCTGATCTTTCCATCCACACTTTCACCAATTGCTGTTGAGTTAATGGCCTTGAAAATGAGTTGCTTCATTAGGTCAATTGCATTTAAGACCTCATTCGGCTAGTGACACCTTGAAGAGTTTTTGCCAACAAGCCTCTTTCATTTTTTTTTTCTTAGTTCACCATTGCCTTATGGTGTCTGTGAGGGTTTTTCACCATTGAGACTCTCTTATTTTCATTTCTCTCAACTCACAGTCGTCTTATGGTGCCTGTGAGGGTTTTCACCAATAAGACTCTCTCATTTTTATTTTTCTCAACTTACCATCGTCTTACGGTGCCCGTGAGGGTTTTCACCAATAAGACTCTCTCATTTTTCATTTCTCTCTCGATTCTTATTGCTGAGGAAGACAAGTAATTTCCAAAATGCATCATCGCATTCATTGCATACTTAGTCTTAACATTCTCAAAGATTAATCTGAAGGTTTTTTTTGGTTGTAACTTGACTTTTGAATAGGTTAGAAAGAAAGGATGGCATGTAGCCCAAACAACACTTGAAGTGGGGTAGGACTTACAACTTTTGGAATCGACTCAAACAATGAGGATTAACTCATGCCTTAGTTTCTTTTGACTGAGCAATTCTAAATTTTTTATTTGGTTGGACCGAGCCCAGAGTAAGGCAGCCTACGTATCTCACCCCTGAGAGAGGAGAATCAGGTCACGCGTAGTTCTGGCAGCTTGTTCTTTTGATTGATTCTGATTTTTTTTTTTTTTTTCTCTTTTCCCTTTGGGATTTTTTTTTCTGACCCTATTTTTGATACTCTTTTCTTTTCTTTTGGACACATTTTTTTTTCTCGAAACTTTTCTTTTGAGTTTTACTGACTCTATCTTGATTCCAAAAGAGGGGTATGAAAGAAAATAGGACTAAAGCTCAAATGGGGTAAACAAAGGATGACACAATGTTTGGATAACAGAATAAAATGCCTTCGTCATATCAATCCTTGAAAATACTAGTACATAGCATGCAAGTGAAAGTGAAAGATGAAGATCATTGTGACATCTCTTACAACATTAACTTTGACGGAGTCTGTGCGTCACTACTTCTTCCGCAAACTCCACCTTTGTTGTACATTCCTCACATCGAATGACTCATGATTTTGTGGAGCTGATTTTCGTTCTGTTCACGCAGCCACTATTTGACCTAATTAAGACATGTCTTTCAATTGATGACCAAGTTATTCTTGTGATTCTCAAAATAAGTGCCTTAATTTTCAAAGAAGGCTTCAACTTATCACCAAATGTCTCAGCACTCTACCTATTTCCTCAGATGTTCTCTTTTACTAACTTAAACCTCTGATTCAATGTTTCATGGTTAAATTGGATTTTATGATCTGACTGAAAATTCCGCTAGCATGCCATATCACTAGAATCAACATAAAATGCACTATGTGAAGAAAACAAACAAACAACATATATTTGAACACAAAGGGAAAAAGGGACACTCTATTTAATTGAAATAAAAGATAGAGGGTTCGAACATAAACGACAAAGGGACAAAACAAGATAAATCCCGAACTACAACCCTGAAATACTTTGGAAAACAGAAAAGAAAACAAAACAAACTACCAAACCTCTTCCTAGTAGGGAGAGGGGTGACTTCTCAATTGCTCAGCCTGACAACTTAGCCACTGGTTTGCCTATCAACATGACTGGAGCTTTCCTCACTGTCAATGTTCTGCACCATAATTGATCCATCTTGAATTATCTTTTTAATTTCTCTTTTCAAATCTCGACAATCTTCAATACTATGACCCTGAGCATCAGAATGATACGCACATCGTGCATTAGGATCAAAATTTCTTAAACGCAGATTAGGAGTGTGCCCAAGGAAAGGAGTATTCATGCCCCTCTGTCTCAATCTCTGAAACAAACTGGCATAGGATTCCCCATTAGGAGCAAAATTATCCTTTTTCTTCCTCCTCCTTGCGAACTCTGGCCTCGGATGAAATTTAGATTTAGAGGTTCCTTGGTAAATTTGTGGGGGTCGAGGACGATGTTGAGGGACAGATGCATGCCATTGTGGATAAGAAGACGGATGGGTACACAATTGTGCATTGTTCAAAGGACATTGAGGAAGTAGAATGAAACTCCTTAGATTTTGAAAAGAGGAACCTTGTTGCAGATGAGTAAGTGGATTTGATATGTAAGCTCGAGATTGAGGCTGACAGTATTGGTGAGTTGGACCTCTTAAACTCTGCTTTGGTCCTGACACGACAATAGGTGCGTTTTCCTTCTTCTTTCCTTCAGTTTCCCTTGATTGATTGCAATATTGTCCTAAATGTTTCACAGAATCATGTTGTCCACCAAGCTCCTCAAATTTTGATGTCTCAAAGCTTGGAGGAAGGTTAACACTTGACAATATGCCCCAGTTTTGGTATGAAACATCTTCATAGCCTACAAGTCCCAAGGAACTTTTCATATCATTTTCTACATTCTTAACTTTCCCAACCATTTCCTCTGGCTCTTCTAGCATGCTAGGCTTCTTAGTAAGAAATTTTGGCGGTCCACTTAATTCAACGGTGGGCTCAAGAGTATAACAATGATCATCAAGAGTGTTGAACGTGGATTCACTAGTGGACTGGACTAGGGAAGCACAATCGTTGGATTGATAGCCAAAGTGGAAGCCTTAGTAGAAGGTTGAGCAACAAAAGCACAGACAGTGTGGTGCTGTGAATGTGGTAGACTTATACTGAGGAGCTAAAGAAAGAGTGGTGGAAGTATTGAGGTACCTTTGATGTGGAATGGATTCTGAGGCATGCTGTGGTGCATCAATAACAAAATGAAACTGACTTTGCGATTTTGGTGGAAGACTCAAGGTATTTGCAGGGTCAAAAGTGGGAAACGGAGAAGGAGGCAGCCCACTGGCCCAAGCTCGGTACATTTTCATCATTTGTTGTCTCAGTCTCAAATTCTTTTTCTTTAAACTCTCAATTTCCTGACTCTATGTTTCATCCATGATGCCACTCTCTATATATCCTTGTTGGACACAACTAACCCTCCCTTGGATTTGGTGTGATATGGAGGACCAGTCAGGAAACCACAAACCAACCACCTTAAACTAACTGAACAAGAGATAACAAAGGCATTAGAATGCAACACTCTTTCAAAAACTCTTTTTTTTTTCTTTTGAAAAGATCACCGAACCTAAGAAGGGTGCCTACGTATCTCACTCCCGAAAGAGGAGAATCAGGTGTGCGTAGTTCGTGAAGTATTGCCAAAATGGCCAATTAAACTCTTTTTTTTTCTTGAAACTTTAAAAAAGAAAAGAAAATAACAAAATGTCAAAAGAATTGATGAAAATCTTTTTGCATTTTTCAAGTTTAAAATCCCTATACAAAATGAAACCTATGATTACAAAAGAAAAATCTTTTGGGGTTTTCAATTTTGAATTTCATACGAAAATGAAACTTGAAACTATTAAAAAAAAATCTTTTTTGTTTGGTTTTCTTTTAAAGATGTATATGAAACATCTACTCTAAGTGAAGAGTGAAGAAAATCTTTTTGAATTTTTTGAATAAGATCCCCGAACCCAAAATAGGCTGCCTGCGTATCTCAATCCCAAGAGAGGAGAATCAGGGGTGCGTAGTTCGTCCAGATTGGACAATTAAGGATTAAAACGAACTAAGACTTGACTTCAGAGACGTGATTACAGACGGACGATGAGAAATAAAATCTTTTTTAGTTTTCAGTTAGACACTTCACACAAAACTGACACCAACAACTATGAAAGAGAAAAAATCTTTTTGGCATTTTCGCTATATGAAATGTACAAAACTTCTACCATTTTTCATTTTCTTTTATAAAAACTGCTAAAATCTTTTTTGAAAATTTCGAATTATGAATGCATGCTAAAGGAGACAAAGTGAGAAATCTTTTTGATGTTTTGATTTTTGAACAAATGAGTGCGAAAGGTAAAAAATCTTTTGAATTTTTGGATTGTGAAAAAAAATCAAAAGCCATAAAGAATTCTAAAAACTTACGAAACACTCCTTTTTTTTTTGACTCACCTTTTCTTTTTCAACACTTTCTTGTGTACACACTTCTAACACATGTTTTCCCCAAATCGGTCCGTCAAATGACCACGCTACCCTCAGAGATGCAACATTTAGCACGTATGGATGATTTAAAGGTGAGTCTCCTATAAAGGACCAAGTGGGTTCCGTTAGGTCTCAATATGATGCAGATAAGCATGACCTAAGGGCTGACCTACGCTGGGGTTCACTAACAAGGCTGTTGGGGGGTGCGTGTGGTCGATAGTGGCTGCGAGAGCTTTCCACCCACTCCATAACACCGAAGGCTCCCCCTCCTAAAATAAGGGTGACTCAACTAGAGGTCGTGTACAACACGTGTACTACAGACTTGTTGCAGAAAGAATGACTCGGGTTATGCACATGATGCCAGATATAAAGCGGTAACACATAAAGTAAAACTGTAAACAAAGAGCACGTAGGCACTCAACACTGATAAAATGAATACGAACAATAACACAAACAATGTCTATACACCCATAATGTCGAACAAAGCCGATACAACTCCAAAATTAGCTCGAATTCTGAAAAGTCCCCAGCAGAGTCGCTAGAGCTGTCACACCTCTTTTATAACCAAAAAAATTGTGATTTTAAGTTTGAAAGGGTTTTTATTATTAAAGTGACAAAAGATTGAAAAATTGCTTCAAAAAAGGATTATTTACATTTTTTATTCAGAGTTGCCACTTGGCATAAATCGGGTGTGCCAAGTCACCTTTGGAAATCCTTTTCAAAACAGTTTGACTCTAGAAACTGATCCGCGAACAGAGATTCCAGATAAGGAATTATGTTGACCGAGGGGAAGGTGTTAGGCACCTCTCGATCCCGTGGTTCGACCACGGTTGCTTGGTGGAGCGTATCAACTAATTTGACATCACGAATGTATAAATCACACAAAAACACATAAAACAATCAATCAAACACACAAAAACAAAACAAATCCAAAATATAGTGTTCAGTCCAATTATACAGTCCAAAATAAAAAGGTACTGAAAAGTAAACCTACACTAATCCTAAACTACTCTCCAATGCTTTACCCGATGCCTCGGGCCTTGATCACGAGCCTCCTTTGCGTACATGATACTTCGGGGCATTCCCCAAATGAATCAATACAAATCTCTCGGGGCATTCCCCGGCCAAATGAGTACAATTTTAATTTTTGTACGATAAAGTAGAACAAACCATCCACGTACATATTCAAACACTCAACAAATCGTTATTTCTAAATTTGCCTACCCGACCTAGTGTTTGCCTACTAATTCACCCTAAAACATGATATTATCAATTTTAATGATGTCAATGTTCATTCCGAATTAAACCAACAAACAATGAATCAAATTAAACACTATTCACTTATGATCGATTTCAATTCTCAATCCCACCCCAATCTAATTTTAAATCAAGATTCAAACATACTACTATTTCCAACAATCCACAATCACTAGAAACTCAATATTCATCATTCACATCACACATAATTCATAACCAACGGAATCAACAACCAATCAACACCAACAATTATTCATCACCAACGAAGATCAAACCACATACGAATATTTAATCCAACACACCGAATATCACCAACAAAGAAATGAAAAGATGAAAGGAGTAGAATTGGACCTCAATTTGAAGCTTTCAAGATTTAGTATTAACCGGGTGAAGAGACGAAATCCTTGACCGGACCTCGAATTGAACCTCAATCGACTAACCCGCCTCAACTCGAACCTCGAACGACGAACCAAATCCACGGGAACATCTCAAAACTCAATTCGAACAAGACTCCACAAAGAACAAACGAATTGGTGGCCGGAATTAACGTTTTTCCGGCGAGATTTAAATTGAAAATTAGAAAGAGGTGGTTGTTCGATGTGGGTTTGGTCGGAATAGAGCCGGAAATGCCGTTCTCCGGTGGGTTTCGCCGTAGCAGTGACCTAACGGTGGTCGTCGGAGTACCTGGCGGCAATTCCGGTGAAGAACTCGCCAAAAACAATCTGACAATCTGTTTTCTCCCTCTCTTTCTCGATTTTAGCTCTCTCTCTCCTAATTTTCTCTCTCTGGTGCTCGATTTTACTCCATCTTCTCCCTTTCGATCTCTCCCTCTCACGATTTTAACTCTCTCTCGATTCCCTCTCTTGTGCGTATCTATTAGTTTTTGTATGTGTTCTCCCGTGTGTGGGTATATCGTGGATGAGTGAATGTGTGTGTATCTTTGATCAATGAGGATTTTTCCGTGTGTTCTGTGGGGTAGTGCGTATATATGAGAATTTGTGGTGAGGTTCGTGTTGTGCTCGGGTGTGTGAACGTGTATGTATATGTATATCTCTCTCTCACTGGTGTGTGTATTATTCTCAGGTGGGGTGAAGAAGAGAGTTTTTTCGTAAATGAATTTTTTGGGTGAGGTCTTTTTTTTTTTGTGAGGTGTATAGTATCCTCCTATATTCTGTTGGTGAATTGTGTATATACTCCCCCTTTCTTTGTGGAAAAGAAATGTGTGTGTGTGGGGGGGGGGGGTAAAGGGTAAAGGTAAGGGTAGGGGTATGGGGTAGGGTAGGTTGTTAAGATGAGGTGTAAAGTTGGTTAGGATAAGATTAAAACAAGATAGAATTTGTTAGGGATTATGTTAAGGGTTGTTATTTTTTGTATTTTTGTGGGGTATAATCACATGTATGAGGGTGTGTGGTAATGTGAGCTAAAAATGTATAAAATTGGATTTGGGAGGGACAAAATTAGGTGTCTACACAAAGTAGTTTTGACCCTTTTTCATTTTACATATTAAGTAGAATCTTATTACAATTTTTTTTTCGAGCTAGGATTTTGAGCTAGATTAAGTTGAGACACCAGGATTATATAAAAAAGTGTATGCAAGTGATCCATCTGATCATTAATAAAAATAAAGGCTAAAATCTAAATCAAAACAGGCAAGAGAACTGAACAAATATGACCTCTTCCTCTCTCTCACACCCACAAAATACCAAAATTCCAGTTCCAATGTCTTATTTTCTTTCTTCTTCGCCAAAATTCCAGTTCCAATGTCTTATTTTCTTTCTTCTTCGCCAAAATTCCAGTTCCAATGTCTTATTTCCAACATAGACAAACATTAGGTGAATTCTTCCGTTTGTTCTACTCTTGGTGGACAGAGTTACCTGGTACCTGTTGCTGGTGGGAGGTGACAGGGATGGAATTAGTCGAGGTGCGCGCAAGCTGGCCCAGACACTATGATTATAAAAAAAAATAAAAAAAATTCCAGTTCCAATTGAACAAAATTCCAGTTTATATTTTCTCCCCGAATAAGTTAATGTGCCCATTAACTTCGCCTCAACTCTTGGCCTCAACTGACATTTATGCCCTTCAACTTTGAATATGCATAAGTGTGCACACTTGATGTATCATAAAATTGAGCAAATAGACACATGTGTTCCACACGTGGCAAATCGCGTCAAATGCACGTCTCCTATGTGTCAAATCACATGAGATTTTCCACGAAGGACGTGTGTCTACTTGTTAATTTTATGATAGTTTAAGTGTCAACGTTTGCAAATCCAAAGTTTTAAAGGTTACATATATGTATTGTACCAATTATTTGTACATTAAGTAATGCCATCTCCGGCAATGACAAATTATTCCTTGATCATTCAGTATGTCAAGTTTTTTTCTCCGTTCTCTCCATACATACTTGTATGTATAGAAGGAGCTAGGATTTTGAGTTTATGAATTTTTTCTTCCGAATAAATTATTTATACATATTAAGTAATGCCATTTCTAGCCATCCCTAGTTATTCCTTAATCGTTCCTTATGACAAATTCTTAGGATGTTGAGTTTTTTTTTTTTTCTGAATGGATTATTATATTGAGAAACTACACAGAAAATACTATAAATTGCAATTTTTTCTATATATCTTAAAATGTTGATCAAAGTTCATGCCTTTTGTCTCTCAAAAAGGAAATTGTGAACAAGTATTTTGGAATGGAGGGGTATTAAGTAATGCTGTCTGGTATGCCAAGTTCTTCCTTGATTGCTCCATATGACGAAGTCTTCTCTCCTTCATCTCCGTACATACATACATACAGTTGTTAGGATTTTGAGTTTATGAGTTTTGAATTCTAGAAAAGACAGCTTATTGGATTCGGAGTAAATTCTTTATGCATATTAAGTGAATTCTTAAACAAAAATGCAGGGTCCAGGGCCTGTATATGTGAATTCAGCATATAGGCCACAAACTCTGACTATGTAATATGAGTACATATTGATAATTCAAAAATACGTATATATGATCCAGCATATATGTCTAGGACTCGGATTGATTTTATGAATATAGAAAAATTTAAGGAATTCCGGACAAAGACTTATTAAAAGTATTAAGCCTTTGTATGTGTATACCTAAAAAAAACGTTGAAGATAATTTAGGAAAAAATGTATGTAGATCCAACGTTTACATCTTGGACATGAACTATATATTATATAGAAAATATTTTAATAAATAAATATATTAATACAGTATAAATTGGTGCTTTATTGACTTTATATGCTGGATTTTCCTTGTACCTGAGTAGTATTGGTCTTTGTGGATGAAACTGGACATAGTTGTAGTTGTTAGCATTTGTACATTGTCTTCCAAATTTAGCTTACACTTTGAATAGCACTAATTGTATTTGCACCTGATCAACTATTAACAAATCTTTGCTTTTTATTGAATTTTACTAATAATAGAGATCACCTCCAATTCTGAAATTGTTGTGGAAACCAACATTCAATGTGTAGCCTCAATAGTTTCTATTGAATATTGAAACCAATTTATCGAGACAATGGAATTCTAATTAATTTAAGTGTACATAGTTAATTACTTACATGCTGACTTACCAAATACATATGCAGCTCTTGCCACACTCTATTTCTGATTTTAGATAACTTCCAAGTGGCAAGTGCCACAATTATGTTCTTCTTGTTCATTTCTCTCTTCTCAATAGATTTTCTTCAGAAAAAGATTTATTTTTTCCCAAGTAAATAATTTTCATGGATTTCCTGACTGAAAGCGGAATGGATTCAAAGGATTCATATAGAAGTGAATTAGGATTGACAAGTAGTTGATTGATTTAATTAATAAATATTTTCTGTTGTACTGTTTAGCTAAATGCTTGGTTTTTTCCTCGTGGTTTAGGGGTCTCGAAGTTTTCAGAATTTTAAGCAAGCAGTGAAAACATTGGAAGAACTTTCTGTTTCATGTAGAGGTATAGAGAGAGTTCAGCTACTACGAAGATGGTTAGTTTCTTTGAAAGAGATTGAGAGACTATCACTGCCCCTGCCTGTTAGTGAACTTGTCTCTTCCCCCCAAAGCATTGATTCTATTTATACCACTGATGATAGCAAGAATTCTCCTCGTGAGCCAACTTTGGTGAGTAAGTCGTTGAACTGCCCATTTTATGAATTTTTCAGCTTTATGGAGGATGTTTATATTTCATTTATCACTCAATCTTCAGGAAACCCGATGACATTACAACAACAACAACATACCCAGTGTATTCCCACATAGTGGGATCTGCGGAGGGTAGAGTGTACGCAGACCATACCACTACCTCCGAAGAAGTAGAGAGGCTGTTTCTGATAGACCCCCGGCTTAGGACCGATAACAAATCACAAAACATAAATGCTTATAGACTAGTACAGTATGTAAAATAAACTAACACCGGTATCCACAAGGTAATACAACAGCCACCAGATACTACTAAAAAAACTATCTAACCGAAAACATAGACATCACTCAACACCCACGAACCAGAAACTTCAAACACAAATAAAGAAACGCTTCCACCCCCTAACCCTCTACCCTAATCCGCATCCTCCACTCAACACCCTCTACCCGATGACATTATGAGAACAATATTTACATGATTTCAGTTTTAGTTCAGTGCCTCCTTTCGTTACCTTTGGGAATTCATTATTAATTTGTCACTGTGGCAAGTTATTGGAAAATTAGGTTGGTTCATGTTAAATAGATTACGATTTTCTTTTTTAAAAAAAAAAACAGATTACAACTCAAAGTTCAGTTTTCAATTATCTGGTTCCCTTTCTCAGTTCCATACGCCAGCCATATACCTGCGTTTACTAGCTCTCCATACCTTATTGTTCCATGAGAGCTTTGTAATTCTACTCTCCCATCATATATTAAATATGAAGTGTATTATTTGGGTCCTTGAGTATCCTCAGAACAAGATATGTTTTTTCAAATGGATTCTTCTCTCAAACTGTATTTTTATCATAGATCAACTTCCTCGACTATTTCGATTTATACCTGTTATAGTTTGCTCATGTATTTTCTTACATTACCATGAACAGGTTTTATATTATGATCCAGATCTCGGCGGAGAACCATTGAACTTTAGAGATGTGTTTCTCAGCAGTCAAGCTCTCGAAGGCATGATACTTTCAATGGTAAGCTAAAAAACACCTTGGCTATTTGGTGTTGCGCACCTGCTTGATGACTTTACAATTGCTTCTCTACATGGTACCATTTCACCCCAATGCTTGTATTTTTTTTTTGTTTAAAACAGAATCCACCATTGTGGCTTGGTAGGGGTGGGGGGTTGGTAGGTACCTTTGCCCGTATATTAGCAACCAAGAAGTGATTACATAAGGGAGGCGATATGGGACGGAACCTCATAAAAAGTTTGAAAGTTATCCCCTTCTTACAATGATGTTGTCTATCATTCTGGTGTGTGTCATACAGTGATTCATATACCATATTTAAAAGAGACTCCTCTTTATTACATGATCTTATGTAAGACTATGTAATCCTCCAAACGATTCTTACTATACAAAAATTTATGTTATGACCTACATAAAAGAGTACTTTTGACGTGCCTAATTCTGGAATTAGGCATTTTGCTGCTGTCCATCATCATCATCTTTCCCTTTGCCATTCCGGGGATATGAAATTCTCCATAATACATGTTTCTCGTGAAGCTTCAACCTATGATTCACCAATGCATCCACAACACTATTAGCTTCTCTAAAGCAATGTTGGATTAACACTTCACTAAACCTCTTCTACTTGTTTCTCAAAGCATAAGCAATAGCAATCAGGTTCCGTGTAGGATTTATTTAGCACGATCCAGTTAACCACCTACAGCATCAAGTTCAATCATTAACTCTAAAACCTGGCATCGATGCACCACTGGAACAATTTCTAAAGCCTTAGCCTCAATAATGTTATTATTATGTTGCAAACTAAACATTATATAGAGTATATATTTTTTGGGGGGAATTTAGTTATTATCCTTTTGTTCCCAACCAAACAACCCTTTAGTTCACAGCTTCTCCCAAGTATACTTAGCTACTTTCCCCCAACTGTTTTTCTTTTTCATTTAAGGCTGAAGAGGTGTACACCTCTGGTAAATGGGGCTGCAAACTCCCATTTTGTGCCACATGTATGTATTGGAACCTCCCATTCTAAATGTGGAATCTCAGAAACAAAATTTATTTTCATGAATAGACATCATGAGTAACCTATTGTACCTTTTGTATTTGAAAGTGATTGTACTCCCGAAAAGGAGTGTTCTTATAGCATATCCATAGGTAATGAGCGGTTAGAAAAAACTTTGCCTCTCATTCTACTGCCAAATCTGGATTGATAGATTCATGTTCTACATCATCTTATATTGAAGCCTCATCTCTACTTCCAATAGGCAATAAGCCCCTCAGAGCCACCGGAAATAGTCAAGAATATTTCTCTATGGCATTCATAATAGGAGAAATGGGAAAAGTAGCCATCACTGTGGAGCATATGGCATTTTCGCTCTTGCATGTGTAGTTCCAGATTCAATATGGTTGAAGCATCATTTTAACTGTAGAGACTGCTTTATCATCTTGAAACTATTTTGCTTCATCTTTCAGTAACATGTGCATTCTGTTGATAGGGATTAACTGGTCTTAACGTTTTTGTTTGAAACAGATTCTTGAAGCACCTGATACAGAAGAAGTCTCTTTACTTATGGAGATATTTGGGTGATTTTCCAATATTGATCTTTCAAATTTCTTTTTGAGCTTCTAGCTTCAGATGGGACTCGCACCAATCAGTTATATGAATTGAACAGTCACTTCAGAAATGTGTGCTGAACTCAAGGGAAATTGATATACAGAACTGTTTACCAGGTTTATTTGGTTTCTGATCTATTTTGTTCACTCTTTAGGCTCTGTCTTAATGGCGGGAAAGAAGTTCGTGAGGCAACCATGAGCAGTATAAAAGTTTTGGCAAAAGCTTTCTCAAGCTATAAAGAAGAAGTGCTGGTAAGGGAACAAACTCCTTATGCATGTCTGACAGTGATGTTTCTCTAGGATCTTAAGAGTTGTGGTCTGTATGTTATTAAACAAAACAGTAAGTTCGTCAATCTTCCCATAATTCATCTCAGGCGAAGAAGGAAGAGCTGCTTCTCCATGCACAAGGAGCAATTGCTGGACTGAAAATTAATGTAGATATAGTGAGGTATGAAGATCTTTGATCCTTTTATCATGATGGAACTTCCTCCGTGTCTTCTATGCAAGTTTATTCTTTGACAAGAAAAGTTTATTTTCCATTTCTTTCCACGTGTCCACTACCAGTTTTTGGTCTCATTAATACTTGTGTATACACACTTCTGGTGTATATTTTTGTCATTCTTTACTTTCCACCTCAATTTTTGTCACCGAAGGCTAATCTTGTAAAATATAAACTATTATGGTTGCTGCCATTGATTTGCTATTCTCTTATTCTATTCTTTGATTCACTTCTTTTAACCTTCCAGTAGCTGGAGATCTGTGGCTTTCTGTATATATTTGTAATGATTTGAACAATAAATGTAATATCTTGGAGAATTTTTTTTTAGCTTTAATTAAAGCGAATTTCTTGTGCAAAAATTTCCGCTCCTTTCCTGGCCCCTTCTGAATATGGGCATCTCTTTTCACTATTTTTAGATGTTTTAGTTAAAGTTTCATGTCAAAATTTTCGGGTGCATGTCATTACGGGTGGAGGACTTGTGTCATTGTGTAGGAGATTCACCAGATGAGAAAAGCCTTTCCTGGGCTTGGACTTGAAACATTAAGCGATGGGGAGTTCAGGAACCTGACAGGATGCTTAGTTATTACTCCCTGCATCCCCAAAAGAAATCCCCTTTTCTTGTCAGTCGGATCCACATAACATGGTAAACTCTACAAAAAGTGACATCAGATCCACTTTTACCAATCTGAATATAATTGTTTTAAAAAAAAGTTTCTATTATTTGCTCCAATTTTCTATTTTTTTTTTTTTTAAAACATAGTTTCCAAAATTGAAAAGGTAATTCTAAGGTCGTCCTGTTCCCCCAACAAATACTTAATAGTCACTTTTTCAACCCATCTCTTAATGATTGTGACAATTCATCTATGTTTGGAATTTTAGGAATATAATCCAGATGTTGTAGTAATTTTTGACTGCTTTATAAGGCAGACCCTCATGACCTAAATTCTGGTCCTGTGGGCTCTCTACTCATGAATAGCTAGCTGTAAAAAGTGCATGCTTTCCAAAGAGATTGGTGAGGAAGATAACGTTATCATCTTTAAAACATAAGCTTTAATCTATCCAGAGAGACCAGAGAGTATAGTGTCCAAGTTACGAGTAGAAGCTTGCTACAGTAACAAGACCTTGTGCAATAGCTCACACTTTCATTATATAGAGTAGTTCAGAAATCGTAGCATTTGATTTATGCTCTTATAACTCACAACTAAACAGTAATGGTATACTGTAGCATATTGTCATTTAGTTGTTTGCTATAAAACTCAGATAGTCAAGCATTTCTTTTGCTATTTGCCTGCATAAACTGCAATATATAATTTCTCTTCTTTCGTGATCTGCAATCAGAATAGATTCTGAAGTCTCAAACATACATCAAAAATTAGACAAGATGGTATTACAACTGCCATCAAGCAAACCTGGAAAGGACTCTTCTAGTGCTGCAACTAATGCAACGTCAGAGGCAAGTCAGATTCGATTCCTAATTTTTGTTCTTTACCAAATTATGCTATCTAACAATGAATTTGCAAGAAACACCATAGTTGAGAAACCAGAAAATTTTCTTGGGGGTGGGGTTAACAAAAGTCTCAAGAGGTATTATATTAGCAATAAAATATGAGTGTTGTTAACTTTGACATGTTCCTCTTGTCTAATAAATAGATAGCTAATTTCTTATTATTGTACTCCCAAAAGAATGAGCTTAATATCTTTGTTTGTTTTGGAATTGTTTCACTCAATTTTTCATTGTAAAATCTGTATGCCGTTAAGTCTTATAGGAAGTAATGTACCAACTTTAGAAATTAATTTTTAAGAAAATATTTAAACATCATGGCAGTTGGCAGAAGAAGATTTTCAACTTTCCATGAATAACTGTGATACAAATAGGGATGAGGGAGTAGCATTTCAAAAAATAAATACTCCTTAATCAAAGGACAAAAGGACGATTATGAAGAAAATGTTGTTTAACTTCCCATTGATATGGCACCACTATAGCTTATCTGTAAGCTATAATTAAATATAGTCGACTTCGGGGTAGCTTTAATAAATCCTAATTTTACTTTATGTACTCTTCTAGCTGATTGCTATAGCGAACAAGCAATCATTAAGATAAAAGCATATGACTGGAGAGTTTTCTAGATGGTTGGAGGTCATTCTATATCAGTACATATTATGTGGCTAAACACTCGTAAGAACTTCAATATAAAAGTCGTTTAGTAGTTGCTAATGTTTACAAAAGTCGCTGCATCTTTTGTATGCTCCTGTTCTTATTTTCATTTTTTTTGTTTTTTCGAAATGGTAACAAACTTATAGTAAATTCACAAAAAGACTGTGAAGCCACATTTACAGGTAAAAGGGAGCAAAAACTGCTAAGCTAGAAGAAAAACACTACTGAGAGCTGCTGAAAAAGACTATAGAGACTCTATTACTTGTAGAAGAGCCTCAGTGTCTTCTATGTAATCTTGTTTACGCCAAAAATGAAATAGCCAGATACAACTAAGTTTCATTTTTTGGACTGAGTTGCTTTGACTTCAAACATCAAGTCATCTTAAATTCCTTTCCCACCGGATAGTCCACCATGTGCATCCTGGAATTATGCTTCATCGTCTCTTTTGAGCTATTGTGCCCCCTTTCTGGCCCAGATGGATAGCGTATCCAATATACCCCCTGGCATTGTCCATCTCAAACCTATCACAGCTAGGAAGATGTCCCATAGTTGAGTAGTCACTCTGCGGTGCAGGAACAAGTGACTATTTGTCTCTGCATTTCTTCCACATAGGAGACAGATTGAACATAGTTGATTCCCCTTCTTTGAAGCTTATCCTGTGTCAAACTGGTCTTCTTGACTACTAGCCAACCAAAAAAAGGCACTTTATATGGGGTCATGGCTTTTCAATGTGCTTCCATGGCCAAAAATCATTCATATTGTTGTCAGAATTCAGCATGTTGTATGTAGTTTTAACTGAGAAATCATCAGAGTTGTGGCCTCTCCACCATAATCTGTCTTGGTTTGGTTAGTTCCAGTGAATTGTGCCAGTGAGTTATGAAACTCAACTTGTCCACCTCCACTCATTGAGAGACCTCCTGAAACTGAGGTTTCCCAAAATAAATCTCTGCTATTGTTTTTCCAAAACAAAAATATTCAGCCATTGGATGGATAATCCTAGCAGCATATGTGGATCTATGCTTTTCCACTATGATATAACCTTTAGACATACCAAAGAAAACAAAACTTAACTCTTCAAAGAAACTGTAAAAGATAATATCTCCAGGAAAAGCTTTAGATTCATTTGAACATATGGGAACTTTTTGAAAAAAAAAATGAAACTGGATGCTTTTTCTATGGCAGGCATTGAAAGAAGCACTCTCCCAGCTTCAATTCTTATCCAAGATGGAAGCACTTCTATTACACAAGAAGTCTTTGCTCAGCAGGGATGTTCCTGAAAGTCAGTCCCAAAGGGTATGCTTTCTAAATGGTGACATGGGATTTTCCTGGATCTGAAGTGCTATATATGCCATGAAAATAGGATCGATTGCACAAATCTGCATCCATTTGACAAGTTTCTTACCCCTGTATTTTACTTTACTGTCTGCAATCAGCACCACTAATCTTAGTGATCAAAGAAGTAAAAGTAACTAACGTTGTACAGCCAAACCTCATTTCCTTTATTAGTACAAGATCTGTTTGGCACTAATTATCAGCTAAACATCAAACTGATTATGCACTTGCAAGAGTAGGACAAACAAAAGCTGATTATGCACTTGCAAGAGTAGGACAAACAAAGGTGTCTATGTCGGAGGGGACCGACTGTCCTAGGGGTACAATAAATGGGGATGATGATTCTTCTAACTTTCTAGTCATTAGGAAATAACTCAAAAAAGTTAAGCAGCCTGATATTGCAATTACCCTATAGAGGTTCTCTTTTACATACATGTGCATTTTGATCTGTTCTTTTGCACATATGAACTGTCTTTTCTCTTTGCTTTATAAATAGGTTTTTAAGCTGAAGGTTTTATCAGAGTCTCTTTCAGGATCTGTTTCAAAAACTGAAGAGCGCATTACAGAGAACAGGTCCGAGCTTCGCTTTTTTGTCATTTCTACTCTCTCCCTCTCTCTGTAAAAAAAAAGAACTTCTAAATGAGATTTACTTACAACTGCAAGCACTTTGATCTTTCCCTCTCTCTCTCTCTCTCTCACAATGAGAGAATTATTTACTTGAGCTTTTCTTTTGCAACTGCTTCAGTTCTGATCTATAATTAACCAAGTCATCTTTGGTGGAGGTTAACTGAAAAGTGAAAGTGGAAGGAACACAGAACATCTAATCTTTACTTCCTTATATGTCAAATGTTTAAATTGGACCCCCTATTCCAGAGCAATCTTGCTAAGGTACTAGTACGTTAGAGTGATCGCAAAGACCATGAGCAACAGCAGTGTAAACCTTAACTTATATCAAGCATACTTACGTTTCTCAAAAGGAACTTATTGTTTTCTGTAGTTTATAGTTCAAGGTTGCCCTACATTTTAGTTTCCCGGTGATCTCATACTTTAACAATGTAAACTTACTAGCATTTGATAGAAATATGTTTATACTGTTTTAATGCCAAGTTATTCCTTATGGGAAATTTTGAATTTCCTATTAAAGGAGCCATCTTTTTTCTTTTAGTGGGGATATCTAGTTCTTATTTTAAAATGTTTTACACATTCATCAATTTCTTTCCTGCAGAATCCAAAAGGAAGGAGCTCTTAAGTTCCGTGTAGTAAAAACCGGTGAAATCTCCCAGCTTGAGAAGGTAAGATTTCCTCGACGTGTTCCTAGTGGACATTCTATTAACTGTTTCTAGTCAGTTAATATACATGTATGCAAAATGATTTAATGGCATGATCAGATTAGATTCTTTCAAAGTTCTCTTTTCCTAAGCTAGTAATTGTCAACGTTTGATGTATTTCAAATTCTCTGCTTCGACAGGTGTTCTCCTGATTTCATTCTATTATCATCATAGGTTGCTCTTTTCTACTACTGGGTCAACTTGCAAGTTTGTTGTTAGGGGAAAGACTTAAAAATCTTTAATAGGTCAGTTAACTATAAAGATAAGGTTAAATAATTATGATTGCAACAAACCTAATACATTTAAGATGTGGCAAAACAGACTTATTTTATACAGATGCATGGATTTACCGAGCCGTGAGTATATATGAGCGTATAAGCTCCAATAAAATAACTTCTCTGTCTTAATCCTGGCCACAAACATTTGTTTCTCTATGTCTTATTATTTCTGTATCTTGATTTTGTTCATCTGTTCAATCAGTTTTGTTTCATTTTGAGTTAAATTCACAATTACTGGAAAGAGCCAGCCAATGTTAACTGTTCCCCACATTTTTTGTCTCAGTGGCATTTAGTTCTTGGGAATGGGATTAAATTTTTTTCACTTTGTGAACAATTTTTCAAGATCAGAGATTTTATTTACCTGTTGAGGTATGATTTTCTTTTCTAGGAACTTGAGGATGAAATAAAGGTCCTTGAGAATCAGAGAGATGAACTTGAAGCAGCACTAAAGAAGGTAGCCACTAGCCAATGCTTTCTGTTCTTTACAGAATGTGTGTGTGTATCTTGTTGTAAAATATGTTCCATCAATCGTCTATTTGATCTTGTTGCGTCACTTGGGTTGGCAAGCCACTTCATCTGCATCTGCCATTTGATGGCAGCTTGTTAATTATACAAGTTTGTGTCTCACTTGATATACATGGTGCTGGAATAGTGGTACCTTACCTTATTAGGATTGGTAAGGTAAGGCCTATCCCCCTTGCTTGCCCTTGTTCACATTGAGGTTTTTAATTTTTTTTTAACAAAAGACCGCTAGGCACTCTGTTTAGTGGTATAAATTCAGAAAAAAAAAGTATACTCTGAGTCTAAATCAAGTAGAAGAATAAGTATACAGCAATAAGTTACTGACTTGACATTTATTTTTACTCCGCAAGGAGACCATCACAAATTGGATTTTATTTTGTTCCTAGAACTAAAAAATCTATACACCCTTCACATACTGTAGAGGAACTGTGGGAACTTGGGCTTTACGTAATAGGCTAGTAATCTCTTAAGAAGTATGGCCCGGCGTTCATTTTGAAAGATCCAGAGGGTCTAGTCGATAGAAAATGGGGAGCAGAGCCTCCTTCGCGGTCTTGTATCCCTCGGACTCTTTCAATGACATTTCTAATGGAAGGATCCTTCCTTCTAGTTCTTTAATGCATGTAAAATTATGTAGTATGTAACAACTATCTCAGTTTCTTTTTTTTGCTGGAGACCAAAAAGAGAAAACATAGGAAGAAATACTTATAAAGATCCTGAAAGATCAAGAAGTGTCATTAATCAAGCAGTGCTACACTTGTTGATCACAATAATGAGAATGAATAACAGATTAAGAAGAAGAAGAAGAAGAAGAAGTAAGAAATAAGGAAGAAGGAGTGATCATTAGAGAAGGAGTAACTTTTTTTGTATTTTCATTATTCAGAAATGTACATAGGCATCTACATTTATAGGCTTGTGAATGTACCAACTAACTAACTAACTAGTTGTTAGAGTAACTACCTATTAGACAGTTATAACAGATTTTTGAACTAGTCTATTTTAGTCTTTTCTCAGTTCTGCTTCCTCTTCATATTTCACAACACTTCTCCATTCTTCTCTTCATACTTCAACACTCCCCCTCAAGCTAGGAAGGTGTGAAGATGTCACAGATTCCTAGCTTGGCATTCAGATGAACTTGTTGTGCTCTTGTCAGCCCCTTAGTTAACATTTCTGCGGGCTGATCTTGAGTTGCAATGTAATGAGTTCTGATCATCCCTTGAACAATCTTTTCCCTGATAAAGAAGCAGTCAATGTCAATATGTTTTGTTCTCTCATGGTATATTGGATTTGCTGCTATTTGCAAAGCAGATTTGCTATCACTGAATACATCCACAGGTAGAACTACTTCATTCCCAACTTCCTTCATCAAGCCTAGGATCCATACCAACTCTGCAGTTACTGCTGCAAGACTTCTGAACTCAGCTTCAGGTGAACTCTTGGAAACCGTAGTTTGTTTCTTTGATTTCCAGGAAACTATTGATTCTCCAACCTTCACAAAGTAGCCTGTTACAGACCTTCTAGTCTGAGGACATGATGCCCAGTCTGCATCACAATAAGCACTTACTCTGTCATTTGCATTGCTAGACAATAGCACACCTTGATCTGGTTGGTTTTTAACATATTTAACAACTCTGAGTGCTACTTCCATGTGAGACTTCTTAGGATCTTGAAGGAACTGACTCAATGTTTGAACACAAAAGGCTATGTCTGGCCTTGTCATGGTTAGGTACAGCAGTTTACCAATTAGGTTCTGGTAAGAAATTTGGTCTGTTGGTGGATCATCAGTAGACTTCCTTTGCTTGACATGCTCATCAAACTGTTTAGATGTCAGTTTGATGTTGTAATCCATAGGAGTGGCTGCAGGTTTGGCTGCTGTTAAACCTAGCTCATATAGTAGTTCCAATGCATACTTTCTCTGGTCAGAATCCCTTTGTCAGATCTTGCAAATTCTATTCCAAGGAAGAATCTCAGCTCACCTAGATCTTTCATCTTGAAGTTCTGATGTAGGATTGTATTGGTTTCTTCTATCAGTTTTAGACTATCTCCAGTTATCAACATGTTATCAACATAGACCAGTACCAATGTGACTCCTTCTATTGTCTTCCTGATGTATAATGATGGATCATATTGACTCTGAGTGAATTGAGACCTTAACAACACTTCTGATAGCTTTGTATTCCACTGCCTTGGTGCTTGCTTTATTCCATATAGGGATTTGAGTAGTTTGCATACTACGTTCTTGTAGGTCCATGTGACTTCATCATTGAGATCACCATTCAAGAATGCATTATAGACATCCATTTGATGTATAAACCATTGCTTCCTAGCTGCAGCAGCAAGTATACTCCTTATTGTCTTCATCTTTACAACAGGTGAAAAGGTTTCTTTGTAATCAATCCCTTCTCTTTGTCCATAACCTTTTGCTACAAGCCTAGCCTTAAACCTTTCAACATCACCTGAAGCCTTATACTTCACTTTGTAGATCCATCTGCAACCAATAGCTTTCTTCCCTTTAGGTAAAGGAACAATCTCCCAAGTGTTATTGGAATTCAGTGCATCTATCTCATTTTTCATTGCTTCCACCCATCTAGGATCTTTACAGGCCTCATTGTAACTTGTAGGCTCAGTGACACAAGAGGTTTTCAGCACAGTCTTTATATGTAGAGGAGAGTTTATCATATGACACATGATTAGCAAGAGCATGAGGTACCTTCTTTGCTGTCTTTGTAACAAATCATTCATCCAGACTGGTGTCTTTCTGCCTCTAGTTGACTTCCTTTGGTCCAGAGTAGCAGTAGTTGTGGGTGCAGGAGCAGGAACCACCTGTACTTGCTGCTCATGTTGACTAGCTGAATTAGGAACCCCTTGACCTCTAGTTGCTCTTCTTTGATACACTTGAGTTACTGGTTCTGACTGTGCTGGGACAGAAAGAGCTCTAATTGACCTTCTTTGATATACTTTAGTTATGGACTGTGCAGGACTAGGAGTATCCTGCAGTGGCTGTTCTTGTTGGCTCACTTGACAGGAACCCCTTGTGGTGCCATGGTTACTGGGATCTGTAGGCCTGTCTTTTCACCACCTAGTATTTGGTATTGATCTTCCAAGGGAAACATATGGTGTGGTGACTGAGTTTGATGTTTGAGAAGTTTGAATGGAAATACATCTTCTCTGAAAAACACATCTCTACTCACAGAGAAGATGTTAGTTGATATATCATATATCAAGTATCCCTTCTGAGTGCTAGAGTATCCCATCATGACACTTGTTCTTGCTCTAGTCATGAGTTTATCATGCTCATTTAGTACCTTGACATAGCATAGACACCCCATTACTCTTAGATGATCACAGTTTGGTCTCTTACCATACAACTTCTCATAAGGAGTTAAGAACTTAATAACTGAGCTAGGCAGTCTATTGATAAGATAGACTGCAGTTAAAACACAATATCCCCGGAACCTTATTGGAATTTCAGCCTGAAACCTTAAAGCTCTTATTACCTCTAAGATGTGTTTATGTTTTCTCTCAGCCACACCATTCTGCTGAGGAGAATATGGGCATGTTGTTTGATGGATTATACCACTGTCTTGAAGCAGCTTCTGGCATAATGAGTTAACAAACTCAGTGCCATTTACAGTTCTGATTACCTTGACTGTCTTCTCAAACTGTGTCTTGACATACATAAGAAACTGTTTTATTTGAAAGAAAACATCTGACTTAAGCTTGATCAGAAACACCCAAGTAAATCTTGAGAAATCATCAACAACTGTTAGAAAATATTTGTTGCCATTCATAGTTGGTACTTTGTAAGGTCCCCACAAATCCATGTGCACAAGATCAAAACAAGTACTTTGAATATTAGTTGACAGAAATGGTAATCTAGTCTGTTTAGCACTAGGACAGATGCTACACTGCTTTATTCTATCTTCTATGACCTGTACTCCTTGACTTACAATCCTCTTTAACACTTCAGTTGAAGCATGTCCCAGCCTTTGGTGCCACAAATCTACTTCAGCTTGTGTCTTTTCCACAGTTACTTCAGTAGTTGCTTTAGTTACTACTGCAACTCCATCCTTTGACTGATCTTCAAGTAGATATAAGCCTTCATCAAGCTTCCCAATCCCCTTCACCTTTCCAGTACAAAGATCCTGGAAAACACAGAAATCAGGGAAGAAGTTCACTGAACAATGCCATTCCTTAGTCACTTGTGATACTGATAGGAGACTACATGAAAACTGTGGGATATGATAGACATTTGTTATGGTATTTCCTTTTGATAGACAACTGGTTGCCACGTGTGTAACCATGGTAGTATCACCATTTGGCGGATACACTTTCTTTGGATTTTGTAATTCTGTAACTGTCTTGTTAAGTAACAACTCTGAATTACCAACCATGTGATTTGTAGCACCTGTATCTATAATCCATTTCTGTGAACCAAAAGAAGCTAAACAAGCAGAAGTACCGCACGTGTTACATTTGCAGACTCAGTAGATGTGTTGACAAAGTTGTTCTTGTTTATCAGTTGCAAGATTTGCTCATATTGTTCCTTGGTGAATGCTGCATTTCCAATCTGACTTAGTTGAGTCAACTGATTAGCTGCACTTACTGATTGACCTGCATCTTTAGTATAACATCCCATTTGATCAACTTGATACTCATGAAAACCCAAGGCTACATTATAAGTTGCGTTAGATCCTTCATGCCTGAGCTTCTTCTTAGCCTTATAATCTTGAGGATAACCAACCAGCTTCCAGCAGTTTTCTTTGGTGTGTCCCTTGAGTTTACAGAAGTCACACTGCACCTGCACATTTCTTTTGAATTTGTGACCTTGGCTTCCACCTACTCCATTTCTTGCATACATGACTTGTTCAAGATTGTTGCCTGTACTTGCAGGATTCATGCCCAGAATTCCTGCCTGACTTACAATGGATTTGTGGCTTTCATCACTCATTACCATTGCATAAGCTTGGTTAACATTGGGAGGGGGGTCATAAGCAAGATTTGGCTCCTTGCTTGTGTGTAAGACTCATTCAGACCCATAAGAAACTGGAACAACTTCAGTTTTTGCAGATGTAAGACATACTCCTTTGATTTATCACAATCACATCCAGGTGCTGGCACAAGAGCCTCAAACTCTTCCCACAAATCTTTAAGTTTAGAGAAGTACACAGATACTGAGGCTGTACCTTGAGACAATGTAGCAATTTCCTTGTGCAGATTGAATGTTCTGGCTCCATCCACCTTGTTAAACCTTTCAAACAGTTCATTCCAGACAACACTAGCCACAGATGCATTCCACCAAGCAACTCTTTAGAAACAGAATTCATGATCCATGACAGTACAATTGCATTCACTCTCTCCCAGTGATTGCTAAGTTCAGTAGAGAACTTGTCTTTAGAGCATGTTCCATCCACCATGCCCAACTTATTCCTCCCTAGTAGAGCTATACGCATTGATCTAAACCAAATTGAGAAATTCTCAACACCTGTTAACTGGAAGGATATGATCTGAATGCCACTCACATCAGAGGGACTAAGAAAGAGAGGATGATTGTAATCCAACGTGGTTGGAGTAACCCTGGAAGCTTCACCAAATTCTACAGCAGCATTTTGATTCACCATTGTTGCAGACAAGCAGTTCTTGATTCAAGACTTCTTGATTTTACTGTAAAGCAACTAATACACCAGAATCGATCTTGCTCTACTAGTTTTCTAGAGAGTAAAGCTCTGATACCATGTCATTAGCCAAGCAGTGCTATACTTCTTGATCACAGTAATGAGAATGAATAACAGATTAAGAAGAAGAAGTAAGAAATAAGGAAGAAGGAGAGATCATTAGAGAAGGAGTAACTTTTTTGTATTTTCATTATTCAGAAATGTACATAGGCATCTACATTTATAGGCTTGTGAATGTACCAACTAACTAACTAACTAGCCGTTAGAGTAACTACCTACCAGACAGTTATAACAGATTTTTGAACTAGTCTATTTTAGTCTTTTCTCAGTTCTACTTCCTCTTCATATTTCACAACACTTCTCCATTCTTCTCTTCATACTTCAACAAGAAGCCGTGCTGTTTCCTCTAAACTTTTCTCTTTACACCAAAAATAAAAAGATACAATACAATTCCACTTAACTTTCTGAATGGAATTTGACCCATCTCCGAAGCTTCTATTGTTCCTCTCTTTGCACACAGTCCACCAGATGTAATAAGGGAAAGTCTCCACCATATATTTGGACTCTTGCTTCCTCATCTTCTGATCTAACAGCTTAACAAGTCTGCAGTATGCTCAGGAATTGTCCATTTTCACTCTGCAAGACTAAGAAAGATGGCCCATACTTGTACCTTGAAACTGCAGTGCAGAAAAAGAATTCTGTTGTAATCTTCTGCATTTCCACACAGTTGGCATATGGAAACAATTATAATCCCTTCTTCTTCTTCAATGCTTCATGTCTCAAACAGGCCCTTCTAGCAACCAACCATGTAAAACATTTTACTGTAGTTGGTGCTAAATTTTTTCATATAATCTCCATAAGCATTGCTGGCTTATTTGTAGGTTTTGTTGAAAGAAAACTAAGTTTTTCTTAAATGAAGTTCTTTACTAGAAATATTCTGAATGGGCATCACATGTATACTCTTCCTGGGCATGGAGAAGGGGCAAGTAATTGCATGCTAAAGGTAGACAAGTTCCTGTGAGAAACTTCTTTAGATGGGCACTTGAAATCACCCATATTTGTATCCCATAAGCTTTCTCTTGAACTCCACTTGCCAAACCAATGAGAACTCTGTGCTTATTGGAGAAACTTTCAAATCTTTGAAACAAAATGGAAACTTACCCATTATCGATTGTGTAAGGGTTTATAATTCTTGGGTCATTCCACTCATTTGGGGAGGGGGGGGGGGCGGGGGGGAGATGGGGAGGAGGGAGTTAAGTGCCCCATATTTGTTGAAAGAATGAGTTGATGTCTCTTATATGGTCTTGGGCAATCGTCATCTCATGAGCTATCTTTTAAGGTTAAGGTAGGCCGAAGGTCATTTTTTCCTGCTTAGTATCAAAGCCCAACTTTTGTGAGCCCTTTTTCACAATCGCCTTCCCTCTTCATATTCTAGTGCTTTGGCTTCTCTCCCTCTCAAAATTCAACCCCCCGAGTCACTAACTTGCTCCATACCCACTTATAAGCCTGTAGCCCAATCAAATAAATAAACAATCCACGAGTAAGCCCTAGAACTAGGTTACATATGCGGGAAGTGTTAGAGAATGCACCCCTCGTCAATTGTATAATAAGTGTTTTCAAAGGGTTTATAGCGTTTTAGGTCACTCCACCCATAGCTTTAAGGTTTCGGGTTGGATGCTCAATTTTTTTTTTTACTGCAACAATTCTGTTCATTTCAAGAAAAGGGACATCTGAAAATAAAATGAAAAAGAAATGAAGTGACGCAGCTTTAATGAAGTTCGAGTAAAATGGCTCAACTTCAATGAAGTTCAAGTAAAATGGGTCTGCTTAAATGAAGTTTGAGTTGCCTGAGCATCAAATGATTTATGGGAATTATTCCTGAAAAATGTATCACCTGAATTGAGAAGCAGGAAGAAAATAGTCTTAAGATATTCCCTTATATCAAACATTCAAGCATGAATGTTGCAAAAATTACTCCCACTGACCCTGGTCATTGAGAATTTGAATTTGTGAAATGCAATAATTCTTGTCGATTGATTATGAACTACACAATGCTATACTGTTGTCTTTTAGTATTTATAATCATCATTATTATCACTGATTATGCTGTGTTCGATGAGTGCTTGTGTAGGTCAAAGTTGCACTGGTTGCTGCAAATGGCCGTCTTCACAATGCTAGGGAAGAAAGAGAGCAGTTCGATGAAGCTAATAATCAAATTCTTGAACACTTCAAGGTGAAGGTATGACGATGATGAGGCAGTGTGGTCTTGGAATTTATCTTATAATGAAGTTAATGTACAATTTGTACAGGATGACCATCTTATTATAAGATCTAATATCTTCAATCCTAAATTCAGGAAGATGAGTTGTCTAGATCGATGACCTTATATAGGGCAGAAGCAGATGTCTGTGATGCATTTGTTAATTTTCTAGAAGACTCCTGGACTTTTGAGTCCTCTTACATCAAACAAAAGCAGAATCAGGTCAAGTAAGGAGCTTCTCTCAATGTGCCCTTGGGTTCTGTTTTCTTTTAACTGGAAAAAGGTGTTACCATATCAATTTGACTGTTCTGGCTCGCTGAATTCTGAGTAGCACTAAAACTGAAACTAAAATAGCTATACCAGTATTTTAACATGCATGTGATATATCCCTTGAATAGTAGGATTTCTTGGAGAATGATTACTTAATGATATGCTTTTCAAATGTCAAGTGATGAATTGGACAAATGTGAAGATTATTTGGTGAACTTGGCAATCCATGTCTTATCAACGTACAAGGTATGATTGTTTCGATGTGGGGGGTCTAAGATTTATGCTTTGGATGTAATCCGACAGTCGAACTGAGAAAAGAGTGTCTTTTCCTTTGCACTTGACAGGATGAGCTGGGGCCTTCCATTTCAAACCTTAGAGAACTTGCAGAAAACTTGCAACGGTATCATAATTCACACTTCTTTAAAATATCCTTCTAGAGGAAATCATGTTACTAAATTCAGATTGCCAGGCCAGCGATTATGAACAATGAGAAGATGGAAACAGTTGAAGAGAAGAGAAAGCTAGAGGAAAACTACCAGAATGCAGAGGCTAAGGTATATTGATATTTATTTCTCTGACGTATTCGGATCTATTCACTAGTCTCGAGCACCGGAAAAGTATTCATATTGTACCAGGGATTTTGATTTGCTTGACAGTCTTGTTCAGTCTGCATTTATTCGTTTCTATGTATAGTAATTATCACCAAGTTATGTGTTCTTTTTTCTGTTCTATTCATTCTTTTTTTCTCCTTTTCTTGCTATTTCTCATCAGTGGATGTTCTGTTTATCTTTTTCCCACAATTAATTTGCAGTTAGTTACAGTGTTCAGTGTAGTGGACGGCATAAAAAGACAATTTTATGGGCAAGACAGTGCGATCTCTAGGTGATGAAGTGTAATTATTTGCTTGTTTTATATGCATTAGCGGTAGTTGCATCCTGTAATGATGACCTCAAGATTAATAATGTGACTTAACCAGGAAAGGTGATCAGAAACTGAAAGAGTTATTTGATACTCTTCAAAAGCTAGAAGATGAATTTGAATCCATTAATAGACCAAAGCTGGAAATTGAGACCACAGCAAGGAAGACTGAGGGAAAATCGAAAGAGTCACTTGAAAGTTCCGCACCTTCATCTCCTACGCAGCAACCAACCGATGAATCTGCATCCTTTGTGGATGCTCTTCCACGAATCCAGACGCCAAGGCCTGACCACAAGTCCAATCCAGAAATTATGGCATTAACACCAAGACGATCAATGCGAGAAAATGTCAGAAGAAGTCTTTCATTAGCTATTAATCAAACAACAGGGACACCGGAGTCCAGTTTCAACTCGCCAAAACTTCGGAAAGGGAAGTCAATGGATCCAGCTGCTGAATTGTCTAGGTTGAAGCGCGAGCTGGAACTCGAGAATGATAGTAGAATACACCCTTCTGAGGAGATCCATGACTGGGAATCTGATGTGATTGATAAAGAAAGATTACATTTTGAATGAACTTCCCAACCACATCAGAGAGCTTCAAATATTTACCCTTTGGATATCTTCTTGAGCCAAAAGATGGCGAAAACTGTGGCAATTCGATACAAAACGTATTGCTACAGCCTATAGCTCCATTTTTCTTTAAACAATAGACCTTGGGATAACCTCTTAAGTCACTTTACATTTAGTTTTTTTTACGGTATTAGATGAATTTTTTGTACATAAAATACGTTGTTTTTATGACTTCCGACATTAATTCAGGTATACACATGGATTCTCTCTTATGTACTGTCCTTTTCGTAAATTTACTGGATAGCTTTTGAAGTACTTCTTCAAGTAAAAACCACCAGGAGGTATGGTGGAATGGTTGGGGTCTCCTATCTTTAACTAGATATTTCGGGTTCTAACTCTGGGAATGGAGAGCCTCTTGGTAGGCAACAGTTTACTTCCTTTATGTGCTTGCCCAGTAGGAATCTAGATTAGTCGGACTAGTGTGGTTAAGAGCTTTTCAAGTGAAAGAAAAGCTGCTTTTGATCTTTTTGGAGTGCAAAAGCTGAAGTAGTGTTAATGGGAGTTTGGCCAGTTGAGGAAGGTTGTCAGTTGGGAGCATGTCTAGTTTTGATCTTTGTCAGATTGAAGTCATGTGAGGAATCTGATGTGGAATAGTAGCAGTAGCAGTAACAACAGTCACAGGCCAGAAGCACATTCGGGATTTTGAATTTGATGAGTTCAACTTTTAGGATCTTACCGCTTAACCCATTACACGTTTGAAATTATGGATCCAAAATATAACACCGACAACATCCCCAATATGCTCCTACAAGTGGATTTTGAGGAGGGATATTGCTCTCACCTCTCACTACGCCACCCCAACAACTAAGATTGATTCCTAACCTTTCCTATCTATCTTTAGTTGTAGGGCGAATGAGTCCGTTCCTTTCCCGTGAAGGTTTGGGATATGTGACTAGGTGCATAATGTGTACATTGTGAAGATAGAGAAGTCGTTTCTGATAAGCTCTACTCAAGTCAAGCAAAAAAAGCTTTCAAAATTTGATTGTTTGGGATAATTTTAGTACTCATATATATGTTTATATTTTGTAATGGAAACCTGGGTTCAGAAGAACCCCATTACTTGTATTGTCCATCAGTCACAGACAGGCAGCTCAGGAATGAACTACAAGTCCTGGATGAAATCAATCCAAATTATTAGTGCAAATCTCTTGGTTCTCTCAAATTTTTTTGTTCTATATCAAATATCTATTATTAACAAACTACATTTTATACCCACTCCATGTTCCCTTCTCCCTATTATTTCTCTCTATATAGTAATAATATGGGTAATTTTTGAAAAAAAAATATTTTGTGTCATTCATAACCGACACTGACACTAGCTGCGTAAGGTTTCTTTTTATCTCACTAGTTAGTGAATTCAAAAGTGTAAGACAATGGCTTAAAGGCTTGAAATGCACATGTTTCGAATATTTTAGCCAAAATCTTTACCATGAAAATAACTTAAACGAGTAAGATATCAAACTCATAACGTATATCTAATATCACATTCATGCATTGTGCTCTTATCCTTAGATTAAAGCTCTAAGAATATCAAGTTAGATATCATCAATTTAGTTCTTTCCTAATATTCATCCAAACATGTCAAACTCCTTAATCATTTCAAATTTACTGCTTAAATATTTATGTTTCACATGACCCTATTCACAAACAGAGAAGACAGTTGTGGGGGTGGGGTGGGGGGGTTTAAAATGGGATAAAAACAAGGACCTCGAGCATTGGAAGCTATACCATTTTTATATGTTTGAATTCAACATTTCCAAAAATTGGAAAGGCAAGACATGTACCCTATGGCAATGAGTAAGGTTACTAGTCTCAAAAGTTGACATCTCAAAAACAGTAAACTAAAAAGAATAACAATAATAATAATTTTTTTCAACAAAAACATACCACTGAAATCCCACAAGTGAGGTTTGAGGAGGGTAGAGTTTACGGCGATCTTACCATTATCTCAAAAAGGTAGAGAAGCGGTTTCCGAAAGACCCTCAGTTCAAGTGCAACAAATCTAGGTACAAGGAAGAAAATAGTGAAAAAAATACAGCAACTAACGAGACAACGATGCAAAGTCTACAAGAAAGAAATAATAGTTAACAAGAAAATAATGCCATAATCGAAATAGAATGAATAACAAAATAATAATTTATTTATTTATTTATTTAAAAAAAAAAAAAAGATGCCCATCACTAGTTTGACCAAGTCAATGGGACTAGGAAATAGGAACCGAAAAGAAGATATACAAAAATCCTATTAACAGAATTCAATTTTTTTAATTTTCTTGGTGCTAAAAACCAAGTATGGAGGAATGGGCTATTTGTTTAATATGCACTGCATATAAATTGTTTGTTTAATCAAAGTTTTGCTGCATTGAGGTTGTGGGTTTGGCAGACACTGGCCATTATTATTCACTTGTTTTGGTCTCTGATTATTAAAATCATCTTCTTTTGGACACAAGTACAAACACAAATCCAATATGGTAAGACCCTTTGGCTTTGCTCATTCAAATTTTGGTGTACAACTTTTCATAAATTTCCCACTTCAAAATTTAATACTCTTTTCGTTTCTGTGATAATATTTGATTGAAAATGAAATTTAAAAAGAAGTCTTAATAAGATAAATATCTGTATGATTATAAATCATCTCAAACATCAAAATAAACTTCTTTTTGTTGTTATAAAAATAAAAAAATATCACATAAATTGAGATAAGGGTAATAACTAAGCTCAATTTCAAGTAAGTTAAAGTCAGTTACATGAATCTGTTTATATCGCTCAATCTAACTTCATATTAGTTCAAGTTTGCGAAAAAAATTAATTTTTTTGGTACTAACTTTCGTTTACATTCTTTTAATTATCATATAAATCTCTAATAATATAAAAAATCTCAGAACATTAATTTGAAATAGATCTTTATGATTAGACCCTTTTAAGAATTTTGTACATAACAAGAGCTTTATTACACCAAGTTGCTCTTTAAGTTTTATATATATATATATATATATATATATATATATATAATATAATATAATATAATTTTCTTTTTGGAACAATTACAATTTACAATGTGGTTTCAAAGCAAAATTGGCTTTAAAAAAGAAATAAAGTTTATTATAAACCAACCGCCGTCTGTGGGAATCGAACCCATGACCACATGGTTAAAAGCCATGCGCTGAGCTAAAACGATTGGATCTCAGTTTGCGACAGAGAACAAGACAACAATTTATAATGAAAATTATTTATTTAATTATTTTAAAGTGTATTGTGATTAAATATTTTAAGTAGGTAATTGATTTTTTTTATTTTTTTTTTGATAGAAAGGTATTTGGATGAGTTATATGTATTTGAGTTGAAGGTAGAAACAAAATGTAAAAAGTTGAAATTGTTTTGAACATGAACAGATCAACGGGAATTGCTCGGATAATAACATGTGAGAGTTTCTAAAAAAAAAAAAAAAGTAAAAAGAATAATTGAACCTAATCATCACTCGTAATAAAAATTTGTAGACAGAAATGAACATTTCATTTAATTATTCATTTCAATTATTCAAAACTTCTTTCAAATTCAAATATTAAAGTTTAGTAATTGTAAATAATTCACAATTAAACTACTATTTGCAATGATTGAAAAGATCCAAGAAAAATGGCTTCAACATTTTCATGCATTGGACTTATTTTTTTGCTTTTTATTTATTTTCCTTATTGGTGTAAGTATTCTACTTACTTTCCATCTTTGTATTTTGCCTAGCAATTTTAAATTTGTTTATCTTTGAGGCCTTTAAATAAATATTTCCTTAACATATAGTATTTCAGCTTTTATGCATCAAATTTATTACTCTCATAATTTTATTTTTTGATTTTATTGTCTCATTGGCTTCTATTTATTATCATAAAAAATTTTGTTGCTACTTTTTCCTTCTCCATTATTTTCAGTATGAATTCTTTACTACTTTATATACTTTACATGCTTGATTTTTGATATTAGTGGCGGAGCCAGAATTTTTACTAGGGGGTTCAAAATTGAAAGAAGTAGGAACACAAACTAGCCGAAAGGGGGTCAACATCTATTATATTATATGTACATAAAAAAATAATTTTAACCATATAAAAATAGTATAATTTTTCATCGAAGGAGGTTCGTCGATTTCGGTGAACCCCCTAACCATAAGGTGGCTCCACCCCAACTTGATATGCTTTACTTTGAACCTAGTATTTATTGAAAAAGTCTCTCTACCTTCTCAATGTAGAAATAAAATTGTGTGTGCATCACCTTTCTTAAATTTCAGACCTCATTTATCAGATTATATTGAATATGTTGTTATTACAGTAGAGCAAAAAGGAAAAAAGAAAATTAGGGGTCGTTTGGTAGGCCGTATTAGAAAAAATAGTCCATGTATTAAGTGTGGTATTAATTAATACTATGTTTGGTAGGACTTTGGACCAATGTATTACTAATACCATGTATTAGTTATACACCCTACATGATATTATAGCGTGTATTACTAATACATCACATATGGTGGTATTAGTAATACATGAATTTTAATACCATGGGATTAGTATGTGTAAAGACAAGAATATCCCTCAAATTCTTTTAAACATTTTTTTATTTTCTTAATTTTATTTTTTATATTTGTACTAATAAACTTATTCAAATAAATTAGCTTACAAATTTTATTATTATTTACAAAAATATATTCGAAGAATAGCATGTTAAGAAGTTTATTAGCAAAGTGAAAACGGAGAAAAATCCCTAAGAACTATGTCATCCTAAAGCTGAAACCAATAAGGCAAGAAGCCGTGGTGGGGAGTAGCCAGAGTTGAGGCGCTGTTTAAGGAAAAAGTATCTGGATTACCATGCTAATAGTGACCGACGAACATGTTATTTAAGAATGATCTAGTATATAGTAATCTAATATGATCATATTTTGTTATGTGTATAATTGAAGGGAATATTTTGAAAATAGCAATTTTATGAAAAATGAATAATTATTTATCTGACGAAATGGTAGATAAATTTAAAATACTTATTTTGTATGCACTTAAGGATATAGAAGTAGTAGATATAAGAAAAATCATATTAGAAAAAACATTTGGTAAAGATTATATGATTAGAGTAAATTACATACCATACCTACCTAACTACTCTTACAAATACTTACGTACATACCAACCATGATAAATTACATATATCTAGAATTTTGGGAAAAAGATATGAGAAACATACAGTTAGTAAAAAAACAGATGAAAGCAAATTTAGACAAATACATGAAAACTAAAGATATAAAATATATAGAATTCCTTAATGAAAATATGCAAGAACTACTTAGACTAAAACAAACAACTGAAAAATATTATGAAAAAACATTTAATCAAACTTAAATGACAGATGATATTAAAATACTTGTTTTATATATACTTAGAGATATAGAAATCATAGACATAAAAAAATATATGAAAAAAATTACAAGATTATGAAGAGGAAGAATTATTAAACAGTATAGAAAACTTACGCATATATTATGAACATCAATACTATTTAGATTCAGATGGATATTATACAGACTAAAAATGTCAGAATATATTAAGAAAATTAGAGAAAACCAAGAAGACCTACATAAAGAAATTAATTATAGAAAACAAATTAGAGAAATAATGGAAAATCTAATAGAAAAATTAAAATGGATAGACGAAACCTTGAAAAATTTAGAAAAAAGCAAAGATAAAAGTTTAGATAGTTTAAAAAATTCATTAAGAAGAGACAAGAAAAAATAGTTAGTAGTATTAATAACCTCAAACAAGATATTAAATAGAGTACAAATAGAATAGATTATTATACATTTACTTTAGAAGAATAAAATGATAAACTACGAATATCTAAAATACTGGGAACAAGAAATGAAAGAAATAAGATTAACAGAAAACCTTATAAAAATGAATTTAATTGAATATTTTAAAACAAAAGATATAGAATAGTTAGAATATCTTAAAAATAATATAGAAGACTTACAAAAACTAAGAGAAAAAACTGAAGAATATTATAGTAAAACATTTAATCAACTACCATTTAATCACCCCCAAAATATGAATATCAGTAAAATTGAATATATTAATAAAATATATAAAAATAAAAAATACAAGAACGGAGAAAAACAGTTAATGAATATTACTACAAAGCATTTAACAATTACATAAATTAATGGATACATATTACGAAAAGAATAAATCATTAAAAGAAATCGAAACCCAACTATATAGTTTATACCAAGAATACAAAAGATTACATAGTACTAACGAGGATCCTAGAACACTAGATAATTTAATTACGATAATATCTAATTTAGAATATGAATTAATAAAACATCTTAAGTCAAGAAGATAAAAATAGAAATTATTTCAATCAATAATATTCACAAAATACATTATATAAAAATAAATATGAGTTACTTCTTTTCAATTTATCAAAATAATAATATCCCTCCAAATAATTTTAGTTATAAAAAAATTACCCCATTAACTCAAAAAAATATTTATTGGTCAAAATCCGAAAACAAATTGCATACAAGCTTTAATTTTGTAAATAGGATATTCATAAATAAAAATAATTTTTCTATTGAGTTTTAACACTCTATAGAATACAATTTTATTTTAATAATGATGTTATTGTCCCATCCAAAAATTATACGTACCTCCCTCCAACTGAAAAATAATACAAAGTGGGAACAATAAGCTAATGATGAACAAACTAAGAAAAGATAATAAAAAAAAAAGATATTTCTAAGTGAATGATTAAATCTTAAAATTCTAAAGTAAATAATTAGTTATATTGTTAATTTTTTTTATTTTAAAAAAAGAATAATAAACCTTTGTAAAAAAAATACATAAAGTTATAATATGTAGAGGATATTTTTATAAACAAACAATATTTTTAAAAAATATAACAATACATATTGTTTTCGATGCATCAAACCAAACACTGCGTAAAAAATAATCTCAGTATTATTAATTCCTACACTATTAATCTCAATATTACTAATACAATATATTGAGTATTATCTTATACACTCTGTCAAACGTGTCCTTTAGAGTAGCATTTGTCACTTGTGATGTGAATGAGTATGGGGATAGAGTAAATGAAGTGAACAAGTTGTTAATAAAAGTAAGTCAAATAGTAACCTTTTTATCTCTTTCTTTCTTTTTCTTTGGGAAAGGGAGTGGGACATCGTTGTACTTTGATATATATCAAATTCAGAGTCATTTAAAAGTTCTTTTTCCCTCTAATTTCCAAAAAAGAAAAAAAGAAAATTCTTGTCATCTCTGTTTAAGAGCTTGTTTGATCAAAGTTACTAAAGTCAATTTTATTATTAAATTAGTTAAGAGATACTCCCTCCGTTTCAGAATAAGGGAATTGTTGGGAATATTTATTGGTGTTTCAAAATAAGTGAATCATTGAATTTTTTTCCAAATTTATCCTTATGATTTGACAACCAATTAACTTTTGAAAAGGTATTACAAGGTCAATTTTTTCTTTTTTAGGGTAAAAATAAAAAGTTGTGTTAAATTTATGTCTTTAATGCTTTTTCCTTAATCTTTGTACTAAAATTCAACAATTCATTTATTATGAAACGGAGAAAGTAATACATAAACATATACTTAAACTTAGTCTCAACTACAAATAAATATTCAAATTTTGATAGTGCACATCTAGACACTTTAACTTGTCTCCATTGTGTCCGTTGAACAATCCAACTTGTAAAGTGACCATCTAGGCACCTATGCCACATCGGCATTGGATATCCGCAAGACATAACAAGAACGAGTTGAAGTGTTTAGTTTTCAAATGAGAACAAGTTAAAGGCATTGAGATATGCATTCTCAAAATTAAAGTGCTTACATGCTGCAACAAAATTTGAGCGTTTGTTTATGTATTATTATAAAAAAAAAAAAAAAAAAGGCAGTTCGATGCATCAAAGGTCCCGCTATGCGCAGGATCGATGGAATTATCCCACCACAAGGGTATATTATACACAACCTTACCTTGCATTTCTGCTAGAGACAATTTTCAAAGCTTGAACCCGTGATCTCCTGATCACGTGACAACAATTTTATCGGTTAGTCCGAGACCCCTTCAATTTATGTATTACTATGACTTATTAAAAAGATAGAAAAAAGTTTACTGACATTTCCTACAAATTTTCGTAAGCTTTTTACTGTCTTGGCATAGTCTCTCACTTTAAAGTACCTCTGCTCTTCCCTCTCACATTTGCTCAACTCCCCATAAGCATCTTCACACTCCCACACATACACACACACTCACACAAAACTCAGAAAACAGTGCAAACAAAGAACAAGAAAAAGACTCATCTATCCATAAATGGCCACAAGTAATCCTCCATCTTCACCAATATCATCATCCAATATCAAGAATGAAGAAGAAGAAGATTACATAGATATGGAAGTTACCTCTTCTTGTTCTTGTTCTTCACCACAAATAAGTAGAGAATTTGAGTTCCAAATGGCTTCTATTTCCATCAATGACAAAGACTCAACAACAACTTCACCAGCTGATGAACTTTTCTATAGAGGCAAACTCCTCCCTCTTCATCTCCCTCCAAGGTTAGAAATGGTCCAAAAACTTCTCACATCTTCAAAGATTGAATCTTTTCAACTAGGACAGCAACAAGATGATGAAAGATTTACTAGCATTAGTACCAACAACTTGACTAACACTAGCACCCCTTTTGATTCTTCCAACCAAAAACTTCTTCAAACCTCAAAGATTGAGTCTTTTCAAGAACACGAAGAAGCAAGATTTAGCATTAGTACAAACAGCTTGATGAATGCTGCTGCTACTACTACTACTACTAGTAGTTGTACTAATACTGGTACCCCATATGAGTCTTGCAACATTTCTCCATCAGAGTCATGTAGAGTGAGTTGTGAACTGAATCCAGATGAGTATTACTTTGAATGGTCTACTGAATTCAGCACATTTTTCAAGGACAACAACAATCATCCGAAGATGAAATCTTGGTCCAAGAAACTTAAGTTAGTGAAGCAATCTTTAATTAGTCAAAAGTTAAAGGCTTCAACTTCAAAGGCATATATCAATCTCAAGTCATTGTTCAACAAATCTACTTGTTCAGATCATCAACAACAAGTTTCTTCTAATGGTACTAAAGATTGTTCAAATAAGTACATTAAGGTATGTAAAAGAACCCCTTTTGGCCATATTGGAAAATGTACAACACATAATAATTCACCAACATTAGCAAGTGTTATAAGAGACATTGAGAGCAGTACTAATGAAGCAGACAATGTTAATAGCCATAGAAGATCATTCTCAGCAGCAATCAAGAAACATTCACCAACAAAATGCTTGTCATCTTCATCATCTAATGGCTCTTGTTCATCATCTAATGGTTCATCTTCATCATCATTTTCATTGAATTCTAATGGATTTTATGAGTTGAACTTTCTTAAGAGAAGTAGTAGTGCAACTACAGAGATTGAAGGGTCAATTGAGGCAGCTATTGCTCATTGTAAGAAGTCACAAGAACTTTGCAATCCAAAAAGGAAATTCATTGAAGCTGATCAAGGGATTAATTCATTGTCTATTTCCAAGATTGCAGCTACTGAGATTCAAGAAAGACAAGATCTTTGTAGATTTTGAATAAAGTTTTTTTTTTCTTTTTCTTTTTTTAATTAATGTTAAAGAGAAGTTTGCAGTTTATATGTAATTAATTCATTGTTCTAGTGTGTATATTTCCATGAGTTGATGTAATTTTTCCTTTCTTTTATTCTCTCTAATCTTGAATTACGTTAGAATTGTGTGATCACCTCGTCTAAAAAGTTATTGTAACGAGATAATATGCTCCTCGTATACATATTGAATGGTGTGACCATTTCATCTAAGAAGTTATTGTAATGAAAAAAATGTTGAATTGTGTGATCATCTCGTCTCCTCGTATACATGTTGAATGGTGTGACTACTACATCTAAAAAGTTATTGTAATGAAAAAATATTGAATTGTGTCCACCTCATTTAAGGGGTTATTGTAAAGAGACAATACACCCCCGCCCCCCCTATACATGTTGAATGGTGTGACTACCTCATCTAAGAAGTTATCGTAATGAAAAAATGTTGAATGTATGACCAGCTCGTTTAGAGAGTTATTGTAAAAAGACAACACTTCCTTCAGATACATGTTGAATGGTGTGACCATTTCATCTAAGAAGTTATAGTAATGAAAAAAAAGTTGAATTGTGTGGCTACCTTATTTAAAGAGTTGTTGTGAGGAGATAATACGCCCCTCGTACACATGTTGAATGGTGTGACTACCTCATCCAAAAAGTTATTATAGTGAAAAAAATGTTGAATTGTGTGACCATCTCGTTTAGAGAGTTATTGTAAAGAGACAACGCGCCCCCCATATACATGTTGCATGTTGAATGGTGTGACTACCTCATCTAAAAAATTATTATAGTGAAAAAAATATTGAATTGTGTGACCACCTCGTTTAGAGATTTATTGTAAAGAGACAACGCACCCCACGTATACATGTTGAATGGCGTGACTATTTTATCTAAAAAATTATTGTAATAAAAAAAATATTGAATTGTGTGAACAACTCATTAGGAGCTACTATAAAGAGAAAACACGTCTCTCGTGTACATGTTAAATGGCGTGACTACCTCATCTAAGAAGTTATCATAACGAAAAAATATACCCCTCGTATACATGTTGAATTGTGTGACTATCTCATATAGAGAATTATAATGATAAAAAAATACACCATATATATATATGTTGAATTGTGTAATTACCTCAACTATAAATTAAATCTGTTAAATTAAATACTCCCTCTGTCCCAAATTATGTGTCGTCATTTCCTTTTTGGTCCGTCCCAAAAAGAATGTCGTCTTTCCTTATTTGGTAAGTTTTTAAAAACACAATTACAATTTTACCCTTAGTGGTCCCACTTGACTTTAAATACTATTACTTCTTTTTTTATTTGTTCTTTCAATTAAAAATAGCCTCACTTGATTTTAAATATTACTATTACTCTTTTTTTTTAAGAAGGATAATTTTGTAACTTTAATAAAGTCAATACTTATTTCTTAACTATCGTGTCCGGTCAAATGACGATAAATAATTTGGGATGGAGGAAGTACATTATTATGTACGTACTTATGTAGTCAACAAAATATAGTTAATTTCATTAAAAAAAAAAAATTGTTAGTTATTCTTGATGATTACTATTATAGCTCGTACAGCCTTGAGGGATTATTTTTTAGACTAATGATAGGCAAGCAAGCAAGCGAATTGTGCATTGCAATGCTTAAAGAAAATATGTTATTGCGAATGAATAAGATATTAAGTGGTAAGGGTTAATAATACCTGTGCTTTAATTCTATCTGAGAATTTTAGATATGAAATAGTCGTTCATTAAAATAATAGTTAACATATAAGATACGCGTAAAATGTATATTTGAGATAAGCATTTAGTATTCCTCGAATTATGTTCAAAGTTGCTACGACACACTTCAATTTTACAGAGTACCTGTTGTCCCTGAACTCAATTTTAGCGTATTTTTGTCACCCTTTTATATTGATTGACAACTTTATTACATAAAATGGAACTCACGACAAAGGTGTCACGTCAGCTAAAAAGATTAACAAAAATACACTAAAATTTAGTTCATGGGTAATAGAATCCTCGTAAAATTGAAGTGTGTCGTAGCAAATTAGTCATAGTTCAGAAAGTACTAAATGATATTTTTATTTATCTAATTAGCGAATGTAATTATTTTAGCCGATCGACGAAAATTGACCTTTTTGCACTCACTTAGATGATGGAAACCTTTATAAGAAGTGATAAACTTTGTACTAGCAAAAAAGGATGCTATAGAAACTACAATTTTTTCTTTTAAGACATTGGCTTTTTTATAACAGCCTTTTTCCACAACTAGATTCTGCTATATACTTTTTCTTACTTGTTTCATTAATCATTCAAGTGCTATGGACTCTGCCAATAGTAAATGTGGTACTATTTGTACAATTTTTTAGTATACAAGTGAGGAATCTCTCAACTTTTACTAAAGAAAAAGTGAAAGCTGTTATTTTTTCTTTTTATAAATATAAAAAGTTTTGTTCAGAGTATTATTAAAAAGTATTCAAGTCCTTTTTCAGAAAATTTTGAAAGTTTTAAAAGTCAAAATATATACGTTGATAGTGGTGTGTTACTATAGATCTAATTTATATACCTTAATAAATAATTCTTACATTGTCCTTGTTTGGATGGTTGGTGTTACTTGAGAAAATTGAAGGAAAGGTGTCTTTTAAGTCTTGAATGAAGGATTAGTGATATTGATCAATTTAAAGGGTCAAATATAATTAAAAAATTTGATTAGGTTAATTGTGGACTTGATTAATATTTTCTAAACTTTTTAATCTTTTCAAAAATACAAATTAACCCACACCCACAAAACTTTCCTTCCTCTTCCTCTGCAAATCAATCTGCAAATCAATCTCTCTCTCTCTTCTCTCTTTCTCTCGATAGTTTCTCTCTCTAACTTCTCCCAACCAACAACTTTTCAAATTTCTCCCTTCAATCTTGTGCAACTTCAACCTCTGGCAACAAATAGTTTTGAGTTCTTGCCCGTTCCTTTTTTACTTTCAACCATCAGTCGACGTGGCAACATTCTCCGGCGACAACAACTTCTAGTTCTTCATCGTTTCTTTTCGATTTTCACAAGTAAAAATTTAGGGCTTTTAAGTTATGACGAAAATGAGAAACTTGATTTGTTGGTGTTTGTTATTTTTTTATGTTTTTTTTTAATGTTTGTTATTTTTTAATTGAATTTCTCATCTGGATGTTTCTGTTACTGCTGTTTTTTAATAATGGATAAAATATGTAATGTGAATCCAACAGATGAGTATTTGTTGCAACATATATGACTAATCTGTTGCACATATTAGTAATTTGTTGCAACATATATGACTAATATGTTGCGCATATTAGTAATCTGTTGATACAAGAATAGCCCACAAACTCAAGGACAACACAAGATAACAAGAGGAATAACAACACAAGATAACAAGAACCAACAGTTTTCACTAAAACAAGAACAAACTAGTACATGAAAGTAAAGATAGGTAGTGAGACATACACTATTACAAGACCAAAGAACACAAGGATATCTCAAAACCAAGGACCCCTAAGACTTACAATAGTAACACCACACTTCTACGAAGACACAAGAGGGAATCCACCACTCAAGCACCAACGTTTCTAGCCAATTTTGCAACACACGTGAGTACCACACTTGTTCTTGCCCTAGTTTCGGTTACAACTTTCTCTCTCTCTAGAGAATAGTCTTTCAATATCATTTAACAACTAAAGAACTAAAGACCAAAAACTAGTCTATTTATAGACTTATTACAAACATAAGTGAAATGTCCCAAAAACCCTTAATGAAGGGAAGACAAAAGGTGCCTATGGAGTGTAGTGTATGGCCTGTTCTTGGTGTGTGATATGGTGTTCCTTTGCACTTCACTTGCACGCTTCGAGTCTTGGGTTCGACGCGCACTCTCATAAGTTTATCTCCATGATTATTCTTGTATCATCCTCTCCATCTTGAGAGGAATTTGCCCACAAATTCATGGCTTAACCTCGTTCAGTTGGCCACTTAAAGGAAGCCACTCAAAATAGTCCGCAAAACATGGAGAACCCGCAAGCTCAATAACAACAAATCTCGGCCGGCATCTTCATTTTGAATCTTGGCTTCCTCTCCATCTTGAGTTTTACCTTCAATCTCATCCGATTCAAGTCTCCTACCATCATACAAGCATTGCCGTAGACCCCATATCCTTCATGTTTCTTTCTACCATTCTCCTCTACATGGATATATCGGTTTTGGTAAAGTGGAGCTTCGGTCAAGAGGGTTGGTTTAGTGAAGCGGAGCTTCGGTTGTGGAGCTTGGACGGAAGGAATTTGAATTGGTGAAAGTTGACGCCTTTGGTTAAGTGGATCTTGGATGAGAGGGTTCGGTTTTAGTGTAGGCATTTGACGTCTAAGTCCTTGTTGGACTTGATCGAATTGTGGGGAAATGGGCCTAGTTATGTCTCGGTTTTGAGGGCTATTTGGAGCTTGGCTTGCGGAATTAGGTGATGGTCTTGGAGGATTGTTCATTGGAAGTAAAGTGTCGGGAGTCAAAGCACGAGAGCTCCTTCGACTCTCCATTCTATCCAACCTCTCACTCATAGTTACCACATACGAGCCAATTTTTTCAAGACCCGCATTCGCCCTAGCAAGGTATCAGGACATAGCATCAACGCGAGCCAAAATGAGATTGATGTCATTATTTTCCATTGTTTGTGCATTTGAAGCCTCGGGTTCCATGGGGGTTGTACCGAAAATAACCCTTCAAGTTTCTTCAAACTCAAGCTCAACAATGGTGGATGACTCAAATAACCTCCAATTTAGCTCAAATTCGAATCCAATACTCCTATAATGTTAGAGAACACAAATCTAACACTAAAAACACAAGAAAAACACAAAATCAAAAACTCAAAATTTGACCTAGGGTCAAAAACGGGTTTAGTATTTTTTTTGGGATTTTCGATTTTGACACTTCTTTTTTGTTGGGATTTTCAATTTATAGACTCTAATAGTGTTAGGGAACAAAGATCTAATACTAGAAACACAGAAAAATCAAGTTTTTTTGAAAGACCCAAAAAACGTGAACAGTAACTTTTTTCTTTTTTTTTTCTTTTTCACTTTTTTTTTATTTTCAAGATAACAATCCCAAGATTGATTTTGTTGGAACAAAATCAAACCTTGCTCTGATACCAAATGATACAAGAACAACCCACAAACTCAAGGACAACACAAGATAATAAGAGGAATAACAACACAAGATAACAAGAACCAACAGTTTTCACTAAAACAAGAACAAACTAGTACATGAAAGTAAGGATAGCTAGTGAGACATACACTATTACAAGACCAAAGAACCCAAGGATATCTCAAATCCAAGGACCCCTAAGACTTACAATAGTAACACCACACTTCTACGAAGACACAAGAGGGAATCCACCACTTAAGCACCAACGTTTCTAGCCAATTTTGCAACACCAGTGAGTACCACACTTGTTCTTGCCCTAGCTTCGGTTACAACTCTCTTTCTCTCTAGAGCTCTCTAGAGAATAGTCTTTCAATATCATTTAACAACTAAAGAACTAAAAACCTAAAACTAGTTTATTTATAGACTTATTACAAACATAAGTGAAATGTCCCAAAAACCCTTAATGAAGGGAAGACAAAAGATGCCTATGGAGTGTAGTGTATGTCCCGTTCTTGGTGTGTGTATGGTGTTCCTTTGCACTTCACTTGCACGCTTCGAGTCTCGGGTTCGAGACGCACTCTCATAAGTTTATCTCTGTGATTATTCTTGTATCATCTGTTGCAATATATATGACTAATCTGTTGTAACATACATGACTAATTTGTTGCAACAAATGAGTAATCTATTGCAACATATATGACTAATCTATTGCAACAGATTACTCATCTGTTGGATTCATTTTATAGTGTTGTAATATGAATCCAACATATGGGTCATCTGTTGCAATAGATTAGTCATATATTACAACAGATTACTCACTTGTTGCAATAGATGACTCATATGTTGGATTCATGTTGCAGGTTCTATCCATTGTAGCAGTAGCAGATACACCAAATAAGAAATTCAATAAAAATTATAATTTTACTTGTAGACACCTAATTTTGTCCCTTTCGAAGATCAATTTTACCTTTTTTTTTTATTTATTCTCACCCTACCCTATACCTTACCCCACTATCCTATCCACGTGAACCCCTCACGTTTCTTCTCCACAAAGAAAGAGAGCAAAACAAACACAGTGGGGCCTACGAAAGAACTTTCCAAGAAATTTCCCAATAACTTTCATTCATTTACACACTATATACAGGCACAGTAACATTCATAAAGGGGGGGATACGGATAAGGAAAAAAAATTATCATCATCTTCACCAAATTGACACACTCCATTAAAGCTCACACGCACACACTGATTACACCATCAATCTTCCACACACTTCACACACAAACAAAGAGCTGAGAAAGAAACAAGAGAGAATGGAGAGAGAGAGGAGTAGATCGAGAGGGAGATCGGAAAACGGTGAAGAATTGAACGGATAAAGAGAGAGAACGAGATTGGGGTGGGATATATTTGAGAAAAACAGAGATCAGGGAGGGAGAGATTAGAGAAAAACAAGGAAGAAACGTGCGAAAGGGAAGTTTGGACGAGTTTTCACCGGAAAACTTCGTTGCCGCCAGTCGCGTTCTCGATTTCGGCTACCGCTGAGCTTGTCGGACCTCCGGTGAAGCTGTCAGTCCTATCCCATCATAAAACGTTGAAACAACAACAAAAAAAGTCGGTTAATCGATCCCAACTCCAAAAACTCATTGGGAAAACCATCGGGTTTGGGTAGAACAGATCTCGGGGTTGAAATCTTTAATTCGAGGTGAAATTTGACTTGATTTTGTCCGTTTGGTTGAGGTTTGATGAGGTCCAGTTCGTGAGCTTCGGTAAGTAGCGGAACCCGAGGTCAAAACAGTCTGCAAATTTTAGTTTGAATCGTTGGTCTTTTTGGGTATGTTCGTTTCTTTGGGTTTGATCGAGTTGTTGGGTCCATATTGAGTTTGTTGAATCGAGGTCTTGGTTCGTGAGCTCCGAATCCATCACTAAGTGTTCGGAATAAAATTGATGTCTATTTCTCATCCCATTTTTTGATTAATCTTTAGTGTTTGATGCCTTATGTGGTGAATTGATAATGTGTGGATCTTAATGTTGATTAATTGGTCACTTGAATTGGTTAATTGGTTGATAATGACTTGAATAATGTTGATTAATTGATCACTTGAATTGGTTAATTGGTTGATAATGACTTGAATTCGTTTAAGGTAAATGAAATTGGGACGGGAGTTGAAAGTTGATAAAGTGCATATTGTCGTTTTGATTCATTAATGTCAATTGAACTTGATAGTATTATGATAGGTCGATTGCTTTAGGCAAGCATAGGTTGGGTAGGCAAAGTTTAAAATTTGTGGCTTTGGTTGGATGTTGGAAATTTCGTGGAATGTTTGAATTTTTGTTGAATAGTTTGATTTTCTCGAGCTAAAAATGTATTCATTTGGTCGGGGAATTCCCCGAGACATTTGTATTGATTTATTCGGGGAATGCCCCTAAGTACCATGTATTTGAAGACGGCGCATGATCAAGGCCCGGAACGTCGGGTGGAGAAAGCAATGGAGTATAGTTTAGAATTAGCATAGAATAGAGTAGGTTTATATTTTCGCACTTTTCTATTTCGGGATTGTAATAATCGGACTGAACACTAAATTTTGGATTGTTTTGTTTTGCTTGATTGATTGTTTTGCGTTTATTGTGTGGTTTATACATTCATAGTGTCAAATTAGCCGATACGCTCTACCAAGCGATCGTGGTCGAACCACGGGATCGAGGGGTGCCTTACACCTTCCCCTCGGTCAACATAATTCCTTAGCCGAAATCTCTATTCGCGGATCAGTTTTAGAGTCAAAACCATTTTGAAAGAGGATTTCCAAAGGTGACTTGGCACACTCGATTTATGCCAAGTGGAGACTCTGAGTTTTGAATATAAAAGTTCTTTTTCGAAACAAATTTTCAATCATTGTGTCACTTTAATAATAAAAACCCCTTCAAACCTTAAAATATAATCTTTTTTTTGGGAGTTGAAAAAAGGGGTGTGACAGCTCTGGCGACTCTGCTGGGGACTTGTTCAGAATTCGAGCTTATTTTGGAGTCGTATCGGCTTTGTTTGACACTATAGGTATATAAACATTTTGTTTGTATTGTTTTGTGTTATTGTTTTATCATTATGGAATGTTTTCGTGCTCTTTGTGTACAGTATTTATCCTATGTGTTACCACTTTTATATCTGACATCATGTGTCCACCCCCCCGGCCTTCTTTCTGCAATAAGTCCATAGTACATGTGTTGTACACGACCTCTAGTTGAGTCACCCTTATTTTAGGGGGGAGCCGTCGGTGTTATGAAGTAGGTGGAAAGCTGTCGCAGCCACTATCGACCATACACTCCCCTGAACAGCCTTGTTAGTGAACCTCAATATAGGTCAGCCTTTAGGTCATGCGTATGTACATCATATTGAGACCTACCGGGGCCCACTTGGTCCTTTATAGGAGACTCACCTCTGACGCATCCCTACGTGCTAAATGTTGCATCTTTGAGGGTAATGGGGTTATTTGACGGACTGATTTGGGGAAAACATGTGTTAGAAGTAAGGTGCGTAGGCAAGAACTGTTGAAAAAATAGAGAAAAAAAATGAAGTGAGTCGAAAAGAAGAAAAAAAAAGAGTGTCGTAGCTTTTAGTGTTCTTTATGGCTTTTGTTTTTCACAATTCAAATATTCAAAAAGATTTCTTTAGTTTTTGCACTCATTCGTTCAAAAACCAAAACATCAAAAGATTTCTCACTTTGTCTCCTTTAGCATGCATTCATAATTCAAAATTTTCAAAAAAGATTTTTTTTTAGTAGTTTTTATAAAAGAAAATGAAAAATGGTAGAAGTTTTGTTCATTTCATATAATGAAAATACCAAAAAGATTTTCCTTCATAATTGTTAGTGTCAGTTTAGTTGAAGTGTCTAATTAAAAAAAAATCCAATTTTTTTTTATTCGTTTGTCTTTGGTTGTGTCCCTTAAGTTAGGGTCAATCTGTTAGTTAATCGATAACTGTTCAATCTGGACGAACTACGCACCCCTGATTCTCCTATCTCGGGAGTGAGATACGTAGGCAACCTATTGTGGGTTCGGGGATCTTATTTTAAAAATCCAAAAAGATTTTCTTCACTCTTTATTAGAGTAGGTGTTTCATATACGCCTTTAAGAGAAAACAACAAAAAATATTTTTCCTTTAATAGGTTCAAGTTTCGTTTTCATATGAAATTCAAAATCAAAAACCCAAAAAGATTTTCTTTGGTAATCATAGGTTTCATTTTGTATAGGGATGTTAAAGCCGAAGAATTCAAAAATATTTTCGTCATTTCTTTTGACAAATTTTTATTTTGTTTTCTTTTTAAAGTTTTAAGAAAAAGAGTTTAATCGGCCATTTTGGCCAGACTTCACGAACTACGCACACCTGATTCTCCTCTCTCGGGGGTGAGATACGTAGGCTCCCTTCTTGAGTTCGGTGATCTTTTCAAGAAAAAAAAGAGGTTTCGAAAAACTATTGAACTCTAACCATTTGCTATCTCTTGTCCAGTTAGTATAAGGTGGTTGGTTTGTGGCATTTTCGCTGGTCCTCCATATTGCTCCAAGTCGCAAAAGAAGTTATGACCAACAAGGATATCGAGTTAGTTGTCACTAATCAGATAGGGAGTTTAGGGAATGAAAATGTAGGAGATAATGAAGAGATTCAGAAATTAAGGCAGCAAATAATAGAAATGCATCGAGCTTGGGCTAATGGGTTGCCGCCTCCTCCAGTTCCCACTGATAATCTGGAATATCTTTCTAGCTTGCCTCCCGTGTCACATGTGATAATTTCCTAATGTTCATTTCCTCACTCCCCAATCCAAGACTATCACATACTCGGCTCCAGCTGCTGTTCATGCTTTTACGACGCCACCCCCACCTGAAGCTCCTACTTTTGATGTTCATCCGCAAGTTGTGCTTCCTTACTCTACAAGAGAGCCTGCATTGAATATTTTTAGTGATCAGCATTATGCTCTCGAGCCCACATTTAAGTCGACTGGTCCTTACGATTGCCCTCAACCGCCTGAATTTCCTCCTAACACTAAGAAACCTGTTATGACAGAAGAACAAGAGGAAGTAGCCAGAAAATTGAAAAATTTGGAACTGACTATGAAAAACTTGCAAGGACTTGGGGGGTACAAAAGTGTCTCATGTAAAGATCTGTGCATGTTTCCAGGTGTACATCTTCCTTTTGATTTTAAAATGCCGAAGTTTGAGAAGTATAATGGACATGGCGATCCTGTAGCACATTTGAGACGCTATTACAACCAGCTAAGGGGCACTGGAGGGAAGGAAGAACTACTCATGACTTATTTCGGGGAGAGTCTTTCAGGCTTAGCTTCGGAATGGTTTATTGATCAAGACATTGACAAGTGGATTAGTTGGGATGACCTAGCTAATGGATTTGCGCAACAATTTCAATATAATGTGGAGTTGATACCTGACAAAAAATCCCGAACTGGTATAAAAAAGAAGAATACTGAGAGTTTCAGGGAGTATGCGATCCGATGGCGCGAACAAACTGCTAGAGTAAAATCGCCAATGAAATAAAGCGAGATAGTGGAGGTGTTTATTCAAGCGAACGATGAAACATTTTATCAACACTTGTTACCTGTATTAGGCAAGCCATTTATTGAGGTCCTCAAAATAGGGGAGATGATAGAGAATGGAATTAAGACTGGTCGCATTGTGAGTTTTGCAACATTGAAAGCAACTACTCAAACAATTCAAAAAGGTTCAGGAAGTGTTGGAAGAAAGAAGAATGAGGAAGATGCATCTGCTATTATAGTTGGACAACATGCACGGGCAAGAGGACCATACCATCTTTACCCACGGGCTCAAATCCAAGTTTATGGCCAAGTTCTACAGAATCCTTCCCAAAATACATTATATTTCATTCCCCCATCTCCATATCAAGTGTATAATGCGCAACCATGTGTTCAACCCCCATCTTACCCACACTGGTGCGCGCCAACTCTGCCGAGTTATCCTTCAACTCCACATACATATCGAAGCCCTTCTAGGCCTGATTTTCAATTTAAGCCAAAAAATGAAATGAGACAGAAGTCGAGGGATAGCTTCACACCGATTGGAGAGTCGTATGCAAGTTTATTCCAGAGATTGGTACAGCAGGACATGATCACTTCTCTCCTTGGGTATACTCCTGACCCACATTCAAGAAGTTTTGATCCTAATGTACGATGTGCATATCATTCTGATGTTCAGGGTCACAGTATTGAAGATTTTCGTGCTTTGAAAAGAGAAATTGAAAAGATGATTCAAGATAAATCAATCATGATACAGAACATTGACAGTGAGGAAAGCTCTAGTCATGCTGATATGCAAACCAGTGGCTAAGATGTCAGGCTGAGCAATTGAGAAGTCACCCCTCTCCTTACTAGGAAGGGGTCTGGTATCTTGTTTTGTTTTATTTTCTGCTATTCGAATTATTTCAGGGTTGTAGTTCGGGATCTATCTTATTTTTTCCTTTTGTTGTTATGTTCAAACCCTTCTATCTTTTGTTTCAACTAAATGAAGTGTCCTATTTTTATTTGTGTTTTAAATATGTGTTGTTTGTTTGTTTTCTTTACATAGTACATTTTATGTTGACCCTAGTGATATGACATGCTAGTGAAATTTTTAGCCAGATCTTAAAATCCAGTTTAAGCATGAACTTTGAATCAGAGGGTTAAAGTTAGAAAATGAGAGCATATGAGAAAATAGATAGAGTGCTAAGATATTTGGTGACAAGTTAAGATAATTATTTTGAGAATCACAAGAACAACTTGGTCATCGATTGAAAGACATGTCTCAATTAGGTCAAATAGTGGATGTGTGATCCTACATCAAAAGGAATAAAAAATTAGCTCCACGAAAGCATCAGGAATGTACAACAAATGTGGAGTTTGCAAGAGTAGAGACGCACAAACTCAGTTAAAGTTATTGCTTAAAAATGTCACAAATGATCTTCATCTCTCACTTTCAGATTGAATGATATGTACTTGCATTTTTAAGGATTGATATGACGAAGGCGTTTCATTCTTCTATCCGAGCATTGTGTCATTCTTTGTTTACCCCATTTGGGCCTTAGTTTTATTTTCTTTCAAACCCCTCTTTTGAAATCAAGATACAGTCAACAAAGCTCAAAAGATAAGTGTCGAGCAAAAGAATAGAGTCAAAAGTTTCAATAAAAAATGTGTCAAAAAAAAGGAAAAGAAAAAGTGTCAGGTAAAATAGAGTCAACAAAAGAAAAATTAGAATCAAGCAAAAGAACAAGCTGACAGAACTACGCATGACCTGATTCTCCTCCCTCGGGGGTGAGATACATAGGCTGCCCTACTAAGGGCTCGGTCCAACCAAATAAACAATTTAGCATCACCCAGTCAAAAAAAACTGAGGCATGAGTTGATCCTCATTGTTTGAGTCGATTCCAAAAGTTGTAAGTCTCACCCCACTTCAGTGTTGTTTGGGCCTCATGTCATCCGTTTTTTCTAACCTTATCCAAAAGTCAAGCTACAACCAAAGAAAGACCTTCAGATCAATCTTTGATGATGTTAAGGCTAAGCATGCAAGGGATATGATGATACATTTGGGATCTACTTGTCTTCCTCAGCATAAGAAATCAAGAGAGAAATAAAAATGAGAGAGTCTTATTGGTGAAAACCCTCACGAGCACTGTAAGATGATGGTAAGTTGAGAGAAATAAAAATGAGAGTCTTATTGGTGAAAACCCTTACGGGCACCATAAGGCGATAGTGAGCTGAGATAAAAATGAGAGAGGCTTGTTGGGAAAAAACCTTCAAGGTGTCACTAGCCGAATGAGGTCTTAAATGCAATTGACCTAAGGAAACAACTCAGTTTCAAGGCCATTAACTCAACAACAATTGGTAGAAAGCTTGGATGGAAAGATCAGGCAGTCTGACCCAAAATGCATGGCATAATCTTTGGAGTTGACTGTCATTTTTAGATAAATTTTTATTTCTTTGTTTCAATGGGGACATTCATTATCTTTTCTTTCTTCTCTCTATTCTATTTATCTTTCTTGAGTCAGTTATCCAAGTAAAAGTTATTGTCATTTTTCTCTTGTTGTTGAGTCAAGTCTATGTCGAAACAAGTGAGAAAAGATTTCAAAACTGGCTACCAGCTTCTTCAATTGCAGAAAGCAAGACAAAAGGCCAGCACATGAAAGAGACATGATTGTGAGCCGAAATAAGGCATGCAGAAAGTTGTGTCAACAGAAAATTCTGGGAATTCATGAAAATACCAAGGGTCAAAGAGTTTATCTGAGAAGCATGGCAAAGCAAAGATACTGTGTTTGTTTCAGAAGAACTCTTAATAATCGGAGTTTGGGTCAACGATGCAGCAAGTCAATGACATATGCTAATGGTTGGAAGCAAGGTTAAATGTGATCGGGGCAAGAGCAATTTCCACGAAAGCCAAAGCCACAAACCAGCCACCATGTTTTTAAACTAACAAGTTTTCTTTGTATGAAATAGGAACACATGCTACCTTCGAATCAAGGATTTTAAAGCCTAAACATCAAAGGCCGTAACATTCTCACTTTTTCAAATGCAACAGGCAGTATTGCTGCACATATTTGATATTCAAAGCCATGGAGACGCACTTCCTTGTTTGGGTAATTCCAGCAACATTTGTGAGGAAATGCACTTTCTTGTTTGGTAATTCAAGCGGTATTTGTAAGGAGACACACTTCCTTGTTTGGACAATTCAAGCAACATTTGTAAGGAGACGCACTTCCTGGTTTGGGCAATTCAAGCAACATTTGTAAGGAGATGCACTTCCTTAATTCAAGCGCTATCATAAGAGACGCACTTCCAAAAGAGACACACTTTCTTGTTTGGTAATTCAAGCGCTATCATAAGGAGACACACTTCCTTTTTTGGTAATTCAAGCAATATTTGTAAGAAGACGCACTTCCTTGTTTGGGTAATTCAAGCGGCATTTGATAAGGAGACACACTTTCTTGTTTGGGTAATTCAAGCAACATTTGTAAGGAGACGCACTTCCTTGTTTGGACAATTCAAGCAACATTTGTAAGGAGACACACTTCTTGGTTTGGGCAATTCGAGCAACATTTGTAAATATACACACTTCCTTATTTTGGTAATTCAAGCGCTATCATAAGGAGAAACACTTCCTTGTTGGTAATTCAAGCGGTATTGCGAAGGAGACGCACTTCCTTGTTTGGTAATTCAAACGGCATTTGTGAGGAGACGCACTTCCTTGTTTGAGTAATTCAAGAGATATTTGTTAGGAGACGCACTTCCTTGTTTGGTTAATTCAAGCAATATTTGTAAGGAGACGTACTTTCTTGCTTGGGCAATTCGAGCAATATTTGTAAGGAGACACACTTTCTTGTTTAGTTAATTCATGAAACATTTGTAAGGAGATGCACTTCCTTGTTTGGTTAATTCGAGAAACATTTGTGATGAGACGCACTTCCTTGTTTGAGTAATTCAAGAGGCATTGGTAAGGAGACGCACTTCCTTGTTTTAATAATTCAAGCAATATTGGTAAGGAGATGCACTTCCTTGATTGGGTAATTCGAACTTTGCTTTTTGGGTAATACACTTCCTAACTTAAGTCTTGATTCCTAGTAGATGTACCTCCTAGTCGAGTTATTGCACTTAATCCTTAGGAGACGCACTTCCTTGCTAGTTTTCATTTGTCAGGTGGCACACTTTTTAACTTAAACTTGTATCTCTAGAAGACGCACTTTCTAGTCAGAATTCCTCACTTTAATTCCTAGGAGACGCACTTCCTAGTCTTGGTCATTTAATTTTACTCTCAAGAGATGCATTTCTTGATCAGAGTCTTGATTCATCATTGCAACATGCAAGTAGGTATGATGTGACTTTCACAAAAGTCCTTGGATAATAAACTGGGGCAAAATTTTAATTCTTGTTTTTGGGAACTTTACTTTTCTGGCAAATGAAATTCCTCTTTATAATATTTTTTTCTTGGGATAATTTTCTTTCCAGTTTTGATGTGATTTCAGGAGCCTGCCCGAAGCATAGGGCAAATAAATAGAAAGTCAAGCAACAAAGTAAAGAAGTTAAAAGTCAGGCAACAAGGTGAAACAATTGAAAAGCATGAAACAAGTGATGAAATTGCAAGTCAGGGGCCCGCCTGAAGAATAGGGTGATAAGACTCAAGTCAGGAGTCCAAAAGAAGTTGCATAGATGGGATTTTTGTAATTTCATTTATGCTTTAACTTGTAATTTTTATTTTGATGTAATAACAAAGCCGCGGATCGGAACCTCGATGGAACCTCACTCGACTCTCCAACCCGGTATAGTCCTTCTCTTTCCAATCCTTTGAAATACCCGTGACTTGATTCTCTCATAACTTGGGTAGGTAGGATGTCTTAAGTCAAAACCCGGTTGTCCTTCTTCCTTTTGTTTCTTTCTTTGAATAATGGTCGGGTTAAAATTTAATCTCGCTGTCTACTTCTTTGTCTGAAAACACTTCATGTTTACATTCAAAGGGGGCATAATGTAGACACCTAATTTTGTCCCTTCCGAAGATCAATTTTACCTATTTTTTTTAATTTATTCTCACCCTACCCTATACCTTACCCCACTACCCTATCCACGTGAACCCCTCACGTTTCTTCTCTACAAAGAAAGAGAGCAAATCAAACATAGTGGGGCCCACGAGAGAACTTTCCAAGAAATTTCCCAACAACTTTCATTCATTTACACACTATATACACGCACAGTAACATTCATAAAGGGGGGGATACGGATAAGGAAAAAAATCATCATCATCTTCACCAAATTAACACACTCCATTGAAGCTCACACGTACACACTGATTACACCATCAATCTTCCACACACTTCACACACAGAAACGAAGAGCTGAGGAAGGAACAAGAGAGAACGGAGAGAGAGAGGAGTAGATCGAGAGGGAGATCGAAAAACAGTGAAGAATTGAATGGAAAAAAAGAGAGAACGAAATCGGGGTGGGAGATATTTGAGAAAAACAGAGATCAGGGAGGGAGAGATTAGAGAAAAACAAGGAAGAAACGTGTGAAAGGGAAATTTGGACGAGTTTTCACCGGAAAACTTCGTTGCCACCAGTCGCGTTCTCAATTCCGGCTACCGCTGAGCTTTTCGGAGCTTCAGTGAAGCTGTCAGTCCTATCCCATCACAAAACGTTGAAACAACAACAAAAAAAAGTCAGTTAATCGATCCCAACTCCAAAAACTCATCGGGAAAACCATCGGGTTTGGGTAAAACAGATCTCGGGGTTGAAATCTTTAATTTGAGGTGAAATTTGACTCGATTTTGGCCGTTTGGTTGAGGTTCGATGAGGTCCAGTTCATGAACTTTGGTAAGTAGCAGAACCCGAGGTCAAAACAGTCCGCAAATTTTAGTTTGAATCATTGGTCTTTTGGGGTATGTTTGTTTCTTTGGGTTTGATCGAGTTGTCGGGTCCATGTTGAGTTTGTTGAATCGAGGTCTTGGTTCGTGAGCTCCGAATCCATCACTAAGTGTTCGAAATAAAATTGAGGTCTATTTCTCATCTCATTTTTTTTATTAATCTTTAGCGTTTGATGCCTTATGTGGTGAATTGATAATGTGTGGATCTTAATGTTGATTAATTGGTCACTTGAATTGGTTAATTGGTTGATAATGACTTGAATAATGTTGATTAATTGGTCACTTGAATTGGTTAATTGGTTAATTGGTTGATAATGACTTGAATTCATTTTAGGTAAATGAAATTGGGACGGGAGTTGAAAGTTGATAAAGTGCATATTGTCGTTTTGATTCATTAATGTTAATTGAACTTGATAGTATTATGATAGGTCGATTGGTTTAGGCAAGCATAGGTTGGGTAGGCAAAGTTTAGAATTTGTGGCTTTGGTTGGATGTTGGAAATTCCGTGGAATGTTTGAAATTTTGTTGAATAGTTTGATTTTCTCGCGCTAAAAATGTATTCATTTGGTCGGAGAATTTTCCGAGAGATTTGTATTGATTTATTCGGGGAATGCCCCGAAGTACCATGTATTTGAAGACGACGCACGATCAAGGCCCGGAACGTCGGGTGGAGAAAGCAATGGAGTATAGTTTAGAATTAGCATAGAATAGAGTAGGTTTATATTTTCGTACTTTTCTATTTCGGGATTGTAATAATCGGACTGAACACTAAATTTTGGATTGTTTTGTTTTGCTTGATTGATTGTTTTGCGTGTATTGTGTGGTTTATACATTCGTAGTATCAAATTAGCCGATACGCTCTACCAAGCGACCGTGGTCGAACCACGGGATCGAGGGGTGCCTAACACCTTCCCCTCGGTCAACAGAATTCCTTAGCCGGAATCTCTATTCGCGGATCAGTTTTAGAGTCAAAACCGTTTTGAAAGAGAATTTCCAAAGGTGACTTGGCACACTCAATTTATGCCAAGTGGCGACTCTAAGTTTTGAATATAAAAGTTATTTTTCGAAATAAATTTTCAATCATTGTGTCACTTTAATAATAAAAACCCTTTCAAACCTTCAAATATAATCTTTTTTTTGGGAGTTGAAAAAAGAGGTGTGACATTACTTACAAAAAAAGCTATGAAGTAATGTCCAAGTGATATACGAACAAAATTTGACCTAAAATTTTTTAAAAAAATTTCAACAGGGGCACAACGAATAAGTAATACACATGAAAAATTTCATGAAATAGGTAAAGAAGACAAAAATAATATATCATACATCAAATGCAAAAGGATCAAGGGGGACAAACATTTGAGTTTTCCTAAAAACTTTTAAGTTTCCTAATATTTTAATTGCTTTCTAATAGTTGACCCATCTGTTACAACAGATTTTCTATCTGTTTGATAATTTCCAACAGATGAATCATCTGATGCAACATGTTAGTCATCTGTTGATTCAAATTAAGCAATTATTAGTAATAACTAAACTGATTTAGCTAAAATTAAAGACGTCTCTACGACAATGGGAGAAACATTTGTGTTCTCCTAAAAATATTTGAGTTCCCTAGTATTTTAATTATTTTCCAATAGATTATCTATTTGTTGCAACAAGTTAGTCACCTATTGCAACAGATATATATAACAGGTTAGTCATTTGTTTATTCAAATTAAGCAATTATTATTAATAACTAAATTAATTTAATTAAAATTAAAGACAAGTCTTTAATACAAGACCTTAGACAAGGGGACAAATGTTTGAGTTCTCCTAAAAATATTTAAGCTTTAGTATTTTAAATTGCTTTTCAACATATATCGAACTCGGAATCAAAATGAGCCACGGAATTAAAAAAGTGACCAAAATAGGCCACCTATTTAAAAATTTATCAAAATAGGCGAAACGTAATAATTTATTATGTTTTCTACTTTTTTCTTAACAGTCAACTAACGGAGTTGACTTTTACAAAAACGTAAGAATTTCTTACGTTTTACATTTTTTTTGTAAAACGTAAGAAATTCTTATGTTTTATAAAAACAAATATAAAACGTAAGAATTGATAACCGAGGAAAAAAATACAATGAATTGTCAAATCAATTAAAAAGGTATAAAAAAGGAGTTGTTCAACGTAACAAAAAGTTACGTTCTTAACTTTTTTATAGCAGTGGTCCCCCACCCACAATTCCTTTTTCCACAAATGTCCCATCACTTCTACTTTTTCCTCTTTTACATATGATAATTATGAATTTTTTTATTAGTTAAATTTATTTATATTTTACATGTAGTTCAAATAATTTATTTTTTCTAATAAATTTTTACGTTTTACATAAAAAAAATTTAAAAAGAAGTATCAATTACCTCATTAACTTAACAATTTTCTTATATTTATTCTATATAAAAAATAATCACTTCTATCCTTAATTATCCGATTTATCTTTAAAAAGATTATACTTTTGAGTTTTTCTCTACTCCAAAATAGTGAAATGTTGAATTAACGTCGATCAAATATGCTACAATGTACAAGAATTATATTTTTTTAGGAGTGTTCCTAAAAAAATATATTTTCTTATATTAATTTAGGAGTGTTCCTAAATTAAATTGTGATTTTTTACTCCATTAATTATAATATAAAACGTATTTGTGCATGTGAGTCTCCTCAATATCCTAATCGAAACACTAATCGAAAACTACGATGAATCACTATCCGAAAAAATTAATTTCATATTTTTAACACAAAAAAAAAATATAATTCTTGTAATAGTAGCATATTTGATCGACGATAATTCAACATTTCACTATTTTGGAGTAGAGGAAAACTCAAAAGTATAATTTTTTTTAGAGAGAAATAGGATAATTAAGGATAGAAGTGATTATTTTTTGATATAGAATAAATATAAGAAAATTGTTAAGTTAATGAGGTAATTGATACTTCTATTTTTTAAATTTTTTATGTAAAACGTAAAAATTTATTACATAGAGAAAAAAATAAATTATTTGAACTACATGTAAAATATAAATAAATTTAACTAATCAAAAAATTCATAATTATCATTTGTAAAAAGAGAAAAAAGTAAAAGTGATGGGACATTTGTGGAAAAAAGGAATTGTGGGTGGGGGACCACTCCTGTAAAAAAGTTAAGAACGTAACTTTTTGTTATGTTGAACAACTCATTTTTTAGTATCTTTTTAATTGATTTGATAATTCACTCCATTTTTTCCCTCGATCATCGTGTAAAATGTAAGAAATTCTTACGTTTTATATTTTTTATATAAAACATAAGAATTTTTTACGTTTTACAAAAAAAATGTAAAACGTAAGAAATTGTAAAAGTCAACTCCGTTAATTGATCGTTAATAAAAAAATAGAAAACGTAATAAATTATTACGTTTAGCCTATTTTGGTAACTTTTTAAATAGGTGACCTATTTTGGTCACTTTTTAAATTATGTGGCTCATTTTGGTTCTGAGTTCACATATATCTTATCTATTTAATAATTTCCAATAGATGAGTCATATGTTGCAATAATTTAGTCATCTGTTGCATCAGATGTCTATATTTGTTGGATTATTTTCAATAGATGAGTTAGCTATTGCAACAGGTTAGTCATCTGTTGCAACAGATGTCTATATATGTTTGGTCATTTTCAACAAATGTTTTTAACTGTTTGTTTTTTTCCAACAGATTACTCATCTATTGCAACATGTTAATTGAAATCATAATTGAACTTATCAATTCATCTTTAATTCTAGTTAAATCAATGTTGTTATTACTAATAATGTCTTAGTTTTAATTATTTCAAATAAAACTGGTCAATTAACACTTTACTCAAGACGAATACACTTAGATGATCATGTAATTACTATGAGATTAATTGAAATCGTAATTAAATTATCAATTCATCTTTAATTTTAGTTAAATCAATTTAGTTATTACTAATAATTACTTAATTTTAATTATTTCAAATCAAATTGGTCAATTGATCATTCTACTTAAGACGAAGCACTTAGTTGATCGTGTAATTACTATAAAATTAATTGAAATTGTAAGTGAACTTACTAATTCATCATTAATTTTAGTTAAATCAATATAGTTATTTCTAATTATGGCTTGGTTTGAATCATTTCAAATAAAATTGGTCAATTGATCACTCTACTCAGGACGAACACACTTAGTTGATCGTGTAATTACCATGAGATTAATTGAAACAATAATTGAACTTATTAATACTAGTTAAATCAATTTAGTTATTACTAATATAATGTCTTAATATGAATCAATAAATGACTAAGATGTTGCAAAAGATGAGTAATCTGTTTAAAATGACCAAACAAATAAAGACATCTGTTGCAACAGATTAGTCACCTATTGCAATAGATTAGTAATCTGTTGGAAATAACAAACATATAAAGTCGTATGTTGCAATAGATTGGTCATCTGTTGTAAATGACCAACAGATAAAGACATTTGTTACAACATATGACTAATCTATTGCAACATATGTGTATATCTATTTGATAATTTTCAACAAATGACCCATCTGTTGCAACAGATTAAATCTGTTGCAATAGGTTATACACTTAAATGATCATGTAATTACTATGAGATTAATTAAAATTGTAATTATTAAATCAATTTGGCTATTACTAATAATGGCTTAATTTGAATCATTTCAAATAAAATTAGTCAATTGATCACTCTACTCAGAACTAACACACTAAGATGATCGTGTAATTAATGTGAGAATAATTGAAATTGTAATTGAACTTATCAATTCATCTTTAATTTTAGTTATAGCAATGTAGTTATTACTAATAATATCTTAATTTGAATCATTTCAAATAAAATTGATCAATTAACACTTTACTCAAGACGAATACACTTAGATGATCATGTAATTACTATAAAATTAATTGAAATTGTAAGTCAACTTACTAATTCATCTTTAATTTTAGTTAAATCAATATAGTTATTTCTAATTATGGTTTGGTATTAATCATTTCAAATAAAATTGATCAATTGATCACTCTACTCAGGACGAACACACTTAGTTAATAGTATAATTACCATGAGATTAATTGAAACTGTAATTGAACTTATTAATTCATGTTTAATTTCAGTTAAATAAATTTAGTTATTACTAATATAATGGCTTAATATGAATCAATAGATATTGCAAAATATGAGTAATCTGTTGGAAATGACCAAACAGATAAAGACATCTGTTGAAAATGACCAAACAAATATAGACATATGTTGCAACAGATGACTAACTTGTTGCAATAAATGACTCATCTATTGAAAATTACCAAACAAATATAGACATCTGTTGCAACAGATGACTAAGTTGTTGCAACAGATGTCTCATCTGTTGAAAATTATCAAACATATAGGATATGTGTTGGAAAATAATTTAAAATAGTACAACTCAGATGTTTTTAAGAGAACTCAAATGTTTGTCTCCTTGTCTAAGGTCTTGTCTTTAATTTTAGTTAAATCAATTTAGTTATTACTAATAATTGCTTAATTTGAATCATTTTAAATAAAATTTATCAATTGATCATTCTATTAAGGACGAATACATTAATTGAAGTTGTAAGTGGACTTATCAATTCATCTTTAATTTAGTCAAAATCAATTTATTTATTACTAATAATGACTTAATTTGAATCATTTGAAATAAAATTGGTCGATTGATCACTCTCCTTGAGACGAATACACATAGTTGATCATGTAATTACTATGAGATTAATTGAAATTGTAAGTGAACTTATCAATTCATCTTTAATTTTAGTTTTATCAATTTAGTTATTACGAATAATGGCTTAATTTGATTCATTTCAAATAAAATTGGTCAATTGATTACTCTAATCATGACGAATACACTTAGTTGATAATTTAATTACTATGAGATTAATTAAAATTATAAGTTTATCTTTAATTTTAGTTAAATCAATTTAGTTATTACTAATAATATGTTAATTTGAATTATTTGAAATAAAATTGGTCGATTGATCACTCTACTCGGGACTAATACACTTAGTTAATTATGTAATTACGATGAGATTAATTGAAATTGTAAGTGAACTCATTAATTCATGTTTAATTTTAGTTAAATCAACATAGTTATTACTAATAAGGGCTTAATTTGAATCATTTAAAATAAAATTGGTCAATTAATTATTCTACTAAGGATGAAACACTTAATTGATCATTTAATTATTGAGATTAATTGAAATCGTAATTGAACTTACTAATTCATCTTTAATTTTAGTTAAATCAATGTAGTTATTTCTAATAATGGTTTAATTTGAATTATTTCACATAAAATTTGTCAATTAATCATTCTACTCTGTACAAAACACTTAATTGATCATGTAATTACTATGAAATTAATTAAAATCGTAATTGAACTTACTAATTCATCTTTAGTTTTAGTTAAATCAATATAGTTATTTCTAATGATGACTTAGTTTGAATCATTTCAAATAAAATTGGTCAATTGATCACTCTACTCAGGACGAACCTACTTAGTTGATCGTGTAATTACCATGAGATTAATTGAAACTATAATTGAACTTATTAATTCATATTTTATTTTAGTAATCAATTTAGTTATTATTAATAATGACTTAATGTAAATCAATAGATGACTAAAATGTTACAACAGATGAGTAATCTGTTGGAAATGACCAAACAAATAAAAACATCTGTTAAAAATGACCAAACAGATATAGACATTTGTTGCAACAAATGACTCACTTGTTGCAACAACTAATTCATCTATTGAAAATTATCAAACAGATATAGACATCTGTTGCAACAGATGACTAAGTTGTTGCAACATATGACTCATCTGTTGAAAATTACTAAATAGACAAAGTATGTGTTGAAAAACAATTTAAAATACTAAAGCTCAAATATTTTTTAGGAGAACTCAAATGTTTTCCCCCTTGTCTAAGGTCTTGTCTTCAATTTTAGTTAAATCAATTTAATTATTATTAATAATTGCTTAATTTGAATCAACAAATGACTAACCTGTTATAAGCATTTATTGCAACAGATGACTAACTTGTTGCAACAAATAGGTGATCTGTTGGAAAATAATTAAAATACTAGGGAACTCAAACATTTTTAGGAGAACTCAAATGTTTGCCCCATTGTCTTAAAGAATTGTCTTTAATTTTAGCTAAATCAATTTAGTTATTACTAATAATTGCTTAATTTGAATCAACAGATGACTGACATGTTACAACAGATAATTCATTTGTTGAAAATTATCAAATAGATAGAAAATCTGTTATAATATATGGGTTATCCATTAGAAAGCAATTAAAATACTAGGGAACTTAAATATTTTTAGGAGAACTCAAACGTTTGTCCCCTCGATCTTTTTGCATTTGTTGTATGATACACTATTTTTATCTTCTTTACCTGTTTCATGAATTTTTTTATGTGTTTCACTTATTCGTTGTGTCCTTGTTGAAATTTTAAGAATTTTTTTAAGTCAAATTTTGTTCGTATATCACTTGGACATTACTTCATAGGTGATTTTGTAAGTATAATTATGATTTTTGTTGAATTTTTTATTTGGTATATTTGCTATTGCTACAATGGATAGAACCTGCAACATGAATCCAATATATGAGTCATTTATTGCAACAAGTGAGTAATCTGTTGCAACATATGACTAATCTGTTGCAACAGATGACCCATATGTTGGATTCATGTTACAACACTATAATACAAATCCAACAGATGAGTAATCTGTTGCAACAGATTAGTCATATATGTTGCAACAGATTACTCATATGTTGCAACAGATTAGTCAATATATTGCAACAGATTAGTCAATATGTTGCAACAGATTAGTCAATATTTTGCAACAGGTTACTCATCTGTGCAACAGATTACTCATCTGTTGGATTCACGTTACATGTTTTATCTACTGTTGAAAAAACAACAGTAGCAGATACACCCAGATGAGAAATTCAACTAAAAATTATAACTTTACTTACTAAAATCACCTATAAGTAATTCTCAAATGATATACGAATAAAATTTGATCAAGTAGCAATAGTAGCGGTAACAACAATGTTCAACAACAAGAAGATGATGATGATGAACAAGAAGAGATGATAATGAAGAAGAAAATGATGCTAATGAAGAAGAAGATGATGAACAACAATGAACAACAAAAATCACGAAGAGAGAGAAAACTCCAATAAATGAGAAGAGAGAGAAATGTGCCTTTTTTTCCCTCTATTTCTAGTTATATTAGGTTTTACATTGGATCAAAGTGTACATTAAAAAACTTGTGGGTTATTTTCAAACTTTTCTTACTTTCTTAATCCTTAATAAAGTAATTGTCACCTCCACTCAATTATTAAGACTTGTGTCACCCACACTTCATTTTAAAACTCTTTTGTCATCTAGAGCCCAAGGCCCCGTGTTACTTTAAATGCAAATATTTATTTTTATTGTTTAATTTTTAATGTATCGTGGCATTAAATTCATCTTTATGTAACGATGAGAAATCTCATTTTATATAATGACAAATTTGATGTGAGCGCATCGTTATCTTTTTCATTTTCCTTATTTTATCTTTGCTTATTATTTTTTTATTCTTCTAGTTTCTAATGTGTAATATTATGTAACGATAAGCAACAATACAATTTATTCAAACAATGCAACACGATACGATATGTAACAACTATGATGGATCAAAATTTCCATTAAAGCGGGTCAAAATATAAAGAATAATATATATTGGATGTCGAGGGGATTCAACATAATACATACATACATTGAATTTCCTTTGAAAAGAGTAGCTTTGCCCCTAATGGTAATGTATTTTAGCATGTTGCAACAGACGACTAATCTTATTTTTCTAGATACTAATTCACTTACGATGAATGCTTACATAAAGTTATCTTTTAAGTGACTTGACACCAAATTATAACTTTGACCTTAAACTTTGACAGTGTACAAATATGACCTTTAACTATTCAAAACTGCACAAATATGACCTCCAATCCTACGTGGCAAAACGCGTGTTCAACACGCAAAACTGGGCGCGTTCAGCTTAAAATCTAAGGACATAATATATAAATATGACCTTAAACTTTGACAGTGCACAAATATGACCTTTAACTATTCAAAACTGCACAAATATGACCTTTAAATGACTCTTCACTATTATTTTCGGCTCAAAGATGAAAATGGCATCTAATTTCTTTTGTCATTGCGGAAAAAAAGTAATATTGAAGATTTATTAATTAGGCGGGTCAGCCTCATATGAAAAAATCGAGCGGGTATGTATATATATTATAAAGCAGAGGACGAATTTAAGTTATATAATATATCTAAATATTATTTATTTAAATATTAAATTAAAGATGAAACTATACTAATAATAAAAAAATTATAGTTTTAATAAAACGTTATTAAATTAATGTTATTAAGGATAGTAGTAGTAGTATATTAAATTAACGTTATCAAATTAACGTAATTAAAATGTTATTAAATTAACGTTATTAAAACGTTATTAAATTAACGAGGGGTGGACCTACGTGGTTGCCATGGGGTTCACCCGAACCCCCTCAATAAAAAAATTACGTTGTATATATATAAGACAGAAAATATATATTTATGTACGTATATTAATGTTGAACCGCATGAAACAAGGCACTGAGATGGCCCAATGATGTTCTTGGGCGCTTCCTTCAGCCTACTGTGCGGGTTCGATCCCTGCTAGTGACTGGTTTTTTTTAATTAAAAAAAAGCTAGGTGTTGCTGCTATAGAAATAAACAAAATAATAATAATAATAATAATTTTTAAAAATTTAAAAAAAAGTTAGGTACTGCTACTATAGAAATAAATAAAAAAATTAAAATAATAATAATAATAATAATAACAATAATAATAATAATAAAAAAAAAACGACGTCGTTTTAACACAAAAAATAAAACTTTGACAGTGCACAGATATGACCTTTAACTATTCAAAACTGCACAAATATGACCTCTCTCCAAGTCAGCCCTTTTAACGACGTGACACCGTGTGATTGGATTACCTTTCCACATAGGCGCGAGTGAGACTCACGCATGGAGTTGCAAAATCAGAGGTCATATTTGTTCAGGTTTTGAATAGTTAAAGGTCCTATTTGTGCACTATCAAAGTTTAAGGTCAAAGTTATAATTTGATGTCAAGTTTAGGGTCATTTTTATGTATTAACTCTTTTTAAAAATTACTTACTTTTCAATTGCATAAAACCTACTCCATAAAGTACATAGTTGTAGGGGTTCGGATTTGGGAGAAAATTATATTATTTATATATAATTAAAATTATTATTTATATATATATATATATTAGACGTCGAGTCCTCTTCGACTAATTCATTTGTTTATTTCTTTATATTATAAACTTCATTAACGAAAATCTTCACTCCGCCACCGGGAGGTAGGGTACCACTTGATAATGACATACATAATCCAAAGATGTTTCATTATATCATGCTCAAGTCTCCACTAACTTGACTTGACTATCTGAGAGACTCGTAATAGGTAAGATTGGTTGTCTTGCAAGCCTATTGAGATATGCACATTTTAAGATGGTCATCATTACAAAGTCTATTATATATGACCTAGACTAAACAATCACCTTTGGGCATCATCATTTCCTATGAGAGCATGACCAACAAACATTAGCTTAACCAACTTTATTATAACATTTTCGATAGATTCAACATATCTGTCATTTTCTGAAATCTCTCTTCTCATTCAGAATTTTAGTATTATGTGCTTCCTAACAATAATTATCACGCCTCAATTTTAAATAAATTATATAAATTTGTATTGTTGGCTGGGGCAGAGTCGCCTTATGGCTAAGGGGTTCATCCGAACCTCCTTCGGCGAAATTTTTTACTATTTATACATGGAGAAAATTATTTTTTATGTATATATAGTTGATGTTGAACCCCCTTGACTAGTTCGTGTGCTTAATTATTTCGATTTAAACCCTCTTAATGAAATTCTGGCTCCGCCACTGATTGTTGGTATAGTTTCGGCTAAATTTATTTTAATTTATGATTATATTTGACATATTTTCCAGTGGTTCGAAGGCCTTAATAAGATGACAAGCCAGTAATTTCTACATGTCAATCTTTATTTTTTGACCTAGACAATCACCTCTGGGTATCATCATTTCCTATGGAAGCACCACCAACAAATACTATCCTAATCAAGATTTTAAATTTGGAGTTTGAATGGTTACGAAACCAATTACAACAATAATTACCATTAAGCTTCAATCTCAAGTAAATTTAAATAAGGGCAAACAACATAAATCCCGACGGTTTGAAGCTTATTAATTATAGAAAATTTCGTCATTTTGCATAATTACTGAAAATTCAATTTTGGGTATGTCCAGATACATAATTAGCTCCCGATACATTATTTCCTTTGTAAAGATACATAATTAATTTTTCATATATTTTTCGATTTTGAATTTGTCGAGATACATAATAGCTCCCGATACATTCAACGAAGATACATAATTGGTAGGAATTTTTGTAATTACTTTATAAGGGTAGAAATTTGTATAAATACGGTAAATTTGTGTACATTATAGAATTCTACGGCTCTTGTAACTTCATTTAAGCTCATTATCAATTTGTGAGCACATCACGACATTGTGAAGGAGCCAACATCTTCAAAATATAAAGAAGCAAACACAACGAGATTCAGTATCCACTATATAAACAAATAAACAATTCTACAGAAAAACAATTCCGATGTTGTATTTACAGTATAATTTTTCGACTAAAGAGTTGGATAACCACCCTTGCAGCTCCACCCCTATCCCGGTGTACTCTCTGTTGATAACTGATGAGGAATAATTGTTATAAATTGACTAGACCTTGAGTGTAACTTGGGTCGATAATGTAATCAAGCTCACATCGACAGAATTATTAGAAAATCCAACCTAATTTAAAAAATAAAAAAAATAGAAGAAGAAAAGTATGAGAAACAAAAGATTGAAAGGTATTGATCAAATGTCTATGAGATGTCTTCATTAACCTATTGAAAGAAGCTCAGATGAACTTGCATGCACAAACAAATTTTCATTACATGTGATGTGTTCCTATTATACACTATTTTGATATTGACAAATCAATACTTTAGGAAAGCTTGGATTCCATTAATTTCCCAAAAGGTCTAGGAATAACAAGTATATGATTGAGAACCAAACAAAATGTCAATAAATATTGGATAGAAAATAGAAAATCTACTAGTACATGAGCTAATTACTCCCTGAACCACTAGTTTTCAATATTATATATTATTATGCTACTAAAAAGAAGTCAGAAACAAGTTTTAAGGCTTCCGAATACATGGTTCAATCGCAGTAGATTCATATATCTCTGATACATGCGTACGGGGGTTATGGCTAAGTCACATGTATCTGGATGTTTACGACATGTATCCACATGTATCTATGGGGAGTTGTTAAGAAGTGTAATGTTAGGTAATTAATTTAAAGTAACGAGAGAATAAGTAGATATGGTAAGAATGTTCGGTTATTTAAGTAGTTTTCTCATAAATATAAATATTTTAGGGAATAATAACCGTCAACAATAATAACTATGTTTTAATTTCAAATATGCATTGAGATTGACTATTTAAATTATCACAATCCATATCGCTTCATTTAAGCTCGTATAATTTTAATATTACAAGAAAATGAGGGGTTTTCATGATTATCCCGAGGGAATGAAATATCTATTCGCTTAAATCTATTTTACAAAATTCTCATACTGCAACAGTTATGTACATTGTATACCTTCGTAGTATGCAATTCACATTTTGCAGAAAGGTATACAATAGTAAGAAAAGTTGAATCATACTGAAGATATACATCATGTAAATTATATATACCAAAAAAATACATCTAAAAATTACTTATATACACAAGTTAAAGTTACATAATTACATAAATTCCAAATTGGTAAAGTATTTACACACATCCCAAAATAATTACAAAAATCCCCTTATTTGGTAATTTCTCTCTCATTAATATTATACATCCAAAAAAGGTCACCTTTTCCTCTCTCCTTTTCTCTTCCATTACAAATCAGTTTATCCTCCATTATTCAATTCCTTTTTTCACGCCTAAAATCAAGAAATCATACTTTTAGAGTTTACCATTGCAAGTTTTCAAACATTAATTGAACTTATTGATTTCATTCATTAATTTTTAATTTTTTTTCTTTAACTTCACCAAATCAGAAAGTCATGGACTTGTTTGAGAAAACAAAGGCAAAAACAATGGCGACGAATTATCAGAAGCTTCGAAAAATCTCAATTGGGTCATCATCATCAGGAGAGCACAACGGGGTGGAACATGCCACGAAAAATGAATCCCCTGAACAGAGCACAACGGAATTTATTCAAATGATTGAATCAACGAAATCACTTACTCAATCTTCTGTATGAATCTAAATCCTAATTATTTGATTATTTAATGTTTGTTTATATTATTCTCTTTCTGAAAAGGAATGATCTTGTTTCGTTTTATATTTTTTAATACTCTTTCAAAGATTCTATTTTGTAATACCAAATTCTTCCAATATTCTTGGATCTAACTTTATGTTTCAAAGATTCTATTTTATATGTTTCAGTATTTTGTCTAACTTTATGTTTATTTTTTGTTGAAACAGGCTAGCTTTGTGGTTGCAAAGATAACTGCAATTTGTATACCGAGGCTACTCAAAAGAATAAGTGATTTGCTACGATGGGAAAAAATTACTTGTCATCGCGTTCAAAGATGTAGATTTTATACATTATACATTACTTTATTTAACACACTTATGTATAATATAGATTTTTGTATATATAGAGGAGACTGTTTTTGTATTTAGTCGAATTATACAATTATAATCTATGAATTTTGTATAAGGTTACATTATACATTCTGAAAAATAATGTTAATATTTTATATGTATGGTGTAACATTATACATTCTTGAAGTTTTTATTTGAAAGTATAAGATATAATATATCAGGCATTATACATTAGTTATTTTGGAAGACTAATGTATAATTAAGTCTAATGATATATATTTTCAATATGTTATACATTATAAGTTCTTATTACATTAGTTGTGTTTTATGTTGTATTTTATAGTTAAAAAATCTTATTTTTGTATAATTTTTCATTATACCTTCGGTCAAGCATATAGGTCATACATGTTTAAAGTGAAAGATTTAGATGTGTAATATGACATTATACATTAGTGCAGTTTATTTTTAAAATGTATAAGTTGCTCTTATACTTATTCTAATGTATAATATAAGCCTAAAGATATATATTTTAATATGTTATACATTAAAAGTCCTTATAAGATGCATTTTATGCTTTATGTGGTATTATACTGTTAGAAAATCTTATTTTTGTATAAATTTTCATTATACCTTCTGTCAAGATATATAGGTCATACATGTTTAAGGTGAAAAATTTAGATGTGTAGTATGACATTATACATTACTGTAGTTTATTTTTTAATGTATAAGTTGCCCTCATACATGTGAAATTGTTGTGTATTTTACTTCGATCTTTTTACCAACTTCGTCAATATTCAATTCCATCGCGATTGTAGCAATCAATTTCAAAAAGTTAATACTTTCCGAAATAATAATTGCATCACTTTTATGGAATTAATAAATGATTTTCAACTCCCAACTTTCGAAATGACACAACAATATGGGGATGTTAATATTTTTTTTCCGAGAATTGAAGAAAGGCGAAGACGTTTTTTTTTTTCAAAAACGTCATTAAAAATGAGAAAAACTAATAGTGATGTTTAAGAGTTTTTTTGAATTTAAATTTCAGTTATTTTATTTAATCAGACAAAACATAATTATAGATAATTAATGGCTTTATTTAAGGGAATGAAAGATTTCATTTGATTACTCTTTCCATGAATGTAGGAGATTATGTTTTATCATCTTACCTTAAATATAGGATTAGCTGTTTTATCAGACATTCGAGCTATGTATGATGGTCAGCCGAATGTACGAGTATATTTACAAAATTCGGGAGAGAGAAAACTAGAGGAAATTTTATGTAATTAGTTTCAATAGGTAGGAGATTTATGTTGTTTACACAAAATACATATCTTTCGGGTATTTTGGAAATATTTTTTCTCAATATAATTGGGTGTGATATTTTTTAAATGAGTATTTTCTCTGCATTTTCTAACAACATTAAGCCTATGAGGCTATGACAAAGCAAAGAGACTTACAGATCGAGCATTAGACTTAAAGTAAACGTCCTAATTTAATCTCAATCAATTTAATATCGCCTATGTAGATCTTTTTCTTTCATTATATCCTATTTTCTGCTAAATTTATATGAATTCTAAAAAATTGTACATATACATATACATATATATTTTACATCTTTAATTTGGAAGTTCTGAGTAATTAGCTAGCAGGAAAGCTAGATTCTACTCACTAGCATCCATGTTTTGGATCCACTAAAAATACAGCCATACTCGTATCGGATTCTTGAAAAATGTAAGTTGTATTCTTAGCACCCTATAATGAAGCGGTGTAAAAACCAGCATGTCATGAACAATTAAGGAAAAATAACATAAAATATTTTTACAAGTTCTCACCCTTACAAGATGATTACAAAACTCTCAATTAATTATGTAGTATCTTCGTTGGATGTATTGAAAACTAATTATGTATCTCCACAGACCCAAAATCGAAAAAATTATATCGAGAGCTAGTTATGTATCTTTACAAAAGAAAAAAAGTATCTTCATTGAATGTATCGGGAGCTAAACAGATCCAAAGTTGAGATTTTCGGTAATTATGCAAAATTCAATATTGTCTATAATTGAACTCCAAACAGTCAGAATTTATGTGGCTTACAACACAACAATTAATCCATATCGAGTTAATTGTATTAAGTTTTTTTTTTCTACAATTTAAAACAGTTTCATATATAAATTGTGTTCGTATCGATTTATTAGTCATATCCCACCACCTTTACGGTTGCACCTATATATCGATTTGTAACGTTGAATTTTATTTTTTTTGGTGATAAATTCGATCACTAAATCCGCACCCATATTTGAGCAGGGGCTCATCCAAATTTTCTTCCACAGGAAACTTACACGATATATTCAAGGATAAAATTATTTTTTATATTTATATAGTAGATGTTGAATTTCCTTAGCTTTTTCGTATATTAACTTCTTTGTATTTTAAACTTCCTCTGTGACAAATTATGGTTCCGTCACAGCCTATATGAAATACCTGACCGATGTTCCTAAATATTTGATATACTACATAATACTTACACCTTACCCCTACCTATGGGAGATAGAGAGTTTGTTTCTTTAGGAGATAGAGAATTTGTTTCTGATAGACCCCCGGTTCAAGGAAAAACATTTCAAAGCAGGGCAAAATAAATAAATAAATAAAAGGAGTGAAAGAGGCATGGCAAAATACTATAGAAAGTATGTCTAAAGATTCTTTAAAAAAAACATAATTATAAGAAAATAACACAATAAATCGAAATACAAAAAACCGCAGACATCTAAGGACAAAAAACTACAGGACTAATACAAAAAAATCTGATATAAAGAACATAATAAGCCAAATAGGAACAATCGAATCAACTAGTAAAACAATGTCTACATTCATATTATATTGGCCATTCTCAAAGAAAAAAAAAGTGAACATAATCAGTTGGACCCTTCATTCTGTGGTTTATTATTAATGTTCATTCTCTTCCAAAAGTTTTTGAAATTTCTCTAAGAATAAATATGCATGAACTTCTGAATTGGAAAAAGTATATCTGCAGCAACAACAGGACCTTTTCAGTAGTGGAGTATGTGCTGTAATGTCCAGAATTTGGGAGATAAAAAACAAAAAATGTTTTCTTGAGGATAATATATATCTTTACTAACATTATGTAGAAAAGAAATATTCATGATCTAGTATTTCATTATAACATGGAGAAAATTGTGTTAATACAATCTAACCTTTTAGTATCTCCTATACAATTGCTTGTACTCCTATTAGTTCTTTTTTCTGTACTGTTTTGAACTATTTTTCCTTTGAAACGAGGGTCCATCGCAAATAGTCTCTCTACCTCCAAGGTACGGACGTAAGTTCTATGTATACTCTACCCCTCTGGGCCCCACTTTATGAGTTTATATCGGGTATGTTGGTGTCGTAGTTTTACACTATTACAGTTGAATAAGATTACTTTCCAACAAAGAACCTTTAAACATTTGTACCAGAATATGTTACTTTCTTTTGGTAATTACTAATTGGAGCGACCACGGACAAAATCTTATTGGACCATGACAGCAAGGTCACCCTGTAACTTACAATATCCATCACATATTTAAATTAATCGAAGCAACCAAGACTGATTCTCAGTGGTTCGTGGAAACAATGTTTGCACTTATTTTGGTATTAATTTCTAAACGAACAAACTTATGTTTGATTCGATCTCTATACTCTTCTTTTGTCATCCACCAGGTGTTCGGAATCCACAATTGGATTCTCACTAGTCTGGATCCATGCATCGTAAACATTTAATGATGAAGCGCTCCTTAACAAAAAAAATTCCGATACCTAGAGCTCGAATTGAGACAAAATGGATCCTATGATTAATCCATATCCAGCTCTAAAGGAGGATTTAATTAGATTATACTCACCACCAAAGGATAATGATGCAGTGGATGGGGGGCTGCTCTTCCCTTAACCAGAGGCCTCGGATTCAAGCCTAGGTTATGAAAAAAATCCTTGGTAGAGCACTACCCCCGAATGGGCCCTACCCGGTGCAAATTCGGATTAATCGGGCTCCAATGTTGGGCACTGGACACCGGATGGAAACCAAAAAAAAATTAGATTATACTCAAACAGAAAAAGTTAACAGTCTTGGAAACTAGAAGAAGTTTGGTGTGAGAAAATGTCAATCACAACTTTCATGTCGTATCAATGCTTTTATCTCATGCTCCTAAACCCCAAGCATGCAAACCAAAACTGGAGACAAAGGGAAAAGAAGTTAGTAGATGAGACAACATATAGAGATTGGCTGTTATTGCAGACCATGTGGCAATAGCTTTTGGAATTTGTCTTGGAGCTTTTGGATCTTTCAGTTGATACCATTCCAGTTTTCTCTACCCATCAAAATCAAATTTTCAAGAAAATAAAGGTTAAAAAATGTGCTTGAATGCATTTGATGACCAAAAAATTTATCTGGGACCAATCCTTAGGACCTGCTGCAGCCTTTGAAAATCGGGGATAATGTGCCCGTCTACCCTTGTCCATTTATAAAATAGCAGGCTCAGTATACATGGTGCAAGACTCAAACGGTGAACAAGCCACAAGGGGTCCTTCAACAGTCAACCATTGCCGCTTGAACTAAGCCCTGGGAGCTTGAGGAAGGGTTGAATATTAGCATCAACAAATTCATGTGGATAGACAACTCTAACCAAATTACAATATAGCAGGGTAACAGGACATTTGTTAACCCTTTTTTCGAACAAAAAGTAGCAATATAAACCATCAAAACGCATAGCAATCAGTTTTTCCTACAAGAAGCTCATTACACTAGCTAGATTGTATGCAGAGTATGAAGCTATAACAATTTTAGTATGTCATTACCAGCTTTCTGCAAATGTACCATATGTATTATGATTCTGTTCAAGTTTCACGGACTTCCTACAAAAAATGCCACGCGGAGCATGTCAAAAGATATGTAGCTCACAAGGATTCAGTAGTTCAACAATTCAAGTGGTACATGAGTTTAGGAAAGTTAGGTTCCTATCTATCTCTCTGTCATGGCTCTTCTTCACGTGAGGACTATAAACGGAAGTATCGGCTTCCTTTTTCCTTTATCCACAATTTGATGGAAGACAGATATTAAGGAACTCTGTCCGTTTGATTTAAGTCCTGATCTTCTTCCGGATTACCCTTTGCTATTCAAAACTACGACTAAATATAAAAGTTGCAAATACACCAGTCTGAGCAGTAGGGACATGGGTGTACAAAGGGTGTATCACTTTAAACCCACACCTAAGAAGATGACACCTAAAAAGATGAAAACATTGCACACTAGAGCAGAGAAAATGTGTCTATGAACACTAAAGGTTGAGCCAGTTGCTGTCAAAACACTGATTCTCATGCCAGATATGGCAAATGATTATTAATGCAAAAAATTCTAAAAGAATCCACTTTAACTATTAAGTATAAAACTTTCAAGCAACTCAAACCAATGATAGCAACATGACTTGTCGAACTTAGCATGAGGATCTAAAAGTTCATGTTGACAGAAAAAATCCAACTTAATTATGTATTCATGATATCAATAACTATCACATAGTTTATATACAGTATGGCTTTCTTAAATGAGTCTATTAATTACACTCCCTCCGTTCAAGTTTATGCGACAAGCTTTCCTTTTTAGTCTATTTCAAAAGAACGATAGACTTCTAAATTTAGAAACAATTAGCTTTAAAACCACCAAATGTTATGCCAGGCTTAAAGCCACAGGTTTCAAGCTATGCCATGTTTAGATCTCAAGCTTCAAAAGTTTTCATTTCTTTGTAAAACCTCATACCAATTCAAACTATGCCATATGAAATTTGCAAATAGTCATTGCTGTTCATATAACATGATCATATAAAATACCAACCACCACAATGCTTCTAGTGTTATTTTCGTGAAAGAGATTGCTTGAATGGTCATTGTCACCAATAGCAAGTAGACCATGTAAGAAAATAACAAAAACTAAACATTCTGGGAATCAACACACACAACAAACGAGAAATGGCAGCGCCAATAGTGGGGTTCAAAGTAATGATAAAGCTGCACAAAATTACAGAAACATGGACAAGAAACTCGGAAGTGATTATTCTCAATTTCTTTCATCAATGACCTCTATAATGAGTGTATACGAAGAATTACAAGCATCCAATGTCATGATAAATAATTAGTATCATTTATTCACTAATTCTCCAAAATTTCTAAACTGGAACCCCATTCCCCAGGGCTAGTACGGGACATAAAATCTTCGACAAAAATTGGAACCCCATTCCTCAGGGCTAGTATGGGACATAAAATCTTTGACAAAAAAAATTCATTGTATAACCTCAGTAAACCAACTATATATCCCTTCATTTTCTCTCTTCATTCAATTTAATCTAAAACAATAACCATAATTGAAATTTACCAAAATTCCATCATTTCGAAAAAAAATTCATACCATACTCTATAAATGGCTGAGCCTTACACCCTCGCTGTAGCAGGAGCTGCTGCATCATCACCCTCTTCCTCCTTTCCTTCCATCTGACTGAGCAACTGCTTATTCTTCTCAAGTGCAGCTGCAACTTCAGGAGGCATATACTTCTCGTCGTGTTTAGCCAACACTTCAGTAGCCGCAAAATAACAATTCCCACTTCTCGCCTTCACAGTTACCTGTAACTTTTTCTCGCTCAAGATTTCATTCTCTTTCTTCTTCATCTCCTCGGTAAATGGCTTTATAAACCCTTCAACCACAACGGAATGCCCTTCCCGAAAAAGATCCGGTAACGACCCGTCATACTTAACCAAAATATCAGTAATCAAATCAGTTATCACAAATTCCATTTCTGGGGAATTGGGTATTGGTGTTACACTATTTTCTAGTACTAATCCACCGAGTCGAAATTTGGATTTCGTAGGGTTTTCAGCATGCTGTGATAGGGCATCTGTAGGGGTTACATAGAATACAAGTTGGTCTTGGAATTGATTAAGGACTATTACTATGAATCCTGCTATGCAGCTGAATGTGATGGCATAGGTCCACAGACGGCGGGATTGGAGTTGCCGGGCTCTGGCTGCGATATCGGGGCGGGCTGAACGATGGGATCGGGCAGGCCGGGAGAGTGTGGAGAACGATCGGAGGGTGAAAACAGTTTGGTTGGTATTGAAATGGGGAAATACTAAGGGCTGTGATTGGTGGTGGAGAAGTGAAATCAAAGGGTGAGATTTGGGGAGAGAGGTGGTGGTAGTGGCTGTGGCACTGGTGGCAGCAGAATGAAGGAAACGGGATGCTACACGAGAAGTTAAACGAGAAGAAAGTTTCAAAGCCATTGAGATTTTGGGGAATTTATCAGCTTGTGGATGGAGATAATGAGGGAACTAGTGTTAGGGTGGGCGTTTGGTATTTCTAAAGTTCAGTTTTGATAGTTCTGTAATTGGTAATTGCAAGTAGATACCAAATATCAAACTTCAAAAGTTTGGTCCAGTACCTGTAAATCAAACTGTGGTATGGTAGGTCGGTAATACTGAATTATTGGTGTATATAAGCCTTAAAAATAAGTGTAAAATTTATTTGTTATTGGTGTATGTAAGTTGAATCGGCTAAGAAATACTATGGAGAGTTGCTAATCCAATTCCTGGGAATTTCAATCAGTACAAGCTGATCCAAGCCACTATCATGCACAGCTGCAATACATGACAAAAGATAATTAGATAGGTAAGAGTAGGAAAAAAAATTGCCCTAGTAATAACCACACATACTCTTGAAATTTTCGTGCATAAGAAATTATTTGCAACCTCAATTATTCTAACTTTACAATATTGTTCTAGTTTAATCTATTTACTAGGTAAAGGTTTTAATAATTTCTCTAGAAGTATCACCCCATGTGCACAAAGATGGAATTGATTCACATGTATTGTACTGCTGACAAAATCTCAATATAACTCATGTGGGCCTGCTTTGACCATTTTTCCAATGTATCTGGTTTAAAAGCCAATATGAATAGAAGTTTTTTCTATGTGGCCTGAGTATCAAAGGAATTCAGAGACCAAATGTCAAGTGAGCTACAGTTTTCTTTGGGTACTATGGCTTTCAAATATTTAGTAGTACCTCTATCCTCTAAGAAAACAACCTATTAGCTTGTGCATGCCACTTGTAGAAAGGATAGTTGCAAGGCGAGATACTGTACATCCAGATTTTTTATCATACAGTGGCAGGATGAAGTTAATCATAAGTGTATTATTTGAAATGCAGATGTATCGAACACAGGTTCTCTTTTTACCCAAGAAGACCATTAACATGGCGAGGAAAAGTGAAACACCCTGGGTTTTGGCCCTTAGAAAATTTCCTGACTGGACCCAATACAACTCATGGGTTCGAGTCGTATGTTGGGGTACGAGTGGTATGGTCTTGTCGTATGCTGATCAGTGTTGGTTGGTGGGTTTGGATTAGTTTCTGAAATGGGTACAACTTAAGTGGTACGAGTCGTATGGTTGGATACAGATCGTTTGGTTTGGGTTTTTCCTTCATTTAATCTGGGACTTGGTTACTTAAGTTGGGTCTGAGTACGAGTGGCTCACCATGAGCCGTAAGCCAGGGTACGAGTCACCAGGGACTCGTATGGCGGACAATGTCTAAACCTTTCTTTGAGTCCATTCTGCTAGGGGTACAGGCCAAGGGTACGGATCGTATGCTGTGGATACAACTTGATTTGGGACGAGTCATACACAGTTAAGTCCAAGGAATGTGCATTGACTATAGGCAGTTGAATAAGGTAACATGCAGTATGATTCCCTGGCCAATCCAATCTACCTCTCTCCAAAGGAGGTTTGTGCATCTGCCCTTGAAAAATCTCACTAAGTGTTGAAAATTCGCCACTTCGTCGAGCATGTCGCGACATAGCCTCACCCGAGTTCGCCGCTTGTTTTTCAAGTGTCGCGTGCGTGTTCCATCCCAAACGATTAAGTATGCTATAAGTGGCCTTTCATGCAAAATAACGACGTCGCAATTAGAAGTTTTCCGCAACGTCGAGTGCGGCTCAAGAGCCCAGCGACGTGCCAAGGCCAACGTTGGTGCATGGCGGAATGTCGCAATCAAAGGTTTTCATGACCGTCAAGTGCAATCCTAGCGACAAGTCTAATTACCCGGGCGCCGACGTCCAATAAAATCGGCAGCGCACACGGCCGACTCTTAGTCAGTATCCATTAACCCAATCCAAAGTTTAATTTTCAACTACCTTTCTCTTTTTCATTTTTGGGGCGCTTTTAAATCTATTAAGTTACTGTAAAGATTGAGCTTTTATTGTTAAGAGTGCTAGAAACACAATGCAGATAGAAAAGTCCGGAGAATATATATCTTACTAGAACTTTATACTAACACATGAACTCAAGAAATGTAAAATTAGCAAATTAGTAGTATTTCTATTTCTTGCTGGCTCTCCACCTCATAACTGCATGAAATCTTCTGGCAACTAAAGAGATATATTGCCACAAAAGGACCTTGTTCAATGATTTAGTGGGCATATGCCCAGACACCAGTAACTGTTTAAATCACCATTAGCAAATTGAAACAACATTTGGTCGTTCTCTCACACCACCACCACCACAAAAAAAATAGACCTTAATCAACATGGCACGTCAGATGCACATTGAAAGGCAACAACTCAATGGGATTCTAGAAAGAAGAATCTCGGAGAGAAATGCCTGTAAAATCCAATACTAATTCGAAAGTGAGTTCCATAAATAGTAACCTAAATTTAGGAAATTTCTTCAAATATAACTTATATTTTATTTAGCAACATAATATCACTCAGATATAACTCTTTTTGTCAAAAAATACTAAAACACCTCAAGAGCTTTCTTTTCTCTTAGTTGACATAATATGCCATTGAAACCTCTTTTTTTTAAATACTAAAACTATTCAACTCACTTAATTAAACATAATTATATTCATGGTTCCTAGTTTAGAATGCATGAGTGCCAAGTTCCTCGATGCCTGGATACTCAACTCGTCAAAGACACCATCATGGTAGGCCACTGTAGGAATTCTAAAACTGGGAAAGAAAGATCCAATTATACTTTTGTTCAACTTTCAACACTCTCTTCTTCATTAATCGTCTCCAACTCCTCTTGTAACTCTTACAATTTTTCAACGCATTGTACCAAATGATTTCCATCATCAATAATGTTGTTTTCATCTACCTCTACTAATTTCTTTATTTTCCTTTGCTTCTTCATTTGTTTGTCCTCCCATATTTTTCGATAATTCATCACTCCAAGGATTAGTTCTCTGCAAAGTGAATGCAGTTTCAATCAAATTAATTGTGTTTGAAAGTATAATGATTCTTTATTCATTTACTCAACTCATTAAAATGAAACTTAAGATAATAAAACATTTTAAGTAAAAGCATGACTATTCCTCTTGAGATTATATGATCTATATCCTAAAGGTTCTTACTCCTTCAAATATTATAATCAATCGGAGTAGCTAACCCAGCCCATTGACCGAACAAATAATGATTAAATAGCACGGTTGAACCAAGGTGTTTCCCTAAATGTATAATGTAGTAAAGCTCTAAAACAACTTAATCCTTCAAATAAGGTCTATCTAACGTTGAAAAAAAAAACTTAGCCATGCCACTAAGATTATTAATTTTCAAATAACTTATGAATTGGTCCCTATTCTATGGAACGGAGAATTGCATAATGTTGCTCTTTAATTATTAAGATAATTAAAGATTTACCTTCTTGTTCAAATCGGCACGTGCATCCGTAATCAATTCCATCTTCAAATCCCAAATCTTTTTCAATGCTTCATGTTCAGAAGCATACTCCTGAAGAAATATTGAATTACTTAATTATCTCCAACATAAGATGCAATTATTTAAATTATTAAAGAGACATTCTTACCTTGTTAAGAACCCTGAGAACAAGTGTCATGGATTTTTTCTGGATCTTCAAGAGCAGTACAAATTGAAGAAGAGTTGTCTTGTTATAACTTTTCATGATCCACACCATGGCTTTGACAACTGAATGTATGTCTCCAGCCATGGTTTTTATGTCCAATTCCTAATCAAATGATAATGTCAAGACACTTCTTTTTGGTTCCATTCTTTTGCCGGACAAAGTCATATTCATGAAGAAGCAAGATAGGGATTCCAGTTTGATGAAGAAGCAAGATAGGGATTCCAGTTTGGTTAAGTTAAGGGAATCAATTAGAGATCAGAAAGTAGAGGTTTTCTCCCAAGGGGGAGATGGTGTGTTACGATGTTAGGGCAGGCTGTGTGTGCCATGTGTTGATGGGTTGAGACAGCAAATACTTGCAGAAGCACATGGTGCACGATATTCTATTTCATCCAGGAGCCACTAAGATGTACCGTGATTTGCAGGAAATCTATTGGTGAAGCGGTATGAAGAGGGATATCGCCCGGAAAAGAATGGAACCAAAAAGAAGGATCTTGACATCATCATTTGATTAGGAATTGGACATAAAAAACATGGCTGGAGACATACATTCAGTTGTCAAAGCCATGGTGTAGATCATGGAAAGTTATAACAAAACAACTCTTCTTTAATTTGTACTGCTCTTGAAGATCCAGAAAAAATTCATGACACTTGTTCTTAAGGTTCTTAACAAGGTACGAATGTCTTCTATTTAATAATTTAAATAATTGCATCTTATGTTAGAGATAATTAAGTAATTCAATATTTTTTCAGGAGTATGCTTCTGAACATGAAGCATGAAAAAGATTTGGGATTTGAAGATGGAACTGATTGCGGATGCACGTGCCGATTTGAACAAGAAGGTAAACCTTTAATTATCTTAATAATCAAAGAGCAACGTCATGAGACATTATGCGATTCTCCGCTCCATAGAGTGGGGACCAATTCATAAGCTATTTGAAAATTAATAGTCTTAGCTGCATGGCTAAGTTTTTTTTTACAACGCTAGATAGATCTTATTTGAAGGATTAAGTTGTTTTAGAGCTTTGCTACATTATACATTTAGGGAAACACCTTGGTTCAACCATGCTACTTAATCATTATTTGTTTGGTCAATAGGTTGGGTTAGCTACTCCGATTGATTATAATATTTGAAGGAGTAAGAACCTTTAGGATGTAGATCCTATAATCTCAAGAGGAATAGTCATGCTTTTACTTAAAATGTTTTATTATCTTAAGTGGCATGAATAAGTTTCATTTTAATGAGTTAAGTAAATGAATAGAGAATCACTATACTTTCAAACAAAATTAATTTGATTGAAACAACATTCACTTTGCAGAGAACTAATCTTTGGAGTGATGAATTATCGAAAAAGATGAGGAAGGACAAACAAATGAAGAAGCAAAGGAATAAAGAAATTAGTAGAGGAAGATGAAAACAACATTATTGATGATGGAAATCATTTGGTACAATGCGTTGAAAAATTGAAAGAGTTACAAGAGGAGTTGGAGAAGATTAATGAAGAAGAGAGTGTTGAAAGTTGAACAAAAGTATAATTGGATCCTTCTTTCCCAGTTTTAGAATTCCTATAATCGCCTACATGATGGTGTCTTTGACGAGTTGAGTATCTGGGCACCACCGCCCCCAAGGCACCGACGCCCCACGCCACCGTGGCACCGGTGCACCAAGGATCCACGACACTGGTGCACCATGGAACCACAGGCATCGGTGCACCAAGGCACCATAAACCATACACCATGCGCACCGGTGCATCGACGCGCCATGGGCACAATGGCCACCTTGCACACCAAGGAACTTGGCACCCATGCATCCTAAACTAGGAACTATGAATATAATTATATTTTAATTGAGTTTGATGAGTGGAATAGTTTACGTATTTTAAAAAAATGATTTTAATGGCATGTTATGCCAACTAAGAGAAAAGAAAGCTTTTGAGGTGTTCAATATTTTTTGACAAAAAGAGTTATATCTGAGTGATATTATTATGTTGCTAAATAAAATATAAGTTATATTTGAAGAAATTTTCTAAATTTAGGTTACTATTTTTGGAACTCACTTTCAAATTAGCAATGGTCAATAATGGATGTTACAGGCATTTCTCTCCGAGATTCTTCTTTCTAGAATCCTCGTTGAGTTGTTGCCTTTCAATGTGCATCTGACGTGCCATGTTGATTAAGGTCTATTTTTTAAGGGGGTGAGAGAACGACCAAATGTTGTTTCAATTTGCATATTTAAACAGTTACTGGTGTCTGGGCGTATGCCCACTTTTATTGCTATTTTATTATAAACGGGTCCTGAGTAACAGAGGAGTTCCTAATGTTTTTCTGTTTGACTTATAATCAAATCATTGAACAAGGTCCTTTTGTGGCAATATATCTTTGTAGTTGCCAGAAGATCTGATGTAATTATGAGGTGGAAAGCCAGCAAGAAATACTACTAATTTGCTAATTTTACGTTTCTTGGGTTCATGTGTTAGTATAAAGTTCTAGTAAGATATATATTCTCCGGACTTTTCTATCTGCATTGTGTTTCTAGCACTCTTAACAATAAAAGCTCAATCTTTATAGTAATCTAATAAATTTAAAATCGCACCAAAAACGAAAAAGAGAAAGGTAGTTGAATATTAAACTGTGGATTGGGTTAATGGATACTGACTAAGAGCACCTTTGCCCTTGCTGACGTCGGCCGTGTGCGCTGCTGATTTCACTGGACGTCGGCGCCCAAGTAATTGAACTTGTCGCTAGGATTGCACTTGACGGTCACGAAAACCTTTGATTGCGTCATGCTGCCATGCACCGACGTTGTCCTCGGCACGTCGTTGGGCTCTTGAGCCGCACTCGATATTGCGGAAAATCTCTAATTGCGACATCGTTATTTTGCACGGAGGGCTACTTAATAGCATACTTAATCATTTGGGATGGAACACGCACGCGACACTTGAAAAACAAGCGGCGAACTCGGGTGAGGCTATGCCGCGGCATGCTCAACGGAGTGTCAAACTTTCAACACTTAGTGGGATTTTTCAAGGGTGGATGCACAAATCTCCTTTGGAGAGAGGTAGATTGGATTGGAGAGGGAATCACACTGCACGTTACCTTATTCAACTGCCTATAGTCAATGCACCTCCGAAGGGAACTATCCTTCTTGCGCACGAACAACATCGGTGCACCCACGGAGATACACTAGGACGAATAAAACCCTTATCCAGGAGACCCTTAAGTTGCTCCTTAAGTTCCCTCAACTCGGCTGAAGCCATTTTATACGGGGGAATGGAAATTGGATGAGTGTCCGGAACCAAATCAATACCAAACTCTATTTTCCTATCCGGAGGAACACCAGGAAGATCATCCAGAAAGACATCAGGAAACTCATTAACCACCGGAACTGACGGTAAGAAAGGACGTTCCGCATTAGAATCTTTAACCCGGACCAAGTGATAAAGACACCCCTCAGAGATTAATCTTCGAGCTCTAAGATATGAAATAAACCTCCCCTAGGAGCTAGAGAATCACTCTCCTATTCTATAACCGGCTCACCAGGAAACGTAAAGATAACCTTACGGGTTCGACAGTCTAAGGACGCGTAACAAGAGTGTAACCAATCCATACCCAGAATTATATCAAAATCCACCATGCCCAATTCAAACAGATCTACCAAGGTCTGCTTGCCACCAACAGATGCCACACACCCCCTATAGACTCTCTTAGCAACAACCAAGTCTCCTACCGGGGTAGAAACAGAAAAAGGATGCGAAATCACTTCAGGATCAAAACCAAAAGATACAGCCACATAAGGAGTCACATAAGAGAGAGTGGACCCCGGATCAAGCAAACAATATACGTCACGAGAAAAGAGCTGTAACATACCAGTAACGACATCAGTTGATGCCACAGATTCCTGTCGGGGCGCCAAAGCATGCAACGTATTCCGACCAACACTAGAACCAGGAGCAGAAAGTAAAGCCACAGGAACCTTGTTTGCTCCCCTAGCCACCTTATTCACCGGACAATTTCTGAGCAGATGCCTGATTGGCCACATTTAAAACATTTCTCTCCCTTCGTCACAATAACCCCGATGAGGAAGACCATAGAACCGACAAGGAAGGCATGAAGAAACTGACTGACCCCTGCTTGCCTGCGATTGAGCACCCTGTGCTTGAAAATTGTCATCACCTTGTTGACACCTGTCACCCGACTGCTTCGGGTAAGGAGCACTAGCAGTAGAGAAGGAACCAGAACTCCTTCACTTTTTTTTCGGCCATTTGCCACCGTCCCGACCACCCTGCGACTGAGCACCTCCTTAATCAGAAAACCTGCTCTTTTTATCCTACCTGTCTCCAAACTTCATTTGTTTCCTCTTTTCTTCTTCCACTTGCTGCATATAAACAGTCAACCTAGAAATGTCCATATCTTTAATTAGCAAGGTAGTCTTACTTTACAAAATTAAATCTCGGGACAGCCCAAAAGCGAACTTCCTCATTCTTGCCCACATATCCGACACTAACTCCGGAGCATACCTTGACAGTTGATGAAATTTCAAGGCGTACTCCTTTACAGATATTCTCCCCTGCTTGAGATTCACAAACTCTTGCATCTTTGCTTCCCTCAACACTTGAGGAAAGAAACGATCCAAGAAGGTCTTAGAAAATGTCTCCCACAAAGCTGACTCTTCCACCCCATCTCTATCCCTGTACCACTCCTCATACCACTGGTATGCAACATCTTTGAGCTAATAAGATGTTAAGTTTAACCCCTCCACACTGGTAGCCTGCATCACCCGAAATATCTTTTCCATTTCTTCCAAGAAGCCCTGTGGATCCTCCTCCACTTTCACACCAGTAAAAGGAGGAGGACTATCTTCATAAATTGACCAACCCTTGTGACCTCAGCAAATAAAGCACCAGACGCACCCAGATCAGCTTGAGCAGCAACCATCTGAGTAATAACATGGATAGATTGACGAAATTTTGCGTTCGTCACGTTTCCCTGAGGAGGACCAGATGGAATCGAAGGACCTCCAGCACAATCAGGAATAGGATCCCTGGAACAAAGATGAACTCCAGACGTATGGCGTACTCCATCAACATCGTCCCCACATGGGACGGAAGAATTTCCTTGTGTTCCAGATCTACAAGGTATGATCTAAAAGACGAACAAACAAGAATTAGAGAGGATTCCAGGACTTAACTCCAAGCTTGAAAATAGATTACCACGAAAGTGAAACATTCCTAAATGCCTTGTAGCCTCTTTTATGAATGTGGTGCGCTACACACCCCTAAAAGAGATTCTACTCGACACGGCTTTGTGGACTCCCAATTGACTATGAACCTAAAGCTCTGATACCAACTTGACACGACCCGAACCATGGCCTTGTCGTAATGGGCATCCCAAGTCCAACCAGGACCGGGGACCACCCCCATCACCCAACCCAACCACCTCACGCATACCTTGATGAGCTGAATTTCGAACATATAACAAGATAGCGTGTAAGGACATGTAATGACTTTGGGATAAGTTTATTCCTAGACCAACCCGACCAAGCCACCCCATCCACCAAACCAAACCAACCAAATACCAAACCAAATGAGTTCCAAAACACACACACACACATATATAATCCCAAAATAAAATAGAATGGAACGGTGAGAAATTTAGTCCAATGATGTTAGCCCCAATACCAATGCCAATACTAAGGCTGACACCCATACCGATCCCGAACATACCAACCCATAGTAGTCCACAACGCCTCTAACCAAAAAGAGTAAAAATATCCGATTGGGACATGCCCCCAACCATAGTCAAAACCAATATCCATATATAAACCAAAGTGTATGAAAATATCTATAACATGAAATGGAGCCTTCCGAAAATATGGAAGCACACCACTTCAGTCCGAATGCCAATCCCGGAGTCAATCTCTATGCAGGAGGAGTAGAACGGCCGGTTCGTGCATCGCGTGGGGATACAACGCCTGAAGACGGGTTAGCGAGTGAATGCTAGCATGAACTCAGAATAAGGATAAAATAATGTCATTTAATAAAACCAAGTAAATCAACCATATGCATTATGCATATTACTTGTGCACATATTAGATCACCTAAGAAAACCATTCTGGGTTTCTAATATTTTTCTACTGTTGATTACCTCTGGATGGAAAGAAACCTTTGTAGATTTCAAGAGAAAAGGGGGGAGAGTACCAGCATTTTGAAGGAAATTATGTTGGAACTATATATATCTGGACAAAAACATGCACCTAGAGAATCACTTTGAGTACCTTACCAGGATATGCTTAACACTCTGGTTGGATGGTTGTCACACATTGTTTCATAATATATTATATTGTGTTGTACAATGTCTGGTCAGGTTGTATCATTTTCCGTCATTATAATGTCTCACATCAAGAATTTGAAGAATAAACCTACAAAAAGGCTGGGTGTGGGGTAGACCTATTATAAAAAGGTAAGGTAAACTGGTAAAGGATAAAATAGGATTATTAAATAATAAGTAAAGACAAAATGAGAGGAGCAAAAAGGTAACGACGTGATCACACCAAATCAGTTGTTGCACAAAATGGAAATTTTCGTCATTACCTAGTGATGGATTTAACGGTATGATACCGGTTACACATAATGGAAATTTTCATCATTACCTAACGATGGATTTAACGTGCAATACAATATAATTTAAGTAACAATCAAAACAAACATTGTATCTAAGCTTACAACACAATATAATAAAACGGGTAACAACCATACTTGATAGAAATCCTTGAATAGCTAAATTATTATTACAGTTCTATTGCTTGATCTACTCCTTAAATCCAAGACATCTAGTCTCTGTAATTATGCTCATTTGGTTGAAGAATTTTTTTTCCATTTACCCCCCCCGCCCTCCACCCACCCAACCTACCCACCCTCCCACCCCAAAAAAAAATATATATCTCCTGTTTTCATTTTTTACCTGTTGGTGGGAGTGGCAGGAATATATGGATTTAGTTTTTAAATTTTTTTCTAAAATAGAAAATTAAAAAAAAAAAAAAAACTCCTAAATTTTTTTCTAAAATTGAAAAGTAACAAAAAAACCTCTCCTAAATTTCTTTTCTAAAATTGAAAAGTAACCAAGAAAAATATAGCCTCTCCTAATTTTTTTTTCTAAAATTGAAAAGTAACAAGAAAGAAAAGAAAAGAAGAGAAGAGAAGGGCAGTATACTAACCTTAATGGAGCCGTAGACGAAGGGAATCGCTATTCAATTGTGCGCTTTTCTTGCTCCAGGGAAACAATTGTGAATTTGCCCTAAATTTTGTATTTGATTTCTTTAGTCTTTAGTTTTGTTATATGGGCTTGTACTGATGGATGGGCCTATACCACATTATGGGTAATGGACTAATTTATACAAAAGAGAAAATTTCATAAATTATGATTTAGAGTGTATAGTTATTTCATCAGCCAGAAGAGGTGTATTAGGTGGGTAATAGTTGTGCGACCGAAAGAGTTGTATTTAGGGGACGGATATTTGAAAAAGTTGTATCACCATATATTGTATACATGTGTGTATTGTGTACATGCTATTTTTCCGTCCCATTTTATGTATGTTATTTTCTATTTTGTCCGTCCTAAAAAGATTGAAATATAGCTATGTTTCGTAGTTTTTTGAAACGGTAGATATGTATTAGTCTAAATATTTGTCACGACACATTTTTTTCTTATACCAAGTCAGATGGCATTTATTCATTAAATAATTCGGAATTCGGTAGTATCGAATACCCAACGAAGTCTCGTACCAACTACCTAAACCAATTATCGTATTTATGAAATTTTACTCCCGAATAATGTACCGAAAATCAAATTACTGAAATTTTCTGTTCGATTTTCGATGATTTATAACTACCCCTGTTCACTCGGACCAGTAGTAAAATGCTTGTGATTCTAAGAACCATTTTAGTCGCTCCATTTCAGTTCATGTGACACGTTTTCTTTTTTAATCTGTTTTAGAAAGAATAACAACCTTCTAAATTCGAAAACAATTCACTTTATAATCGCACGTATGTTATGACATGTTCGCGGCACATGTTTCAAAAGTCTTGTAGTCACACAAATATTATGACATATTTTATACAATAAGTTTCAAAAGTATTAGTTTCTTTCTTAAATTCCTGCCGACTCAAACTATGTGATGTAAATTGGAACGGAGTCAAGTGAATGAATGAACATGAGGAAACTGAAGCATATAACAGTGTTACAAAGTTGAAAACCAATTATCTGTACACAGCAGAAAGATGCTCAAAATTCTATTACAACAACTAACCCAGCGTAATCCCACAAGTAAGGTCTGGGATGGAAGGTACGTACGCAGTCTTACCCCTACCTCATGAACGTATGCTCAAGATTCTAGAAGAGCATAGAATTTTACACTTCACTACTCTTGCCCACTACACTGTATTTCACTTGGAACAGTACAGTAAAATGCTCATAATTCTAAAATCCTACACTTCAATTATCTTGCTCATATATACTACAAAAAAACTAGAGCTATTGCATTGAATCTTGAAGTGTGAGGATCCAAAACTTGTATAACACAAGAATATACATTGGCTAACAACTAGATACGAGGCCTGGAAGAACTATATAGCATATAGTTTCTTGTACTCATCTTCAGGGATCTCTGATTCTGACATGACAGATGCGGTCCGTGACAGCGACTTGCTACTCCTAGCTGATCTGCGTTGACTTCTCAAATTCGAAGACTCAATCCGATGCATAACTACCCAATAACACAGTGTCCCTAGTGTCGCGGCCATGATAAAAGTTCCCATAAAAGTTACTGCACTAGCCATCCATCTTTCCTCTTTACCTACAACGATATAAGACAGTGCAAGAAATGCTACTGAGACGAATACACAAGCCAACCACATTAGCTTGTTGATAATCGCCATCATTTGCTTTTTGGCTCGTCTTTCAACAACCACGATTGATGTTTGAACCACTACGACAGCTAATGATATGAAGAGTGCAAGAGAGTCGAATATGAAGAAAATTGCAAAAGGGGGCTGAGGAGCGATCTTTCCTTCTCCTATTGAATATCCTGGAGGAACATCCTTAGGGTTATCGGTATATTGGCCTGGTAGATTAAATATGGCAGCAAAAGCAACTGTAGCAATAAGAACTGCAACGACCGTGGTAGAGTTTATTGCGTTGTTGAGCCCTTCCCAGTGCATTTTGTTCAGACGCTTCGCTATGTTCTTCACTCTTTTTTGTGTTTGGAAAGTGTGCTCGAGCTGATTGTGAACATCGTGTTTTATGTCACTAACAGTTTGTTTCAGTTCTTTGGCTGAACGTGTTGGCGATGCTAGCTTCATATTCTTTGCTGTCTGGATGCCATGCTCCTTTAGAATCGCTGCTATCTCTGAATTGCGTGCTTTCTCAGCAGTGTCAAGAGCAGTCTCACCAGATTTATTGATGGCATCCCACTTCATTCTTTGGTCCTTTACGAGTGCTTGAACGATCTGAACAAAATTATTCAGACAGTTAGTCGAAGACTTGAACCATCTTTGAGGATTTTCGTTACCTTAAAAGATAATGGTATATAAATTCTTTACGCATGGTACAAAGTACATGCTCAAGCAAATGCATAACCAATCAAAACTTTCCTGAGGAGAAACTTCGTGTTGTAAATTTGAGGCACATCGACATAGTTTATTGCGTTCAAGTGTTCACCTCCCTTTAATTTATTAGTATTCAAAAATCAAACCAGATGCCAAACTTGAGAAAATTCAATCGAATCATCAACTCCGCCTATTGTAAATGTAGGGGGTAAAATATTACAAGACTTTAGTGTTGAAGATTTGTCATATCAGCACAAAAGTAAGACTGTTATCATCAACTTCTGATTGCAAGAGACACTAATTATGTGAGATGTGTGCAGCATTCATTTAGGTCTTTCTCCAATAGTTCGAACAGTCATTTACGGGGATGAGACAAAGAAGATTGTGTTACAAGAGCGACATGGATTTCCTCTTTCTCTAAGAAGATGATCGCGCAGCTTTTAACATCTATGTTGAGCTGTTGAAAGATTGTTCTATGTTTCCATTTCAACATAAAAGACCGTGTTGACATAACAGAAAATACCAAAAACATAGTAGGGAGAACATATATGGATCCATATAAAATACTTGCAGTGAAGAACACAGCCAGGACAGGTTATACATGTTTAGTTTATGTGCCAAATTCTTTTTTTTTTTTTGGTCTGAAATTCCATGTCAGTCAAATATCACCATATAAAATGAAACGTGAGTAGAACATACATATGAGAAATTACCTCTACACGGCCTTTCCGTGTTGCAATATGCAAAGCAGTATTACCCTTTCCATCAATAATTGTAGCCAAAGCAGGATCCGATTGAATAAGCTCATTAACCACATCAACACGTTGGCCTTTGACTGCCATATGAAGAGCAGTTTGTCCCTTTTTATCTCTCCAGTTCAAAATCCCTTCTTCTTTGCTTAAAAGTGCCTTCACAACCGCAACATGTCCATTTCTTGCCGACGAATGAAGCGCAGTCTTCCCATTGTTCTTTGGTATGGTGGCTAAACTGCTATTAGTCTCCAAGAGGAAATTGACAACCTCAATGTGGCCTTGTGCTGCTGCAGTGTGCAATGCTGTCGAATTCGACTGATCGAATGTAACTGACAACTGAGGAAATGCCTCCAACAGTACCATCACCATTTCTGCAGCAAAAAAATCCAACGTTTTACTACAAGGTCAGCCCCGGTGCACAAAGCTTTCCGTGTTAGCAGCCCAGTGCAAATACAACCTTTTAGTATCTTTTTCAAATTGTCATTATTAGTTGAAGTACTACTATATCTAAGTTTAGAAGGAAAATCAGATTCAAAACTTAACACGGAGGGTACTTAATTAATAAAGGAGGTGCCCAACCAGCTTGTGCGCACCTTTACTATTCTGCCGATACCTGCTAACTCCCACCAGCTCAAGTACCGGATAATTCTACTCATCAAGAATTAAGTACAAAGGAAACAATCACCTAGCGTTTTTTACTGTGCTGGGATTTGAACCCTAGTTTCCACGATTTTTGCTTATTTTACTCTTTGATGCTCATGACTAGCCTTACCGACAGAATAATGAAAGAACAACAACAACACTTACCACGCCTCAATCCCAAACAAGTTAGGATCGCAGAAGGAAAATGAAAAATAATATGGTCTCCACTTTTTCATTTTTTTCTTATTTCATGGACTGTTAGGCCACACCGTTGGATTCTTATGAGAAGTTTCATAAGTTGATAGATGTCATGATGATGGAAAACCATAACAGCAACAATATAACCAACACTACTACAACACCTCAATTCCAAACAAGTTGGGATCCGCGAAACATAATGAAACACAACTAAGATAAACAAATACTTATAATGAAAAACAACATGAAATGCATCAGAGTCATTTCATCTTACCAACAGAAAAATGAAAAAAAAAAAAACACAACAAGAAGTACAACGCCTCAATTTCAAACAAGTTGGGATTCGCGAAACATAACAAAAAACAACTAAGATAAACAAATACTTACCAAGATCACCCTGTTTAGCAGCAACATGAAATGCATCATATCCATTTCTAGCCTTAATACTAGCTAAACCAATATCATAATACTTAATCAACTCTTTCACTATAACTAAATCACCAGATTCAGCAGCAACATAAAGTGCAGTTTCACCAGATTGATTCTGTTTAGACAATAATTCAACCAATTCTCCTTCACCACAACTAGTAATAATCTCTAAAGCCAATTCAAGAGTCCCACTTCGTACAACTGAATGGATTTGTGTGTCTCCTCTTTTTCCTGTTAACTGTTTAGTCATCTTTTTCATAGGAACATTTTGCTGCTGACCATTAGAGGAATCCATCTTATTTTCAGCTGAAATTTTCAATAGTTCTTTATAAGGTTCACCTTTTATGGTTATCAAAGTCTTTGAAGTCAACATGTGATATAAGTGCTCTAACCAACCAAGGATGTGATGGGGGCAATAATTACTTTTTCGTCTTTAATCAAATATCTTGAGCTTGAAAATCATGTGTATGCAATTCAATATTTCGGAGAGTGGTTTGCTACGACATGGGAATTCACATGCGTGAATTCGAATTAGTCAGACTCCAATAATATATCGGATACTAAGTGGTAGACCAAGAAAGTCAGTGCTATAAAAAGAATGTTAATTGTTTTTATAATTAAAAACAATTTAACTTTGAAATTCTCCTTTTATTATTCTTAATAAAACAATCTAAAGTAAGTAAGATTCCTTTTAAACAATAAATTTCTGAACTCGTCATTTCTTTTTAAAACTTTGTGTCAAGTCAAATGTGTTATACAAATTGAGGATGGAAGAAGTAGCTACGTATGGCATGGTCGAAACCATCTTCTTTCATTTTTATTAAAAGTCTCGATTTTGAGTTCTTGTTATGCAATTATGTCATAATATAAAATATTTCGCCATGAATTTGAATTTAATCGAGTTTCAAGGTGATTTTAGAAGGGAAACAAAGTCTAAGGGTGTGTTTGGTATGGAGGAAAATATTTTTCAGAAAATGTTTTTCAGTTTTCTTATGTTTGGTTGGCTTATATGTTTTAAAACATATTTTTCAAACCAACTTGTTTTCCTTAAATCTAAGGAAATGACTTTACTTCAAAAAGGAAGGAAAATATTTTTCAAAACTCTCTTTCAACCTCATTTTAAAGTTGAAATATTCATACAATTCTCAAAATCATCTACCCTGCCCCCAATACCCTATCACCCCGACACCACCCCTATCCCTACCCCCACCCCCTCCCAAAATTTAATTATTTTGAAAAGTATTTCAAAAAAATTTCTTAGTCCATCCCCTATCCCCACTCCGCCCCTACCCCTACCAGCCCCTTTTAAAAACAATATCTACATTTTATTAAAAAATTAAAATTTTTCTCTTACCCCACACCCCTACCCTCCCTCCCCTCCTTACCAGCCCCCTCTCCCATCCCTTCCCCACCCTAAAAAAAAAATTTAAATTTATTTTTTAAAAAAATTCAATTTTTTTCTTCTCCCTTCCCTCTGACTCCCCTACCCTAACCCCCAGATCCTACTAACCCCCCTTCCCACCCCTACCCCTACCTCGCGCCAATTTTTTTTTAACAAAAAAAATTCTAAAATTTTTCTTACCCCACCTCTACCCTATTTTGACACCCCCACCCACCCGCCTACCAACCCCTTTCCCAAAAAAAAATTTAATTTTTTTAATTTATTTTTTAAAAAAGATTCTAAAATATATTTTTACGCTTTAACTAAACATTAAAATGTATTTTTTAAAAAATATTTTTTTCATTCACCAACCAATTATTAGAAAATATTTTTCGAAAAATATTTTTCATCAACCAACCAAACATAAGAAAACAAGTAAGAAATTAACTTATTTTCCAGAAAAACATTTCCATGAAAAACATTTTCCATCATACCAAACACACCCTTAAGGGTAAGTGCTAGTATAATTTTCTACTTATCTATGACATGGCCAGGTGCATTTTTTTTATTTTTTTTAACACTAACACAATGGATTTTAGATAATGGCCACTAGTTGTTGTTTTTGGGCCTAAGTTGGTCCACACGCTTGGTCCATCATTCAGAAAAATACAAGGACTTTCAACTAGGAAAGAGAAAAGAAAGTCAGCTCAATTCTAGAAAGCAATCAGTGGTTCGATTTTATTAAATGAAAAACATAATGGTGGGGTCAATTCTTGAAAATGAAAAAAAAAACAATTAAATCATGTGTGCGTTTTTTTTTTTCTTTATTTGTAGTATTGACAAATTATGCATGAGTGGGCGTTTGGACCACAGGTGATAAAAGAGTTTTAAAATGAAGTGTAGGTGATATAAGTCTTAATTATTAATTAGATGTGACAATTACTTTATTATGGATTAAGAAAGTTGGAAAAGTTTGAAAATAACCCATAAGTTTTTAAATTTACACTTTGATCCAAATGTTAGCCTATATAACGGAAAACGGAGGAAAAAAAAGCGTGTTTCTCTCTCTTCTCACCCATTGTCGTTTTCTCTCTCTTAGCGATTTTTGTTGTTCATTGTTGCTACTGCTTCATTCAACATCTTCTGCTTCATTATCATCATCTTCTACTTCATTATCATCTTCATCTTGTTCTTGTTGACCATTTGTTGTTGTTGTTGTTACCGCTACTTTGCTATTTGACCAATTTCTTAGGTCAAATTTTATTTCTAACATCACTTTGCACTTTGGCATTACTTCATAGGAGACGTTGGTAAGTCAAATTATGATTTTTAGTTGAATTTGTCATCTGGGTAACTGTTATTGTGTTGTTGTTTTCCAACAATGGATAGAACCCAATCATGAATTCAACATAAGATCTATCTGTTTAAACAGATAAATCATCTGTTGCGACAGATGAGACATCTGTTTCAACAGAAGACTGATATATTGGATTCATGTTTAAACAGATGGGTCATCTGTTGAAACATTTGACACATTTGTTGCAATAAATTATTTACCTATTGCAACAGAACCTGAACACGATTCCAACATAGGTTACAACAGATCAATAACCTATTGCAACAGGTAAGTCATCTGTCGCAACAGGATAATTATATGTTGCAACTTTCACTAATCTGTTGGAATCAGCTACAAAGGTGATTTAGTTGTAACATCAATTCCAACAGGCGCTTCATCTATTGCAACAAATATTCAGGATCGTAACATGAATCCCAACAGGTAAGAATCTGTTGCGACTCATCACTTACCTGTAGCAACAGATAACACATCTGTTGGGATTTATTCACGGTACTATGAAATCACTATCAACTTTTTTTAACAAATGACTTTATTTAGGTACCACTAATGGAGAGATTAATAACAATAGGGGTGGATTGTCATGGTCAATGGATCGAGAAGAGCAATCGATATGTATGGCATTGGAAGGAAGGTGAAATACTAGAGACGATAGCTATGACAATCCAAAGTGATGTTTTGTATGATAATTTTGTGAACTTAATCATCAGCTTTTGTGGACTGAATTGTCAACCAAAAGAATTCGCCATCAGCTACATACACAACTCCTTTGAAAATCAGAGGGTATTGCCTTTCAAGATAACCGATCAGGTTCGATTGCGTGCTTATCTAAGTGATTCAATCAGGCTGGTGTTAAGGGTGTACATGGTTGAAAAGACGAGAGAGAATGAGAACCAGAACGTAGAAGAAGAAGAAGAAAAAGAATTTTTTGATGATAGATTGGATGATCTAGACATGAATATTCCAGATGATGATCAAACACCTACGCCCGTTGATGCGACCAATACGATGTGCAGTTTTTCTCAATCGACACAATCTGGAAATCTTCAAGACGACGGGACCGTTTTTTTTATTGGAATGTCATTCAAGGACAAGAATGAACTATCTAACACTTTGTTTATTTCTTGCTTGAAAAAAGATTTCAGAATAAAAAAGGTGATTAATTCGAGCAGTGTCTTTTGCTTCAAATGTGCTAATTCGAACTGCAAGTGGTGGTTGAGAGCGGTGAAGTACGCAAGTTATGACAGATTTGTCATTCATAAACATAAAAAACATTACACATGTGGTTCGGAGCACATCTCGGTCCAAAATCCTCACACCACGGCAAAGGTCCTCGGTGAATATTTCAGGAGTAGTTTCCCCGATGGCAAAGGCCCTTTCAACAAGGCTTATGGCCAATCAACTCCTTACGGATTTGGGTGTCCTGGTCAGTTATTGAAAGGTATATACGGTCATGAGGATTTCCAAGGACCTGGTTAGGGGGACACTCGAGCATAGGTATGAAGTCTTAGATGCTTACCGTTACATGATTGAGTCCACAAATCCCGGAAGTAAGACGACATTGCATCTGGATGAAAACGGAAGGTTCAAGTACTTTTTTGTATCCTATGGTGCTTGGATTCAAGGTTTTCGACATTTGAGAAAAGGCATAGACGTTGACGGTACCTTCTTGAGGAGCAGGTATAATAGAGTTCTGCTAGCGGCGGTGGCGCAGGATGCAGAGAATCACATATTTCCTGTCGCTTTTTGTGTAACGGGCATGGAATGTGATGCCTCTTATGGATTTTTTTTGAAAAACTGCGACGCTGCATCGAAGATACCGAAGAGTTGTGTTTTGTATCGGATAGGCATCCAAGTATTCCAAAGATGGGTTCACTTTTCTTTACTTCATCTTACTTTGGTTGTTGCATCAGGCATCTTGGAGAGAACATTCGAAACAACTATCACAACGAAAGGGCCGTCATCCCTTTTTATAGAGCAGCTAAAGCATATAGTAGAGAGGATTTTTTTAGACCATTTCAATCAAATAACGAATGTGAATCCGAAGGTAGCAGAATTTCTCGCACGTGTCGCTTTTGAGAGATGGAGACGGGTATTCTGTCCAGCAAATAGGTACATTCTTATAAATTTAATGTCTTGTTTGATTTACAAATTTAGTTTGATGCCGTACTAAGTGATTCTTTTCTATAGGTACAATATTATGACATCAAACATAGCTGAATCGGTGAATTCATTATTTGGCGATGAAAGAGAATTTCCCATCAAGGCTATGTTTGAAAACATAAGCGAGAAGTATAGTGATTTTTTTAACGAAAGGCGTGTGCAGTTCAAGTGCCTAGAAAAAAGAACCCGATTTGTTCTCGAAATCGAAAAGAAAATATTAATGAACATCAGTTTGGGAAATAAGTTATTCTCTCATAAAATAGCAGATTACAAATTCCGTATCACTGGTCATGGTGATGCTGCCACAGTCTATCTTCAAACAAGATCTTGTACGTGTAGAGTTTTTGACTTGGACAAAATACCTTGTCCATATGCTATGGCAGCCCTTCGAGCTCAATACAGCCATAAATATGGACCTGAAGTTTACGAGCACTCCTCTCAATATTATTCGGTGGAAAAATATGAAATGACATATAGTGGGCATATTACTTTAGTCCCTCCCGAAGAATCTTGGGTTGTTCCAATAAAGCTTATGGGGAGATTAATACCTCCTCCATATATTGACCCGAGCACTATCAAACCGGAAGAAAGCCATATAAAAAGAGGCGTGGAGTTGGAGAATCATTTTCATCAAGAAGAAACAAGTGCTCCATATGTAAGTGCGCTGGCCACAAAAGAACTACATGCCCGAATCATAATCCACCTTGATCGTTGTAATTGCAGAAACTTGTGTTGTTGTTTGTTTGTTTGTTGTGGACTTTTATATATTTAACTCATTGTTGTGTACCTAATGTTATCATTTATTATATATAGAATGCCTTTTTTTTTTTAAATAACTTGTGCATCAATAAAAAGAGGCAAAACATGAACTAAATAATACAACAGACCATAATTACTCTCAACAGTTGCACAAACAACTTGAATGCTTTCCTCCAACAGATGAAAAATCTGTCGAAACAGATGGATAATCTGTTGAAACCCAACAGATGACCAATCGGTTCCAACACATGGTCCATCTGTTGAAAGAACTCAAAAACCAAAATTGCTAATGCTACTGGATTCAACATTGCCTCCAACCGTCGACATGTTAACATGTATTAGATTAGAAGAAATAGATAGAACAAAAATTGAATAAGAATTAAAACGCCAAAGTCTGACTAAAAGTAAAATTTTCATTAAATGAAAAATAAAATACATTAGGTATAGATCCGATATAGAAAAATTAAAATACATACGCTAAAAGAAAAAAATACATTCTAATTATTATTATTATCATCATCTTCATCATTAATGACAGCCGGCCAATTAACTCGCAGCAGCAGGGCTCTCATCAGCCTCTGCATCTCCCTGAACATCGTTGCTCTCACAGCGACCAACTCGCTCTGCAGGTCATTAACCTGCCTTTGAAGTTTCTGAACTGTGTCGCGTAGAATAGTAATGTCCGAAAAAGGATCAGCCATATCTAGAACACGCATGAATTGACAAATGTAAAGAAAAAAGTTCAAAATGTAATACAACATATACGACCAACTGGTAAATTTACACCAGAAAAAACTTACCTCAACGAGAAAGGAATATGCCCTTTGAAGAGAAGTGGTTGAAGATGTCACACGAAAGAAAAAAATGCAAGAAATAAATAGAGTTGAATGAAGATTAAGGAGGGACCTATAATCTGGACGTGTCAGGCCAAAAGGCAGGACTGTTCAGCTCCATTGTATTAATTACATTCAAACTGGTGGCATTTTGTTTTCTATGAAAAGTCGCGACTTTTTCTTTTACACTAATTACTTCTCACCTTTTCATAGCGGTTTGAGACTCGATAAAAGCCATTATTATTAAGCTGTTGCAATAGATCGTCTAAAATTTTTAATAGATTTAGCATCTGTTGCAACAGATGGATTGAATGCGCAACAGACTGCTGTTAAAATAGATTTACCATCTGTTGCAATAGATGGTTTGTATATGCAACAGATAAGACATCTGATGCAACTTATGTATTATCTGTTGCGACAGATGGACAGTATAAGTTGGAGAAGATGTTATGACATCTTCTAACAACTGATTCATCAGTTTCAGTTTCAACATATGGAGTATTCGGTTCATTAGCTATTTTGAATGTGTTAGATAAAAAGTCTTCACCTCTTTTTAATAGTCCCTCCGTTACTTATTAGTTGGGCCCATGGGCTTGGCACACCAATTAATAAGAATATAAATTAGGTGATTATTTTACCAAATTAGTCTTATTAATTATGATTTAAAAGTATAAATGTGAATAATATACTTTATGTAGTCATTTAATAATAGGGGTAATCTTGGAAGAATATAATAAAATTCTCTTGATTTTATAAATAGGAAAACTAAATTGAAACAAACATTTTTAGCAAGAAGTAATCACATGCGTGCAGATGAATAAAAAGAAAAAAAGTCTCGTCTATCGCAACAGATTTACCATCTGTTGCAACATATAGATTATCTGTTGCGACAGATGGACCATATATTGGAGGAAATGTTTTGATTTCTTCCAACAGCTGATTCGTCAGTTGCAACAGATGGAAATTTCGATTCATCAGCTGCTTTGAATGTGTTAAGATAAAAAGTCACGACTCTTCACACCTCTATTTTAATAGTAGTCATCACATTCGTGCAGATGAATAAACAACACTCTCTGACATGTCCTGATGGGGTAGGAAGAATAAGATGCGTGCAATGGATCCCATTTTCATGCGTGCAAGTTATGTATATTATTGATCAGGCTACCGTGAAAACACACATAAAGTTCAATGATTTTGTGAATAGTAGTCATCACATTCGTGCAGATAAATAAACAACACTGTCTGACATGTCCTGATGGGGTAAGAAGAATAAGATGCGTGCAATGGATCCCATTTTCATGCGTGTGAGTTATGAATATTATTGATCAAGCTACCGTGAAGACATACATAAAGTGCAATGATTTTGTGAATGCATTTTTTTACCGATTAGACACTGATCCTTCAAACAAGATCCTGCATTGTACAGTTTAGTTTGATAGGTGCGAACTGATAAGGCCAAAGGGTTCCAAGACAGTGGTGTCGATACCCCGTTACAATTTAATGACGATTCATGCACATGTTTTTGTGTCAAGTTTGGGGAAAGGTTTAAATTTTTGGCGGCAGTGTAAATATCCAATAGTCATTGGACCGGTTTTAATGGCACAATGGACTTCTTGAAAGGCCTCCGAAGCCTCGCAATGCACAAACAACGATAGAACTAATGGAAATTCCCCTGGTCCAAATTTATATGGATGGATTGGTGGAGGAGAATTTTTTATAGCAGAAGGTGCTTGGGAGAATACCTATGCACGAAGGGGGATGTGGCGAAGGCCATATATCATTTCAGACCTTGTTTAAGAGGAAACATAGGGTAAGAAGGAAAGTGTAGCAAAATTGACCAATGAAATTCACATGAGAAACGAAAAAATTGGATGATCTTCAAATGTGGAAGTGTATCAAAATATAAAAATCCGTCAATCGATGAAAAAAAAGAAGAATGGTCAACAGGACTGGAGCTGGACACTTTGCTCGAGAATGCAACTAGCGAGCGTGGCCTCAATGACCAGCTCAATTCCTCTTGACCATTTTTTTTTTCTTCAACAACTGATGGATTTTTATTTTTAGATACACTTTCACATTCTCATCTCATCTAGTTTTTTTATTTTTCATGTCAATTTCATAAGCTAATTTCGCTACACTTTCCTTCCGACCCTGTGTATCCTCTTAAACAAGGACTGAGATGATATATGGTCTTCTCAACCTCCCTCTTCCCGCACAAGTTCTCCTTAACACCTTCTACTGTATAATAGTCTCCTCCAGTAACCAATCCATATAAATTTGGACCAAGGAAATTTCTATTAGATCCATCATTGTTTGTTGCAGTGCGAGGCTTCGAAGGCCTTTCAACAAGTCCATTGCACCATTAAAGCCGGTACAATCACTATTGGATATTTACACTGCCACCAAAAACTTGAACCCTTCCCCAAACTTGACACAAAAACATGAGCATGAACCATTATTAAATTGTAATGGGGTATCGACACCATCGTCTTGGTCCCTCAGCCTTACCAGTTCGAACCTAACAATCTTAACTGTAAAATGCCATTTCTTATTTGAAGGATTAATGCCTAATAGGTAAAGAACAAACATTCACAAAATCATTGTACTGGATGTGTGTTTTCATGATAGGTTGATCAGTAATACATACCTCCCACATATGAAGTGGTTCCATCTGCAAGCAACTTATTTCTCTGAACCCATCTTTACTCTAGCCTTTAATGCTGGCCGGGCAAAAGTGGATCCAATTTCACTTCCTTTTGTCTGCAAACAAGAGAAATACATTTGATGTCAAACAAGAGAAGAACAAAAAGAACATTACAAAAGGGTAACACAAAATTGAGTGAATCAACAAATGAACAATATGATGCAACAAATTACCCATCTGTTCAACCGATGAGGCATCGTTTGCAAATGATGGATGACATGTTGCAATAGATGGTCCATCTGTTGGAATAAATCAAACCAACCTTGCTACTGGTTTGATTTCTTCAAACAGTTACTCCGTCTGTTCCAACAGCTGATTCATTAGTTACAACAGTTAAGGAAACTGTTGCAACACCACCCCCACCAACATCAACAATAAAGAAACAAACAAAATAACACCATATGTTCCAATACCAACCACAACTCAAACATCACATATTCCAACACAACTACCCCCCAATACCACCACCACCAAAGTACCAAATAAAAGACATAAAAAAAACTATACTGATAAGAAGGCTTTTTAAGTTCTCCCAACAGATGGCTTTTTTCGCATATTTTAATAAAATTAACGGTTCGTTCATTCAAGACTTAAAAGTCACCTTTCCTTCAATTCTCTCAATAAATAAGAAATTGATAATAGGTAAATCATTAATAGCAACAGATGTAAATATCTAATTTAAATGACATACAAAGAAGAAGACGAGATGAAAAGAACAATAGTGATCCATACCTGCAACGTCAAAAAAGTAAACGGATCAGAACATCTAGTTCAGTCGAGAAAAGATATTGATTGGTTGATATCTTAAAGGATCCTCATCCGAAAGAAGAGAGAAAAGAGAAAAAAAAGGAAACAACAAAGATAATTGAGAATACAGAATAAAGAAGAGTGATGAGTTGAGTCTAAACTACTTTATGGCTGAAGGAGAGAGAGTTCTAGATATGAGGGGTTTTAAATATTCATTAATAACTTTTGAGGGGCACGAAGAGACGGTTACATTGAAAAGACCAGATAAGACTACTCACTCAGGAGATTTTTGAGTTATCCAAGTAGTACCTAGTAATATTTTTTACCGCCTTAGTATTTTAACTATTTTATCTCGGACAGAAAATACCTAAATTGCTTTATAAAAAAAAATCTAAAAACATTTAAGTGCAATAGATTACTTAATCTGTTTGATAGTTTACAACAGATTGGTGATTTGTCACAACAAATGACGTAATTTGTTTGATAGTTTACAACATATGTGTAATATATTGCAACAGATTACCTAATCTGTTTGATTTGATCCAACAGAAAAGACATATGTTGCAACAGGTTGAAAATTTATTTATATATAATTTCAATTGAGTTCATATGTTAGACTAATACCTTAATTGAATGTGAGTTCTCATAGGGTCAAATACAACTTTAATTGAGTCTTTTGGCAATTGCATGATGAGACGGTACTGCATTTCTCCCCGCCAGAGTCGTCAATCGATCACTCTGAGCTGAGCCAATTCTTACTACCTCATATGTTAGACTAATACCTTAATTGATTAATCTAAGAATAGGGTACTAATACCTTAATTGAATAATCTGGGACTAGGGGTGAGTTCTCATAGGGTCAACTATAACTTCAATTGAGTCTTTTGGCAATTGTATGATGAGATGGTACTGCGTTCCTCCCGACTAGAGTCATCGATCGATAACTTTGAGTCAAACCAATTCTTACTACCTTATATGTTAGACTAATACCTTAATTGATTAATCTAGGACTAGGGTACTAATACCCTAATTGAATAATTTGGGACTAGGGGTGAGTTCTCATAGGGTCAACTACAACTTCAATTGAGTTTTTTGTCAATTGTATGATGAGACGGTACTGTGTTTCTCCCGACAAGAGTCATCGATCGATCACTCTGAGCCTAACCGATTCTTACTACCTCATATGTTTAACTCATACCTTAATTGATTAATCTAGGACTAGGGGTGAGTTCTCATAATGTCAACTACAATAGATGACAACGCCTATTTGATAATTTACAATAGATGGGTAATCTATTGCAATATATGACTTAATCCATTTGATAATTTACAACAGATGGGTAATCTATCGCAACAAATGACTTAATCTGTTTGATAGTTTACAACAAATTCGTGATCTGTCGCAACAAATGATGTAATTTGTTTGATAGTTTACAACAAATACGTAATATGTTGCAACAAATAACATAATCTGTTTGATTTAATCCAACAGAAAATACATCTGTAGCTACAGGTTGAACATTTGCTTATATATAATTCAATTGAGTTCATATGTTAGACTAATACCTTAATCGAATGTGAGTTCTCATAAGGTCAACTACAACTTCAATTGAGTCTTTTGGCAATTTCATGATGAGACGGTACTGCGTTCCTCCTGACCAGAGTCGTCGATTGATAACTCTGAGCCGAATCGATTCTTACTACCTCATATGTTAGACTAATATCTTAATTGATTAATCTAGGACTAGGGTACTAATACCTTGATTGAATAATATGGGACTAGGGGTGAGTTCTCATAGGGTAAACTATCGATTAATCTAGGACTAGGGGTGAGTTATGATAGGGTCATCCACAACAGATGGCAACGCCTATTTGATAATTTATAACATATGGGTAATCTGTTGCGACATATGATAATCCATTTGATAATTTACAACAGATGGGTAATCTGTCGCAATAGATGACTTAATCTGTTTGATAATTTACATCAAATTCGTAATCTGTTGTTACCTAATCTAATTAATAGTTTACAATAGATGAGAAATCTGACGCAATATGTTGATCATTTGTTTTTTACAATTTTAATTGAGTTCATATGTTAGACTAATAGTACCTAAATTGATTAATCTAGGACCAGGGGTGAGTTTTCATAGGGTCACCTCCTAGAGTACTCGGTCAACTACAACTTCATGATGAGAGGGTTAAAAATTACACATATATTTTATGATTTTAAAAATAATTAAGATCAAGTCGGACCAAATTAACATTTTCAAAACTACTTGTCATTCTTTTTCAAAATACAAATCAACCCATACAAAATATTTTATCATTTCAAATCTCGAGGTCTCGCCCTTTATCTCTCATTCTTACTCAACAATACAGTACAGACAACAACTACTCAACAAATTAGCTCAACCTTTCATAACAGATCATTTTTCTTCTTATTTTCGACTACATAGGTGTTATTTTTGACTTCATTCTTGCTTGGATCAGTCGTTTTCTTTGTCTTCGTAGGCAACAGAGTTCGAGAAGAGCTCTATATTTGTTTTTTTTTTTTGAAAAAATAAGGGCTTTTAAGTTAATGATGAAAAATAAAACTTTTAGTTGTATTATCTTCGAGAATGGGTTTACAATTTTTAGTTTTGATGGTAAAATTGTAGGAAGAACTCGAGAAATCCCTAGTTTCCGTCGCAGAGTTCCATTGACTGTCGTGGTATTATTGGATGGTGTTGGTGGTGGTGTTTGTGGTCGTTATGGTGGCACTAGTGGTGGCATTGGTTGGTGGTGTTTGTAGTGGCTGTCGGTGGTGTCGGTATTCATGGTGTTTGTTTATTTGTTGGCATTGGTTGGTGGTGTTTGTGGTGGTTGTTGTTGGTGTATCGGTATTCGTGGTATTTGTAATGTATTTTTTAAAATCTATGCATACATCAATTATAATATAATTTTTGTTTTTCTTTGTCTATAGGTAAAACATGTCTCCCAAAAGAAAAGAAAGTGAAAGTGGATCAACGTCTGACCACTAAAAAAAAGGCTACAGTACAGAGGGATTCGGAGGAGCTTCCTGAACAATCTCAATCAGGGAAAAGTGAAGCTGAGGAGAGATGTGAAAAAAATATTGAGGGAGGTAGACAAGGGTCCGTAGATGGTGATGGAATAAAATAAAATAGAGAAAGAGGAGGAATTGAAGAGTGAGAAAGAGAAAGAGGATGATCATCAACATGATGATAATGGATCACTGATAGGGCGTGAGTTAATATCGACATCCCAGCATGATCCTGTCAAAACTTTTAGTATTGAAAGGTTTCAAGTTGCGATGCCGATAAATGACCCAGAAGGAAAATAAGTAACTGGTCAAATTGTACTTAAATGTCAGATGGGGAAATTTTTTAAACATTTTATGAAAATTATGAAGAACGAAAATATAGGTGGACTTTTTAAGAAGAGCTGCTTTGGATGATTTCTTGAGCTGCCTGAGAACCCCTCTGCCCGTATCCGTTTCCCTATGATGATGGTATATGGTCTTCTCAAGCGCAGGATCAAGTACGCGGGGGATGATAAAGATTCGGAGGAGGGGGGCAAAAAGAAGATGGATGAAATCTAGATCAACTACTGTGGCATGCCTGTTTGTTTTGGCTTGCAAGAGTTTTTCATAGTGACGAGCTTGAGATGCCATCATCCAGAAGGACCACCACCCTGCAAAAGATTCAAGGAAAGAAAATGCAAGGAAAAAATAGATGGGTTGTTTGACATTGCTTGACGTAGCTACAAAGCATCGGATTTGTTGATAGATCTCAAGGATAAAACCATACCAGAGCAGTACAGGGAGCAATTGTGCTTAGTTTGGTTTGCCCATTTGGTTATATTGACAAGAGACGTCAACAAGGTCATAGAAGATGATTTGTTGGCGCGTGCTGAGGATTTTGATAAATTCAACAATTATCCTTGGGGATATGACAACTTCTACTTGACTGTCCAATATTTACTGACAAAGCTATCCTCAGGGACGACCACATTATACGGCTTTCCTTGGGCTTTCATGGTAAAATTAATCACTAATTTTACTCATCTATTAATTTATATTGAATATAGTTATTATGATTTTTTTTGCTTGCTTCCTATTTACATTTTTTAGGCTTGGGCATTTGAAGTCATTCCTCCCCTCCGAAAACAGTTAATGGATTACTCGGATGAAGTTTCTCATCCAAGGATGTTTAGGTGGTTGGCTGCAAAGAGCAACACCAATATTAAGGAGGCTGATCTCTTTAACCCTCTGAATGATGCAGTACGTCTTCTTCAAGTAAAATAATTCTACTCAAAGATAAAAAAGATATTGAACAAATGTTATATCTGATGCACTAGATGGGACATCTATTGCGACAAGGTATATCTTCCATCAGATTACCCATCTGTTGCTTTGATTCTCTGAAGCCGACTCCTAAAAGATTAACCATCTACTGCAAATTATGCAACAAATATTTAATCTGATAACATATTGTTCATCTGTTGTGACGTACAGATTATCTGTTGCATAACAAATTACCCGTCTTGTGCAATTGTTGCAACATATGATTGATATTTTGCATCAGATTATCCATGTATTGCTCTGTTTCTCTGAACCAGACTTAAACAAATTTTAACCATATACTGCAAACTATGCAACAGATGGGTCTTTTGTTTAAATATAGCCCAACTGTGAAAATTATTAAATGATATGATTTAAATGCATGTCTTTTTTTTTATAGGTTGTGCATCCATGGATCGTGCCTACTGAGGAGGAGTCGGTGATGACTTTTTATATTACTCTAGATCATGTTGATACTATAGCAGACCCAACAGTGTAGTTAATAAAGAAGGAATTGGCTGGAGCAACAGCCATAAGAAGAGCAGTTAGGCAAGGTCAGCCTAATGTTGAGGCTCTTCATGACCAGCCCTTTACTAAGGCAGATCCGGGTGCTTCTTCTGGTGGAGTTGTTGGTGTTGGTGGAAGGCATGCTGATGCTGCTACCACTCGTGATGATGAGCATGTTGATGATCAAGAAAGAATAAATATGTTTGAAAACACCCTTTTCCACCCTTACACAGGTCCCTCTCACCCCTCTTCACTCTCGTGTTCTCATTGCAAATGCGATGAGTGCAAGGACAGATAGGATAAACTCTTTGAAAAAGTAGAGGCTATCGAGGAATTCAAATCCAAGAGGTGTGTCATACCATCCAAGAAAGTAATGGAGCCACACACTCCTACAGTGTTGGTTAGGAGAAAGAAAATAGCAATTAGAGACGTACTCTCCTCTCAAAAATAAAAAAAAATTGCAATTTCTCCCTCTCCAAAAGTTGTTGAAGTTCAGGGACCAGTCAAGAAGGTGGACATATACGTGGAACTTGGTGCCGAAGAGAAGAGGGATCTGCGACAGGCCAAGAATGCCAAGCCAGGCGCACCAGATTACCCCAGGCCTCCCTTTTCCCCCCAAGACTTCCAGACTATGACTGATATGCATATGCTGTACGAGGACAAGGCAAGTTTACTTTTTCTAACCTAGCCCTTCTAATATACCCCATGAAGAAGAATCTATGCAACAGATTTCACATCTGTTGCAACAACTGGGTATACTGATGCAACTGGTAGTGGTTCTGTTGCAACTTATTATCCATCTGTTGCATAAGTTACGTTGGATTATTGATTCAGAGAACCCTACGCAACAGATGGACCATCCGTTGCATCTTTACAATTACTAACCTATTTAAAAATTGACTTTTTATCTCATAACATATTGACATAATTCTCTGCCTCATGAGGAAAAGACAATTAACGTACCAGGAAGCTTATGATGCTGCCGATAGGATAATGGACCTCGACTTCTGCAAGAAGATCAAAGATAGGTACGATCAACTCAATGGAAAGGCGTCACCCCTTGTCATGGGACTTGATTTCCTAGTTCCTACGTTGGTCTTGGATAAAGAAGAAATGATAAAATATGTTAGAGGGGACAAGCCAAATCCACACGGCAAGAGCTGGACCAAGGCAAAAAGGATTCTTGAAGTCATTAGCGTGAACGACATTCATTATCGGGATGTTGAGATACTACTCGAGGAGGGAAAGATCAATGTTTATGACTCCAACGTACCTCTTGTCGACGATTTCAATCTTTTTTTGCTCGTGGAGCCACTGATGGTGTTGTTGCCCATCTTGTTGAGGGAGAGTAAACTGATGAATCATTTGCCAAAGGAAGTGTTGATGAAGAAATCATGGGATTTTAAAGGTCGAAACAAGGGAATGATCCTTCCAAAAGTTGATGCCGCTAAAGCAAGCGGCTCGCACGCTTTTGCACACATCGAATATTTGCTGACCGGCACAGAAATGGCCGAGCCAACGAATTTTCTGTGCGACAATGTTGTGGCAAACCTGCAAGAGGTCTGGGCTTATGGGGTACTAACTGGATGCTTGAAGCCTGTGTATATAGAAGAGCCTGTGAAATAGAAATTTTTAATTTCAAGTCACCCTTCACTTTATTACATGTACATGTAGTGGCAATAATTTTTTTCTGAAGAAATTTGAGTTTTTTATAATGCAATAGATTAGATTGTCAATCTGTTGTAAAATATATTTAATCCCTTCTGGCAGATAGTTTATCTGTTGCAATAGGTTGGTCATCTGTTGCATTACGCCGATGTTATTTCTATGAATAATCTAATAATCTAAGTCTAATCTGTTGCAACAGTGGGAAGACCTGTTTGATAATTTCCACCAGATGACCTAAATTTTACAGCATATGCCTAAATCTTTTTGATAATTTCCAATAGTTATACTTGAATATCCATGTGCTCGACTACACCAAACCAGTAGCAAATACAGACACCACCATGAAAATTTCAGCAATTAGGCTTGAATATCCATGTGCCCAACAACACCAAACCAGTAGCAATAACGGCAACAATATAGTATCTTCTTGCTCGATTTTGTTTTTCTTCAGAGGCTTTGACTTTGTTCAACAAACCCCAGATTACACGATTTGCTTGTGAAGGGTGTCGTTCTTCATACCAATCAAAGTAATCGCATCCACCTAATTTCTATAAAAAAAGAGAACATAATTACAAAATAATTACAAGTCAATAATTAATCAACTAATTAAATAAAAAAAATATTACCTTTGAAATCTTACAAGTAAAAAATCTACGACCCGGATTTTATTGAGTCCAAGAAGTCTTTAACAGAGCTTCATAACCGCACTTACAATATCAAAAATCTTTAACACAAAAAATAGTGGAAGATGCGCTCGACATTGTCAAAATTAGTTGGAAAAAATGAAAGAAATAATTTGAAGAATTTGGATAGATAAAAGATGATGACGATGAAGAAGAAGATTTGGGAATTTAGGATTAAATTTTAGGAGAAAGATGAATATATAAGACAATGGAGGGAAAAAATAACCGTTGGGGGGCAAGTGACGACAATGCCTATTTTATTTTACGTGTTTAAAATGAACATTGTCTACTTGATGCCTATTTTATTTTAGGTGTTTGAACTGAACATCGTCGATGGGTTGCGTCTTTTTTATTTCAATTCAATTCACTTTAACCTTTTTACACGTAGTGGCAATTTTTATGTCCAACGAAAGTTGAATTTTTATAATGCAACAGATTCTTTATCTGTTGTAACAGTTATCCTACCTGTTCTGACATATTGTTTATCTGTTGCAATAGGTTGGTCATCTATTGAATTATCTCGATATTTTTATCTAAAGTACATCTATTGCAACAGTGGGAAGACCTGTTTGATAAATTCCAACAGATCACCTACCTGTTGCAACATATGTCTAAATCTGTTTGATTTTTCCAATAGATGTGTCGTCTGTTGCAACAGATACATTATCTGTTGCAATATTTGAATCTAGTATTCCTTTTCAATTAATAAGTTCAAATCTAAGGAATAAATAAAATTCGTAGACAAAATAAAATAAATCGAAGCCTTCATAAATTAACTGAAATCAGTCAACGAATAAATGAAATGTAAAAAAATTATTATGGGTACAGATCTTAACAAATACATCAACAACAATTTAAGTATACTGCCAAGGATTGCTTTGACAGGCTCAAGCTATTAAGATCTACTCAGTATGGACAAGTTGTTCTTCATCCGGTGCTATGGAATTTGGCTTTGCTCGTCGTAGATCTTTATTGTCGCTTATGTACGATTTCTGCGCTTTCTGTTCTCCATATTTCCATAAAAAGAGTAGCATATTGTCAATGCTGTTCAGCAGTAGCTTCTTCTACATCCACCTGGAAAGCCAGAATTGGTCAATGCTAATCACGGAGATACAACAAAATAGAAAAGGATAACTCATCTCTTCTAGCAAATCAAACAGGTCTTCCTCTCATTTTAAATTATCCCAAATAGATTATATTTCTATTGCAATAATGATTCAATTGTTGGGACAAATTTCTACATGAGGAAGACCTTGTGTGATAATTTCCAACGGATGAACCATCCGTTGCAACATATGAATCATCTGTTGCAGCAAATAGGTCATTTGTTGGTACAAATAAAAGTGGTAGAAAGAGCTGCTCGATTTTCTAAAACAGACGAGACATATGTTGCACCAAATAAAGTATCTGGTGCAACAGGTTAGTCAACTGTTGCAATAGATGTATATATCTGTTTGATAATTTTCAGTAGATGTGTCATCTGTTGAAATGAATATGTATCTGTTTGTTTTGTCAGTTGGAAGATATTTAATATATTCACCTTCTTAAACTCGTGCTACTCTCCTTTGGACATTGTATGTTGCTCAGTGTAACACACAGACAAAGGAGTTGCAATTTCGCTTTTTTGGATGCTTGATAATGCCTTGGAAATCACTCTCCTTCTCCTCTTAGCCCTAATATCTAATGGAGTGGATGAAAATAAAATTCTCTTTGCTGGAATGAGACCCCTCTTAAATGTCAATTCCTTTCCAGAAGCAGTTAATGCATTAATAGCATTAATCACTACATCATGTTTCGCCTTACAGTCTTGACATTTGCATGCAGAACATTCGTTGGGAGAGGCAAAATCTGTATAACCAGTATGATCATACTCATAATGTTTTGCTTTAAATACTGTAAGAGGAGTATCATTAGCACCAACATCAGCACCACTATCACCACCAACAACTCCATCATCACTAAGACCATCAACAACAACAAGCCCACCCTCCAAAATTATTTTTCTTGTAATGGTTGTTGCTCCAAACAATTCTATTTTTATTCTGTCGATGACCTTAGGGTCCGATAAAGTCTGCACAGACCGTAAAGTAAGAAAAAATGGTATCTTCAACTCTCGATTGGTCAGAACTAGCGACAGATGCACAATCTAACATAAATCATTACATATATTAGAATGATGATTAGATCATTCAAAAAAAATCATTAATTAAAAGAAAAATTAATTATAATTATACTTACTACATCCTTCGGGGGGTTGAAGAGATCAAGAAATTTTATATTTTTATCATTTTTGTCCGACAACCATCTCAAGATTCTTGGACAGGAAACTCCTTCCAGGTAGTTCACTTGTTATCTCAAATAAGGAATGACTTCAAACGCCCAAGCTTATAAAGTAATGTCAATAAATTAAAACCATTATTGAGCAAAAAAAATGAACGATATCATAATAGAAGAAAGAAACATTTACCATGAAATCCCATGGGAAGCCATATAAGTTGACTGTCTTTGGTGCTAACGGAGTCAATAAATATTTCACAGTCATTTTGAAGCTTTTATACCCCCAAGGATAGTTGTTAAATGCCTCAAGATCCTCGGAGAGCTTTATTAAACTGAGGTTTATGTTGTTGTTAACGTCTCTTGCCCAAAGAATATTATGTACAAACCAAACCAAGCACAATAACTGTTTGTGCTTCTTTAAAAGTCCTTCACCTTTTAACGCTTCTATCAAATTTTTATTTTTGAAGCTTGGACCAATAATGGACACCAGGTCATCACGATCACATGACTTCCCTTTGCCTTTTTTGGGTGTGCGGGATGTTTTTTTGGGGTTAGAATAGGTATAACTTGAGAAAGAGGATAACATTTTAGTCCAGTAACTATGGAAAACCCCTTCCAACCAAAACAAACAGGCATGCCACAGTAATTTATTCACACCTCATCCATCTTATCTTTGTTTTCATACATAAACCTACGCTTGAGAAGTTCATATACCATTTTCATTTGGAAACGAGCATTGTTGTCCTCCAGCAGATCTAGATATTTCCCAAAGCAACTGTCCCTGAAATAAGCATCCAATTTTTGTTTTCGAAGTATTTTTCTGAAGGCGTCGAAAGATTTTCCCATGACTGACTTAACCACGAAATCACCCGTTAAATCTGCGGCACCATCGCACTGCATTCTCACAGAATAACGATCAATGCTGAAGGTTTTGCCTAGTTTTTCGGTGGAAGGGCTATTAGCATCTGCATCATCTCTTTTGAAACATTCCTCCTCCCTGTATTTATCATATTATGCTCCCGATTGAGATAACACTTGTAAAGCAAGCTCATAGAGTGGTGGATATAGCCTAGTTGCTTCACTTGTTCCTTTACTTAGATTTGATTCAATTTCTATTCTTTTGGGAACCATATTATCTAAAATTAATAGGAACATAAAATAATATATTATTGTTGATTAATGCATCGTTAAAAAGGGATAACAGTAAATCAAACAAGCAAAACAGTAAAATAACAGTTGCAACAGGTCACCGATCTGTTGCACCAGGTAGTATATCTGTTGCAGCATATAACCAAACTATTGCAGTGGATGAGTAATCTGTTGCAATAATACAAAACATATCACTCATCTTTTAAGACAAGATGAATGGTATGTTCAACAGATCACACAACTGTTGTGACATCATCTGTTGCAACATATGAGTGATCTGTTGGAATAGTTAAATAATCTGTTGTGATGATAGAAAATATATCACTCATCTATTGAGAAAGATGAATGGTTTTTGCAACAGATCACACATCTGTTGCAACATATGAGTAATCTGTCAGAGCAGTTAACTAACCTGCAACAACAGTTGAGTAATTTATTACGACAATACAAAACATATCACTCATCTATTGAGAAAGATGAATGGTCTGTGCAACAGGTCACACATCTGTTGCAACACATGAGTGATTTGTTGGAACAGTTATCAACAGTCAATATTATTTAGATTTCTTCCAACATAGGATCGTCTATCGCGGTAGATGAATGATCAGTTGGAAAAATCAAGTCTTGGACATTTCCTGTAGGAAGAGTTGATAGAATTTTATCCAACAGGAGGTTCATCTGTTGCATCAGATCATTAATCTGATGGTTCTTCCAATTCACCAGATGGTTAATTAGTTGCATCAGATTTTTTATCTGATGATTAATCTGTTGCAACATATGGTAAAGATGTTGCATCAAATAGTTAATCTGTTGCATCAGAATTATAATCTGATGGTTACTCTGGTGTATCAGATGGTTGATCTGTTGCATCATATGATAAATCTGTTGCATCAGATGGTTAATATGTTACACCAGATGGGTAATCTGTCAGAGGAAACAAAAAATAGTAGCACGATTTTGTTCAACAAAAAATAACAATTTCACCATTTTTACCAAGAACAAAAACAGAACAAATCAAACCAAATTGTCGTTTTATTTTTATAAACACAAACAATAAAAATCAAACTTCAAAAAAATGCAACAAACAACAAAATATCATAATTCACTTCGAAAAGAGAAGAGAAGAAATACCAGAAATTAGGGTTTTATTCAGAACACATTTCAAATTAGTGCAACAAATATTGAAATTGTTAACCAATACTATAAGAGAAGTTGGCTCAAGTTTTTTATTTTCTTCAAAATTAAAAAGGCCATAAATTTTTACCTGTGAAAGAAGAAAAGGAACGATGAAGAATTCAAAGTTGTTATGGCCGGAGAGCAAGGCTGTCACGTCGATTGAAGGTTGAAGTCGAAAAGAAACTCGAAGACCAACTATTTATAGTCGGATATTGAAGTCGCTGAGAATTGAAATGAGAAATTTGCAGAACAGTTGGTTGGGAGAGAGTTGAGAAAAGCTGTCGAGAGAGGGATGAAAGACAGGTTGATTGAATTGAAGAGGGGAACTCGAAGCCCAACTATTTGTCACCGGAGGTAGAAGTAGCCGGGGTTTGAAGGAAGAAAAGAGGAGAACTCGAAGCCCAACTATTTGTCGCCGGAGGTAGAAGTTGTCGGGGGTTGAAGGGAGAAATTTTGTAGAACTTTTGGTTGGGAGAGAGTTGAGAAAAGTTGTCGAGAGAGAGGAGAGAGTGGTTGATTTGGATAGAAGAGGGGTGTGGGTTGGGTTGATTTTTATTTTTTAAAAGATTAGAAAGTTTTGAAAATATTAATCAAGTCCACAATTAACTTAATCAAGTTTTCTAATGATGTTTGACCCTATCTGTTGGTCAATGTCATCAATTCTTCATTCAAGACTTAACAGACACCTTTCCTTCAATTTTCTCAAGATTCTCAGGTTGATTGATTGACAGGATAAAGGATTATATTTTTGTGATAAATTATGATAATATTTATGATTTTTCCTTTGAAATTAGCAATCCTATGATTGTTTTGCATCATAGTTGTGGTGTTATTTTGATATCATATTTTATTTTACTGCAGGATAGAAGCAGTGGCGGGAGCAGAATTTTTATCAAGGGAGTTAAAGCGCAAAAAGCAAAAATAATAATTAAAAACTGTTGTGAATAGGTCTCAAACCCGAGACCATGAGGACCTCGGCATAAAAGTTTGCACCCCTTTGCCACTAAACCAAGTTTTTTACTTGTGTTAAGGGGGTTCAATTTAATTTAATATATATACATATAGAAAAAAGACTTCATATATATATATATATATATACTCACACACACACACACTAGATTTCCAGCCATTATATATTATCTTTTTGTATTAATTTATGTGATATAAATAAAATTTAGATAAATAATTATATTTTTGATATGCTTTTAGAGAATTTAAGTTGTTAGCTATTGTAATTTATAACACTTTTTTTGGCATTGTAATTTATTATTTTAAGTTGTTAGCTATTGTAATCTATAATACTCTACTTGTCAAAAATTTTGTGGCATTATATTTTTAAAATAGTTTAAATTTTTAATTATTGTGATTTATAATACTTTTTCTTCTATTCTAATTTGAGTGACACTGAGATAATTTCGAAAGTCAATCATATATCACGATTGAAGTAGCGAAGCAGACAGGTCTTAAATGACTCATAATAACTAATTAGAAGTGATATAGCAAAATTGTTGTAAAAATAATTATGAAAAAATTTAAGTGAGTCCCATATAAGATGTCAAGTTAATTTATTTCTATTTTTTATTTTTTATTAGATATTATTAAATTTTTAATACTTAGATGAGTTATAATAATTAATTAGGGGTGATATAATAAAATTACGATTGAAACAGCTAAAGTAGACATGTCATAAATATCTATTTTAATTTTTTTATTAAATATGATTAATTTTCTAATACGTAATACCCAACCAAATATCACGATGTAGCGAATCAGACATGTATTAAATGAGTCATAATAACTAATTATAAGTAATATAACAAAACTTCTATAAAAATCTTTATGAAAAAAATTTAAGTGAGTCTTATATAAGATGTCAAGTTAATTCAAAATAACAAGAATTAATTTATGTCTATTTTTCTTTCTTATTAAATATTATTAAATTTTTAATACTTAGATGAGTTATAATAATTAATTAGGGTGATATAATAAAATTACGATTGAAGCAGCTGATGTAGACATGTCATAAATGTCTATTTTACTTTTTCTATTAAACATGATTAATTTTTTAATATGTAAAACTCAACCAAATATCACGATGTAGCGAATCAAACATATATTAACTGAGTCATAATAACTAATTAGAAGTGATATAACAAAATTGATGTAAAAAATATTTGTGAAAAAAAATTAAACGGGCCTCTTATAAGATGTCAAGTAATTTAAAATATCAAGAGTTAGCTTATCATTTGATTTTTATTTTATTTTTTATTAAATATTTTTTTTTAATACTTAGATGACTTATAACAATTAATTAAAAGTGATAAAGTAAATTACGATTGAAACAGCTGAAGCAGATATGTCATAAATGTCTATTTTATTTTTTTTATTAAATATTATTAATTTTTAAATACATAAATGACATATAATAATTAATTAGGGGCTATATAGTAAAATCACAGAAGAAGCAGGCACGTCGACAAAGAAGTGTCTACTTCTTCGCGTTTCTATATATGTATAATATATATACAGTGTAATTTTTCGACGAAGGGGGTTCGGATGAACCCCCTGGAATCCACGTAGCTCCGCCCCTGAATAGAAGGTTATTCGGGTAGGAGCGTTGTCTTGCTTGTAGAAGGTTTTAGGTTTGTTGTGTTTGTTATTGTACTAGTCGTAGTATTGTAGTCCCTGCTTGTGATATATATCATAGTTTGTTGTTTATTGTGTTTTTTTATCAGACTATTATGTTGTTGTTTTTGTTTCTTTCTTGTAGACTTTGCACCGTTTTCTTGTTAGAATTGTTACACTTTCTTTATTTTTCCCTTCATCTTTGTATCTGGATTAGCTGCAGTTGAGCTGAGGGTCTTTCGAAAACAACCTACCTACCTACACGAGGTAGATAAAGTCTATAAGATCTATGTACACTCTACCTTTTTCAGACCTCATTTATTGAATTTCACTGAATATATTATTCGTTGACGTCATTTATATTTTATATGGGATAATAATCTCGAGATTACTAAATTCTCAGAAAATTCTGAGACAAACAACAAATAACACATGGGTTGATTAATGGTGGAGTCATTTCAAGTAGGGGTGGACGTTCGGTACTTCGATTCGGGTTCGGTTTTTTTATTTTGTTTTTTCGGTTTTTGGTTTTTGGTTATGGAATTAGGTGTACCAAAAACCGAACAGAATTAGTTTGGTTCGGTTCGATTTATTTATATTTCGATTCGATTTTATTCGGTTTAATAATTTCTGTTTTTCCATTTTGGACCTATTTAATGGGCTAAATTATATCTGTAAATCGGACTAGTTTAACTTTCTTACGTTAAAGAAAAATCAATATAAACTTGTAAAGTTTTCTAGGTGACAAATAAGAATAATCACCTCCAATGCAAAAATTAGATGGAGGACTATATATTAACTTTCGGTTGCAAATGCAAAAAGTAACTTTCAATTTCGATTGCTGAATGTAATTGGATTTTGGGGCTTTGGATTGTTGGCAGTAGTCGGTTGTATCTAAATCCTAATAGCTTATGGGCTTATATATTATAAATATTAAATATAATATTAAATATATATATATATATATATATATATATTATAATTAAAAAAAGTATATTAAAAATTTTGGTTTATTTCGGTTTAAACCGAAAACCGAATTACGTCAATCTAAAAATCAAAAACCGAACCAAAATATCGAATTTATAAAAAAATAAACCAAAATCGAACCGAAAAACCCAAAAACCGAAATCGAAATAATTCGGTTCGGTTCAGTATTTTGATTTTTTGGTATTTATGCCCACCCCTAATTTCAAGATTACAACAAATGTGGTTTTGTACTTATTGTTAATTTATTACTTATTAGTACTAGTATTACCTAATTGCACCTTACGTCTCATCATTTTATGTGACGATATTTGATGAATATTATATTTGAAAAATAGATGAAGATTTTTGACATAAATGCAAAATATACATAGAACATCAAATTATTTTGGCAAAATACATAGATAAGTCTTTAAACTTTTTTTTTTTTTTTTTGTATTTGTACCTTAATTAGTCTATGTATCTATTGAACCCTTTATTCATTGATAAATTATTTCAATTAAGCACAAACGCCCAATGTGACACTTTTTTAAAGTGTGCATTTTTTAAGTGTTGGGCGCGTGAAATGCACTTGCTGTGACATGGAAATTATTACTAATCATAAAATTTCATGTCATCAAAGAAGAAAAAACTCAACAAAAAAAAAGTAAATTATTTTTTGGGTCTTCTTCTTCCTCTAAATTTTATCTCTTTCCACCATTGAAGCACCACTAGTTAATAACATATACTCAATTTCTTCTTTTCCCTCTTCTTCCATTATCGTTCATCTTTTTTCTTACATTCATTCTATTTTGTTTTCCTCTTTTAATTTTTCTCACTTCTCAAATACAATTTTTAGTGAGAAGAAAAAAGAGGATCTCACCTTCACTTCTCTATTTTTCACCAAAATAACACCCAACAACCATTAGAGGAAAATTTTAAAATGGAAGAAGGCGAATTATTTTTATATTGTAGTGAATGGTATTGAATGTTTTTCTAGTGGAGTTCATTGTTATTTATGAAATTCGAATTTAAATTTATATTGAAGAAGTCATTGTTGAAAAACTTGAAGAATTCAACTTTGAGCTAATTTTGAATCTGAAATTTGATTGGATTTTATGGTAATACAAAAACACCATTGATTCCAGATGCAATTTGACATGTATAAATGTTATGTTTATGGAAGAGGAAGACGATGGAGGCCATGGCAGGGAAAGCTTCAATCTCGTTTTCTTTTAAATTCATTCCATGTGTCTTTTTTTGATTGGTTATCTTTTTATTATTATTATTTTGGGTTAATTATGGCTTCTCACTCTCCTAGTGAAGAGTGTATGACACACGTCATGTCATGTCAACAATTGTGCTTAGTTGAAATTATTTGTGAATGAATAAAGGGTTCAATAGGTATATGTTCTAATTGAAGTGTCAATACGAAAAAAATCAGTTCTAATTGAAGTGTCAATACGAAAAAAATCAAAAAATTCAGGAATCGTTCTATGTATTTTGCTAATTATTTTTCTATTGACAATTAAAAGAGGAGTGCAAGTTCTAGAGAGGAATTAATTAGGATTTAATGAACAATATGAATTTGAGTCAGTGGGAATCCAGAATTTTTAATTTATGGGGGCTCAATTATTTCTGATTTAGAGTTGCTACTAAACTAGGTGCTCATTTAACATATTGCACAAATTTTTAGGTTTCATAAATATATATATATATATATAAAATGAGTGTTCAAGAACCCATAAGCCTGAACATAGATCCACCATTGGTTCGAGTTTATGGTATGATTCTATTATAACTTATTTAATTTATCCAGTTCAAAATTTATTACTTATATTTATTTAATACGGAGTAATTTTTAATTGTATATATAAGATTCGAATTAAAATTATGAATCCAGAAAAATCATAATCTACACACTAGAACCCCTCAAGAATTTCACATGTTCTTTCTTCACATAAAATGTGAACTTTTATATCAAATGTTATGACAGATAATGAAAACAGTAGGATTAGTCTTAGATCAAATAGATTTAGGCTTAAGTCATCGATAAGATCCTAAACTTATTTTGAAATTTCACTTAGATCCATCAACTGATACTTATTAAGTTCCTAACCCATCTGAAATTTGATCCACCTAGACTTTTTTTCCCCACATGGCACGTTGCGTGGTATTCACTCACTGTGGGCGCGTGAATGGATCCCAAATTATATTTTATTTCTATTTTTTCTGAAAAACTTACTCAAAAAGTAATAATTTATTAATAAAAAAAACAAAAGAGAATCAACCCACCTCCAACCTTAGCCGTCATCTTCTTCATTTTCATAAGTAACTGTAAAAATTTTTATATGTTCTTTGTTAGGGCATGTGGAGTATTGATGATAGACATGTGAATGAAATATGTTGTGAAAGCTGGTCCATTCCAAGTGCACAAAGCAGAGCTGCAGGCAAGGTTGCTGATAAGATGATATTACGCAAGAACAAGAGTGGATAAGCATCATGTACTCAAAACCTATCACATCAGGTAAAGCAGATGTAAAGGAGAAGATAAGTGCAGCATCTAGAAGTTGAGTTGATGGAGAAGTCTTCTAGATATCATGAGATAAAGGAGAAGAGTCCTATTCAAATAAGGAGAGTGAGTGAAACCACCTGGGAGTTCTACTGAAGATAGAAGAGTACATCAACTAGAGGACTCCATCAGATGTTGGCTTAAATAGGAGAGATGACATTCAGGTCATTCACTCACGCACTAATAAGATAATCAACAATCAGCAAAATAGTTCACTTACTTGAAGAAGAACCTGGTCCTTTACTTAGCAAGTCTTAGACTATTTGTAGTAGGTGGGTTCTTTGAGTTGTAATGAGTCATTGTTCTAGTCTCAGTGATCTATAAACTGATTTAGGAGTTGTGTCTTTAAGTTAGGAAACTCAAAGACTTGGGAACACTTATCTTGGGAATATTTGTGTTTTTGTAGCATAGGAGTTAGAAGTTTTAATTCCTAGTTTTACAAGAAGTCTTGTAATATTGTTGATTGTTGAGGATCAAGAATTATAGTGAAGTTGGGGTTAAATCCTGTAGAGGTACGGGTTGTGGTTTTTTACACCTTTCTTGATCCGGGTGTTTTCCACGTAAAAACACTGTGTTCAGCTTTTACTTCTGTGAACCACATTTACGTACTTGTTCCACAGATAGACAACCAGTAGAGTAAAATATTAAAATTAGTAGGGCACGCACTATAACAAGTGGTATCAAAGCGAGGTTGTCTTAAATAAGGCTAGCACCCAAGAAAAGATCAATGATGAATTTCGCACCTCTTACTGGTCACAGTGAAGGTCAGTCAACTACTAGACCTCCACTCTTTGATGACTCTCATTTTATCTGGTGGAAAGCAAGGATGAAGATGTTCATCCAAGGTGAAGACTATGAATTATGGGATAGGATTACTGGAGTTGAAAAAATAGGCTCATCTAAGTCAAAAGCATTGGAGGATGTCTATCTTGTAGAAGGATTAAAGCATAACCTGCTGAGCATCTCACAACTGTGTGACAAAGGTAATAAAGTTATTTTTATTGCTGCAGGAGTCAAAGTCAAAAAGATGGACTCCAAAGAGATTGTGCTCACTGCAAGGATATACAAAAATATATACAAAGCTGACATCATGGAACTACCAGGACCTGAGGTGACTTGTTTAAGTGCCATAAAAAATGATCCCCTCATTTGGAACATGAGACGTGGTCATGCAAGTCTGAAACAACTAAACATACTTTCCTCCAAAGATATGGTATTGGGATTACCCAAGACCAAGTTCAAGGAAGAAAATCTATGTAGTGTATGTGTAAGGGGGAAGCAGGTAAGATCTTCTATTAAGTCAAAGAACCATGTTAGCACTACCAAGTGCCTTGACCTGGTTCATATGGACTTGTGTGGACCCATGAGACTTCAAAGCAGAGATGTAAAAAGGTATGTTTTTGTAATTGTTGATGATTATTCCAGGTTCACCTGGACTTTGTTTCTAGCCTCTAACGAAGATGCCTTTGATGTCTTCGAAATTTTCATTAAGAAAATTGAAAAGAAACTAGGCACTTCATTAGTTTTCATAAGATCTGACCATGGTACAGAATTTGAGAATGTAAAGTTCTTGGAATTTTTTTCAGCAAATGGTATAGATCATAACTTCTCGGCTCCTAGAACACCACAACAAAATGAAGTGGTGGAAAGGAAAAATAGTTCTTGGAAGATATGGCTAGAACAATGATGCTTGCAACAAATATTGCTAAAAACCTTTGGGCTGAGGCAATAAGTACTGCGACATATATCATAAATAAATGCATGATCAGACCTTTGTTAGAAAAGACTCCCTATGAATTACTAAAAGGAAGAAAGCCTAACATTTCTCATTTTAGAACTTTTGGTTGTAAAGTTTCATACACAATAATGGAAAGGATAATTTGGGAAAATTTGATGCTAAAACTGATGAGAGAATCTTCTTAGGCTATTCACTTCATAGTAAGGTTTATAGGGTTTTAAACAACAGAAATAATTGTGTTGAAGAAAGCATGCATGTGATCTTTGATGAATCCTGTGTTAAGACTAACCTGCAGGAAGGAAGTGACACTGAGTAACAGGTTACACAAACCAGTTCATCGACTGGAGCTACCAAACATGGAGGCACCTCAACAGGGGAAACTGAAGATGAAGGAACAGTGACCGGGGGAACTGAGCCACCAACTACTCCAGCTCAGAACATCAACAGTAATCCTAGTAGCTCACTAGGTTTGATACCAAAAGGATACAAGTATCAAGGATCACATCCTATTGAGAATGTTCTCACTGATCTCACCTCTGGGATCACTACAAGGTCTGTATTAAGAAGTATATGTGCCTTCAAGGCATTTCTGTCAGAGATTGAACCTAAGAAGGTAACTGAAGCATTGCTTGATGCTGATTAGATCATAGCCATACAGGAAGAATTAAATTAGTTTAAGAAAAGCAAAGTATGACACTTAGTTCCTCTCCCAAAATATAGATCAGTAATTGGGACTAAGTGGGTGTACAAAAATAAAGTTGATGATCATGGAACAGTCACAAGAAACAAGGAAAGATTGGTGGTTCAAGGATACAACCAAGAAGAAGGAATTGACTTTAATGAGACTTTTGCTCCTATAGTTAGAATTGAAGCTATAAGATTACTTGTTGCCTTTGCTGCTTATATGGAGTTTATTCTCTATTAGATGGACGTGAAGAGTGCATTCCTGAATGGCATTCTCAAAGAGGAGGTGTATGTCAAGCAACCTCCTGGATTTGAAAGCAAAAAGTTTTCTAATCATGTGTATAAACTGGACAAGGCCTTGTATGGGTTGAAACAAACTCCAAGAGCTTGGTATGAGAGATTGTCAAAGTTCTACTGGAGCATGGTCATACCAGAGATAAAATTGACAATACTCTTTTCTTGAAAACTAATAAAAAGAATTTACTAGTTGTGCAGGTATATGTGGATGACATTATCTTTGGTTCAACCAACATAAATATGACTCATGAGTTTGCCAAACTTATGAGTTGTGAGTTTGAGTTGAGTATGATGGGGGAACTGAATTACATCTTGGGATTGCAAATAAAATAGTTAGCAACAGGGACAATGATCCATCAACAGAAGTATGTCAAAGAACTTCTCAAAAGGTTCTCCACGGAAGAGGAAAAAGAGATCAGTACTCTCATTGCCACTGCCACAAAGCTTGATTTAGATGAAACAAGTCCTGATGTGGAACAAACATTGTATAAAGGTATGATAGGATCATTATTGTACCTCACAGAAAGCAGGCCTGACATTGTGTTCAGTGTAGGGCTGTGTGCTAGGTTTCAAGCAAGGCCAAAAGAATCACACCTAAAATTAGTGAAAAAAATATTCAGATACTTGAAGGGAACCAGTGATCTTGGCTTATGGTATCCCAAAGGTAGCAACTTTAATTTTTTTGGTTACTCTGATGTTGATTAAGCAGGGTATTTGGTAGACAGGAAAAACACTACTGGCATGACACACTTTCTTGGATTATGTTTGATTACCTGGTCCACTAAGAAGCAAAATTCAGTAGCCTTGTCTACTGCTGAAGCTGAATATGTTCTGCAGGTTCTTGTTGTGCTCAATTGTTATGGATTAAGCAAAAACTTATGGACTTTGGTATATATGTTGGTTGTGTTCCCATTTTTTGTGATAACACAAGTGCTATAAATATTGCCAAAAATCCTGTTCAGCATAAACGAACCAAGCATATTGATATTCGACATCACTTTCTTAGAGATAATGTTGAAAAAGGTCATATATCAATTATGTTTTGTGCTACTGAGGAACAAATTGCTGACATATTTACTAAGGCTTTGAGTAGAGAACTCTTTGAAAAAAATAGGTTGGCCTTGTGGATGATTAAAATTGTATAAATCACCCTCAATGATTGAGTAGAAAAGATTATACTTAAGTGATTGTTGATTAATTTAGTCTTACACATTTAGTTGTGTATCCTAATTCCAAGGTTTTAGAGTAAATTAACTCAGCTATGTGTTGATTTTGCAGAAAGGATAAAACATCAAGGAAATTTTATCCATTTCTCTTCAGAATTTAGGTATGATTATCACTTGCTCATGATAGCATAAAAGAGAAATAGGTTATTCACTTGGTCCTTTTCGTTACACTTAAACTGCCAAAAAACCCAAAAGCCATCTCCTTCAAAAAGTTGCCAGACTTTTTTCATCAGTGCAGACCCCTTCATCATTACGTTTCTTCCAAATACACTCCTTTCACTGTTCATCTTCCTTCACTCCCTCTTAAATATGCATCCTCCTTCTCCTTTTTTTTCATTCCCTCTTAACCCTCTTTACAACCAATCACAATTTTTTGTTTCACTATCCACATGGCTTCCTCCGCATCCTTTTCATCCTTCTTAACTGAGTCTATCACAAATCCCTTCACCTCCATTGTAGTTCATTCAAATATCACCTTACCTCCTTTAATCCCTTCTCAAATCTCCAGAAAATTCTCCGATTTTGCTGCATTTAGAAACTTTCCAAACTCTTTAACCCAATTTTCTTCAACTGGCTCATCCCAGTCCAAACTCTCACTTCCACCACTAACCCTACTTTAAATTGTTGATCCTGATGATGAACCTATTTCTAATCTCATCCTTCGAAGGTCAAGATCTACCCTTAAACGAAAACCCTCTTCTGTTATCATTGATGTGGATGACGATGCTTCAGTTAAGCCTTCCCCTGCAGTCTCTTCTTGAATTCCACTTACTCGGGGAAATAAACAATGGGAAGATGCTTCTTTGGAAGAAGCACTTCGTGCAAATAAAAAGAAATGGGTCACTCCTTCTGCTTCTCCACCCCCCAGTGCTTCTTCTACTGATATTCTCCTTCGTTCCAAATGAAAAATGAAGTACATCATTGCTAAAACCCCAACATCCTCTTTCACTCATAGATCTTCATCCCAACCCACTTCCAAAGCTTCCTCGTCCTCAAAATCTACTGTGAAAGCATCTCCTGTGAAAGCCTCTACTGTCAAAGCTTCTCCTTCCACCAAAAGTTCTTCAAAGTCCACTTCCCATCCGAAGAAACAAGTATCCAAACCTGTTCCTTCTGACTCATCTGATTTATACTCTGAATTTCTTCCTGATACTCCTCATGCACCTTCTACTCACACTGATCCAAATCTTGACTATGATATTGATATTAATACTTCTACTGACAAGGCTTCTCAGTCATCTCATGTTCTCCACTTTAAAAAATGCAAGTTGGCTAGGGGTAGAGTTGTCACTGGATTTGGGGATCTGATATGGATATTTTGGTCACCAAATTGAGCGCTCAGGGATGGTCATACCTTTTTCTGCAAGGTGATCATCAAAGAAAGTTTGGCAAAAATGAAGTTTATGAGTTTTACACTAACAGGGTTGCAATTGGGGAGATGTTTTCAACTACTGTTCATGGGAAAACCATTAATCTCTATCCTGCTGATCTGAGTTGAATTTTGAATGTTCCTACTGGGGGTTGGGGTCATTATGTAAAGGGTGCTTGGCCTCCTCTAGATAACCTCCCATCAGCTCTTGCTATATCTAGAAAAACAACAATCTTCATATTTTATCGGAACAACAATCAGCGATGGTATTTCGCTGATAGAATTTTGTTAAAAATTATTTGAGTTTGCATGAATCAAAGATTTTAAAATGGATTAGAGCTCGTTGGTGGTTGATCTGAGGAATTTTTTGATAGGTTTTCCGACGAATCGCTGGAAAACCAGAACCGAGGGAGTTAATGATGGAGAACATAGAGAGTATATTGTTGTTGCTGATTTTGGGTGCTAATGGGTGTTTGGTGTATGATTTCTTAATGGAGTTTCTCCATTCTTTGATGTTGTTGTCAATGATGAAGAAAGAAAGATCATGTTTGTTTTTGAGTTTTTTTTTTATTATTAAAATTAATTAATACATTTAAAAGAATTGTTTCTTTTTTTTATTGTTTTTTTTTAAAAAAATTATAATTACTTTTTAATAATTGTTTGGGCCCTCAATACCACATGACAGTTTTTAATTAGTCGTTTTTGCCATTTCACCGCAAGTGTGCTACACACACTTCACAATTTTTGCTGAATATTTGAAAGTGCCTAATAGAAATAATTTTCTATATAGTGTCGGTGTTTAATAGGTACCTTTCTTAGTTGAAAGGTCCAAATGAAATTTCAAAACAAATTTAGGATCCTATCGATAACTTAACACATGACAGTAGGCTGACAAGTTTATGAAGACGGGACCAAACAACATTTTAGGTGAATCTTACATAGAGTGAAGTGAAGAATTTTATGAGACATAACTTAAATTCACATGATACATCCACTTAGAGGTTCGATGTGGCGTATTCAAAAGATGAATTTGTAGAATCTTAGATCCAAAACGAACAATATATACGTATCATGAATTTGAGTTGCGACGAATATGGTCGGAGGGATAAATCTCTCCCATCTTTTATCAAAGTAAACCAAATTAACCAATCTTAAGGAAGCATGGACCTACTTTACTTAAAAAATCTTTTTTCAAGTGTGAACTAGTTTTTGACAAATTTTTACTAGAAAGGGACTTCGAAATAAAGAAAAGGTTTATGTGGCTTTTTGGATGGTGAAAATGGTTTGCATTATTGGTTTTTATAGAAAGAGACAAGTAACAAACACTATTGGTCAGAATAATCAGAATATTAATGCATGTAATAGCAACTAGCAAGTCAAGCCCGCCATTGTTTAAGGCCACTCGTGGGTTCATATATTTAACTCCAATTATGGCACAAATTTAGTATTATTAATGATACATATTAATAATATTTTCTGATTAGACTAATGGTTGAATAACTCTCAAAGAAAAAAAGAGCAAGATCAAGATCAAGGGGATGACTTATTCCTTGTTAACTATGAATTTTCATTAATTTAGTACCAGGTACGACGAATCGAGAAGTCGTTCTGCTCTGTTCATCTATTCCCAGGAGTCCTTTTTTATCTCATCATCGAAATTAAATTTCTGATTGATTTAATTAACGTAGATGTTGAAGGATTAACTAAACTAGATAAAAAATGTTTTTGATCAAAGCTCTCGAAACTATTCCAAAATCAGGTTAGTGTTCGATTTTCGATTGGATTGATGTACAAAGTGTGACTCTTTTAATTAGTGTCTAATTTGAAGGATCATTAACATAATAGTCATATACTAATAAACACGATGAGAGAAAACATAGTAGGGGTATTGGGGTAGTTGTATCAATTTTGTTACAGCCACATTTATGAAAACATCGGTTACAATATTGACTTCTCTAATAATGTGTTGCACAAGTGACCCTTCAAAATTATCAAGTAAAAATCTCCTTTTAGCTAGGATATGTGTACGTATAAAGATTCTGTTGGCTCAGCCAGCTCAAAGACATTCTTAAATGATGTAATATTGTTCGCTTTGGACTAAGTTCATACATTTTTCCCCAAAAGGCCTCATTAAGAGATCTTACACCTTATATGTATGTAGCTTCTCAATCCTTGCAGCCACCAATATGAGACTTTTGTCCGCACACTCAACATATTCAATTCATTGTTGGATTCGAAACCGAGAGGACGTCATGCAAAAGCTGATAGTTTGCGAGCCATAAAGGCGATAATTCAAACCGAAAGAAAAAATTAACCAATTGTGGAAGAGATCTTCTCCTACAAGGAAAACTTTTCCACTTAGAAAATATTTTCGAAGTAAAACATAATTATGGTATAATACAACTAAAGTAGGAAATTCAAGACAAATGCTAACATTCGCAAAGAGGTGATGTTCAATTTATTAGCCAATTGCAATCCATGCAATATTAAGACCAGTATTTTAAAACGCAGTCACGGTGCTTTCCTTGAGGCTCATCTTGGGACGAGGCGTAACCAAAAATGCCCCGAGGCATTGTGGGAAGGTCAATGTATCGAAAGGTGAATGCCTCAAAATTTGAGGTGTGAGGCGTAAATTAGGCGTAAGCCTAGAAAGTTTACAAAGTAAAATAATTTTTTCTAATAAATCTCTAATTTAAACTTGACACTAAAATATATGATTAGTACATACTTAAATACTCAAATCAAAAGTAAAAGAAAACTTAAAAAGTCACACTTTCAAACATATTTGCCTACTGGTGTCGTTGATACGCTACTCAAGAAGGTACTGGGTGTACTGTCTTCTTTTCTTCTTTCTAATTCCTTTATTTTTTTTTAGTTCTTTTCAAGTCGAACAATGACTTTTTTTTTAAAGCAATTTTAGATACATATTTCACTTTTTTTAAAAAAATAATTTTGATATAGTTTTACTTTTTTTTCTTGATGATTTATTGCTTTCAAAATATATTTATTTTTAATTATATTAATTTATAAAATATTAAAATTAAAGGAGTCGTAGAGCTTGGGCCCCATCGCCTCATACCACATAAAACAGCACTTTACGCCTCCACCTTTAAAATTACTGATTAAAACACGCAATTTTGCTTGAATAATAGAGGTCGAGGTAAGGTTTCTAAGAAAACCATAATTTTCTTCATTTTTCAAAGATATTATTATAAGCACCACCTACGTTAAGCATGATAACCAAGTTTGAAGTATTGTTAAAAATATTCATAATTCACCAACATGGGTTGTGGTGCAGTGGATGGGGCTGCTCCACCCTTAATCAGAGGTCGGGGGTTCGACCCTGAGTGTGGAGAAAACTCTGTTGGGAGTGCTGCCACCTTAATGGGCCCTGCAACGCGCAATCCGAATTAGTCGGGCTCCAATGCGGGCACCGGACACCGAATGGGAAACCAAAAAAAAAAAATATTCATAATCTATATATATAATAAAGCAAATAAGTTTGCATAAAATTATGCCAAGTGGCATATTGAGAACTAGCCACTTGGTATTTTGGCAACAAAAATCTATTTTCTTGACAACAAAATTTATTTTATTGATTAATTATTTATTTTATATATAGATTTTTAAATTTTCATATCTATATATATAATAAAGCAAAGAAATTTGCATAAAATTATGCCAAGTGGCATATTGAGAACTAACCACTTGGTATTTTGGCAACAAAAATCTATTTTCTTGACAACAAAATTTATTTTACTGATTAATTATTTATTTTATGTATAGATTTTTAAATTTTCATATCTATTTTCATATTGTGGTAAAAAATATTGAATTAACACTATTATTTATTTTTATTCTTTTATTTCATATTTCATATTGTGATAAAAATAATTATAATTGACTCCTATGAATGAACACTGTTATAATTATTTATATATTTCAACTCTCTCTATATATAATAAAGCAAAATGTTTGATGAATACTTTTGTTTATTTTTATTCTATTATTTCATATTGTGATAAAAAAATAACTAAAATTGACTCCTATTAATAAATACTATTACAATTATTTATATATTTCACATTGTGGTAAAAAATAATTAAGTTTGACTTCTATTTAATTAGTATATAGATTGTTTCATAGATATGTAAAAATTAAAAAAATGCGACATAAAAATTTCGTCAATTACTCCTAATTCCACTATCATTAGGAGTAATTTCACAATTTGTATTCTAAATATATATTCCAATCAAGCTATAGGAAAAATTCTACAATTTGTATTTCAATTTTCAAATATATATTCCAATCAATCAAATGATTTAAGAAGATCATCCGCCAATTACTCCTAATTCCACTATCATTAGTAGTAATTCCAGAATTTGTATTCCAAATATATATATTCCAATCAAGCTATAGGAGTAATTCCACAATCTGTATTTCAATTTTCAAATATATAATGCAATCAAACGATACTCCTAATTCCACAATTTGTATTCCAATTTTCAAATATATATTCCAATCAATCAAGTGATTTAAGAAGATCATACAAATGGTAGATGGATATGGTAAGTGAATTGTAGATTTTCTTACTCCCATGGATGAAAAGTAGATGATTATGGTAAGTGAATCGTATATATATTAAATCAAACCTTTACACTGCCAATCATTACCATATATGGCTATGGTAAGTGCTACTAAATTGTAATACAACTAATCATGAGGCAATAATTTTATAGGCAAAAGTAATGTATTTTCATCATATATTCTGATCATAGTTGTTTCTAACTAATTTTGTAAAAAAATTATATAATTATAAAAGAAAATGCATATTTAACATAATTATTATTAGTTAAGACAAGTATCATCTTGAGAACTAACTATTTGAATTCTTATAACAAAAAACTATCATTTCACAACAAAAAGTTATTTTGTTGATTATTTAAATATTAAACATTATTTCATATTGTGGTAAAAAACAATTAAGATTCATTTCTATTAGATGAAAACTATTATGATTGTTCAATTATTTCATATTAAGAATAGTAGTCAATTATTTCATATATATAGTTTAGCCTACAATTAAGCCAAGTGACATCTTGAAAACTAGCCACTTGACATTTTGACAATAAAAAATTATTTTATAAATAATTAATTATTTCATATTTATTTTATATTTTGATAAAAAATAACTAAGTTTTATTTATATAGGATGAAAAATATTAAGAGTTAAGGAATATTAATATTATAGATTTATTCAAAATTTTCATGTTACGGTATATATAAATCAACTAAGTTTGACTAATATTGAATGAAAACAACAATTACAGAAAGATAGATAATTATGTAATCAATTAAATATAAAAAATTACAGGAGATGTAGTGCACGAAAATAGAAAGCTTTAAGTATTTACTTTTCAGCAATTCTATATTAATCAGAATCAAAGCATAATATTTACATTTAAACGATTTATACTTGAGTTGTAGGTTAAGAATTGTAAATTGCTAATAAAATTATTAATTCTTATTAATTTCCCTTTATAGATAGACTTTTTTCAACATGTTAGGTTATTCTATAAAACATTTACTATATTGTGTATAATATTACCATAAAAAAATAATTTACATGACATAAAATCTCTTTTTTGCCATATTAATGAATTTAAAAAAAAATATAAAAGCAAACGATTTATAGTAAATTTCAATCAATATCGATTATTTTATTTTTTAGCTAGAAATATTTTTGTTAATTCTACCTAAGCAATTTATTACTAATTCACAAGTAAACAAACTTATCCATTTAAATCACAGCCTTTTGCGTGACCAAATTAGTTGATCAATTTATTTATTTTTACTTTGAATAGATTTTTAAGTAAATATTATTATGAAAAAGTTATTTCATATTTTAATTATCACATTAATTATATGAAAGTTATTAATTGATTAGCAGTCAAACAACATATATGGTAAAATAATATTGTAATTAAGAGTCATTTCTATATAAAAATCTCTATGTAAAATACTATATATATGTGAATTCTAACTCCACAATATCAATCTATGAGATTATCTGAAGAAGAAAGCATATAAACAAGAACTCGCTCGACTAAGGAGGGGTTTTTATTCAACTCTTAGTTTATTTCCACGTAAGAAAGAAAAGACCATTGTTGTATACACATACGGTTTGATAGAGAATTAGTTTTGAACTTTTCGATTATTTTTATTTGAATACTATTCACTCACATACTCACTATCATATTCTATAATGATTTAATTATTGTAATATAGTTTCTTCTGCAATTTGTAAAAAAAAAGTTGATACTAATTGCTTGAGGATATGTCTTTTATTTTTTAATTTATTTCTGAGTAGTTGATTTCTAGATTATGAACCCAACAAATTTTATTTTCTTATTTTGTCTTGCTATTTTTTTTTTATCTTCCAATTAATAGTTGTATTCTCTTTCCTGTATTTTTCATTACTTCGATTTTGTTTACATTTTTGCAATCTTTATTATTGGTATGATTATTCATTAAACTTAATTGATACTACTTTGTTTTTCTATATAGTTTTTGGAAGAAATTAAGATACAAAAATCTAACAGAATTACAAATTATTGAGTGTCATTTTGAGAAAAGGTGAATTTTCCTATTTGATTTCAAATGAGGTTGTGAATACGTGTGCATGTGTGTGTGTGTGTATATATATATTGGTGAATTATTTATATACACATCTACATACATAATAAAGTTGTATAGTCTAGCCTAAATTTAAGCCAAGTGGCATCTTGAGAACAATCCTCTTGAATTCTTACAACAAAAAACTATCATTTTATAACAAAAAGCTATTTTATTGATTATTTAAAGGGATAATACTCATGAAAATACCTGAACTTTGATCGGATTTCCAGTTGAGCATACTGAACTTTGCGGGGGTCCTATTACCCCCTAGACTTTTTAAAGTAGATTTAATTCCCCCCGAAACTCTATACCTAGATTCGATGTTGGCGCGTGTATACACACGCCAAATCTCTTTTTTACATGTGTATTGGCGCGTGTAATACATGCGCCACCTCATATTTATACATGTCCAAGTGGGCAGATATATGACAATAAAATACAGAAAAAAAGTCTAGGGGGGTAATAGGACCCCCACAAAGTTCAGTATGCTCAACTGGAAATCCGGTCAAAGTTCAGGTATTTTCGTGGGTATTATTCCTTATTTAAATATTTAATATTATTTCTTATTTCATATTTTGGTAAAAAATAACTAATATTTATTTCTATTGGGTGGAAGCTATTATGCTTTCATACTATTTCATTTAATATTATTTCATATTGTGGTTAAAAAAAATAAATTTTATTTCTGTCGGATGAAAACCATTACGATTGTTCAATTATTTCATATTAAGATTAGTAGTTAATTATATCATATAGATGTCATCTCTCAAAATGTGCAAACAATATAAATAATGATATTATATTAAAAAATTATGATTTCATTACAACTGAGTAAATCAAGAAAGTATTACAACAAAAAATTGTGAATTAATAATCAATTAACAATCAAACAACTTATATGAAAAAAAGTTTAATTGAAAATATTTCAACTTTAATCGCAAATAAGTTTGACCTATTTTTGTAAAACAATAAATGAATGAATATAAGAAAATCCGTAATTAAGAAAGAAAATAATTGTTACCTTATTTGAGTGATTAGAAAACTATAAAGATAATTAAATAATCAATTGACTATAGTCAAATTATAATTTTATAAGAAATTTTTGAGAAATAAATCAGTAATTGAGAAAAAAATTAATTGTTACCTTTTTAAAATTCTTCTCCAAATTATAAAGGTAACTAATATCAAATTAATATAATCAAACTATAAAAATCTGAGAAATTTATGGGATTGAATTTTCGAAATTATAAAGGTAACTAATATCAATTGTTTCCGTTTTTGAGTCCTTTATGTAATTGTACATTAATTAAATATAATCAAGATATAAAATTAGGACAAATTTATGCTAAGTAGATATTTATAATATTAATAATAATTTTATTTTCATCAAATTAATTATATTAAATTGATGTAAAAATCAGTTAATATTGAGAATTATTTTAACAAAAAATATATGCAAAGTTACGTAATTGATAGACATATATTGGTAAAAAAAATCAACGAACATTGATTACTACTTTATCCATAAATATATTTTGAAATTTACAACATTAAATTTAAGGAACTTGAGTCTATATATTATGATTATAAAATTGATTCTTATTAATTGAAATTAATTAATTGATTGTGTAGTCGTGTTACAATTATATCTTACATTATTTATTTATTGGAAATACATATAATTAATTAACTTATTTTGTGCAATCTACTATGAACTTATTAACTCAAATGAAATAATTTTTAAATGGTAAGTTTGGACTATAAAAGAAAGGAGATTATTTTGTTGAAATTTTAAATTAATATGCATTAATCTATTTTAGTGGGGTATTAGTATTCAACAAGATCTTCATATTTAAATGGAGTAATTGTATGACTTTAGCATCTCTTATGTATTAAAATAAAAATAGAGACAAAAAAATATAATGCCACAACATTTTTGAATTATTTAATTCATTTATCACGTTTTAAAATACTGTTTATATCAATTCAGTGATGTTTATATGGAAAAGTTAAATTTTGAAAATAAATAAATATCTTAAGTTTTATAATTTAAGTTAATTTGTGTACTAATTTGAAAAAGTTAATTTATAATTTACATTCTATTTTTATTATATGAAAAATTTGACCTTATATGGCTATATATACTAATTCAATAACACAGAAATATTATCACACTTTTCTTCTCTCTCTCTCTCTCTCTGTTATTGTTATTGATCATTAGCCTTATTGGTATTTATCAAGTTTTTCATTATGAATATGTAGAAATAAGAATTGTCAATAGTTTGCTAAATATTAATTCAAAATTTTCTTCACAAATTTCAGGCTTTAAATATAAAGGTTTCGACATAATAAGAATCACACATATTGATGAAATGTTATCAATATTTCAGAATGAGAGTTCAACAGAAGAATATACATATGAGAAGGTTGAACAATGTAATCACAATGTAACATAGGTTTAAAACAAGAAAATCATTTGTTGAAAATGATTTGAATTATTCGTACTGATTTTCTTTCTCGAGAAAATTAAGTTTATTAATTTTTTAATCTCTTTATACAAATATAAATTTATACTATGAATAATATAATTTCTTGATTATATATTATTTTGAGGTCTTGCATAATTATGCTATAAAAATGATTGATTTTTTTATTTTATTAATCATTATTCAATATCATATTTTGGTATAGTAAAAGATCTGCATATTGAAGCAGTGTTGTCACTAATTAATAATGAGATTTCAAGAAGAAGAAACCTATGAGAAGGTCACTATATATTCAAACAATATAGGTTTGAAACAAGAAAATTATTTGTTAAAGATGATTTTAATTATTCATAGTTTTTTTCTTTCTTGAGAAAAATAAGTTTGTTACCTTATTGATTTCTTTATCCAAATATAAATTTTCGTAATATAGTCTCACTAAATAATGAATCTATCAATAAAATTAAAAAAAATATATCAATTTTTTTGACGCGAATGAAAAATAAAAATTTCAAGATCTTGCTTGAGATTATTATGATTTATTCATTTAAAATTTTAAAATTTTTAGAGATAAATTTTATCTCTTTTTTATATTTAGTATTTTATGATCCTATTTTGACTTAAATATGAATGTTATAAATGGTATAACTAGAACGATAATATTTTTTCTTTATACTTGGTCTCCTTTCAATATTCGTATATAGGTAAATATTTTTAACAAATTCAAATTGATTTTATCTACTTTTTTTTTTTTTTTTCATTTTGAAGTAATTTATTATGAATTATTTGTTATAAACTATTCAAAAATTATAATTGATTGGAGATTTTGACTTACATTTCATTAGTTTATATTGACTTATCTATTGGTCAATGAAATATTTTTTTATGCTTTACTATTTGATAAATTTATAAATTTAAATTATTTTTTAATCTATCTTTATTTAATGATTACTTTTACTTAAATATTATCCGCACATCGTGTGAGTACTAATACTAGTTCTATTAATCTAAATGGTAGAAGGTTAGAAGCAGCGTTGCAATTTGAGTAAGCTTTCGTTGATTGCGGGGCCAAAATTTTGAACATAAATGTGGGGCGCGTCATCACTTATTTCTTGGTAATTCTAGAAGATATTGTTGATTATGTTATAAGAAAACTTTTCTATCTTCTCAAGTTAAGGTAAGATATGCATACATACTATCTTTTTCATATTCTATTTATGAAAGTATACTGAATATATTGCTATTATTGTACAAATGTGTACACACTATTCTCGGGTGGGGATTTACACTAAATAAGATTGTTGTCGTTGTACAAATATACAATATATATATATATATACAGTGTATACTTTTGGAAATGGTCTTCAAGCTTAAGTATGTTCTTATATAAAAATTCATATGAAAATAAGTTGTTCATTTGTGGTCCAAATGATTGAAATCTTATATGCATTTTTAATTTTTAATTTTTAATTTTAATTTTTTGGTTCCAAGCCTCAACTTGCTTTTAATCATTTTCCTCTTTTTTATTTCCTCCATATTATTAACGTTTAACGTTTTCATTAATCTTAAGCTTTTAGCACATAAAACGCTAATTTTAATGTTAAAAAAAAATTCAAAAAATCGTCAGCAATTGAATCCAAAAGATTTAATCCATTTTAAAAATCGATTTAAAGTATTCGTTTGTGACTTCAAATGAGAATTTAGAATAGCCTTTAACATAATTAGCTAATTATCACAATTAAATATTGACTTATGTAAGTACAGATGACCAAAAATATCAATGAACTAGCTATAATTGTGGGATCCTCAATTAAGAGAAATTCCTCCAAAAATAGGAGTATACCGTTATGATATATATCAATTATAGTGAATGTCTATCAAGATCTATTTGATGTCTATCAAGATTTGATGTATTTATCTTTTAGTGTGAAACTAGGGTAAATTTCCCCTATAAATAGGAGGGCTTCCTTCATTGTAAATCATCTCTCAAGAGAAGAAATAACAATTACTCTCTCTATTCTCTCTATTCTTCTTCTTTATTCTTTCTTGTTTTATAACACGTTATCAGCACGAGACTCTACCGTCTCAAATTTGAAGGCTAAGGCTAAGGTATTATTTTTTTATTTCTTCTTTTTTCCATATGGCTAACAATCTTACGAAGTGTGAGTTCGTTGCCCTTCAAAGTTCGGGCAAGAACTATATTTCATGGGTGTTGGATGCTGATATCCACCTAGATGCTATGGGTCTTGGAGACGCCATAAAGAATGAAAATACAACATCTAGTCAAAATCGTGCTAAGGCTATGATTTTCTTGCGTCATCATCTTGACGAAGTTTGAAAATTGAGTACCTTACTACTAAGGATCCACTCGTATTGTGTAATAGCCTAAAAGAAAGATTTAACCACTTAAAGATGGTCATCCTCCCGAAAGCACGATATGAGCGGATGCATCTAAGATTTCAAGACTACAAGTCTGTTCATGAATACAATTCTGCCATGTTCAGAATTTCTTCTCAATTGAAACTTTGTGGTGAGACGGTGAATGATAATGATATGATGGAAAGACGCTCTCCACTTTTCATGCCTCGAATGTGCTCTTACAACAACAATATCGAGAAAAAGGTTTCAAGAAGTATACTGAACTGAGTTCTCATCTTCTCGTGGCTGAACAAAATAATGATTTATTGATGAAAAATCACGAGAACCGACCAACTGGATCTGCACCATTTCCTGAGGTGAATGATGTGCACGCTCACCATGCTAGGCGTATAAAAGGTCGCGGCCCTAGTCGTGGACGTGATCGTGGACATGGTCGTGGTCGTGGTCACGATGACCAAGAAAGAAACCCTGTTCCGAGTGTTAATAATTCATCAAACAAAAAGAGAAAAAATGAGAAACGTGAAGCAGTTACTTATTTTCGATGTGGCGGAAAAGGACATTATTCACGTGATTGTCGTGCTCTCAAGCACTTGGTTGATCTTTATCAAGCATCACTAAAGAAGAAAAAGAGAAATCCCGAGGCTAACTTTCTCTCTAAAAATAATGTTGACATCACATGTTTGGATGTAGCAGATTTTTTTGAGCACCCTGAAGGAAAGATTGATCACTTGATTGGTCATGGTTCCGTAAACATGAAAGAATGAACGATTTTTAATTTTGTTTTATTTTTATTGATAATAGTTTGTGAATAAAGAATCATGTAAAAGTAGTTGTTTGCATGAGTATTAGTTTTTGATTAATATTGATTAGTTCAATTATATTATTGTAGTTTATTATTGATTGAATTGAATTTTAATTTTATCATTATTTATTAAAAAAAAAGACGATAGTACAGAGGTTTACTTTTCGCATGAAAACAATACATGGAGTGCTTGTTTTGCATTCATTACAATGTAAAATTATCATTCTTTATAATGTTGTGCAAACAATATGATTAAGATTTCATTTTGTAATGTATTCTTTATATTAACATTCTTTAATATAATAATATTCTCACATGATTATGTAATATAATAATATTTTCATATTCTCATTTCGTAATACAATTACAATTGCATCTCGTACTAATTGGATATATTTCTTTTTAATTACTTAGTTAAAGTGTGATTAATAATTTTTTTATATTATAAGTTTTCACTTTGTACAAAGATTTAATATATATTTTATTTGGTGCATGTTATTTTATTTAAAGATATGGATAATTTTCAAGAGGATATTTGTTTGATTGATTCTGGCACTACACATACGATATTCAAAGACAAAAAATATTTCTATCATCTAAACATGGACAAGATTAATGTTACTACAATTTCTGGTAGTGCTGATTTGATTGAAGGCTTCGGAAAAGCCATTATAATCTTGCCCAAGGGAACTAAACTCATTATAAATAATGCTATGTTCTCTCCCAAGTCTCGGAGAAACTTGATGAGTTTTAAAGATATCCGTGAAAATGGTTATCATATCAAGACATTTGATGCGATGAATCTTGAATATCTTGGTATCACCAAGAATGTCTCTGGGCAGACATGTGTTGTTGAAAAGTTCCCTGCTTTATCTTCTGGCCTGTATTGGACAAAGATTTGTGCAATTGAGGCACATTCCATAGTAAATCGGAAGTTTACTGATTCCAATACTTTCGTACTTTGGCATGATCATCTGGGACATCTAGGATCAATAATGATGAGACGAATAATAGAAAATTCAAATGGGCATCCATTAAAGAACTTGAAGGTTCTTTTGAATGGTGAATTTTCATGTAATGCTTGTTATCAAGGCAAGTTGATTGTGAGACCATCGCCAACAAAAGTTGGGATTGAGTCCCCCGCGTTCTTGGAACGCATACATGGGGACATTTGTGGACCAATTCACCCACCAGGTGGGTCGTTTAGATACTTCATGATCTTAATAGATGTTTCTTCTAGATGGTCTCATGTGTGCCTTTTATCATCTCGCAACTTGGCATTTGCAAAATTGTTGGCACAAATAATATGATTACGGGCACAATTTCCTGATAATCAAATCAAGTCTATTTGCCTTGATAATGCTGCAGAATTTTTATCCCAAACATTTAATGACTATTGTTTATCTATCGGGATAAGAGTGGAACATCTTGTACCCCATGTTCACACTCAAAATATCCTTGTTGAGTCATTAATTAAACGTCTGCAGTTGATAGCAAGACCATTGCTAATGAAAACTAAGTTGCCCACTTCTGTTTGGGATCATGCAATTTTGCATGCTGCAACACTTATTCGTCTTAGACCGACAAATTATCATAAATTTTCTCCATTACAATTGGTTTTGGGTCAAGAGCCCAATATATCTCATATGAGAATTTTTAGGTGCGGTGTTTATGTGCCGATAGCACCACCAAACCGCACCAAGATGGGCCCCCAAATAAGGTTAGAAATTTATGTTGGGTTTGAATCACCCTTCATTATTCGATATCTTGAACCATTAACGGGAGATATGTTCACTGCTCGATTTGCAGATTATCGGTTTGATGAGATACTTTTTCCAAAATTAGGGGGAGAAGATAGTGACATCAAAAGAGAAATTTTGTGGAAAAATTCATCACTATCTCATCTTGATCCACGTGCTTCTATTTGTGAGCAAGAAGTACAAAAGATTATTCATCTGCAGAGAATTGCAAATCAAATGCTGGACACATTTGCAGATTTGAAAAGTATCACTAAATCATATATTCCTGCAGAGAATGTCCTAATTCGAATTGATGTCCCTAAAGGACCATCCATTAGTGTCATAGCTAATGAATCTAAAGAATTCTTGAAGCGTGGCAGACCATTAGGTTCTAAGGATCGAAATCCTAGAAAAACAAAAACAAATGGTCAAGATGACACTACGAAAGATCCACATACGGAAGTTCAAGATTTGAGCAATGTTGATATTCCTGAAGGAATCAATGAGCCTGAGACTCAAGAAAATGAGGAACTATCCATAAATTCAAGTGATGTTAAAACTAATCTGAATCGATCTGAAATAGTAGTGGATCATGTCTTTACATATAATGTTGCAATGAAAATCATGCAAGATAGCGAGGATCTTGAACCTCGATCTGTCACAGAATGTCGACAAAGAAATGACTGGCTAAAATGGAAAAAAACAATTCAATCTGAATTGAATTCGCTTGCCAAACGTGAAGTTTTTGGACCTATAGCTCAAACACCTAATGGTGTTAAGCCTGTTGGCTATAAATGGGTCTTTGTGCGAAAAAGAAATGAAAAAAATAAAATACAAAGATATAAAGCACGCCTTGTTGCACAAGGATTTTCACAACGGCCTGGTGTCGATTATGATGAGACATATTCACCAGTTATGGATGCAATAACATTGCATTATCTTATTAGTTTCACTATCCATGAGAGACTTGAAATGCATTTGATGGATGTGGTAACGGCCTATCTATATGGATCACTTGATAATGAGATATACATGAAAATTTCCGAAGTATTTAAAATACCGAAAGCATATAGTTCAAAGCCTCGGGAAATATATTCCATTAGATTGCAAAGATCATTGTATGGTTTGAAGCAATTTGGACGCATGTGGTATAACCGTCTTAGTGAATATTTATCTAAAGAAGGTTATACGAATGATGAAATTTGCCCATGTGTTTTCATAAAGAAAACAACGTCGGAGTTTGTTATACTTGTTGTCTATGTCGATGACATAAACCTTATTGGAACGCCAATAGAGATTCAAAAGACAATTGATTACCTAAAGAAAGAGTTTGAGATGAAAGATCTCGGAAAGACAAAGTTATGCCTTGGTTTGTAAATTGAGCATTTGACAAACGGTATCTTTGTCAATCAATCTGCCTACACAAAAAAGGTGTTGAAATAATTCTATATGGATGGAGCACATCCATTTAGTACTCCGATGGTTGTTCGATCACTTGATGTGAATAAGGATCCATTTTGACCTCAAGAAAAGAACGAGGAACTCCTTGGTCCTGAAATACCATATCTTAGTACAATTGGTGCACAAATGTATCTTGCAAATACTACAAGGCCTGATATTGCCTTTTCAGTAAATTTGCTAGCAAGGTATAGTTCTTCTCCTACTAGGAGACATTGGAATGGGATCAAACACATATTACGGTATCTAAAGGGGACTACCGATATGGGCTTATTTTATTCTAAAGATTACAATTTCGATCTTGTTGGTTATGCTGATGCTGGATACTTATCCGACCCACATAAATCTCAGTCTCAAACAGGCTATGTATTCATATGTGGGGGTACTGCCATATCTTGGAGATCAACAAAGCAGTCTATCGTAGCCACTTCATTGAATAACACTGAGATTATAACTATTCATGAAGCAAGCCGAGAGTGTGTGTGGTTGAGGTCCATAATACATCTCATTCGATAAAAATATGGCTTGAAATATGACCAAGTACCCACAATTTTATATGAAGATAATGCAGCATGTATAGCACAATTGAAAGGTGGATTCATAAAAGGAGATAGAACGAAGCACATTTCGCCAAAGCTCTTTTATACACATGAGCTCCAAAAGAATGGTGATATTGACGTACAACAGATTCGTTCAAGTGACAATGTGGCTGATTTATTCACCAAGTCTCTTCCAACTGCAACTTTCAAGAAGATGGTGCACAAGATCGGAATGCAAAGGATGTTCTTATTAGGGGGAGCTAATACACGCTGCACTCTTTTTCCCTTACGAGGTTTTGTCCCACTGGATTTTCCTTGTAAGGTTTTTAATGAGGCAGCCTATATGCATATTGTTAGACATTCAAGGGGGAGTGTTATGATATATATCAATTATAGTGAATGTCTATCAAGATCTATCAAGATCTATTTGATGTCTATCAGGATTTGATGTATTTGTCTTTTAGTGTGAAACTAGGGCAAATTCTCCCTATAAATAGAAGGGCTTCCTTCATTGTAAATCACCCCTCAAGAGAAGAAATAACAATTACTCTCTCTATTCTCTCTACTCTTCTTCTTTATTCTTTCTTGTTTTATAACATATACAACTTAATTGCAGCATGTGCACAATATTTTTTAGTAAAAGGAGAAAGAATAATACACTGATTTTTAGTCATATACTTCTTGATAACAATTTCAATCGAGTGACTAAAATCGATGTCAAAAACACAGATTTCAACAACAAATAAAGGATAGATAAAAGATCGAAACGAGAATAGAAGAAATGAGATGAGAAATAAAAGAAGAAAGACTCAATTGAACAATAATTAAATCAACGGAGAAGAGTAATGATTTCAATAAAAAAGAGAAACTCGATTTGAATTCATGAATGAGTGACTCGATATGAAACCGAAAGACAAGTAGTTTGGGATCAACAAAGGAATTTCACCCAACTAACTAGACCAATCTAAACTATAGTTAATCCTAAGCGAAACTATGATTTTTCCATCCAAAATACTCTCAAGAGTGATATTCTTCTCAAATCATCAGTCTAAGTAAAGAAAATATGTCAACTATTTATAGTTATTGCATTTATACAAATAGCTTATTATAAAAATAGCCCAAAAATGACTATTTAGAAAATAGCCCACAAGAGTCCTTCTTGATTGGAGTGCGGAACCTAAATATTCCACCATATTTAAAAAGGAACCAATTTATGCCACTGATTTAAGAAGTTACAAAAATGGTTGTTTGCACAAAATAAGTGCACAATATTCTTTTTTCCGTCTTGATACCGTTAAAATAGGATAGTGCACTAAATAAGTGTACTATCCATTTTTTTTTATGAATAGTGCATTAAATAAGTGCACTATTCATTTATTTTATGGATAGTGCACTAAAAAAGTACACAATCAATTATTTTTTATATATTGCACTTCTTTTGTGCATTATTCCCCTTTTTCTATAGTTTAGTGTGTGTTTTTAGTGCACTATTTATAAAATAAATGGATAGTCCATTAAAAAAGTGCACTATCAATTATTTTGGTATCTGCACTTCTTTTGTGAGATGAAATTTTACGTATTTTATTGTGAGATAAAATTTTAATTTTTTTATTATACCAAATTGCAACATAACGTACAATGTAAAAAGTTACGTATTTGTATGTCAATGAATGGTGTAAATTTTTGTGAGATGAAATTTTACGTATTTTATTTTGAGATAACGTCTTACAACTCATTACAAATAACGCATTACGCCAAACTTCAATGAAAAGTTGGTTTGATATTAGAAAAATAAAAAATGAGAGAATTTTAAAAAATTCTGCAAAAGTATTTGGGTGCTATACAGATTTTTCCGGAAAAAAATGGTATGGTCGAATTCGTCCCTTAGAAAATAAACCTATTTCTATTTATCATGATATAAAAATTGTTGGACGCATCATTGTCGGAGAAACATACTCCTCTAAAGCTGGTGATTTTATTATTTAGGGAGAAACACTTCAGTGGACTCAACTATATTCTAAACGGTGTGATTATGAGGTGTTATATCGATGGCATGGTTTGACCGTTCCACAGGCACAGTACGCGACATTTTAGATATGTAAATTTAGGGATGATGCACAAGTTATTGAACACTTGATAAGAAAATATCAGAAATGAAAAAAGTATTAGAGCTTTTTCATGCATTAGATGATCTTATCTTTCAAGGAGCAGATGAAGAGGAGCATTGGAAAGTACTTGAAAATCAGAGACTACATCTAGATTCTACCTATCCAGTATATCCAATTGTTAACGAATGGATAGGCCTTCAAAAATATTTACCCCAAACATTAAATTTTGGAGTGCCATATTGTTGTATAAACCAATTGAGTTTAGTTGAGCCAACACAACATGAATTCGACGTAGTTCCTGAAACTGACGAAGAAGATATGTAATTTTTTACATTGTACGTTATGTTACAATTTGGTGTTATAAAAAAATTAAACTTTCATCTCAAAATAAAATACGTAAAATTTCATCTCATAAAAAATTACACCATTCATTGACATACAAATACGTAACTTTTTACATTGTACGTTATGTTGCAATTTGATATTATAAAAAAATTAAAATTTTATCTCACAATAAAATAGTAAAATTTCATCTCACAAAAGAAGTGCAAGATATCAAAATAATGGATAGTGCACTTTTTTAATGCACTATCCATTTATTTTATGAATAGTGCACTAAAACATGCACTAAACTATAGAAAAAGGGGAATAATGCACAAAAGAAGTGCAATATATGAAAAATAATTGATAGTGTACTTTTTTAGTGCACTATTCATAAAGTAAATGGATAGTGCACTATTAAAAAAATAGATAGTGCACTTATTTAGTGCACTATCCATAAAAAAAATGGGTAGTGCACTAAATAAGTGCACTATTCATATGAAAAATGGATAGTGCACTTATTTAGTGCACTATCCTATTTTAACGGTGTCAAGACGGAAAAAAAAATATTGTGCAAACAACCCATTTTTATAACTTTTTAAATCAGTGACATAGATTGGTTCCTTTTTAAATATGGTGGCATATTTAGGTTCCGCATTCTCTTGATTGCGCAAATGACATCTTCATCGCCCATGACCTTGTGTATTCGTTACTCCATAGCTTCCATCAGACTCTAAGATATCATTCATATGTAGAAGCCCCTCCTAATGTACTACAAGCTAACCGTGGTTGTATCACTTCTTTAGTAGTATTTTGATGTTGGACTATTGTCAACTACAACACTTCTTAGGTTATAATTCCAACATATACGGGCCTATTGGAACTATATACTAAGGATAGGAGGATACATAAAAATATTATATCAACATTACACACATTAATATTTATATAATAGGAAAAAATACAAAGATCTTAGTGGTAATACATGATTTAGGGCGCAGAGAGGTTTCCTTTTCGGTTCCAACTACCTTAAAAAAATCTTACACACTCTTATTTCGTATTTAGTACACACACTTTATTTCATACTCTCATTTTCATACTATTATAGATATTACACAAAGAAAGAAATTTAAAAATAAGGAACAAGGGACTTAAGCTTCTGATTACATCACACTCGTATTCTTCTTGTTGCTTTAGTATTTATAGGCTTTTTGCGGAATTCAGAATCGAATTTCAATCTAGTTGAAGAATCTTTCTGACCTGCCGAGTACACTATGGGGCCCATCATCACATGACTTTGTTAATTTTTCTTTCTTTCTAATATCCGTTTCTTATCATTAGCCTTTACTTTGATTTTAATTACATTATTGCTTACATTATTTTCTTGTCTTCTTTTGTCTTCGGTCATTGCTTACGTAGAGTTATCTTCTTCGTTGTTCAGGTATCTAGACTGTGTAATGCAACTGAATCAAAATTCATCCCTGAGTCATCGTCTTCATTTGAATCTTGAGCGAATTGCTCCATTGTTTGATCATATTCTTCACTTTCTGAATCTGATATTCTAGATCTTTGCTCTGGCTCTGGATTTTCGAGAATTACTTTTTTTGTCTTTGCATTAGTTTTTTTTTACTGTGTCATTTATTATTTAATCTATCTTTTTATCATTTTTTTCTTAAATAAAAATCTTTCTTTATCTTTTTCTGTTTAGATGTATTTTCTTCGTTTATCTGAAAACTTGTCGGAAGAATTTTTATATTTTTTGACAAAGTGTCGGCCCTCAACGGATTTGATAAGTCTTTATCAGTTACCATTTGAACTAGATTAGCTGTATCTTTATCCGATACAGTAGATTTTTTTGCATTCGTTGAGAAATGCACACTTTTTTTTATCCGTTTTTGATAGAGATAGAGAACTCTTTTGAATAGTCTCAAGGGACTGAATTTTCATCTCATTAATTTGTTGAGATAATTCAAAATAAAGAATTTTTTATTTTGTCTTGTAGGCTTATGATATGTTCTAATATTTTTTCTTTCTCTTGTCAGAGGTGTCAGAGGTTTTCATCTGTCTGATTCAACCTCTCGAGATTTCGGTCATGATTCTTCGATCATGATTGAATAATGATCACAAAAAATTCTTTTGTCTGTATCCTTTTGAATGTTGTATTGAATTTTTTTTGTGTGTTTTGTCTAAGAGCCAAAGTAATATAGTAATTAGATCCTAAATTTCCTCTAGCATAATCTAATGCTTCAGTAAGGTCATTAAACCCTTTGAAAAGAGGTGCAGAATAATTTTTTTATCGCATCTATCACTTCTATTCATGTCTGCAACATTCCTTGCATCTATTCCAATATAACAACATAAAATTTAAACCTTTTATCTTGATTCTTGTCTGTAAAATGATAGCTCAAAGCATTTAATATAGAAATAAAATAACTATTGTTTCGAGGGATCTTATTATAGGATATCCATAAATTGTCTATTAAACATTTCTGTTGTCTATCTATTCTTATAGCAATCTTTAATCTGAAACTCATATTAGATGGTGAATAACATATTAAATTTTGCTAATCAAATCATAATCTTTTAAATCTCTAATTCACAAGTATTTTTTGTGGTCTAAACTGCGTGTTACTCAGTAAAGTCTGTAAATACATATCTTTAGTATAATTGTCTTGAGAAGGTGAAGCTTCAGTCTTGCCTTTTTCTTTTTCCGCATTTATGCTGAAATAAAATATATTAGTTTTTCTGTATAATATGTGTGCTAAGTTGATCTACCATATAATTATTCTTTTCTTTAATATGTTCTAATATAATATTATAGATTAAGGTGACGTCTAAAAAATTTAATCATCTTCTTTTAATACTATTCTTTTCATTTATTTTTTGATAAAATTTTACTGTTGCTTCACAGTTTTTTCGTACTAATATTTTTGATTTTTTTAATATATGAAGTCTAAAATTATTTAATTCATAAATTACCGCTAATATTTTCACATCATACTACTCATATTTTCTTTTTCTTTATATTTATCGCTCTGATAGGCACAAATTCTCTCTTCTTTTTTTTATTGTTATATTTGTTATTTTTTGCTTTTAGGACAACTCCCCATCCTTCTAAACTTCCAGCTGTTTCGACTATTAAGTAATCTGTTTCTAATGACATGGTCAAATTTAACTAATTTTATGTCTTTTTTATTAAATAATTTCTGTCCTGTATATATCTTGTTTTTGAATATAGTGAGCCTACTACTTTCCCCAAGTCTTTAATAAAGTTTTTTGCATAATTTAGTAATCCTAAAAATCTTTATAATTTTTTTATTTTTTTATTAATTTATCTAGTATTTTCAAAACTTTTTTTGCTATATGATGTTGTAGTTTTATTCTTCCGTCTTTAGTGACTAGTCCAAGAAAATTGATACTGGTCTTACATAATTTTATTTTTTCTTACTAATTATGATTCTATTATTTACGAATAACTTAAAACTTTCTGTAAATATCTACGGAATTTTCCTCATATTACAGTAATTCAGAATATCATCTACATAGACTATTATAAATTTTTTATAATTTTTAAAGATTTTATTCATTTTTCTTTGAAATATTGGAGGTGCTGCTTTTAATTCGAATCACATTACTAATCATTCAAAATGATCTTCGGGACAAGTAAAAGTTGTCCATTCTATACTTTCTTCATGCATTTTAATCAGTCAATATTCGAATTAATAATTAAATATACTGAATACTTTCCTCCCTTGAATTCTATTTATTAACTCTGTTTTGTCTGACAACTTATAGTTGCTCATTTTTGTATTGTCGTTAAGTCTTTTATAGATAATTATCATTCTTGCTTTTCCTCTTACTACTTCATTGTTGTTTCTTACCATAAAGGTTGCAGATCTAAGTCTTGACTTTGATCTTCTATTACTCCTAGTTTTTATTTGTATATGAAAATCTTTTAAATCTTGATTAGTTGATTCTATAGATGTTGTTTTTATCCTATATTTTGAATTAATTATTTTTAATTTACAGGTTATTTAATTGGAGTCCCAATGCTTTGAGGGCTTTTCACCAATTATTTCTAGTTCATCTAGGATTTTCATTATTTTTTTAGATCATTTTAATTTTTTATTATTCCTATTTATTGTATGCCTTTCTTAAAATTATATAGTTCCATATCTATATCTATGAGAATGTATTCTTTTTCTAATTCATATATATTCAACAATTCTTGCATTTCTTCAGGTATCGATACTTTTTCACTAACTTTACATTTACAATTTTCTACATTAACACACTTTAACAAATCATTAATATCCAATTCAACAACAAGAACAACAACAAACCCAGTGTATTCCCACAAAGTGGGGTCTGGAGAGGGTAAAGTGTACGCAATCCATACTGCTACCTCCCAAGAAGTAGAGAGGTTGTTTCCGATGTACCCCCGACTCTAATATTCAATTCATTGAAATTATTTTTAAAGGTAACGAAATTTTGTTGGGGTAGATATTGTTATTACTGAAATCTGCATAATATTTTTAGACAATACAATTTCATCTCTGGTGAGAAGACAACTTTCATTATTTTGTAATAAGAAGTCTAATCTCAACCCAAAATTCACTCTAAATCTCTTAACCATATTCTATCAAGTTTATATGAGGGTTCGTAAAAACTATCGCAAGTATTAATAAAATTTGTCATTGCTTTACTTATATAATGTCTACATACATTAAAAGAATCGTCCATCTGCATAGACGTTTGAGGCTTAAGTAATTTTTTTTAATCAAATTTAATGATAATTTTTATTTATTTATTATATTTGTGTATATCTTGAATCTACTAAGACTAGAATTTCTACTTCAGAGTCTTGAATTTTTAATCTGGTTAGAATCTTTATAGTACTTATTTTTTTAATTTGCATTGTGTATTAACCCTTCAAATAAAGTATTCACTAGCTCTTCTTCTTCGATAATTTTTCTTTTTCTTTTTCAATTTTATTCATTTTCTTTTCTAGTTTGTTTTTCTTTCTTCTAACTCTAATATTTTCATTTTTGCTGAATTATTTATAGGGCGTTTATAACTGTCTGATTTTTCTCTAGCTAGATTACCTTTTGTTATTCTTAATTCTGATTTTTTTTTCCATACAGATGATGCATCCTACTCCATAACAATTTTTACATTTTATTCTTCTATTTTTACTTGAATACCATCAGCATATATAACATTGATTACTATCTAATTCTTTGCCTTTTTCAAATTTATGCTCACAGTCCTGCACAATGTTGATCAAATCATTGTTGTCTAAATTTCTTAGATCTGATCTTTCTAATTCTATTCATTTATTAGTTCTTCTTTGGAGTTTGAATAGTCTTGTTTGTGTTAACTTAATTTAGTATATTTTAGATACAATTTATTTAACTTAGTTCTTACCTTTTGATATTTAGACATGGGTTAAATAAGATATATTCTTTTATTTATTTTGCTTTACTTTTTAATCCTATTCTTTGTATGTAATAATTTATTTTAGAGCCTATGATTGATATTCTGACTTCTATTTCTTTTAAAATTTGTTGAATTTCTACAATTTGATCTATATGTACTTTTTTTTGGGTAGGGGGGGAGTAAGTTTATTAATATATAAATATCTTTGTCCTATTAAAAAGTTATGTTTGGAAATAGCCTCTCTACTTCACCTGAGGTAGTGGTATGGACTGTGTACACTCTACCTTTCCCAGACCCCAATATGTGGGAATACACTGGGTATGTTGTTGTTGTAGTATTAAAAAGTTATATAAATTCGAATATAGCCCTCTTAATTTTCTAAGATGCTAATAATATTCTTCGTTTATTATTATTTCTTTCTCATAAGGTCTAGGTATTCTTTTATATATCCTTATACTTTTAAAAGTTAGATTCATAAGCAAATTATGTCTTCTTTTCTAGAACCTTAGGGCTCTTATATCTAAATATTGATCAAAATTATTGATCAAAACATCAAAATATTGAACAAATATCAAAATATTGATAGTTGGAGAGTAAAATTTAGAATATCGAATTGTTTGGTAAAAAAATTATGCTGCAAAATCCTACTCAGTACTTCCTTGAATCCCCTTATCATGCTTAATCTAGATGTTTTCTTTCAACTATTATTTTTTTAACACCTTGTTCATCTCTTTCTCTCAGCTTATACTTTTAGCAACTTCTTTAATTAGAACAACTTCAAGTCCTTTGATTTTTTGATCCTAATGAAAATACAAATTTCTAGGACTTTACAGATTAATTCATCGTTATTGCTAAAAAACTGACAGACTAATCATATCCTAAGGATAAACGGATACATAAGAACATTATATTAACATTACACACATTAATATTTATATAATAGGGAGAAATATCAAGATCTTAGTAGTAACTACTTACATGATTTAGGACACCGAGAGCTTTTCCTTTCGGGAGTTTTCGAAAAGCTTATAACTACCTTAAAAAATTTGCACACTATTATTTTTTATTTAGTACATACACTTTGTTTCATACTCTCATTTTCACACTATTATAGATATTACAAAACGGAAGAAAATTAAAAATAAGAAATAGGGGACTTAAGTTTCTAATTTCTCCACACTGGTATCCTTCTAGTTACTTTGGTATTTATAGACTTTTGCGGAATTTAAAATTGAATTTTAACTTGGTTGAATAATGTTTCTGGCCCGTCGGGTACACTGAGGGTCCCATCTTCATATGACTTTTTTTTAAAGTTTTCTTCTTTTTTTTGACATCTGCTTCTTGTCATTCGTCTTTACTTTGATCTTGATTACATCATTACTTACGTTATTTTTCTTGTTTTGTTCTATCTTCAGTCATTGCTTACGTAAAGTTATCTTTTTTGTTGTTCAGGTATCTAGATTGTGTAATACAACTTAATCAAAACTCGTTCCTCAGTCATCATATACCGAGATTATATTAAGCATGATAAAGGATTCAAAAGGAGGAAGTACTGAGTAGAGAATTTTATCAAATAACTTAATATTTTAAATCGTACTCTCCAACTATCAATCTTTTGATATTTTGATCAATATTTTAATATTTTGATCAATATTTTGGTATCAAAGCCTGAAGATTCTAGGAAATAAAATATAATTTGCTTATGAATCTAATTTTTGAGAATATCTAGACCTTATGAGAAAGAAGTAATAACAGACGAAAAGTATTATTGATACCTTAAAAAATTAAGAGAACTATATTCGAATTTATACAATTTCTTAATAGAAAATATTTATATATTAGTAATATACTTAAAAATCCCCCAAAAATACATGTAGATCGAATTGCAGAAATTCAACAAATTATAAAGGAGATAGAAGTCAGAATATCAATAATAGGCTCTAAAATAGATTAGTACATATGAAAAATGAGAATAAAAAGTAAAGCAAGAAAAAATAAAAATATATATCTTGTTTAATCTATGCCTAAATATCAAAGGTAAGGACTAAGTTAAACAAACTGTATCCAAATATATTAAATTAAATCAAAATAAATAAGATTCAGAGAAACTAAAAAAGCTAATATATAAAATCTCAAGGTTAGAATCTAGACTTATAAAACATATACGATTGAGAAATAAAGAAACTAAAAATAGTAAATTACAATAGTTACCTTAAAGAAACTAGACTATTTAGATTTAAAAATACAAACAGAAAGAAAATGTAGAAGACTTAAAATGACTCAATTATTTGGTGTAATTTTAATAATGGAGAATATGTGTTATATGGAGACGATCAACAACTAAATATTATTACAGATTTTATAAAAAATCTAGAGGAAACCATTCAAAAGGACAATACTTGAATACTAATAACTTTAAAAATTCTTGAAGACCTGCAAATTAAACGAAAAAACTCTTAGATATACTAGAACAAAATTTTAATTTTATTAAAATTCAACAAATAGAAATAGATAGAAAAATGCACACCCTAAGCAATAATGAAAGAAATGTCATAGAATATCTTAAAATAATAATTTTGAAAAAGAGCTACAAGAATTGAGAAAGGATATTAAACAAATAAAGAAGCTATCTCTCTCATGAATGAGTCATTTTATTCGATAATTTTAAGAAAATCTGAAATATTAATACGAACAGACTGTAAAGCAATAGTGAAATTTTAACCAAAAAATAAAAAGTAGTAAAAGAAGATGGTTAAATTTTTTAGACGTCACCTCAATCTATTATATTATATTAGAACATATTAAAGAAAAGGATAATAATATGGCAGATTAACTTAGCAGACTTATTATACAGAAAAATAAATATATTTTATTTCAGCATGAATGCAGAAAAAAACAAGACCGAAGTTTTGCCTTCTCAAGACAATTATACTAAAGATACGTCTCTACAAATTTTACTGAGTAACACGCAGTTTAGACTGCAGACAATGCTTGACCATCAGAGGTTTGAAAGATTATGATTTGATAATCAAAATTTAATATGCTATCCACCATCTAATATGAGTTTTAGATTAAAGGTTGATACAAGACTAGATAAACAACAGAAATATTTGATACACAATTTATGAATATCCTATAATAAGACTTCTTAAGACAATAGTTATTTCATCTCTATATTAAATGCTTTGAGTTATTATTTTATAGACAAGAATCAAGACAAAAGATTTAAATTTTATGTTGTTAAAAGACATTAATAGCAATGATAGATGCAATCAAAATTTATTTTGTACCTCTTTTCAAAGGGTTTAATGACCTTACTGAAGCATTAGATTATGCTAGAGAAAATTAAGAACCTAATTAGCTCTTAGACAAAACACAAAAAAAATCCCCCAATACAATATCCAAAAGGATACAAACAAAATAATTTTTTGTGACCATTGTTCAACCATGATCGAAGCTTTCAAGAGGTTGAGTCAGACAAATGAAAATCTCTGACAAGAGAAAGAAAAAATGTTACTCCCTCCGTTCCATTTTATGTGTCGCTATTTAACCGGGCACAGAGTTTAAGAAATAAGTAAAGACTTAATTTTTTTTACCAAATTGTCCTTTATTAAAATAATGTACTATTATTATTTTTAATTAAGTGGACCCTTATAAATGGGACCAATAAGGATAAAAGTGTAATTGTGTCTTTAAATAGTTACCAAATAAGAAAAGGTGACATTCTCTTTGGGACAGACAAAAAAGAAAATGATGACACATAAAATGAGACGAAAGGAGTAGAACATATCAAAATCCTACAAGACAAAATAAAAATCTTTCATTGTGAATTATCTCAACAAATTAATGAGATGAAAATTCAGACCCTCGAGACTATCCAAAAGAATTCTCCATCTCTATCAAAAATAAATAAGAAAGATGTGCATCTTCGAACGAATGCAGAAAGATCTACTGCATCAAATAAAGATAGAGCTAGTTAAGTTCAAACGGTAACTGATAAAGACACATCAAATTCGTTAATGACTGACACTTCGCCGAAAAATGTAAGAATTTTTTCAGCAAATTTTCAGACAAATGAAGAAAGCACATCTAAAAAGGAAAAGACAATGAAATATTTTTATTCAAGAAAAAAATAATAAAAAGAAGATAGAACAAATGATAAAAGACACAGTCAATTTTTTTTTTAAAGAAAAGACAAAAAAGTAATTCTAGAAAATCAAGAGCTGAAGCGAAGACCCAAAATATTAGATTCAGAAAGTGATGAATATGATCAAACAATGAGGCAGTTCGTTCAAGATCCAAATAAAGAGGATGAATCAAGAATGAGTTTTGATTTAGTTGCATTACACAATCCAGATATTTGAACAATACAAAAGATAACTCTACGTAAGCAATGACCGAAGACAGAAGAAGATAAGAAAAATAACGTAAGTAATGATGTAATCAATACCAAAGTAAAGGCGGATGACAAAAAGCAAATGTCAGAAAAAGAAGAAAATTTTAATAAATTCATGTGCGATGGGACTCACAGTGTACCCGGTAGGCCAGAAATATTGTTCAACCAAAGTAAAATTCGATTTTAAATTCCACAAAAACCTATAAATACCAGAGCGACAAGAAGAATACTTATGTTGTGAAATCAGAAGCTTAAGTCCCCTATTTCTTACTTTTAATTTACTTCCTCTGTGTAATATCAATAATAGTGTGAAAATGAGATTATGAAATAAAGTGTGCGTACTAAATAAGAAATAAGAGCGTGTAAAATTTTTTAAGGTAGTTGCAAGCTTTTCGGGAAACTCCCGAATGGAAAACCTCTTTTCGCCCTATATCATGTAAGTAATTACTACTAAGATCTTGGTATTTCTCCCTATTATGTAAATATTAAACTGTGTAATGTTAATATAACATTTTTGTGTATCCGCTTATTCTTAGTATATGGTTAGTCTCTCAATTTTTTAGCAATAGTGATGAATTAATCTGTAAAGTTCTAGGGATTTAAATGTCCAATTAAAGGGCTCGAAGCTGTCTCGAAGTGTGATTAAAGAAAAAGTTGCTAAAAATATAAGCCGAGAGAAAGAGATGAACAATGTAAAAAAATAATAATTGGAAGAATATATCGAGATTAAATATGATAAAGGGATTCAAAAGGAGGGAGTGCTGAGTAGGAATTTACAACATAAGATTTTTACCAAACAATTCGATATTTCAAATTTACTCTCCAACTATCAATATTTTGATAATTTGATCTCTCTCTCTTTCTCTGTGTGTACGTGTGTATGTATATATGTGCGTATGTATGTACGTACGTACGTACGTACGCGCGCGCGCGCACACACACATATATACACCTTTTTATTAACTTTATTCACTTGAGCGCGCACACACACATATATACACCTTTTTATTAACTTTATTCACTTGATTCAATTAAACTAATAATTAATTTTAAGATATTTTCTTCACAATTCAGAAAAATTATAGCCACCATAGTAATAGATTAATAACAAATTATAAGTTAAAAAATAATGAAATACTTTTTTCTACTCCTAGGAAAAAAATAAGAGAGAAAAATACTCATATTTTCTTAGAAATAAAAAAATTTGAACCAAACAGATATCAACCAAATTAATGAATATATAAACTATATTTGATTTTAATAATTAAAAAATTAACCAAATTAATTTGTTTTTAGTTTTAACTGAGAAAGGACCTAAATCATACGATGAAAAATCCTAACAAAAAACTAATAAGGAAGCACTCGAGGATAGAGAGAGAAAGATTAGCCTCTCTCTAAGTTTTTGTCTAGAATTTAGTCCTTCGGAGTATGACCATCTCCCCTACTCAACCTCGGATGCCACCAGAACCCCCCGATGCCCCCGATGGCCGCATGGCCATAGATACCCCTTCTAAACCTCTCTTCAGCGACATAGTGAGAGAGACAAACTCCCTCACTTCTCTACTCGTCTTTGACATCGTAGTAAACTCCAATTCGACTCTATCCGATGACAATTCTAATGACCTAATAACTTTATCTGTGGAAGAGAAGTAAAGACATCACTCTCCATGGAAGTTCTCAGTCATCATCAAGTTGTTGGGGGAAAAACTCCATCACCAATACTTGAAAAAGAAATTAATTGATCTATGGAGATTGAAAAAGATTTTTCCGCTAATTGACTTGGGGTTGGATTATTATACTGTCAAATTGTCAGAGATCGATTCACATAAGAGAATTTTGCAAGAGGGAACTTGGTTTGTGAACGGTTCTTACCTCTCAATCGGGAAGTGGGAACCAACTTTTGTCCCCAGAGAGTATCAAATTGAATCAACAATGATCTGTATCCGCCTACCCCAACTACCTATAGAATTCTACAATACTTCTATCCTAGAGAGAGTGGGAAGAAAAGTAGGTACATTACTTAAAATCGACGCATTCACCTCCTCCACCTTCTGAGGCAGATATGCTCGTATCTGTATATAAGTTTTCTTAAGCACACCACTGAAATCCTCAATCAGGATAGGGAATCATCAACAACTGATCCACTACGAAGGAGAGGGCTTATTATGTACAACGTGAGGATGTTTGGGACACACATTGTGGAAATACAAAGTTCCCCAATCCAAGAAGTAGAGCAGTCAATCAGTTTGCTCTGATCCATAGAAACCGACGAATGAGAAATGAAAGACGGTAACCTTCAATCGAAAGAAAAAAGAGTGAGGTAAGTCATCCCAAGTAGGTAAAGAACCACCCCACAACATCAAGGTGAAAAGATTTGATGCAAACTCTGGTAAGTTTCTTGAAACTAAATCCCCCGATGTGCTGACTATGTCGATCCCCAATGGTCCCCCTGTGGTGGCTAAAGGTCAGAATCCAGCACTCTCTCAATCTAACCCTAATGGACCGGGTACTTCCAAGACAAGATTCCACTCTAGGCCCAAAGAAGTTCCGAATAATACTCAGGCTAGACCTCTAGAGCAGGCCTGGCCAAATTCTTACATTGTTTTTGGGCCAACAAACTCTGGACACCCCGCTAACAAAAAGTGGCCCATCAACTTGGGCCAACCCACACCTGCGAAGGCTTGCAGATTATTACCAAATATCCCTCCGACCCAACCTAACCAAGGAACCACTAGCTTAGAAAGGACTCCTCTCAATTCTGTGCTGGAAAGTTACACCAGTTTCCCCTTCTCTCTAATCTTCTGATATCCCTTCTGAATGTGCTTTGATGACGCACGTCAATTAAAAAAGTGAGACTGTATTTTCCAATAGACACTCATTAACTGCTCCCACAACCTGCTCTGAAGGAAGCCAAACAGACTCCCAATCAGACATTACCCAAAGGAATACTCTTAAGTCAAATAACTCTTTTTCTGTCAATTCAACTCCTATCTTCAATTCAAAACTTACAATAAATGGCTTCCTCGATTCAAAGTCCCCCTCAACCTCTGGTCCACATCACCAAACCACTGGAACCAAACCATTTTTCAGCATCTTGGTTTGAGATATGCCTATCTCAACAGACCATTCCACGAAAGCTAAATATGGAGGAGAGGACACTCACTCTCTTAATTCAAGACCCTCACTACCTGGCATAATTGGTAAGAGATGGCATGAGCCAGGGACTGACCAACTATCGTCAAAATATGTGGATGACCACACTGAGAAGTATCTTTAGCCAGGGACTCGCGACCAGCCGATCAACAGAGTTGATCTGGTTGGAATTATCCAACATGAGTCAAAGTCTACCATTCTTCCCTCCCAAAATGTCAGAGCTATTGACGGAGGGCCCTCATTTTGTGAAAAACTCTGGGGATCCCCTTCAGACTCGAACACAAAAGATCCTAACTCCATAAGTACCAACCTCACTATCCTTGGAGTTGATAGAATGGGAAAAGACCTTGGAAGCCTTGATGGAAAGGAACCGAGAAATGGAGAACATCTTGGCCTCCATGAAAGCTCCTTAGGCCGAAGTCATTATTCTAGAGAAGCCTCTTTCTTATTTATTCGAGGACCTTATCAGCGAACTTCTTCTAATTCTCCTTCCATAGAAGCTCAACAAGTTCGATCTAGAATTAAAGCTCTCAGGAATAGGTATCTTCTATTCCACAAAAATGAATCATCTCTCGAAGAAAAGAAAGAAACCAATGTCTTCCATCTCACCCTTCCTGAACAGGGGCAAGGGATTAATGGAGAATCTCCAATAACCAGCAACCAATCCCACGATGAACACCATAATATGGAATGTTAGAGGGGCTAACAATGTTGAATTTAGGAGGCATTGCCAAGCCATGATCAACATTCTAAAGCCCACCCTCTTAGATTTGTTTGAGACTCACATGGAAGATCATAAAGCAATTACTTAAACTCTTAGTTTCAATAGCCAAATCCAATTCCCGGCTAATGGTACCTCTGGTGGTATTGTCATTATGTGGGACAGTACCTCCCTATTTATTTAGGATATTGCAGTTTTCCCCCAGGGAATCCATGTCATTGTGAAGGTAAGCAACCCTTCTTCTAACTGGTTTTTAGCGCAATTTATGCTAGCACTGACTTCTCTACCAGACAATCTCTTTGGGATAATATTATTGACTTTTCCCACTCTCTTAACACCTCTACCAACAACCCTTGGATGTTAGGGGGTTAATTTAACGAGGTCCTTAGGGCCTCTGAGAAGTTTGGGGGGAATTGTATTAATAGGAACAGAGTCAATACCTTTTGGAACTACATCAACAAGTGTAAGCTGACTGATCTTGGGTTCAAATATAGTAAGTTCACTTGGACCAATAAAACATATAGGAATAGAAAGAGCATAATCTTATAGAGGTTGGATAGATTTTTTCTAATGATGATTTGATCCATCTCTTTCCTAATGCTACTGTCACCCACCTGCCTAGAACCCATTCTGACTACTGCCCTTTCTTGGTCAATCTCCAGAAACAGGCTCCCAAATATAATAAACCCTTTAGGGTAGAGTCCATGTGGTGTTCTCACCTTAGCTTGACTTGGAATAATCTAACATTTGGTAATATCTTCCAGAAAAAATGGGGGATCCTTGCTAGACTTTCTGGTATTTAGAAGTCCACCAACTACCCGACCAACTCTTTCCTTCATGATCTGAAAAAAAATCTTATTAAATATTTCAGTATTAGACTTAGGCAGGAACAAGAATTCTGGAGACTTAAATCTAGAACCTCTTGGTTGGCTGAGGGAGATTTTGATACCAAATTCCTCCATACTTTCACCCTCAACAGAAGGAGAACTAATAGGATTAATGCACTTAAAGATGATGATGGGAATTGGATTACTTCCACTGAAGCCATCAACCAGTATATTGCTTCCTGCTATAATTCCCTCTTCATGAATGACCATATCTCTTCCCTCTTTAAATGTCAAGCTAACCCTTCCTCCAAGGGATCTATCCTTTTTGAGGACCATCATCTTTTGGATAGAATCCCCTCCACTGAGGAGATCAGAGATAACATTTTCTCCTTCAAGCCTGATAAGCCCCAGATGGATTCCACCCTTTTTTCTACCAGAAGTACTGACAAATTTTGGGGCCCTCAATTATCAAGTTTTGTGAGGAAACCTTTTCTAAAAGCACTATGGACCCTAGAGTGAATTCCACTTACCTTTGCCTCATTCTTAAGTTCCTGAATTCCTATTAGGCTTTGTAACACCCAATACAAGCTCATTACCAAAATCATATCTAGGAGGTTTAGACCCTATCTAGCTAGGATCATTAGTGCCATCCAATCTAGCTTCCTCCTTCACAGAAGAACTTATGACAATATTTTTATTGTCCAGGAGGTTATCTCCTACTTCCAGAAAATGAAGGGTAAGCAGGTTGGTATGATCCTTAAAATTAATTTGGAGAAGGACTTTGATAGACTGGAACAATCCTTTATTAGTCAAGATCTCCGCTTCTTTAATGTCCCTCCCCGACTGACTTTCCTCATCATGTCCTATATCTCTTCCTCTACCATTTCCATTCTTATCAATGGGGAGAAAACAGATTTCTTCCAGCCTACTAGAGGCATTAGGCAGGGAGATCCAATATCCCCTTCCCTTTTTATTATGTGCATGGAGATCCTCTCTAGAAAGATTGATTATGAGATAGACATTCTTAAGTAACATCTTATCACTATCAGCAAAAAGGGGCTTAACCTCTCCCATCTTTTTTTTGTTGATGACCTAATCCTTTTTGCTAAGGCCATAAAAAATAATTGCATAACTATCTCTAAGGTTCTTCAAGCCTTTAGTACTCACTTAGGACAAAGGATTAACCACTCTAAATCCAAAGTTCTCTTTTCCAGGAACTTTTCCACCTAATCCAAGAACCATCTTTCTAGTATTCTCTCAATTAGAGCTTCTGATAGCTTTGACAAATATCTTGGGTTCCCTATCTTCCATAAGAAAACTATTTACATGGACTTCCATTTTATTCTAGATAACCTTAATACTAAGCTAGCTGGCTGGAAAGTTAACCACTCGAGTATGGCTGGTAGGTTTACCTTGGCTAAGACGTCCCTCAACAGTAACCCTTTCCATGCTATGTAGTATATCTCCCTCCCAAGTACCATCCTCTTCCATATTGATAGAGCCTAGAGAAACTTTATCTGGGGCACTCTTGCTGAAAAAAGAAAACTCCATTAGTTAAGTTGGGATACTATTTCCCAGCCCAAATATGAAGGGGGACTTGGGATCCAGAGAGCCAAAGTTAGAAATGATACTCTTCTTTCTAGCCTTGCTTGGAGATGCTATAATAGTCCCAACAACCTCTGGGCCTCCACCCTAAGAAATAATTATAAGAGACGAAATCTTATTCCCAAGAAGGCCTCCTCTAGAATTTGGAGAAACATCCTCTGTAATACCCAGTGTTAGTCTTAGTTCAGTTCATCCCATAGTGCATGTACAAGAGGCTTAGAACCTGAAAATTTAGCTAAGTGTTGAGGACTTAGTTTTATTTTTGGCCTCTTAATTTCAATGATTTTTAAAGTGACCTTCCTGACCTTGATATGATGGTTTCTAAGTTAATTAATGTTCAGGGGTGTAAGTAGCATGTCTCGGGGAAGTTTTGGATTTTTCAGGCTAGGATTGAAGCACGTTTGAATTTCAATTCCAAAACCTCACCGCGATTGTGGTGCATCGCGGTGGGTTTAGCAGTGGCATCCTTGGCACACCGCGGTGATGGCCTAATCGGCATTCCAATTATGAATTTAAATTTCAGAGGGGCAGTCTTGTCTTTTCCCAGCACCCCAATTCATAAAACACGTGATTAAACCGCTGATAGGGCATTATTTGCTCACTTTCCCCAATTTTATTCTCAAATAAACCCTAATCCTTCCCCAAATTCATCAAGTTTAATCACTATTCCTTCAATAAAACTCAAGAATTCAAGCTTTACTACCCAAGGACTATCAAGAAAGTTAATTCTCTTGTAAGATTAAAGATTTAAGGTATGTTAGATGTTCATCCATGAGCCCTTTTCACCCATGGAGTCCAAGAACCTATTTTTATGTTTTAAATCACGAGTTTACATGTTTACAATGAGTTATTTTCATAAAGCTTTTATGAATTTTGATTATACATGATGTTTGCAAGTGATTTTAGTTGGAAAGTAGCCCTTACACGTTTGAAGCATGAGATTCCATGTTAAATCCCCATGTGTTGTGATTATGTTATTCCCACATGTTTCAATCATCCCCATGCCCAAGTTCATGAATTTCAAGTGTTTGATGAAATGCCTAAATGGTTAGATTTTTGAATAATGACTACTTATTATGCTTTAAAGCTTTAGTATGTTTCTACTGTTAATGTTATCGAGTTCCTGGGATTATGAATACCCGAAAACTTAGCTGTTTACTTAGTCTCAGTATTTCAGAATAGTTTCAAATATATTAGAGTATTATCAGTTTAGTCAGTTATCATATCAATAAGCTTAGTTCAGTCTAGTAATCAGAGTCAGTCTAGTTGGGAGTAGGATTTAGCATCGAGCGAACCCAGGGATTGGGGCTCATCTGTCAGTTCAGGGTGTGACCTTTAGTGAAGTCCCTGCATTCTAGAACTACGTATCCAGCGTAAGTTGAGATGTTAACCTTCTATTTGAGGGTTGATATATATCTCACTAGAGCACCTGCCAGTAGAGGGTGACTCTTTAGTCCTTCGGGAACTCACTTTAGTGGATCCACTCAGCCAGTGTTAGTACCCGTGACACGGTACTGACACCCTTCTAAATGGGGTCATAGGTTGGACCTCAATTAGCTCATACTGGGGTATGTCAGTTAGATGATAGCTCCCACAGTCTCAGTCCAGTCTCAGTTCAGAAGTCAGTTCAGGTTTGCTTGACCATAACATATAGTTTATTAGTTAAAATCATTACTCAGATTTCAGTATTTTAGTTTACAGACTATTCCAGTATCATGCTATATGCTTGGTCATGGATTCTCAATTTTTTACAACCTTCAGGCATACTATGCATCAATCATCTTATGCTATTCATTCAGTCAGTTATTATTCATGCACATGAGCCCATGCATATCTGCCTAACCTCATTTAGCATACTAGTACATTCAAAATACTGAACGAATACTCGTATCTTGCGCTATGATGTCTCATATCATAGGTTTGGTCTCTCAGGTTCTCAACCGCGCTTAGATATTCTAGCGCATCAGCAGCAGTAGCAGTGGTGAGTCCTCATACTCCGAGGACTGATTATGTTTATTTCAGTATTACCTTCAGTTAGATAGTTGGAGTTAGTTGGGGCCTATCCCTTCAACTCTTATTCAGTCAGTTTAGAGGCTTTCAAATACTTTCAGACACTTTAGTCAGTTTTGTGATTATTTTACTAGTTTTTCAAACGATTGTTTTCAGACACTTGTTTCCAGGCTTATAATTTCAGAGATATTTTTGTATTTACAACCTTATGGATTATTTAATTATTTCCGCATATGCTCATCACCCGTATACTATTCAGTGCTCACAACAGGTACCAGATTATGGGTTAGTTTGTGGTCACTTATGACCGTAAGCGCCGTGTGGCGTCCAGGGTATACCCCTGGTGTTTTATATCCTCTATGGTGGGGCCCTATGTAAACTAGGGGCTCATTGGATAGTCCAGGATGGTAGTAAAATCAATTTCTAGCTGGATAAATGGATCCCTCATCTTAAACCCCTAAGGAATCTGATTCAGGGACCTCTGAATCCTCCCCAAATTAACATTACTCTGGACGAGGTGTGGAATAAGGGAGAATGGAGCTTCTCCAACCTCCTCCTCCAACTTTCTCAAGATCAAATGTTAAACATTAAGTGCTCCTTTAAAAGCAATCCTAGGCTTTATGCCTATCGTCTGATTTGGGGTCTCACTGGTAATGGTTGCTTCACTACCAAGTCCACTTATGGCATACTTACAAGTATTGATATGACCCTGGTAACTCCCACCAATACTCTCTTTAAGTGGATCTGGAATATCAATTGCCCCCCCCCCCCTCCCAAGATCAAGACTTTCATCTGGCCCATCTAACACAATAGACTCCCTACTTCTTCTTACCTAGCCAAGATAGGGATGGACATCATCCCCAGATGTAGGGCCTATAACTACCACTCAGAGGACATGGTTCATGTCTTCTTTGAATGCCCTATCATCAAGCCCTTCTGGAACCACCTCTTTGAGAAAGGCTCAATGATTAATGGTTTCAATATTAATAGTTTGTACCCCAATAGCTGGACCTCTAGCTGGACTATGCTCAAGCATAAAAACTTTGACAAACTGCTCTCTTGTTATAACATTCTCCCCTTCAGCCTTTGGTCTATTTGAAAAAATAGGAACTATAATACCTTCAACAACATGACTGACAACCTTGCCTGAGCCAGGTCTATGCTAAGACTCTGGAAGTTATTTCCCTTGTCTCTCTCAATAGACAACTTCATCACAGAATTGACCTTAACATCAGATGGGTCAGACCTAAGCTTGGGTTCTTTATGCTCAACACTGACGGAGCATGCAGGGGCAACCCTGGTAAAGGGGGTATTGGTGGGGTGATCCACTCCACCGATGGTAGTTGGGTTCTGGGTTTTGCTAAAGATTTTCCTTGGGAAACTAATAACAAAATAAAGTTGCTTGCTCTCAATGAAGGGCTCCGTCTTGTGGAACAACACAATTTTCTCCCAGTTGAGATAAACATTGACTCGACTGAAGTTATTTCATGGCTCTTTAACAGTAACTTATTGTATGACTCCATTATCGATGATTGCAGGCCAAAACTCAGAAGATTAGGAAGACCACTGGTGTCCCATTGCTATAGGGAATAGAACGGGGTAGCAGATGCCATGTCAAAGTTGGGGGCTCAGCTGGAGACGTAGCTCAACACCAGCCTTTTTGAAGTTCTGCCAATGTGTGCACAACAAGCCTTGTAGGCAAACATGGCTGAAACTTTTTTTGTTAGATCAGCGAATGGTTGTAATTCATTCCCCGATAGAGGGACTGAACAATGTTTTGTACTAAATCCCGACTGATCTTTGTCAAGATGACCCCAACTACTATTTATTTTAATGCAGCCTTTCTTACCAAAAAAACAATTATTACATGTGGGTGTTAATATTAGTTAATTATATAATTATAAGACATTGCTAAATTAGCAAACATAATAATTGTTGCTCAATATTTTACTCGCTTTTTATAATTTATTTTTGTATATTGAACTATGTAATACTTAACGATTATCTTTTAGAATATTACTTTTTCTTGAATTTTTTTTTACTTTGTTCTATTCTATTAAATATAATACATATATCTTTATAATTCTTTTGTTATACTAAATTTTTAGCCATAAGTGTTTACTTCATTTATTTACATTTATAGTATGTGTAAGCGAAAGGTTAATAAGAAAAAGGAAAAATACTCAGAAAAATACCTGAACTTTGTCTGAATTTGCGGTTGAACATACTGAACTTTGCGAGGGTCCTATTAACCCCTTGAACTTTTTTCTTTCGTATTTTAATGGCATATATCTTCCCACTTGGACCATTACGTATAATTCACGCGCATTGAGCGCGTGAAAGTGCTAAAAAATCGTTAAAAAACTTTTTTCTTTAGTCAAATAGCTCCTCAATTTTCTGATTTTTATAAATTTTATGTTTTTTATTTATATCTTTTTTCTCTTCTCTCTTCTTTCTTTCTTCTCTTCAATGGTGTTCCATTGGTGTTCTTCTTTCTCTTCTCCCTTCTTTCTTTCTTCTTTTCAGTGGTGCTCCATTGATGTTCCATTGTTGAATTGGAATTGAATTGAACCCAATTTCATCACACATACGCACCCATAACTCCAAATGAGTGATCTTCAACACACCCAGTTTATTTTCACCAATTTGACCAAATTTCAACACACACACACACATCAAATGGGTCATCTTCAATTCCATCAAAATAACAAAATTATTCCACCATTGCCACCACCAACCAACCCACCATTGCCGCCGGAAAGAAATTTTTCGGCTCATAGCACCTTACGTTTGATTCAATCTCACGATGCATTTTTGAGACTTTTTGAATTTTTCAATTTCAGAGGAAAACTGGAAATGTTTCAATTCCATAGGAAAGTCTGAACATTGGTAACTAGGAAAATTTTGCATTTGATTCAATTGGAAACAGTAAAGATGACGATATTTTATTTTAAAAAATGTGTTAATTTCTTGTGCAAAAAAATCACTTGTTTTCGTTAATACAACATTTTGGTGAAATTTCAAATGATTCTGGGGCTGTTGGAATGATTTCGAATCGTGAGGCGGGTGAAAAAACTGATTTTGCTCAAAATCCCAAGGATTTTAATACTCCAGTCGCGTAATTGATGAATTGCAATTTGATTTCGGCACAATTCAAAATAAAAAATCGAATGGCTCATAGTCCGGCAACACTGCCGCGACGTCGCAGAACTCCGGCGATAAACTTTTTGGTGTCGAAATCGGCTAAACTCAACGTCGGTCGATGCATATGCAATCTTTTTTAAGAAAGTTTTCGAATGGGTCATCTTCAACACAACTCCGTTTTCAATTTTTCATTTTCTTCTCATGGTAATTCACCATGGAACCTGAAAGAGCCATTGCCAATGAAAATGGAGAAGAAAATCACTGCCCTGTTACTGCATGTTTGATGAAATGTCAAGCTCAAAGTTGACTTACAAAAGTGTGGTTGCTGCTGAAGAAGAAAATGGGGAATGAACCAACCAAATTTCAAAAATTAAGAATCAAGATTTTGGTGAAAAATAATGAAAAGTGATGAAAAAAAATAAGAATAGAGAAGAAATTAAATAAAAATTATTTTTTTTAAAAAAAACACACGTGTAAAAACGAGATTGGCGCATGTATACACTCCAACCGCCAAAATTGGGTATAACATTTCGGGGGGGGGGGGGGGGGAGGGGGAATTAAATCCACTTTCAAAAAAGTCTAGGGGGTAATAGGACCCCTGCAAAGTTCAGTATGCTTAACTGCAAATTCGGTCAAAGTTCAAATATTTTTCTGAGTATTTTCTCGAAAAAAATTGAAGGGATATAAAACAAGGTACTATAGGTGGAGTAGTACTTCTCCACCCGCTACAATTACTTCTCACTTTAGGTGGAGAAGTAATCTCTTTACCTCCCGGACATACTATAACGTCTGCGTTTGTTTTATTCTTTTCAAATCTCACTTATGAAATATTATTGGGTATATTATTATTGTTGTTGTGTGTATTTGTTGAGATATTTTTAAATTTTGAATTTTAAATTATGTTGATTATCTGTTGTATGTTTGCTATTTAAAGACCTCCTATGCTTAAAAAAAAATATTGAGAGACATTCTCCAATCAAAAAAATTACTATTGAGAGACATTTTCAATTTTTTTGCTGCCCCATCTTTTGACAAAATCAAGAGAAGATGTAGATTATTTTTTTATGATTTAAACTAAATCATAAATGATTATATGAATATAAATTATTTTATAATAATAAAATAAATATTTTAAAGTTAAATTATTACTAAATACTATACAAATGTGTCATTCATTTTGACACTGAATAAAAAAGAAAGTGAGTCACAAAAAAATATATTTTGTACTTTTTAAACTCGTCATATTCAGTTCAATTTCCTCATTTATCGGCACTAGTTTTATCTAATCTTACTGAAGTTCAACATTAATCTATTGCAACAAATATAACTAGACATTGACTATTCAACAAGGATCTTCTGATGAAATCAATATTTTGAAGAAGAAAATAATGCACAATTTTATATTCTTTTGCCCACTCATATGTTAGGTACTCATGAATAAGTTTGTCCAAACCACTAGAGTTGACATGGTGGTTCAGCGTCATATCCCTTAAGCAAGAGGTCGGGGGTTCGATCCCCGCCTCTGGCGTTTGGAGCAAACTCTGTGGCCAGTTCCCTACCACTTAGTGCGCTGATAGAGGAACGGAGGATTAGTCTGGCGTTTGGAGCAAACTCTGTGGCCAGTTCCTTACCACTTAGTGCGCTGATAGAGGAACGAAGGATTAGTCTGCCGGCTGTGGGGATACCTTAGGAAACAAAAAAAAAAAAAGATTTGTCCAATTATTATATAAAGAAAAAATAACTAGGAGGGCATTCATAGATGTCAAATAACAGTAGGATTAATTGCAGATACAACCTAGTAACATGTAAATATGGTATTTGTAGTATAGAAAGCATGTGCGTTAATTTTTTAAAAAATACAAAGGTGTATATCTAGTTAATTCACACAAGGTACGTGGTGTAAATTTACAAGGGTGTGCTAAGCCTTTGGTTTAATAATTACTGCCAGTGAGTTTCTAACTGAGTTAAATATAAGAGGATTTACTGTAATTTACTACTTTTGTTGTCCCAATTCAAAATAAAAGGTACATATTTAAGAACTTACACAAAAAATACTACAAGACAACATATCTAATCGTCTCACTGTTCTTCACTTTTATTTATGTTATTTTTTCTGTTAGACAGTAGCTTCTTCGGTTATGATTCACTTGATGAGGGAACAGTTAGGTGCCATCACGACTTCAAAAAAATTTGGGTTGTAACAATACCGGTTCTTTAGTTTGGATCTTTTATCTCTTTACTTGTTAAAGCACATTCAAAAAGTAAATTAAACAAGAAAAAAGAGGTTAATTTGTATATATGCAAAGAGACTCTTGACTGGCAGCATTTGTAAAATAGCAAGGGAAGGGAAGCACACAACAATCACAAAACCATAATGTAGAAACTTACATCTACATCATTTGTTTAGCCTATAAGTAGGAATAGCCATTAAAGGGTTTTGTCTGGATGTTACTATCCCAAAGTGCTCATCAATGTCTAAATCACTAGGCTGCATACCATTTGGAAGCTCCCACTCAAAGCAATGCACCAATTGTGCCACCACAAGGCGGACGACAGTAATTCCCAACTGCATTCCAGGGAAGCTTCTTCTCCCAGAGCCAAATGGTATAAGTTGGAAGTCGTGTCCACGAAAATCTATACTGCTTTCAAGAAATCTATCAGGCAAGAACTTGTCAGGCTCAGGCCAAACATTTGGATCCCTCTGAACAGCGTAACAGTTTACCAGGATTCGGGATCCCTTTGGTATGTGGAGATCCTCGACAACACAATCTTCCATGGACTCATGATAAAATAGCGGCGCTACAGGATGCATCCTCATGCCCTCTTTTACAACCATGTCTAAGTAGTTTAAATTCTCCAGGTCGGATTCTTCTACCCTTCTTTCAAGTCCTACAACTTCTTGCAACTCCTTTTGTAGCTTCTTCATCACTTCAGGGTGCCTAAGAAGTTCTGTGAGTATCCATTCCACTGATGATGCAGTAGTGTCCATTGCAGCGAAAAGCATGTCCTGTATAGAAAAGGAGGAAACTGGGGAATTAATTAGCACAAACTGTTTCATTCTCAAGGCATGTGATGCATATGACAAAGTAGGGGTACAAGTACATACCAAGAGTATAGCTTTTATATTACAACGGTCAAACTGAAATTCTGCTTCTCCGGATTTCATTATGTCCATCATGGTGTCCACAAAGACCTTGGTTTGCTTCCGGTCATGATCCTCGACATGTTCATCAATAATCTTCTCAAGAAACTCATCAAACACCTTTGAAAGATCCTTGAGCTTGCGAGTGAGACCCTGGAGATCAATAACACCAAGGAGGGGGAAAAAATCTCCAAGATTTGGTGCGGCTGATAAACGCACAACCTCTTGAACAACAGCTTTGAATCCCCTCTTGTCCAAGTCCTCATCCATGTACTTCTTTCCAAACACCATTAAGCAAGTCAAGTTTGCATTCAAGGATGTAATCTTTGCACTAAGATCAACAGCTACATGATCACGAGCTTCCTCTTTTAGAGATTCAATCAGAAGTTCAACTTCCTGCTTTCTCATGGATTGAAACGAATGGATCTTGTGATTGCTCAAAAGGTGCACTGTGCACAATTTCTGCATGTTACGCCAATACACACCATACTTTGCAAATATCATATTTTTCTGACCATAAGCCAAATATTGAGATGCCTCATGATGAGGCCTACTAGCAAAGGTGTGATCATATGTCTTGAGAAACTTCTCAGCTGCATCAGCGGCCGAGGCAATGATCGTAGGTACTAGTCCTAATCGCAAATACATAATAGGACCATGTTTCTTGGCTAGTCTTTGTAAATCTTGGTGTGGATTTTTGCCTAACAAATGAAGATGTCCTAAAATGGGAAGTCCTGTTGGACCTGGAGGAAACCTTTTCCTCTTCTGAATGTTTAACAACTCATGCAAGGCATATACAGATAGAGCAACCACTAGTGTTGCCCATATCAAAGACATCGAGTTCGAAGAGAAAAATCCTATCTCAATTTAATCAACTATATATGCAATCTTATGACGAAAAAATCTACCAATTTTCAAAGGAAATCCTTCTAGAATAAACCACTACGTAGTTATATTTACATATCCTGTATTTTAAACCATACACTTAGTACTCCCATCCTAGAATTAATTACCAAATGTCAAATTTCTGGGTTTGACAAGCACTTAATAATCTTGTCGTAGAATTAATTACCAAATGTCAAATTGCTTGGCCTAGAAGTCAAGGCAAGTCTGCTTTCTTCTTTAATGTCTATAGGACCATACACATATGCTAATGTCTGGACCTGCTAGCTTCATTCATTTATTCAAAGTAATTTTCTGGTCATTATATGGCTGCAATTCTATTAGCCATTAAGATATTAAAACTATAGGGGCTCGTTTGGGTTAACCGTTACCGGTTAGTGGGTAGAGAGGATTTATCTATGCATTAAAATTAGAGAAAAGACATTTTTTCCTGAACTTGTCCACTAACTTACTTTAGCATTTAAACTTAACTTCCATTTATTTACCCTTAACATCTTTAAACTGTATTAGTTTCACCCTTTAATATATAATACACTCTCACACGGAAAGTGTGTTACACTCGCTCACACATCAGCACCACGTTGGAGCCACGCAAGAAAAATATCTATTAAATATACATCTAATATATAAATATATATAAATATTTTAAAGAGATAATACCTTATTACCCCTGAACTATACCCAAAACGGCAGAGACACACGGGTCCTATTACCCCTGAACTAATTAAAAGTGTAATTTTGATAGCGCCTACGTGGCACAACACACTGAAGTGTCCACGTAGGCACACGTATGTGCCACGTATATGCCATGTAGGTATTAAAAGTGTCAAAATTACACTTTTAATTAGTTCAGGGGTAATAGGACCCGCCAAATAGTTCAGGAATAATAAGGTATTTTCTGTATTTTAAATAAAGAAAATACACCCTCCCCCTCTCTATCTTCTTCAAACCCCCCCTTTCATCCGCTCCCACCCCATCCATATTCTACACAATTCAAGGAAATAAAAAATGTTTTCCATTCTCTCATACTAAACACCCCTTATAATCTAAGAATCAACTGCAAATTAGCTCAAATTAAGGCAAAATTAAAACAAAATCACTCTGGCAAACCTCATAAGTCAGGGAAAAAACAACATAGAATAATTTTATTTGGCTTATTTATGAAATGTAGAGCAGGAATTAGGTAAAGACAATTAAAGAATAGAGGTGAGAAGGAGAAAAGTAGGTACGCCATGAAAGAGGAGATCGAGGAATGGGGAATCCTTGACAATGACGAATAACTCCGGCCAAGTAGAACCAACAACGATAATGGCTGCCGAATTGATCCAACCCACACCATCACCCAACAAGAGGTGCGACAGTTGTATATACACACGAATGACGACTTTTGCAGAAACTGGAACTGAAGCAGCAGCTCTCAATTTGCTGCTACTTTGGAAATTTCGCTGTTAATTCAACTGATTTTAATACTCAGTGGGTGTTGTACCTTATGAAAGTTTAGTGTTCATTGAGGAAAAATTTTAATTTAGTATCTTAGTGATTGTTCTTGATGGTATTAATGAAGGAAAATAAAAAAAATTGAAGGAGAATGTCGGTGAAGAATGAATTTGAGGTTGTTAATGGAGGAATTTGAGTGTTGTTGTTGTTGATGTTTTGGAGAAGAAAGAATAAAAGGTGTTTATTTTTTTATTTTTTTTTAAAATTTTTAATTATATTTTAAATATAATATTAGCGAATTTTTTTTATATATAAAAATACGTGCCTTTTTTTTTTTCTTTAAACAGGTATTTAAAAGAAATTAAATAGATAAAAATAGTGTTTTAACGCATTCAACAATATTTGCTTACATGCGTGCAATTAAGGGAGAATTTTAATAAAGTTTAAGGATGTTAAGGAGTAAATAAATGGAAGTTAAGTTTAAGTGTTTTTTTTTTTTCTTTAAACAAGTATTTAAAAGAAATTAAATAGACAAAAATAGTGTTTTAACGCGTTCAACAACATTTGCTTACATGCGTGCAATTAAGGGAAAATTTTAATAAAGTTTAAGGATGTTAAGGAGTAAATAAATGAAAGTTAAATTTAAGTGCTAGAGTAAATTGAACGAACAAGTTCTAAAGAAAAATATGTCTTTTCTCTAAAAATTAACATAATTTATATACATATGTTTGGTTGACTTTTTTTATTTTTTTCAACAAAAAACATTGATGATACAATGCAAGGTATTCGCATTTTTCTTTTACACAAAATTATTACATGTATGCATTCTATAGGAATCTATGTATTATTGTAGGCGGAGTAAAGGTCAAATACGTCGGCAAATCTTCTAAACTTGATACAAACTTTTACTTTGATATCTAAAGTGGATATTGTTCATTTTAAATACCTAAACGAACCTTCAACTGTGTCAATTTAAACTAGTTTTCAAGTGTGAACTAGTTTTTGACAAATTTTGACAGGTAATTTATATTGGAAAGGGACTTACAAATAAAGAAAAGGTTTACGTGGCTTTTTGGATGGTGAAAATGGTTTGTATTATTGGTTTTTATGGAAAGAGACAAGTAACCAACACTATGGTCAGAATAATCAGAATATTAATGCACATAATAATAGCAGGTCAAACCCGCCATTGTTTAAGGCCACGCGTGGGTTCATATATTTAACTCTAATTATGGCACAAATTACGTATTATTAACGATACATATTAATAATATTTTATAAATTAGACTAATGGTTGATTACCTATCAAAGGAAAAAAGAGCAAGATCAAGGGGATGACTTATTCCTTGTTAACTAGGAATTTTCATTAATTTAGTACCAGGCACATCCAAGCGAGAAGTCGTTCTGCTATGTTTATCTATTCCCGTGAGTCGTTTTTCCATAGATATAAATGACAGATTATTTAGTTTTTAATTTAAGGGACGAATGTTAGTTTTTAATCCTCGTCGAGCCTACTCGATATGATCGTTCGAAATTAAGTTTTTGATTGATTTAATTGGTGTAGACGTTGAAGGAATAACTAAATTAGATAGAAAAAGTTTTTGATCGAAGCTCTCGATACAAGTTTTTAAATTTACACTTTGATCCAAATGTTAGTTAATATAATGGGAAACGAAGGAGAAAAAGGTGTGTTTTTCTCTCTTCTCACCCGTTGTTATTTTCTCTCTCTTCGCGATATTTGTTGTTCATTGTTGTTGCTGCTTTATTCATCATCTTCTGATTCACTATCATCGTCTTATACTTCATTATCATCTTCATATTCTTCTTGTTGACCATTGTTGTTGTTGTTGTTACTGCAACTACTGCTCTTTGACCAATTTCTTATGTCAAATTTTGTTTCGTACATCACTTTCAACTTTGACATTTACTTGAGAGGAGACTTTGGTAAGTAAAATTATGCTTTTTAGTTGAATTTGTTATCTGGGTAACTGCTAGTGTGCTGTTTTTTCAACAATAGCTAGCACGCGAACATGAATGCAACATAAGAGCAATCTGTTTAAACAGATCCATCATCTGTGGCACCAGATAAAATATTTTGTTGCAACAGTAGACTCATGTTGGATTTATGTTTATGGTTCTAGGTGTCCGTAATATGAATCGAATAGATGGGTATTCTGTTGCAACAGATTAGTAATCTGTTTCAACATATTAATAATCTGTTGCACCAGATTAGTAATCTGTTTCAACAGATTTATAATCTGTTGCACCAAGTTAGTAATCTGTTGCATCAGATTAGTTATCTGTTCCAACAGACAAGTAATCTGTTGCAACAGAATATATATTTGTTGCAAAAGAATATTTATTTGTTGCAACAGATAATTATTCTGTTGCAACAGATGAATAATCTATTTCGAACAACAAAATACATCTCTTGTCACAAACCCAACAGATAACTCAACTCATATGTTGATCTCTTGTTATTGATACTGGATTTAAATTATTCCTTAATTGTAGACATGTTATTTGTTGAGAAAAAAAATAGACAACATGAAAATTAAAAAAGAATTAAAACGTCAAATGAATCAAACATAATTTTTTTATTAAACAAAAAAAATAAAAATACATAGGTAAAAGGAAAAAAAAAGCTTTATTATTATTATCATCATTATCATTATTATTTGTATGGCCAGCCGGACAATCTTCAACCGGTAGCAGCAACACCCTCCTCAGCCTGCGGATCTCCCACAACATCCTTACTCTGACGGCGGCCAACTCCCACTGTAGGTCATGAATCTATTTTTTTTAAAATTATCATCATATCATTAATCCAAATTTGCTGACTTTTTTATTATATAAATTAATAAAACAGATTTAAAAACAAAAATATTTTTGGTGAGTTTTTTATGGTTTAAATTGTGTTTATCATTTATTTCCTTATTATTTTCTGTGGAAAGAAATGACTTAATTAAATCAAGCTGGTGAGTTTTTTATTATTGTGACAAGTCATGACTTTTCAGCTTATTATTATTAATTAGTTCTTAAATTTAAATAACCTTTTTCTCAATTTAAAAATCGAAGACACCTTTTTAATAACCGTTTCTTTAATAAAATAATAACCACTTTTATTGAGTTATGACAACAGATTATATATCCGTTGCATCAAATAACACATATGTTGCAACAAACATACCATCTGTTGCAACAAATCGACCATCTATTTTAGGAACTTTTTTTATTTTTTCTAACAGTTGATTCATCAGTCGCAACAGATGAGAAATTTGATGCATCAGCAACATTGTTTGTTTGTTTAATGTGTTTAGATAAAAAATCACGGTCACGGCTGTTCACCTTTTTCTTAACAAACAATCATCATATAACTTAATTAATCCAATGTTATGACTTTTTTTTGAATTAAATAATCTTTCTTTTACGGTTATAAATTGTGTGTACCATTTAGTTCTTTATTATTTATTTACGAACCGTTTTTAGGAGAATCATGACTTTTCACCACCCTCTCAATAATAACCTTTTTTTTATTAATAACCGCTTGTTGCAATATATGATCCATCTGCCGCATTAGATTAAACTATGTTGCCACAAATGCTCAATCCCTACCTCCAATCGTTGACATGTTGAGAATAAGGAATAAATAGAATAATAATTAAATATTAAATAAGAATTAAAAATTCAAAGTCAACCAAACCAAATCAAACATACATATACATAGATTTTTGAATCCCTTATAGGTAGATCCGATATAAAAAGGGAAAATACATACGCTAAAAGAAAGAAAAAACATAACCTAGTTATTATTACTACTTTTATTATTATCATTACAATTATTTTTATTATTACTATTATAATTGTCAACCGGATAATTTTCATCCGGCATCAGCAGGGCCCTCCTCAGCCTTGCTCCTAAGTCGGCCAAATCCCTCCAGAGTTCATCAAACTGCCTTTGAAGTTTCCGCAAGGACTCGATATGAATCTTCTTGTACGAATCTGAATCAACCATGTTTGTATTGTAAGTATAGTAGAATGAACGAGTGAGTGAGAGTGAGTAGTGAGTAAGGAAGGAGGCCGGAGGGACCTATTTAATAAATGATTGAATTGGAAGGGGTTAGTCAAACAAAAATCCACGACTGTTCATATCCCTTAATTAAATAAAACTGGTGACTTTTCGAATATGTAAATTTTAAAAAAAATAGATCTAAATACAACATTTTATCTTTTATTGTATTTCGGAAAGAAAAGAAAATTACTTTAAAATAAATCTAACAGATGGATAATCTGTTGCAAAATATATTCCATCTGTCAGATAACTTACAACATATTGACATTCTGTTACAACAGATGGATATATCTGTTTGCTTTTCCAACAAATGTGGCGTCTGTTGCAACTTGCTATTCATCTGTTTATTCAATTTAAGTCATAGATGGGCTAGGAAGAATAAAGTGTGTGCAGATGGATCCACTATCATATATGTGGGAGTTCAGTAAGTATTACTGATAAGGTCATCGGGACAACACACACAAAGTATAATGTTTTTGTGAATGCAGTTTTTAACCGATTAGGCACTGATCATTCAAACAAGATCCTGCATTGTACAGTTAAGTTTGATGGGTTCGAATTGAGAAGGCTGAGGCCCCCATGAAAATGGTGCAGATACCCTATTACGAATTACTGACGGTTGTTGCTCGTGTTTATGCGTGTCAAGTTTTGAGAAGGGATCAATATTTGGTGTCATTGCGGAGAACCAATAGCGATTGGACTTAACTTTAAGTGTGTATTGGACTCCGAAAACACCTTCGAAGCCTCGCACTGCAAAAAAAAAAAAGAACGAAAAACAAATAGAAATTCCTCTAGCCCAAATTTATATAGTTGGGTTGCTCTGGGTGATGATTATACGCCAGAAGGTGCGGTAGGAGAATGCCTTCGAGGGAAAATGGATGGTTGTTGAAAGAATATATCATCTGAGAGCTAATTGAAGAAGAGACATAAGGTAGAAAGTGACTTCTAGCGAATCTAGCCGATGGAATTATCTTAAAACATGAGAAATCTAAATCAAGTGCAAATATGAAAGTGTATCTGGTAATGTAAATTCGTTTGTTATCTTTCTGAAAGAAAAATAATGCAGATGGACACTTTTCTAGGGAGCTGCGACTAGGTAGTGGGGTCAGGATTATCACCCAGATAGAAAATAGCAGAATACCAAGAAAGACACCTTACGGGCATTGAGGGTTGAAATGATGTGCAGTAAGTCTAGAAAACTTGCGCCAACAGAAACTGCAATTAAAGTAAGGAATCTAAGCGAAGACGATAATTTCTGAATTTTAAATTGCATCCCATGCCTTCTTGTTTGTGGTTCCGATTAGGTCCACTGCTATTGTCCTGATCGGAACCACAAATGAGATTGAAAGACAGATTGAGTATCATTACTTCCTTAGAAATATGAATTAATTGATTGTGTTTTCTTGCCTTAGCATGCTTTCAACATTTCTTGGAGAAGATCAGAGGCTTGCTCTAGTATGTAAATCCCGATAATTTTCAAGCTTACCTCTAGCTTGCTGATTCTGTATTCAAGCTGGCCGTTGTTGTCTTTGAAGTTGGTATAGAGTTCTTGGTCTCTTGTGAGTTCGATAAAAAATACTACTTTCAAAGTTGTGGCATTGAAGAAGGCCTTCAGAACACTTTCTTCAGAAGCATTAAAGGATACATGAAGGGCCGCTGTGTTTGTTTTAGGTCAAAATGTATTGATGCACAGTCAAGATGTGGTCCCAACCATTGAACAAATCACTTTTATCGAGTGTTGCTCGTTGCAGCTTGCTCAACCACCCTTCAAAGGATTTGATAAATTAATAAGCAAGGAGTTACGTAATGTTTGATCTAAACCGACTCTACCAAGCCTATCAAACGTTACATAACTCCAGGCTCATTACCTCATAAAAAAACTTTGTTCGAGTTAGTGCACAAATGAAACGAGCTCAATCTCTCAACCTTTCTGCTGATCGCTCTTCTCCAATTATAAATGATAAGATATCCGCCATGCAAAAGTCTACACCATCAACAGAAATGCTTGCCACAATGAAAGGTCTTCTGAAGGCATCATTAGTAATCTCTCAATACCAAGTGATATCGAGAGATTACTAGTCATGCCTTCTCAAGACTTTCGCTCTGGCAAGAATCTCTGTTGATGACTAGATATCTGCCATGCAAAAGTCTACACCATCAGCAAAAATGCTTGCCACAACGAAAGTCATCAGAAGTCATGACTAGTAATCTCTCAATACCAAGGAAGTCTTGTACGAAAGTCTTCAGAAGACATTCAAAAATAAGAAAGTTATTAGCAATGACTACACATAATTACAACATCAATAACATCACCAGATTCACTCCTAGTTCAAAAGAAAAGGTGAAAATATTTTTATTTGCATTCCTAGTTTAAATGCAAATGAAAATATTTCTACCTTTTCTTTTGAACTAGGAGTGAATCTGGTGAGGCTTTTGGTTGTAATTATGTGTAGTCATTGCTGAAAACTTCCTTATTTTTGAATGTCTTCTGAAGAATTTCGTACAAGACTTCCTTGATGTTGAGAGATTACTAATAATGCCTTTTGAAGACTTTCGCTCTGGCAAAAATTTCTGCTGACGATCTAAACTTTTGCATGGCAGATATCTTGTCATCAGCAGAAATTCTTGCCGAAGCAAAAGTCTTGGGAAGGTATGACTAGAAATATCTCAATATCACTTGATATTGAGAGATTACTGTTGATGCCTTCAAAATACCTTTCACTATGGCTAGCATTTCTACTGACGGCGTAGATTTTTGCATGGCGGATATCTTATCATCTATATTGAAGAAGAGCGATCGGCAGAAAGGTTGAGATATTGAGCTCGTTTGATTTGTGCACTAACTCGGCAAATTTTTTTGATAGGGTAATACGCCTGGAGTTACGTAATGTTTGATAGGCTTGGTAGAGTCGGTTTAGATCAAATGTTACGTAACTCCTTGCTTATTAATTTATCAAATTCCTTAATGGTTGGTTGAGCAAGATGCATTGAGCAACGCTCAATAAAAGTGAGCTATTCAACAGTTGGGACCACATTTTGACTGTGCATCAACATATTATGACCTAAAAACATACACAACGACCATACATGTACCCTTTAAGGCTTCTGAAAAAAGTGTTCTGAAGGGCTTCTAGAATGCCACAACTTCGAAGATGATGTTCCTGATCAAGCTCACAAAATATCAGAAACTCTATACCAAATTCAAAGACAGCAACAACTAGCTTGAATACAGAATCAGCAAGTTGGAGGCAAGCTTGAAAATTATCGAAATTCACATACTAGAGCAAGCCTCTGATCTTCTCTAAGATATGTTGAAAGCATGCTAAGGCTATAAAACACAATCAATTATAACCATATTGCTAAGGAAGTAATGATACTTAATTTTCCTTTCAATATCGTTTGTGGTTCTATTCAGGTCAACAGTAGTGGGGCCTAGTCAGAACCACAAACAAGAAGGCATGAGATGCAGTTTAAAATTCAGAAATTACCGTCTTCACTTACATTCCTTACTTTAACTGCAGTTGCTATTGGAGAAAGATTTCTAGACTTATTGTACAATATTTCAACCCTTGATTCCCTTAAGGCGACTTTCTTGGTCTTCTGCTATTTTAGCTGATAATCTAGACCACGCTACCTAGTCACAGCTCCCTATCAAAGTGACCATCTGTACTATTTTTCTCTTAGAGAAACAACAGATGAATTTTTTATTACCAGATACACTTTCATATTTGCACTTGATACAAATTTCTCATGTTTTAAGATAATTTCATCGGCCAGATTCGCTAGAAGTTACTTTCTACCCTGTGTCTCTTCTTCAATCATCTCTCAGATGATATAGTCTTTCATCAACCGCCCATTTTCCCTCGAAGGCATTATCCTACCGCACCTTCTGGCGTATAGTCATCACCCCGAGCAATCCAACCATATAAATATGGGCTAGGGCAATAACTATATTGATTTTTCGTTTTTATTAGATGCAGTGCTAGGCTTCGAAGGCCTTTTCAGAGTCCAATTCACCCTAAAAGTTAGTCCAATCGCTATTGAATCTCTTTATAATGACACCAAAACTAGATCCCTTCATAATGCTTGACAAATAACATGAGCAACAACTGACATTAAATCTTAATAGGGTATCAGAACCATATTCATGGTCCCTCAGCCTTATCAGTTCGGACCTACCAAACTTAACTGTAAAATTGCAGATATCTTGATTGAATGATCTATGACTAATTGGTAAAAAAAATATTTATAAAATCAGTGTACTCTATGTGTGTTTCCACGATAACATTATTAGTAATACATACCTCCAACATATGAAGTGGTTCCATCTGCATGCAACTTATTCCTCCGAACCCATCTTTACTGCAACCTCTTGTGATGGTCGGGCAAAAATTGATGAACTTTCAGTTTCTTATATCTACAAAGAATAGGAAAAAAAATGATGACACAGAAAAGAACATTATCCATCTGTTGCAACAGATGTAGAGTCTGTTGTATCAGATGTGGAGTCTGTTGCATCAGATATAAAGTCTGTTGCATCAGATGTGGAGTCTGTTGCAACAGATGTAGAGTCTGATACAACAGATGTAATGTCTATTACAATAGATATGGAGTCTGTTGAAATACATCAAACCAGCCTTGTTGGTGGTTTGATTTGTTCCAACAGTTCAACAACAACATAAACTACAAAAAAACAACAAATAAAAAACATCAACAACAAAGAAACAACATTTGTTCCAATACCATCAATAATATCATCAACAACAAAGAAGCAACATTCTTTGTTCCAACACCATCAACACCACCACACCACAAGTTCCAACAACGCCAACCCCACCAACAACATCAATAACAACATAAACAACAAAGAAACAAATAAAATACATAGAAAATAATGATACTGCCAACAAGGCTTTTAAACTTCTCCCAATAGAATACCTTTTTTACATATTGTAATAAAAATTCTCGATTCGTTTATTCAACACTTAAAAGTTTCTTCAAATTTTTAAAATAAATATGATATGGGTAAATGATAATTAAATAAAAAAATAGATATAAATAACTTGCAAATAAGAAGACGAGAATGAAAGAGAAATAGTGAATCATACCTTAATGTCAAAAGGGAATCAAAACAATAATTTCAGTCGAGGAAAAATACGGATTGATTTAGATCCGAAAGGATCTTTATGAGAAAGAGAAGAGAAAAGAGAGAAAAAAGGTCGTGATAACCCTAACCTAAAGAGGAGAGAAAGAAAAAGATGAGAGATGAACAAAATAAATTTAGGGCTGAGGCTGAGGAATGAGATGAGATAATTCTAGATGTATTGTGTACGTAGACGTGAGTTTTTTAGTATTCATTAATTAATATTCATTAATAATTTGAGGGCACGGGGAAGACTAGTGACATTGAAAAGACAAGATAAGACTACTCAATGAACTCATTTTTGAGTTATCCAAGAAAAAACCTCTTCATTTTTTATCGCGTTTTGTAGTACTTACTACTTTATCTACTCGGACAAAAAGCTTTAAAATTTTTAAAAAAGATTATCAAACAGATATTTCATCTGTTGCAATAGATAGAAATATTTGTTTAAAAATCCCAACAGTACAGTCATCTGTTATAACAGATACAAATATCTATTTAAAATTCCCAACAGCTCACAGATGTAAATTTCCATTTGATAATTAAATTAGATATGTCATCTGTTACAACAGATATCAATATCTATTTAAAAATTTCCAACAGCCCAGTCATCTGTCACAACAGATGCAAATATTTATTTGATAATTCAATCAGATATCTTATCTGCTGCAACAAATATAAATATCTGTTAGAAATTTCCAATGGCTCAGTTGTTTGTTCCAACAGATTTCATTTCAATTGATTTAGGTGGAACTAGGGATGAATGAATGAGTTCATAGGGTCAACTACAACTTCAATTGAGTCTTTGCAATTGGTGTTGGTATTGCGTTCATCTCGATCCGAGTCGTCAATCGATCACTCTGAGTTGAAATGAGCTCTCATTAACATTAAATTAATGCTAAGATTAATAGTACCTAAATTAATTTAGGTGGAACTAGGGATGAATGAATGAGTCCATAGGGTCAACTGCAACTTCAATTGAGTCTTTACAATTGGTGTTGGTATTGCGTTCATCCCGACCCGAGTCATCGATCGATCACTCTGAGTTGAAATGAGCTCTCATTAACATTAACTTGATATTAAGATTAATAGTACCTAAATTGATTTAGGTGGTACTAGGGATGAATGAATGAGTTCATAGGGTCAACTACAGCTTCAATTGAGTCTTTGCAATTAGTGTTGGTAGTGCGTTCATCCCGACCTGAGTCGTCGATCGATCACTCTGAGTTGAAATGAGCTCTCATTAGCATTAAATTATGTTAAGATTAATAATACCTAAATTTATTTAGGTGAAACTAGGGATGAATGAATGAGTTCATAGGGTCAACTACAACTTCAATTGAGTCTTTGCAATTGGTGTTGGTATTGCGTTCATCCCGACCCGAGTCGTCGATCGATCACTCTGAGTTGAAATGAGCTCTTATTAATATTAACTTAATGTTAAGATTAATAGTACCTAAATTGATATAGGTGGAACCAGGGATGAATGAATGAGTTCATAGGGTCAACTGCAACTTCAACTGAGTCTTTACAATTGGTGTTGGTATTGTGTCCATCCCTACCCAAGTCATCGATCGATCACTTTGAGTTGAAATGAGCTCTCATTAACATTAAATTAATGTTAAGATTAATAGCACCTAAATTGATTTAGGTAGAACTAGGGATGAATGAATGAGTTCATAGGGTCAACTGCAACTTCACTTGAGTCTTTGTAATTGGTTTTGGTATTGCGTTCATCCCTACCCAAGTCATCGATCGATCACTCTGAGTTGAAATGACCTCTCATTAACATTAAATTAATGATAAAATTAATATCACCTAAATTGATTTAGGTGGAACTAGATATGAATAAATGAGTTCATAGGGTCAACTATAACTTCAATTGAGTCTTTACAATTGGTGTTGGTATTGAGTTCATCCCAACTCGAGTCGTCAATCGATCACTCTGAGTTAAAATGAGCTCTCATTAACATTAACTTAATGTTAAGATTAACAGTACCTAAAATTGATTTAGGTGGAACTAGGATGAATGAATGAGTTCATAGAGTCAACTACAACTTCAATTGAGTCTTTTCAATTGGTGTTGGTATTGCATTTATCCCGACCCGAGTCATCGATCGATCACTCTGAGTTGAAATGAGCTCTCATTAACTTAATATTTTAAAAACTAGTATATCTTTTGAAATTTTAAAAATTAATTAAGATCAATTCGGACCAAATTAACAATTTCAAAACTTGTCATTCTTTTCCAAAATTACAAATCAACTCATACAAATCATTCATTTGCGGGAAAAACTTTTCTTTATTTTAAATCTCAAGTTTTCGCTCCTCTCTCTCTCTCTCTCTCTCTCAACTATACATACATCAACTACTCAACATATTGCTCAACCCTTGAAAACAGATCGATTTTCTTTCTATTTTCAACCACATAGTCGTTATTTTTGACTTCATTCTCACTTGTATCCGTCGTTTTATATGTCTTTGCAGGTAATAGAGTTTGAAAAGAGTTCTACATTTGTTCTTTATTATAAAAAAATAGGGTTTTATTAGTTAATGATGAAAAAGAAGACTTTTAGTTGTATTATCTTCGAGAATGAGTTAACAATTTTGGGTTTTGATGCTAAAAAAAGTAGGAAGCACCCGAGAAAACTCTAGTTTTTATCTCAGTGTTTTGTTTACTGTCGTGGTATTATTGGATGGTGTTTGGGGTGTTGTTGGTGGGTGTTGTTGTTAGTGTCGGTATTTGTGTTTTTGGTGGTGGTGTCGGTGGTCTTGGTGGCATTGGTGGTGGTCTTAGTGGAATTGGTGGTGGCATTGGTTGTGGTGTTGATGGTCCATCTATTGCAACAGGTGGAATATCTGTTGGGAGATATTAAATAAGTCTTCAAATAGACTCCCCATCTGTTCCAACTGATGGGTTATCCGTTGGAGTATTTTTTTTGTAATGTGGCGTAGAATAATTTATTAAAATTTTCCTTACCTTTTTTTAAAATTATGCAGACATCAAATGCAATGTATTTTTTTTTCTATTATTTGTAGTTAAAAGATGTCTCCCAAAAGAAAAGAAACTAAAAGTGGATCAACTTCTGACCACCCAATAAAAATGGCTAGAGTACAGATAGATTAGGAGGAACTTCCTGAACAATCTCAGTCGGGGAAAAATAAAGCCGAGGAAAGTGATAACTCCTTCTCACCAATAGGGCGTGAAATAATATCAAAATCCTAGCATGATTCTGTCAAAACCATTAGTATCGACAGTTTTTGAGTTGCGATGCCGATGGATAGCCCTGACAAAGTAACTGGTGATCTTGTACTTAAATGTCAGTTGGGGAAACGTTTTGATAAATTAAGGAGAATTATGAAGAATGAAAACATAGATGGACTTTTTAACAAGAGTTGCTTTGCATACTTTCTTGAGCTGTTGAGGACTGTACTCTCTGTTTCCCAATGAGCATGGTATGTGGTCTTCTCAAGCGTAAGATCAAGTACGTGGGGGATGATAAAGATCTGAAGGAGGGCAAAAAAAGATGGATGAAATCTGAATCAACTACTGTGGCATGCCGTTTTATTTTGGGTTGAAAGAGTTTGCCAAAGTGACGGGCTTGAGATGCGATCGTCCAGAAGAATCTCTCATCAAGGAAACACCCCACAAAGGGTCCAATAAATCAAAGGGGAAAAAGATGGGTTGTTGAGCATTATTGGACGTAGTAGCTAAAAAGCGGAGTATTTGATGACAGATCTCGAGGATAAAGACATACCAAAGTACTGTAGGGAGAAATTGTGCTTAGTTTGGTTTGTCCATTCCGTTTTATTGACAAGAGACGTCAGGAAAGTCATAGAAGATGATTTGTTGGCGCTTGCTGATGATTTTGACAAATTTAACGATTATCCCTGGGGATATGACAACTTCTACTTGACTGTCGAATATTTACTAACAAAGCTATCTCCAAAGACGATCATATTATACGGCTTTCCTTAGGCTTTCATCATAAAATTGATCACTATTTTTACTCATCCATTAATTTCTAATGAATATAGTTATTATGACTTTTTTTGCTTGCTTCCTATTTACATTTTTTAGGATTGGGTATATGAAGCCATTCCTCCCCTCCAAAAGCGGTTCAAGGATAACCCGAATAAGGTTTCTCATCCAAGAATCCTTAGGTGGTTGGCGGCTGCAAAGGCAGTAAAAAATATATTAAGGAGCAGGAGGCTGATATATTTAACCCTCCGGATGATGCAGTACATCTTCTTTCAACTAAAATAATTTACCTCAAGGAAAGATATTGAAACAAATATTCCAACTGTTGTGATAGAGGGGTCGTCTGTTGCAACAAATTACCCGTCAACTGCAACTGGTGCAATAGATGGGTAATCTGTTGCGATAGAAAATCCATATTTCATAACAGATTAACAATCTGTTACTCTGGTTCTCTGAACTCGACTCAATTGATTACCCATCTACTGCAAATTATGCAATAAATATGTAATCTGATGCAACATATTGTCAATTTGTTACAACATACAGATTAGCTGTTGCGGAAACTAGATCGTCTGTTAGATAAGTTGGTTGTGTTAACATCCATGCAACCCAACTGACTGCAAATTATTATTATATGATTTAAATGCCTCCTGTCTTTCTCTATAGGTTGTGCATCCTTGGACCGTGCCTACCATTGATGAGTTGAGGATGACTTCTTTTCTTACTCTAGGTCTTGTTAATATAAAAGAAGACCCAACGGTGGAGTTAATAAAGAAGGAATTAGCTGGAACAACATCCATAAGAAGAGCAGTTAGGCAAGTTCAGCCTTATGTTGAAGCTCTTCACGACCAACCTCAAACTGAAACAAATCCGGGTGCTTCTTCTGGGTGTGTTGCTGGTGGAGTTGTTGATGATGGTGGCAGCCATCCTGATGCTGCTGCTACTGCCAGTCATGATTATGAGCATTTTAGTGCTCAGAAAAAAATAAATACGTTTGAAAACACACCTTGCATAGGTCCCTCTCTCCCCTACATCGGTCCTTCCCAAGCTTATAGTGGTCTCTCTCACCCCTCTTCACCCTTATGTTCTCATTGCAAACGCAAAGTATGCAAGGACAAAGAGGATAAACTCCTTAAAAAGCTAGAGGCTATTGCTGAAGCTGCCGAGGAGTTGAAATCTAGGAGGGGTGTCATACCATCTTACAAGGTAAGGTAACCATGCACTCCTACAGTGGCGGTTAGGAGGAAGAGAAGAAAAATTAGACAAATTCTCTTCGTTCTGAAAAAAGAAAAAATTGTAACTCCTCCCGCTCCAAGAGTTGTTGAAGTTTAGGGGCTGCTGAAGAAGGTGGATATATTCGCAGCACTTGGCAAGGAGAAGAAGAAGAAATTGGAAGAAATCATGAATGTCAAGACGAAGGTTCGAAAAGAATACACCATGCATTCATTTGTCGCCAAAGACTTCACAAATATGACAAATATGCGTGAGTGGTAAGAGGACAATGTAAGTTTACTTTTACTAACCTAGCATTCCAATTTACTCCACGAAGAAGAATCTACGTAGTAGATGTGTAATCTGTTGCAACAACTTGGTATTCTGTTGCAACATAATACACATCTGTTGTATAAGTTGCGTTGGCTGGGTAATCTGTGAACTGATTCAGAGAAATCTCTGCAACAGATTCTTTCCACTGTATTTTTATTCTTTACAATTACTAACCTATTTAAAAATTATCTTCTTATACCACAGTATATTGATGAAATTATCTGCCTCATGAGGGGCAAACAATTAACGTACCCGGATGCTTATGATGTTGCCGATAAGATAATGGACCTCAACTTCTACAAAAATTTCAAGGATAGGTATAATGATCTACGTAAGCTAGTTGATTCCGGTAGCCCGAGATTTGATAAGTTAGTTTCTACGTTCCAATGGGATGAAGAAGTGATTAAATATGTTAGAGGAAAGATGCCATATCCATACGGCCAGAGCTGGACCAAAGCAAAGAGAATTCTTGCAGTCATGAACGTGGAAGTCAAATATTTTCTCGATGTTGAGATACTACTCTATGAGGAAAAGATTAAGGTTTATGACTGCAACTTACCTGTCTTCAGTGAGGACACATTGTTAGCCCACATGCAGCCACTCTTGAAGTTGTTGCCCAAGTTGTTGACACAGAGTAAGATGATGGATCATTTGCCGATGGAAGTCTGGAGGAAGGAATCATGGATTTTTGAAGGTCGAAATAATAACATCCATCTCCAAAGAAATATAACCAGTGTAGCGTGCGGGCCGTACTTGCTTGCATACATCGAGTGTTTGCTGATCGACACAGAAATGACCGATATATTCAACACCATTGTGGGAAAAATGCAATAGGTCTGGGCTTATGGGGTACTTACTAAATGGTTGGACTACATCGAGGGCTGCCCAAGTTTCCAATCACTTGAGTTGCATTTTGGCATGAGACGTTGGTGCTAGAGGAGCTAAAGTCCCTCTTGTGTCTCCATAGGATTTAGGTGATTGTCTTGTGTAGGTGTTAAGGGTCCTTAGATTTGATATATCTTAGGGTTCTTAGGAGTTACATCCTCATTTGTCTGACTATCTACCCATTTATCTATTTCAAATCGTGTGTTTTGTGTTTGTGTTCTTGTTGCCATTTGTGCCTAGTTCTAGTGGACTGTTTTGTGATGTTTTTGTGTCTATTTTGTGACTTTTTTGGTTGATCTTGTATCATTCCATCCTTCTACCCGCCTTAGCAAGTCTATCTGCAACTCTATTTGCCTTCCGTCCCTCATGGCACACTTACGGTCTCCCCAGCCGCTGAAGAAGATCCCTACAAGATGTAATAAGATTAATGTTAGTCATAAGATCATTAGTGCAGAGTGAAGCTAAAATCATGGAATCAGTGGAAATAGTCAATTTGCTGTAATTTATATGCAGTGCTATAGATAAGCCAAAATAGAGTGCAGTAATTTCAGCTTCAAGTGGTGAAGTTACACTAATCCTTGCGTGGAAGCTTTTAACACAGTTACCCTTGTTATCACGAAATAACCCTCCCATTCCACCTCTCCTACTCTAATAATCAAAGGACCCATCAATGTTGAGCTTCCATCCATCCGAAGGGGGGACCCAAGATTTAAAGCTTGTAGTTTTCGAAAATCTTTGGTTAATAACTAGCATATGGTATTCTAGTGCGTGATTATAGGAAAGGGTTGCAGGAATAGAGTTCTCCCTATTGTTAAAGGAATTGTCATTTCTTGTGAGCCAGATATTCCATAGATAAAAAGGAAAAACATCACTCCAAATCATGTAGGTTCCTATGCGTATGTTGCTCATTTTCCTAATTCTATCGATCCATTCTTTAAGATGGAGGTCTTTAGAAGTCTCTATAATCTCAGTCATGTTGTTATTATGACAAAACTACAATGCCATAGGGTGTAGACACATGACTTTTGATCCTCCTCAAATTTTAACTTATTTTTTGATATTAAATATTTATATTTGATCCGATATAATTTATTTCTTATTTTATTTTAATAAATTTGTAGTTGAAAAATAAATAACTAAATAAAGTTAATTTTGAGATATATTATTTTTATTTAAAAAATAATACAAAAATTAAGAAAAATATTTTTCTTTTTAAATTTTTAAATAAATAAGCTAGTATTTTTAGTACTATCTTAATTATATTTGTTTTTGACTTTTTATGAACTTTTATTGTATTTTCTTAAATATACAAATTAATAATTTTTTATTATATTATTTTTATTATTATTTTTTTTTTTTTTATTTAATATTTTTAGTATAATAATAAAAAAATCAAAATTTGAAAATCCTATCCTATCTGATGTAATTGTTCCCCCCAAAGTCCTTTTATTTAAGGACTTCCCTCTACCCAGACAACCCAGAGAATTCTACGTACTATTCACACCACCTATACTGTATTACACTCTCACCACCTATACTGTATTACACACTGCAAAAAAAAAAGAGTGAAAAACTAGAGAGCAAAAACCAAAGAAAAACAAAAACATCAAACAAAAGAGAGAAAAGAAGAAAGTCGAAGTTGGAGTTCCGGTCAAATTTTCGGTGACAAATTTTATTGTTCAGTTTAAAACATTCAGGCTCTTATTCAACTCTATATTTATTTTTATAAGTTTTTGTTATAAATAAAGTCATAACATATATTTTTTTAGTAATTTCCTGAATTGTTGTATGTAAATTCGATGTAGTATCCTATTTTATCTATGTGATCCTTTATTCAAGTATCTTGTGAATGCTATTAACAGTGAAAAGTGAAATTAATAGAATGCAGTAAGCTGTCTGATTTTTCATGTGTATATAACAAAAACATAGTAAAAATTGCTTACATAGTATTTTACTTTTTCACAGATGCACACAACATCAACACATACACATACTGTTTTTTTTAGTGAGCACACATTCTCACTTTCTCCCTTTTCGGTCACAAATATGTTGTGACACATTCGCACACAACAGAAAGATAGTATCCGGCGAGTGAACGAAAAAATAAAAGAAAAACAGAGGAGAAATAATAGAAAATCAGTAAAAAAAGAATAGAGAGAAAAAGGGAGAAAAACAAATCTCAAATCCCATTATTCCAGTGATGTTTTCACCGAACATGGCATTCCCTCATCGGAAAATGTCACCAACATTAAACTCCGGTCAAAATCAGTGAACAACACACCAAAATAATCTGAAATCCGGCTGAGTAGGCACATATGCCATTCCGACCAACTCCAAACTGCCGTAAAATCGGCAAAACCATGCCGCCCCACACTCCTCCCCCAGATCTGCCGTCGGCGACACCCTCTCCCCTCCCTGTCAGCCGACAAAACCCGCTTACCCACCAAAATATTGGTCAAACTCACCGGAAGACACAACCAACCGCGTCGGCGACCCTCCATTGACCAGCATAATCCCGCCGCATGCAAAATCATTAAATCAGTCAAACCCCTCCCTTCTCCCTTTCCAGCCGCTGCCATCATCAATGGCCGACGATCCGACCTCCCAATCCCCTTTTCCGTTACCCCACCGGCCAACTCCGGCCGGTGACCATCTCCGTTAAAAAAATGACTCTATCTGTTTCTGTTAATAATATTAATTATCATGAGATTTTTATGTAGACTATTAAAATGTTAATTTTAAATATATTTGGAAATCTTCCTTTTACTTCATTAGAAATTATATTAATTTCCTTATTTGGTAATGTTTCATCACTTATCAACTTGTAATTAAAAATACAATATTAATTTAAATCCTCATTATTTTAAATAATTATATTTCATTTAGATTTAATATATCTTTGTTTTCGGGTTGCTCAATTTTTCTTTTCTGAATTTATGTTTAAATCAGATTATTGAAATTTTTATGTTTAATTTATCTTATAAAAATATGATTTGAGTTTTGTATGAATTTAAAGAGATTAAATTAAGGGATAATATTAAATTTAGTGTAATATAGGTAGATTTATGAATTTTATTTATTTTATTATTATTTCAACAAAATTTAATAATTATTTATTGATTTAATTAATTGTATTAAATGAATTTTGATTTAATTTATCATTAGGAATTTAGACAAATTTTAGACGCATTCTAAAATATTTGTTTAAATTAAGAATGCGGCGTACGCATCTTTCTGAGACATTTTAAAAATTCAAGAATGCAATAATGCACCTTGATAAATATTTTTCTAAAATTAATTCCCACCGATTTATTTAACGTAAAAGACATAGGTAGCCAATGATTTTAGGCCTTAACATAATTTATAAAAAATAATTTTAGTCAAGATAAGTCAATAAAAGTGACCGTTCTAGAACCACGGGACTCGAGGGGTGCCTTACACCTTTACTTTGGTTAACAAAATTTCTTACTCGGTCTTCTGTTTTCGCAGACCAAAATAAAAGAGTCATTTCCTTTTGACTAGGGATTCAAAAGGTGACTTGGAACACCATAACTCAATTTCAAGTGGCGACTCTGTAAATAAACTAATCCCTATTCAAAATCGTCACTTTAATAAGAAAAACCCTTCGACTCGACCCTCGAGCGAAAAGGGGTGTGACATCTCTGGCTACTACGCTGGGGAAATATAAGAATTCGAGCTTTTGATATTGACTTTTACTTGCTTTAATTATTTTTATATTGTGTTTGTTCGCCTAATGTGTTATTTGTCGCTCATATAATGCTTTGATATTGTTGAAATGTATTATAAACTATCTTTTCTCGCGCACCCCCTCTGAGTCTCTAAAATAGGATAGAAAGAATGCAGCATATGCATCCTACTTTCTTTTTTGAGATAGCCAGAGAAGGCACCTGGTGAAGGATTATAGTCACACATGTTAGGCGGGGTTCGGATCGGCAACGAAGGCGGAGTAGCATTGCTACCAAATAAGTTGTCCCTCCCCACTTGAGTGTCTGCTCGGGTAAGCCAGTCTAGACACCTATCCCCTTTAGGCTAAACTTAGAAAAACTGAAACTCAGAATCTGGTTATCCCTATTAGGTTCTACTTTATTTGTATCATATGCATTTGACTTAGCGGGACTCGGCACAGGGGTCGGATCTGTCTAGGACAGGTGTCCCTCTTTTGACCAATATGTGCATCTTATGTGCTCTTTGACGTTTATTTGAAAGGCCATTTGATTGTTGACCGGCTTTTAGACAACTTGGTGAAATGTAAAGAGAAGATTTTGTCCTCAAATTTAATAATATCCTTTTCAAAGGGATTAAAAAATATACGCAATATTTTTTTTTTAAAGGTCTTCATGAACTACGAGGGTATGATTCTCACTTTTTATTGAGATACGTAGGAAGCCCTTTTTGGGGTACGACCCTATCTGTTGAAAAATTATTCATAGATTTATTGGAGAATATTTTGAAAATATGATTACTTTCATAATTATATTTCTAATCCTCAAGTCCAATTTTTATCTATCTTAATAGCCCTGAATATTTAGGGATTATGGGGCTAAGTTTTTACAAAATAAAATATATATAAATCTTAACAACCCTAAACCTTTAGTGGTCTTGAGGTTGAGTTATATGCGACATATATTTCAAGAACTACGCACACCTGATTCTCATCTTAATGAGATACGTAAGCAGTCCTCAATGGATTCGGCTATCTTAAAAAATGGTTATCTTTCCTTATAACCAAAAAAAATATATATTATTTGTTAAATTCAAAAAAAAATAAAAATATTTCTCATTATTCAAATAATTAAAAAAAGGTATGTTTCTTCGTATCTCTAATTTTCACAAACTACGCACACCTGATTCTCATCTTAATGTGATACATAGGCAGTCCTCCATGGATTCGGTGGTCTTAAAAGAAATTTTTTTAACTCTGACACATTAGTTTTCTCCAAAATTAAAATAGTATTAAGGTGGTTCGTTTGTGGCTAAGTTGGCTTCTCAATCCATCACAGAGGTTCAAAGAAAAAAAGAAAGATGACCTGCAAAGAGGGTGTGGGGTTTGACAGCGAGGAAGAGCAAAATCAGTTGATTTCACAGAAATTAGCATCAACGGAATAAATTAAGTTATTGAAACAACAGATGGCGAAAATGTACCAAGCTTGGTCAAATGTACAAGCCCCGCCTTCCTCAACCCCTGGATTTTCTAATACGAATGATCCAAATTCATCTCAAGCTCAAACTGGTGATCCATTTTACGCACCTGGATTCAGCCCATATGATAATGTGTCTGGCGCTGCTGGTACTTCTATCATGCGCCCACCAAATCCATCTGTTACGAACAACACACTTTTCACTCCTGTAGCACCAGCTACTGCGGGTTCTCAATTGACAGTACAAAAGAATATAGGTGAACCAAGTCATGATCAATTGTATCCTCCTGAAATGACTTTTAAACCCCTAAATCCACATTATCATGCTCATCAACACGATTCTCTTATCATGATTGAGAAGATTGTTAGAAGTAAAGAACATGATGAGATGGTCAGGAAAGTGAGAAGCTTAGAGCAGAGTATGAGAAATATGCAAGGATTAGGAGGACCAAAAAGTGTTTCATACAAAGATTTATGTATGTTTCCTAACGTTCATTTTCCACTAGGGTTCAAAATGCCAAAGTTTGACAAGTATGAAGGTCATGGTGATCCAGTGGCACACTTGAGACGTTATTGTAACCAATTAAGAGGTACAGGAGGAAAAAAGAATTACTCATGGCTTATTTCGGTGAGAGCCTTTCGAGTCTAGCCTCAGAGTGGTTTCTGGATCAGGACATCGTCAAGTAGAGTAGTTGGGATGATTTGGCTAACGAATTCGTGCAACAATTTTAATACAATGTGAAGATGATTCCTGATGAGAAATCCCTGACTAATATGAAGAAGAAGAAGAAGAATGGAAATTTCAGAGAGTATGCGATTAGATGACATGAATAAGCTATTAGGGTGAAACTGCCAATGAAAGAAAGAAAAATAGTGGAGGTGTTTATTCAAGCGCAGGATGAAACATACTATCAACACATGTTACCTGCATTAGGCAAGCTATTTATTGAGGTCCTCCGAATGAGAGAAATGATAGAGGATGGAATTAAGATTGGTCGCATTGTGAGTTTTGCAACATTGAAAGCGACTACTCAAGCAATTCAGAAGGGTTCAGGAAATGTTGGAGGGAAGAAAAATGAGGAAGATGTAGCTGCTATTATAGCTGAACAACGTGCATGTAGAAGAAGACCACGACGCCGTTACCCTCAGTCTCAAACCCAAGTTCATGCCTAAGCTCCACATAATCACTCCTTAAATCCATTATACTCTTCCCCCTACCTCCATATCCAGTATATACCGTACAACCATATGTTCAACCCCTATCTAACCCACAATGGCACACACCAACCCCTTAGAGTCATCATCTAACTCCATAAACATACCAAATCCCTTTTTGGCCTGATTTTCAATCCAAACCAAACAATGAAATAAGGCAGAAGTCGAGAGATAACTTTACACCAATTGGAGATTCATATTCCAGTTTATTTCATAGATTAGTATAGGAGGGCATGATCACTCCTCTCTTTAGGTATACTCCTAATCGGCGTTCAAAATTTTTTGATCCTAATGTACAATGTGCGTATCATTCTGATATTCAGGGTCATAGCATTGAAGATTGTCAGGATTTGAAAAGAGAAATTGAAAAGATGATTCAAGATAAATCAATTATGGTGCAGAACATTGACAGTGAGGAAAGCTCTAGTCATGCTGATATACAAATCAGTGGCTAAGATGTCAAGTTCAGCAATCAGGAAGTCACTCTCCTCATCGCAAGGATGATTGTTTAGTAGTTTGTTTTGTTTTCCTTAAGGTTGTAGTTCTGAATCTATCTTTTTTTTTCTTTGTCGTCTTTATTTAAACCCTTCTATTTTTTTTTCTTTCAATGAAATGTGGTATCCCTTGTTGTTTTGTCTTATTTTAAGTTTGTTTCTTTGTCTTATTATTTTTCATACAATTCATTTTATGTTGATTCTAGTGCTATGACATGCCAACAGAATTTTCAGTCAGATCTTAAAATCCAGTTTAATCACAAAACATTGAATTAGAGGGCTAAAGTTTGAAAAAAAAGACATATGAGAAATAGGTAGAATGTTAAGAAATTTGGTGACCATGTTGAAGCCTTCTTTAAAAATTAAGGCAATTATTTTGAGAATCACAAGAATAAATTGGTCATTAATTGAAAGACATATCTCAATTAGGACAAATAGTGGATGTGAGATCCCTATTCAAGAGAAACAGGAATATAATCAGCTCCACGAAAGCATGAGTCATTCAATATGAGGGATGTACAACAAAGGTGAAGTTGTAGGTTTGACAAGTGTAAAAGAAGAAGTGGCACACGTGCTCAGTTAAAGTTAGTGTTATTAAAGTGTAAAACATGATTTTCATCTCTCACTTTCTCATTGCATGTTATGTACTTGCATTTTTAAGGATTGATATGACGAAGACATTTCATTCTTCTACCCAAATGTTGTGTCATCCTTTGTTATCCCCTTTGTGCTTTAATTTTTTTTTTCATACACTCTTTTGGAATAAAAATAGAGTCTGAAAAAATTCAAAAAAAAAGAAAAAGAAAAAGAAAGTGTCAAGAAAAAGAATAGTCAGAAAAATGTCAAGAAAAGAAATAGAGTCGGAAAAATCTCTCTCTAAAAAAAGAAGAAGAAGAGAGAGAAGTCAAGAAAAAAAAGAAGAAAAGAAAATCAAGCAAAAGAACAAAATGCCTGAACTACGTTTGACCTGATTCTTGTTATGAAAAGATACATAGGTAGGCCTACTCTAGGGTTCGGTCCAACCAAGTAAAAAAATTAAATTTACCCAGTATGAAATAAAACTGAGGCAAAAAATTATTTCCTTAGGAGTCGATTTCAAAAGTTGTATGCTTCACCTAACGTTATGTATATTTTTGAGCCTCATGCCGTCCTTTCTTTCTTACCCTATCAAAAAGTCAAGTTACAATCAAAGAAAGACCTTCAGATCAATCTTTGAGAATGTCAAGGCTAAGCATGTATGGGAATATGATGTTTTATATTCTGGGCACCATAAGGTGATAGTAAGTTGTGAGTTCAATAAAAATGAGAGAGTCTTATGGGTTAAAATTATTATGGGCATCATAAGGCGATAGTGAGTTGTGAGAACACTAAGAAATGAGAGATTCTTATTGGTGAAAACCCTTTTGGGCACCATAAGGCGATAGTGAGCTGAGAAAGAAATGAAAATAAGATAGGCGTTGGCAAAAACCCATTGAGGTTCTACTAGCCGAAGGAGGATTGTGATCTAGATGGAGCATATTCAAGATTGATTCCATTTCAAACTCAATAAGTGGACAAGGGTTGTAATGATTAGTGTGGGTAGATCAGGTTATTTAATTCAAAATGCATGTCATGATTGTTGGAATTGGCTACCACACCCAAATAAGTTTTCTTCTGTCGTTTAAAAAAAAAGATGCCTATTTTTTTTCTCTTTTCTTTTTATTTTTCTATTTTTGATTTTTTGGCATCTTTGTCATCAAATAAAAATTATTGTCATTTTTCTCGTGTTTTTGAGTTGACACTTTGAGTCGAGTCCATGTCATAACAAGTGAAAAAAGATTTCAAAACTGGCTACTAACTTCTTCAATTGCACAAAGCAAGAAAAAAGCCAACACATGAAAGAGACATGATTGTGAGCTGAAATAAGGCAAGCAGAAAGTTTTGTCAACAAAAGAGTCAGGGAACTTATGAAAATACCAAGGTTCAAAGGGTTTATTTGAGAAGCATGGCAAAGCAGAGATACTGTGTTTGTTTTAGAGTCACTTCTAATAGTCTGAGTTTGGGTCAACAATGCAGCAAGTCGATGACAAATTCTAATGGTTGGAAGCAAGGTTAAATGTGATGAGGGTAAGAATGATTGCCACGGAAGCTAAAGCCACAAACCTGCCACCGAGTTTTTTAAACTCACAAGTTCTCTTTGATGAAACAGGAAACATGTTACCTTCAAATCAAGGACTTTAGAGCATAAATATCAAGGGTTGTATTGCCTCATTTCCACAAACGCAGAAAGCAATGTTGCTACACAGGTTTGATAATCAAATTATGGCAAAAATTCATCATCCTATATTCCTCAGAGACATACTTCTTTGTCTAGATATTTCAGTTTTCAATTGCTAGGTGATATATTTCTTAAATTGTACCTTGATTCCTAGAAGATATACCTTTTAGTCGAGTTATTCCCCTTGATTCCTATAAGACGTACCTTTTATTCGAGTAATTCCCCTTGATTCCTATAAGATGTAACTTTTAGTCGAGTCATCCCCTTGATTCCTATAAGACGTACCTTTTAGTCGAGTCATTCCCCTTGATTTCTATAAGACGTACCTTTTAGTCGAGTCACTCCTCTCGATTCCTATAAGATGTACCTTTTAGTCGAGTCATTCCCCTTGATTCCTATAAGACGTACCTTTTAGTCGAGTCATCCCCTTGATTCCTATAAGACGTACCTTTTAGTCGATTCACTCCCCTTGATTCCTATAAGACATACCTTTTAGTCGAGTCACTCCCCTTGATTCCTATAAGATGTACCTTTTAGTCGAGTCATTCCCCGTGATTCCTATAAGATGTACCTTTTAGTCGAGTCATTTCCTGTGATTCCTATAAGACGTACTTTTTAGTCGAGTCATTCCTCTTGATTCCTATAAGACGTACCTTTTAGTCGAGTCATTCTCCTTGATTCCTATAAGACGTATCTTTTAGTCGAGTCATCCCCTTGATTCTTATAAGACGAACCTTTTAGTGAGTCATTTCCTTTGATTTCTATAAAACGTACCTTTTAGTCGAGTCATTCCCCTTGATTCCTATAAGACGTACCTTTTAGTCGAGTCACTCCCCTTGATTCCTATAAGACGTACCTTTTAGTCGAGTCATTTCTCGTGATTCCTATAAGACGTACCTTTTAGTTGAGTTATTCTCCTTGATTCCTATAAGACGTACCTTTTAGTCGAATCATTCCCCTTGATTCCTATAAGACGTACCTTTTAGTCAAGTCATTCCCTTTGATTCCTATAAGACGTACCTTTTAGTCAAGTCATTCCCCGTGATTCCTATAAGAAGTACCTTTTAGTCGAGTCATTCCCCTTGATTCCTAGAAGATGTACTTCCTAGTCGAGTCATTACTCTTGATTCTTAGAAAATATACTTTTTAGTCAAGTCATTCCCTTTGACTTCTAGAAAATGCACTTTCTAGTCGAATCATTCCAATTAACCCATAGAAGATGCATTTTTTTGTTCGAGTTTTTCAGGTAGTTATGATGTGACTTTTACAGAAGTTCTCTGACGATAAACTGGGGCAAAAATTTAATTCCTGTTGTTTGGAACTTCACTTTTCCAGAAAATGGAATATCTATTTATAATAATCTTTGTTTGGGATAATTTTCTTTTTAGTTTTGATGTGATTTCAGGAGCCCGCCTGAAGAACAGGGTGAAGAAAAAGAATGTCCAGGAGCCCGCCTAAAGAACAGGTTGAAGAAAAAGGAAGTCTAGGAGCCTGCCTGAAGAACAGGGTGAAGAAAAAGTAATTTCAGGAGCCCGCCTGAAGAACAGGGTGAAGAAAAAGAAGTTCAGGAACCCGCCTAAAGAACAGGGTGAAGAAAAGTAAGTCCATGAGCCCGCCTGAAGAATAGGGTGAACACTGTCAGGTGAAGAAATAACAAATCAGGAGCCCGCCTAGAGAATAGGATGAATTTTCAAGTTCAAGTCACAAAGATTCGAATCAAGATTCTAGAGAAATTATATTTTTTCACTTGTATTTTTATTTTTGATTTTGTTATTCATGTGGATGTAAAAAGCAGAAATAGTGAACCGAAAACTCGACGGAATCTCACTCGACCTCTATCTCTTTCTCTCACTTTTTACCTTTGAACTACACGTGACCTGATTCTCTTATAACTCGGGATATGTAGAAGGTCTAAAACCAGGACTCGGTCACATCTTTTCTTTTATTTTTAATTTTATTTTATCCTTACTTTTTGAATAATCGTAGGATCAAAAATCATATCTTGTCTACTTCTTCTTATGAAAACTCTTCGAGATTCCACACAAAAAGGGGAAAAAATGTAGACACATGATTTTTGACCCTCCTCGAATTTTAACTTATTTTTTGATTTTAAATATATATATTTGATCCGATATTTTTTTAATTCTTATTTTATTTTAATAAATTTGTAGTTGAAAAATAAATAACTAAATAAAGTTAATAAAGTTAATTTTGAGATATATTATTTTATTTTAATTTTAATTTTAAAAATAATACAAAAATTAAGAAAAATAATTTTCTTTTTTAATTTTTAAATAAATAAGATAGTATTTTTAGAAATATCTTAATTATATTTGTTTTTGGCTTTTTATGAACTTTTATTGTATTTTCTTAAATATAAAAATTAATTAGCTTTTATTATATTATTTTTATTATTATTATTATTTTATTCATTTATTTATTATTTTTATTTAATATTATTATTATAATAATAAAAAAATCAAAATTTGAAAATCCTATCCTATCTGTTGTAACTGTTCCCCCCAAAGTCCTTTTCTTTAAGGAGTTTCCTCTACCCAGACAACCCAGAGAATTCTACGTACTATTCTCACCATCTATACTGTATTACACTTTCAACACCTATACTGTATTACACACTACAAAAAAAGAGAGTGAAAAATCAGAGAGCAAAAACTAGAGAAAAACAAAAACATCAAACAAAAGAGAGAAAAGAAGAAAGTCGAAGTTGGAGTTTTGGTCAAATTTTTTGTGACAAATTTTATTATTCAGGTTAAAACATTCAGGTTCTTATGCAACTTTGTATTTATTTTAATAAGTTTTTGTTATAAATAATGTCATAACATATATTTTTTTAGTAATTTCATGAATTGTTGTATGTAAATTCATTGTAGTATCCTGTTTTATCTATGTGATCCTTTATTCAAGTATCTTGTGAATGTTATTAACAGTGAAAAGTGAAATTAATAGAATGCAGCAAACTGTTTGATTTTTCATGTGTATATAGCAAAAATATAGTAAAAATTGCTTACACAATATTTCACTTTTTCACAGACGCACACACAGCATCAACACATACATATACTACATACACATACTATTTTTTTTCAGTGAGCACACATTCACACTTTCTCCCTTTCCGATCACAAATATGTTGTGACACATTCACACACAACAGAAAGAGAGAAATATGGTATCCGGCGAGTAAACGAAAAAAACAAAAGAAAATGGAGGCGAAATAATAGAAAATCAGTCAAAAAAATAGAGAGAAAAATGGAGAAAAACAAATTGCAAATCCCATTATTCCGGTGATGTTTTCACCAAAAATGGCATTCCCTGGCTGAAAAATGTCACCAACTTAAAACTCCGATCAAAATCAGTGATCAACACACCAAAATAATCCAAAATTTGGCTAACTAGGCACATGTGCCATTCCAGCCACCTTCAAACTGCCAAAAATCGACAAAACCACACCACCCACACCCCTCCCCCAGATCTACCATTGGCGACACCCTCTCCCCTCTCTATCAGTCGGTACGACCCCCTTACCCACCAAAATATTGATCAAACTCACCGGAAGACAGTACCAACCACGTCGGCGGCCCTCCGTTGACCATCACGATCCCGCCGCTAGCAAAATCATTAAATCAGTCAACCCTCTCCCTTCTCCCTTTCCAAATGTTTTCATCATCAATGGCCGGCGATCCGACCTCCCCCATCCCCTTTTCCGTTACCCCACCGACCAACTCCGACCAGTGACCATCTCCGTTAAAAAAATAACGCTATCTGTTTCTGTTAATAATATTAATTATCATGAGATTTTTATGCAGATTATTAAAATATTAATTTTAAATATCTTTGGAAATCTGCCTTTTACTTCATTAGAAATTATATTAATTTTCTTATTTGGCAATGTTTCATCACTTATCAACTTGTAATTAAAAATACAATATTAATTTAAATCCTCATTATTTTAAATAATTATATTTCATTTTGATTTTATATATCTTTTTTTTCGGGTTGCTCAATTTTTCTTTCATGAATTTATGTTTAAATCAGATTGTTGGAATTTTTATGTTTAATTTATCTTATAAAAATATGATTTGCGTTTTGTATGAATTTAAAGAGATTAAATTTAGGGATAATATTAAATTTAGCGTAATATAGGTAGATTTATGTATTTTATTTATTTTATTATTATTTCAATAGAATTTAATAATTATTTATTGATTTAATTAATTGTATTAAATGAATTTTGATTTAATTTATCATTAAGAATTTAGACAAATTTTAGACGCATTTTAAAATATTTATTTAAATTAAGAATGCGACGTACGCATCTTTTCGAGATATTTTTAAAAATTCAAGGATGCAATAATGCACCTTGATAAATATTTTCCTAAAATTATTTCTCACCGATTTATTTAACGTAAAAGACATAGGTAGCCAACGATTTTAGGCCTTAACATAATTTATAAAAATAGTTTAATCAAGATAAGTCAATAAAAGTGATCGTGCTAGAACCACGAGACTCGAGGGGTGCCTTACACCTTTTCTTTGGTCAACAGAATTCCTTATCCGGTCTTCTATTTTTGCAGACCAAAATAAAAGAGTCATTTTCGTTTGACTAGGGATTCAAAAGGTGACTTAGAACACCATAACTCAATTTCAAGTGGCAACTCTGTAAAAAAAACTAATCCCTATTCAAAATCATCACTTTACTTGGAAAAACACTTGACTCAGCCTCGAGCGAAAAGAGGTGTGACATTGGGGATTCCCTCAAAATATGATCAGTGGTTTCCGGTTTACTACAAATACTACAGCTTGGATCTGCGTCAATTCCTATTTGATTTAGGAATTGCTTAGCTGGAAGTCTGTTATGAAAGCAAAGCCAAAGAAAAAACTTTACTTTATTAGGGCACTTCAATTTCCAAATCCATTTATAGTTATAGTTAGAATCAGTACATTGGGAGTTCTTCTGAAGTAAATGATGATATGCCATGGCTGTTGAAAAATGGTTCCCTGGTGTGAGATAACATCGCATCTTATCGGTAAGGTTATGTTGAGGGATGGAGGTAGCGACGATTACTTCGACTATTGTGTTGGAAGACGGTAGCTTAAGGTATTTAGATCCCATTTCCCATTTTTAATCAGAGAATCCACTGTTTGTTCTGCATTCGTTTTGTTCAAAATAGTATGAATTAAATTTCTTAAAGAAACTTTGAAGGAGGACCACGAATCTTTCCAAACTCTTATTTTTTTTACCATTCCCAAGTTCTCAATTTGATTATTCTAAACAGACCTCCCAACCATGGGTGATGTTTTTCCAAGTACTGAGTCTATTTTTGGGACTGTTTTGAAAGTTATCCAGTCTTCCAATCTTGGAGTATTTTGGTAATAGTACGGAGGCCCATAGGGAGTTTGGTTTATTGAAGATTCTCCATGCTAATTTAGCATGGAGAGCTTGATTTCTGATCTTTGCTTTTTGAATACCTAGCCCTCCTGTGTCTTTTGGTTTGGTGATTGTATCCTAGCTTACAAGGTGCATTTTTCTTGTTATCGTTCAACCCCCAGACAAAGTCCTGTTGAATTTTGTCTATTTGTTTGGGGAAGATTAGTATATTCTATAATGTGGATAGGGATACTATTAAGGCAAGCTTTCGCTAACGTAGTGCGCCCGACCATATTTAAGAAATTTTCCTTCCAACCCGATCGCTTCTTTCTAAGGTTGTCAATGACAAACTGAAAGTTCTTGGCACAAGGTCTAGTGGAAAGAATTGGGAACTCTAAATATTTTCATTTTCCAAAGTACATGGGGAGATATTGAGGATGGCAGAGATATCTCTTTTTAACTCGTTACCACAATTTTTGGAAAAAAGAATTTTAGACTTCTCATAGTTGATTCTTTGCCCGGACCAGATGCAAAAATTTTGCAAAGTATTTTTAACATTTATACAACTATCCCTATCAGTTGTAGACATTAGGACTAGGTCGTCAGAAAAGAACAGATGGGACGGGTTTGGGCCAGACTTGCTAATTTTTATAGGGTCCTACATGTTGTTTTTAATCTCATGGTTGATGTTATGTGCCAGAACTTCCATGCAAATAATGGAGATATACGGGGACATGGGATCTCCCTGTTGAATTCCTCTAGAGGGGCTGAAAAAGTCTGTCCTCGTACCATTGACTAAAATAGCAACAGGGCTAGTACATATGCCGGATATAATAAGGTTTATAATATTTAATAGGAAATTAAAATAGTGTAGTATATGTCTGATAAAAGACCATTTTATTTTATTGAAAACCTTTTCTAGGACGTTGCCCTTATCCCCTTTTATTTTATTAAAGTTTTTGATTATTTCCTGGATGATAATAGCATTAAGCTTGTCTGACACGGGCCTATGATTTTGTCCATAATAGGACACATCCTTTTTGAAATAATTTTTGGAATGATTTTATATGACGCATTACAAAAACTGATGGGGAGGTAGTTTTTGAGGTTTTGAGCATCAAGGTTCATTGGAATGAGACATATATGGGTTGAATTGATACTGGGATCAATAGATGCCTCCACAAATGCTTTATGACAGAATGAAAAAACTAATTTGCGTAAAATATCCCAATATTTTTGATAGAAAAAGGGTGTAACTCATCGGGACCTGGAGCTTTAAAGGGATGAAAAGAGAAGACGACCTCACCGACTTCTCTCTCGGAAGGCATTCTTCTTAGTTCTAATTTGTCTACCTCAAAAAGGCAAATTTTAGCTATCGGGACTGCCACACGGAAGGATTTGTGGTGGTTGGATTTAAACAAGTCCTCGAAGAAGGAAAAAGTATGGATTAGTAAGTCATCTTGGTCATGGATATAAGACTATTGTCCAGTTTTAGCGAAACTATCCTATTCCTTCTTCTTCTAACGAGGGTTGAGGTATGGACAAATTTTGTGTTTGCGTCCCCCTTATTTAACCACGTTATCTTAGACTTGAGTTTCCAGTAATCTTCTTCCATCCTAAGGAGGACATTGTAATCATTTATAAGCTCCTTTTCTAGTTTTTGGAGGAACATGCTGTGGTAATAGTTAGGGGATTTTTGAATCCCAGAGATTTTACGAAGCAACTTATCTTTTTTTCTAAAAATATTCCCTATGTTATTGTATGCCCATGCAGACGCTTCTTTTTCAAATCTAACTACTGCCTCAACTAATGGAGGATCATTTTCCCATACGTGGGAAAGTATGTTAATAAACTCTGGATGGGTCGTCCATATTTTTTCAAATTTGAATATACGCTTTCGAAGATTATGGTCATCCCTAAATAATGTTAGAAGGAGAGGGCAGTGGTCAAAGTGAGTACGAGGTAGGTGGATTACGTGGGCATTAGGGTACTAAACAAGCCAATCATTAGTTACAAGGATTCGGTCCAGTCTCTCAAGGATTAAAGCATTACGATTATTGATCCTCTTATTTAGCCAAGTATATTTACTACCTTTGTATCCCATATCTATAAATTCACAATAGTTTATCACTTGATGAAATTCAACGGATTGAGATTTGTTAATCAACTTATCACTTTTCTTTTCTGAGTTGGATAGGAGCTCATTGAAATCACCGCTTATTAATCACTTACCTGGGAAACTGTCCTTGATATGTTTGAGATTTTTCCATAAAGTCCTGCATTTGTGAGTATATGTACTAGCATATATACAACTATAAAGCTAAGTATCATTGTTGTGTCTTACCTTGGTAATAGCATGAATTTCCTGGTTTGTGGTAGCAATCTCATCCAGTTCCAGGATAGAGTCATCCCACATGACTGCCAGGCCACCTGCATTACCAACTGCTGGGACCTCAATGATCCTATTAAAAGAAAAATCATTGAGTAGCAGTTGGTTGTCTTGCATCTTTGTTTCCAGCAAAGCGACTATAGGAGGCTTGTGCTAATCCACTAAAGACCTAAAGTTCCTTCTAAAATCCTGTCCATTTGCCCCCCTACAATTCTATATTATGAGGTTCATGGATTTGTTTCTTTGTGGTGGGTTTATCAGAGTAATTTACCTTGAGGTATTTCTCAAAGAGGGAGTTTGGTTCATCATCGTTGGGTTCATGACCAGGACATAGTTCCCCACCTTGGGGGTTGAAGGGTCGTCGAATGTCTAGAGAGATCTTTATTAGATTTTGGGGTCAGATAAGGATGAATTTCTTGGTGAACTTATCATTGAACACCATTACTTTTATATCCTTTAGTACAGTTATTTCGGTTCTTGTTTCTCGCATTATCTCTAGAGCTTCCTCTATCTCTCAAGTAGAGGTATTCACTGGACTTGGATGAGCTAAAATGGTATTAGGAGGTACCTGGAAGGATGATGCTACATTGTTTGCCTGTGTTACTTCCTGATTCTCCAGTGGTTCGATCGGACTCGACGAGTTCTGCATTTGTCCTTCCCCTATCATCGTTCCTTGCATCTTCCAGTGGAAGTACAATAGGGCTATGTCCATAAAGTTGTGATATGTTTAAAACTGGGGTGGAGATATCGGGATCATTTGTGGCTACAGAACTGGTATTGTTGAGGTTTACCAAGTCAGGATATGGAAGAATGGGATGGTCGGTACTGGGAAGTTTATCGGGGCTTGAAGAACTGTCGACATCCATATGTGGCTGTTGTACAGTTCCATTGCCCTCATCATCCCTTTCGAAGCTAAGTAAGCTAAGAGCTCCGGAGTGCTGATGACACACATGACCTGCCTGTCTTCCAAGTACACATGCATCATAAGAGCTTGGACCTGCAGGTCCATCTCTACCCATGACGCAGGGTTAGGGTTCAGAGGAGCTACCGACATAGAGTATATCAGCATAGAGCCCTCCGACAGCCCTGGGACTGGATAAAGATAGATCGGAGAGAGGTAGATTGGAGACACATAAGGGTTTAATGGGTTCATCGTGTGTGGAGTGTGGAAGGTTCTTTGGATGGCTCGGTGGTGTAGTGATCGTCTTGGGCGTCTGGGCATCATTGTTATTTATAGAAGGAGTATTGGTTTGGTAAGTGACATTTGGAAAAGGGACCGTATTTATTTTAGTTTGTGAAGGTTCGGGGATATTGGAAGTGGAAGATTGAGGATATTTTGTGGGGACATTTCCTGAATCAAGAGTAGTAGATTTTAGGATTTTATTACTGTTTGTAGTATCATTAATTAGGGGTGCTCCACTAAAAGTGATATTTTTTCCTATAGCATTTGTGGTGGAGGATTTTTCCATGTTTAAGTTAATATGACGTGACGTCCTTATGCTAGAGCATTGAGCGGAAGCTGGAGGACATGACATGTCCTTGCCCCGTACAATATCAGTAGGGGTCAATGTAGGCCCTTTAGTTGAGATGGGGTCATTTACTGTGGCCCTTTTTTAGGGTATATTTGTAAAAGTGGTACCTTTTCTTTCCAGCTTGGCAAGGATGACATCATGCCCATTTTCCATGTTTTAGGGAGAGTTCAGATTAGGCTTAGAATTGGAACTGAGGGGGATATTTTTATGATAATTTGTATCTTTAATCTTAGATTGAGTGGGAGAACCTTCTTTAGAAGTGGAAGGAATAAACATATCCTTACTTTTAACAATGTATTTAGTCGTCTGATAGTCAGTGGACATACTCGTGTCTGTGTTATCGACTCTAACAGCAGTATCCTTAGGTAGATGTTGAAGATAAGTCACACTAATTCCCCTTGACCTAGGAAGGCTCTTGAAGCTAGTACTTCCATCCATGGAGCGTGATGCCACCTTAAATTGGTTATTCTTGGTGCGTTTTTTAAAATTGACCACCTGCCAGTCCTCTTTACTACATTCATTATGCGGAGTTTGAGTTTGTGGTGTGGTATCTGTAGTATCCTCAGGAAGCGTAGTTGCAGGGATTGTACATCGATTATGACACATCCCGAGCGTGTGTCCTATCATTCAGCAATTTGTGCACAGGATGTCGGCCCCTTCATAAACTATAAATTGTTTTAAACATCCAATGTATATGTGCGTCTTGACTGGGACTCCCATTGGAACTTCAATACATATTCGGGCATATCGACCTCGAAGCATTGCAGATGTACATATATCCGTCTTAACTAGTTTTCCCAATTTGCTACCAATTTTGGATAGAATTGAATGGTCGTAGTATTCTGTCGGTAGTTCCGGTAGATGTATCCATATAGCTGATACAATTTCATTTGCTTCCGATGCTACGACGTTTGGGTGCCACTTTCTAACCGATAGAAAGGCTCCGTTAATGAACCACGACCCTTTTTGGAGGGTTGTTTGCAAGTTCCCCTTTTTGAGGAATTTAACTATGAAATAATCACTACCCAGATCAATGAGGATTAATTCTTCCATAGGTTTCCACAACACTGAAAGTCTATTTTTGAGATAGGCGTGGTTAATCTTCCTCCTCGTTAGTTTAATGATCACCGAGTATGACCATGGGCGAAAGATTCGAGCTTTTTCCTCCGCCGTTAGTACGATGGCGTTGTCAGTCAGATTGTTAATAAGCATCGTCTCTTCTCGATTCATATCCACCTCCATTGATTCAGAAGGTGTGTCTGGAGATTTTGCTGAAGTTTCACTGGAAGGGACAGTTTGGGAAAGTGCGTTTAGGTAGTTCATAGTTGAGTAGCTTATGCTTGAGTGTCGATTTGGGAGTGGTGGCTGATCTTGGCAGCCTTCTGGTAATATCTTATCAGTCGGGTCTATTTGGATGGGATCCGTGGTAGATGAACAGTTAGAGAGAAGTTAGACCTTCTCTCTCTAAAGTTAGTCGTTTAATTCATTTGTAGAATTTATTGTAATTTACTACTTTTGTTGTCCCAATTCAAAATAAAAGGTACATATTTAAGAACTTACACAAAAAATACTACAAGACAACATATCTAATCGTCTCACTGTTCTTCACTTTTATTTATGTTATTTTTTCTGTTAGACAGTAGCTTCTTCGGTTATGATTCACTTGATGAGGGAACAGTTAGGTGCCATCACGACTTCAAAAAAATTTGGGTTGTAACAATACCGGTTCTTTAGTTTGGATCTTTTATCTCTTTACTTGTTAAAGCACATTCAAAAAGTAAATTAAACAAGAAAAAAGAGGTTAAATTGTATATATGCAAAGAGACTCTTGACTGGCAGCATTTGTAAAATAGCAAGGGAAGGGAAGCACACAACAATCACAAAACCATAATGTAGAAACTTACATCTACATCATTTGTTTAGCCTATAAGTAGGAATAGCCATTAAAGGGTTTTGTCTGGATGTTACTATCCCAAAGTGCTCATCAATGTCTAAATCACTAGGCTGCATACCATTTGTAAGCTCCCACTCAAAGCAATGCACCAATTGTGCCACCACAAGGCGGACGACAGTAATTCCCAACTGCATTCCAGGGCAGCTTCTTCTCCCAGAGCCAAATGGTATAAGTTGGAAGTCGTGTCCACGAAAATCTATACTGCTTTCAAGAAATCTATCAGGCAAGAACTTGTCAGGCTCAGGCCAAACATTTGGATCCCTCTGAACAGCGTACCAGTTTACCAGGATTCGGGATCCCTTTGGTATGTGGAGATCCTCGACAACACAATCTTCCATGGACTCATGATAAAATAGCGGCGCTACAGGATGCATCCTCATGCCCTCTTTTACAACCATGTCTAAGTAGTTTAAATTCTCCAGGTCGGATTCTTCTACCCTTCTTTCAAGTCCTACAACTTCTTGCAACTCCTTTCGTAGCTTCTTCATCACTTCAGGGTGCCTAAGAAGTTCTGTGAGTATCCATTCCACTGATGATGCAGTAGTGTCCATTGCAGCGAAAAGCATGTCCTGTATAGAAAAGGAGGAAACTGGGGAATTAATTAGCACAAACTGTTTCATTCTCAAGGCATGTGATGCATATGACAAAGTAGGGGTACAAGTACATACCAAGAGTATAGCTTTTATATTACAACGGTCAAACTGAAATTCTGCTTCTCCGGATTTCATTATGTCCATCATGGTGTCCACAAAGTCCTTGGTTTGCTTCCGGTCATGATCCTCGACATGTTCATCAATAATCTTCTCAAGAAACTCATCAAACACCTTTGAAAGATCCTTGAGCTTGCGAGTGAGACCCTGGAGATCAATAACACCAAGGAGGGGGAAAAAATCTCCAAGATTTGGTGCGGCTGATAAACGCACAACCTCTTGAACAACAGCTTTGAATCCCCTCTTGTCCAAGTCCTCATCCATGTACTTCTTTCCAAACACCATTAAGCAAGTCAAGTTTGCATTCAAGGATGTAATCTTTGCACTAAGATCAACAGCTACACGATCACGAGCTTCCTCTTTTAGAGATTCAATAAGAAGTTCAACTTCCTGCTTTCTCATGGATTGAAACGAATGGATCTTGTGATTGCTCAAAAGGTGCACTGTGCACAATTTCCGCATGTTACGCCAATACACACCATACTTTGCAAATATCATATTTTTCTGACCATAAGCCAAATATTGAGATGCCTCATGATGAGGCCTACTAGCAAAGGTGTGATCATATGTCTTGAGAAACTTCTCAGCTGCATCAGCGGCCGAGGCAATGATCGTAGGTACTAGTCCTAATCGCAAATACATAATAGGACCATGTTTCTTGGCTAGTCTTTGTAAATCTTGGTGTGGATTTTTGCCTAACAAATGAAGATGTCCTAAAATGGGAAGTCCTGTTGGACCTGGAGGAAACCTTTTCCTCTTCTGAATGTTTAACAACTCATTCAAGGCATATACAGATAGAGCAACCACTAGAGTTGCCCATATCAAAGACATTGAGTTCAAAGAGAAAAATCCTATCTTAATTTAATCAACTATATATGCACTCTTATGACGAAAAAATCTGCCAAGCCCTGTATTTTAAACCGTACACTTAGTACTCCTGTCGTATAATTAATTACCAAATGTCAAATTTCTGGGCTTGACAAGCACTTAATACTCTTGTCGTAGAATTAATTACCAAATGTCAAATTGCTTGGCCTAGAAGTCAAGGCGAGTCTGCTTCCTTCTTTAATGTCTATAGGACCATACATATATGCTAATGTCTGGACCTGCTAGCTTCATTCATTTATTCAAAGTAATTTTCTGGTCACTATATGGCTGCAATTCCAAAAGCCATTGACAAGAACCATGTGACATTGTACAAGATATTAATGGGTTCGTTACCGGTTAGTGGGTAGAGAGGAGTTATCTATGCATTAAATTTAACATAATTTATATACATATGTTTGGTTGATTTTTTTTTTACTTTTTTCCCACATAAATCATTGCTGATACAATGTCTGATTCACATTTTTATCTATAGGAATCTACGTATTATTGTAGGCAGAGTAAAGGCCAAACACATCGGCAAATCCTTAAACTTGGTACAAACTTTCACTTTGGCACCTAAAGTGGATATTGTTTATTTTAAACACCTAAACTAACTTCCAACTGTATCAATTTAAACTAGTTTTCAAGTGTGAACTGGTTTTTGACAAATTTTTATAACTAATTTATATTGGAAAGGGACTTCCAAATAAAGAAAAGGTTTACGTGGCTTTTCGGATGGTACAAATGGTTTGTATTATTGATTTTTATGGAAAGAAGTGTAGACGATAAATTTTTTTAAGTCAAGAAAATAATAATCGAGATAGAAAAATTGCAGCAAAAAAACGTAATATTTTATTTCAAATGTAGTAAGTGTTACAATCTCTATGATAATCCTCTGATTCTACAAAGTAATATGAACTTGGATTTGAACTTGATTTGAATTCAAGGGCTTGAGTAGCTTGATCTTGAATCTTCGTCTTTGGACTTGAATTTGAATGTTAATTAGTCACAAACACTTGGATGGTTGCCACAATTGATGAATATGAACAAGTAACTTTATCTTGAACAAAATTTTCTCCGTTCTTGATCTTGAAATTGATCTTGAGCTTGATTATTTAAAATTTATAACTTGTAGAGAAATTATAGTTTTTGATCCACGAGCTCTCTTCTTGCTTTTTGTTTCTCAAAAATCCTCTTTTTGTGAGTTAGGAGGACCCCTATTTATAGTTGGAGGGGCAAGGTAATTGTGTGAATTGATTGGTTGGTTTAAAGTTTACCAATCACATTTTTTGATGAAAAGCTCTAATTTGATTGGCTAGAACATGTCACCTGCACACGTGGCTTAATTTTAGTGGCTCATTTCATTTAATTTAGATTGTCATGTAATATTGACACGTGTCATACTTTTAGTGGCTCATTTCATTTAACTTGGATTGCCACATAATATTGACATATGCCATATTTTTAGTGGCTCATTTCATTTATCTTGGATTGCCATATAATATTGACATATGTCATGTTGTCAGTGGCTCATTTCATTTAACATTATGGATAGCCACATAATATTGAAATATGTCATGTTTTTAGTGGCTCATTTCATTTATCTTGAATTGCGACATAATATTGACATATGTCATACCGTCAGTGGCTCATTTCATTTAAATTAATCCCATGTATTTGAGATTAGATGATAAATCCAATCATATTAATCATATTATTTGGACTATTTTCTTGAATTTAATATAGTCCAAATAAATATATGAATTTAAATAAAATTTCAATACTCACAAATGCCCACTATTTCAAGACTTGTAAAATTCAATTTTTTTTAAATAAAAAAAAATCGATGGACTAAATTTGAAGTACAATTAAGACAACAATATTTTTTTTTTTTTTTGGTTATCTTGTACGTAGTAAATACTTGTTTCTTTGGTTTCAAGTAGTCACAATATTCCACAAGAATATTTTTTTGAACTCTGTATGCGATTAAGTATATAACATAAAATAATATGGAGGGAGTAAATAAATATTCATGTTGAAAACTTTCACGTGCAAAAATTTCACTAGTAGTGAAATAATAGTTTATTATTTGTAAAGTGGGATCCACATTTTTAGGCCATTATCTTTTAAGCTCTTGATAAGCTTTAAAAGATTTTTTGATAGAAAAGAAAATATTTTTGTCCTTGTCTCAAAAATATTTGACTTATCATTATTGTATTTATATTAGACTAAGATATTATTATTTATAGAAACTCTCTTTTTTTTTAAATTATAAATAACAGCTAGCCTCTTTGAAACTGCTCAACAATTACGCGAAGAAACTTCTGATAATCAGCCAGCAAGTACGTTATCGATCTTTGCAGCAAAAGAGTAATATACATCCTCCCTTTTTAACAATTTTTCCTCCTTTTTTTTTAAACTGAAAACGTTTGGGCCCCCCACTTTTTTTGTTTGTATGTGTGTCGTCCAAAACAAAACATGGCCTAGCCACTGTTGTTGACTTTCAATAATTTTTTTTAATGATTTCTTTTTTCACTTTTAAAGGAAAAGAACCCAAAAACAATATTACTTTTGTTACTGCTTTTCATTTTTCATTTTTTTTTTTTTTTTTTTACTTTTCAATAATATTTTTTTTTAAGGAAAAGCAATAAAAAAAAAAACTACTTTTGTTACTTTGGCAGCTCTTTTCTTTTTTTGCTTTAACACCGCAATTTTGATGCTTTTTTAAAAAATATAGAATATTTGAGCATAGGACGGCATAAGTGTCTCCTTATTTGAGCCAAAGACTGTACACCGTCTAAGGCAGAGACCTTACATAGTATGCAGCTAAGACTTTTACACCGTCTGAGGGCGTCGTAAGTGTTGCCTTATTTGAGCTAAAGACTGTTCACCGTCTATGACAGAAACTTTACATAGTCTGCGGCTAAGACTTTTACACCGTCTGAGCCAAAGATTTTATGTTTTCCGATGCGAAGATCTTACACATTCTGAGCCAAAATATTTTCTTATTCGCGCCAAAGACTTCACAGTGTCTAAGACAGAGACTTTACATGGTCAGCGGCTAAGACTCTTACACCAAAGACCTTACATTATTTAAGGCAACCATTTTACACTGTCTGGACTGAAAGCATCACATTGTTCAATAACTTTATATGATCAATATTTAACTGAAGTTGATCATATTTGAATTTAAAGTTCATAATTATTGAACTATCGAGTAATTGCTAATTAAATGCTCCTTTCTTTGTAGTTTGAATCATGATTTACTTTAGAGATTCAACATCTTTTTCATTCGAGACGCGATATCTTATAATATTCGATCACAAGGATAGTGAGGTGAAGACAAAGTTATTCATTGGTATGCCATTGGCCGGACAATATGTTGCTCCGTGACCATTTTTGGAAAATCTATCTGGTTTAGACCAATGGACTCTTGAATTCCACAGTCATCCACCCAAGACATGGATGCTTTTCTTTTCCAATCATCATACCAAGAATATTGCTAGTACGTTGCCATGCTTGGGAAGACGAATTATAAATGGAGAAAATAGGTGGGGTGAAACTTTTCAGCTTAGTGGCGAGTTTCAATACATTCCTGGCTATTGGGAATGGACTGAAGATGTTCTTAATAGGAGCTACCAGACTTTAAAGGATGCAAAATTTACTATGCTGTATATGATTCACTTTTTACTTATGACCATAATACAAATATCTTACAGGCCTTCTGTGAAGCTTGGTGTCCTATTACAAATACGTTGCTTACCTCAATTGGAGAAATGTCTATGTCCCTTTGGAATTTACACACCATTGGAGGTCTTCTAATGACATGAAGTCTTTATGAGGAAGTTGTGCCGGATGTTATAGAACTTACAGGCATTTATAATAAGGGGAAAAGGTTTCTTCCCGAAACTTGTGAACATTTACTTGATGCCTTCCATCATCTATGTGAAGGGAATGTTGATAATCCAAGTGTTCCCATGAGCAAATAGATACAATTTTGGTGTAAGAAAGCTTTTAAATATAGGAAACCTCCGCCAAGAAAAGAAAAGAAATCCATTCGTTTGAAATTATCTCATAATCCAACTGGAAAGCTCGACAAGGCAGTTAATTGGTTATCCGAAGAAGAAGGCTTATTTAATAAGATAGGAGTTTAGAGTCACAAGAAGGATGATACATACTTAGCTTCCTTTTTATCCTTCTGGTTGTGTGCATTTGTGTTTTCTATGATAGAATGAGATGTTATTCGTCCAGGAGTTTTTAAAGTTGTTTGTCACTTAGCAAGTGGGAGAAGAGTTGGCCTTGCGGTTCCGGTTTTAGATAGCATCTATAGAGGGCTAAATGCAATATCAGAATATCCATGGATTGATCTTTTTTGGGCATGCTTCCCAGTTCATTACATATACGGTTGGTTGGCCCGCTACTTCAATAATCATTTTTCTTTGAAAGATGGATCAAACGATCTCTTCATGACCGGATATTTTGGCGAAGGTGCTTCTAGGTACTACGGTAAGGAAGAAGTGAGAAAACATATACATGGAGGAGGAACCATTAATTGGGATGACACATTGCTCTAGAGGTCTCAAGCCTATCACTACTGCGTCGATGAAAATGACAAAGAATTTCAGTCGAATTTTTTCATGAGCCTTCGCTCGAACTATCTTGCTTTAAGGGATGGGAATGCCTTTATTATTGAGCCTTATAGTACCCACAAATTTAGCCGCCAATTCGTCTTTTTTCAAGATTCCCCTGGCTTACTAGACCAAAATTTTTGAGAAGCTTTGTTAGGAGATGGACTGAGACTTGCACACATTTGTGTGTTGGCTAAATTCATGGCAAAGGCGATATTTCACCTAAGTAATACCAACTTGAAGACATTATCATCATCCAATTATAAAGTTTGGTGGGAAAAGGTGCATGAGAGTGTTCTAGAAGATCACATACGATTTCTAGTGAGTATCGTGGGGCCTAGCATTGACGCCTTTCAAGAATGTGAGAAAGAGGCATTAGTTGTGCACAAGACTCTCATTTTGCAGTCCAAGGAAGTAGTAGAAGAGATTAAGGAACCTCTGCATGAAGAAGATCAAGAAGAACAAATGAAAATACCACCTCATCAAGTTCCCAACAAGTGGCTATCTGAAGATGAGAGTGCTAGCAGCCATAGAGATCGTTGTTGGAAAAAAGTGAGACCATCCTTAGAAGAACCATCAAATGCTAATTTGCACGTGATAGAGATTTCAGGTCATAATATTAGTTCTTCAAGGACACTGACAATTATCAAAGATGTAATGGTTCAAGTTTTCTCCTCTATTCTATGGTTTGTCCAATTATTTCACTAACCATTTTTTTTCTTAACAACAAAAAAATGTCAACATACTGGATGCTCCTCATTGCGGTAGACCACAAGCCAGTGGCGAATCTGTTGCCGGACCAGACTCTATAAAAGTATGTTCTGCCTCAAAATTTGAGGTAGAGGTCACTTCTACCCCCATTGTGAAAGCTAAAGCAAGTGCAGACTCAGATTTCCCTAAACAACCAGTAATATCCATGTCCGTTTTTGATGGAAGGAAGGTTATTTCAGAGTTGAAAAGGGAATTTATTATAAAAACTTGGGCCAGCATTCACACCAAGTTAGGAAGTCTTACTGCGGACCGTGCTTCTTCTCTTGCAGATGAGGTCCAAGTAGTACTTAAATACATAAGTGGAAAGGGTGTAGATATTTCTCCTTTGCAAAATTTATTGGAGTCTTTCTTTGAGTTTGCCACTTCCTATGATCAAGTACAGTCAACCCTTATTGATAAGGCCGAATAAATCGAAAAGTTAGAGTCATATATAAAGGCCAAGGAGCATCTTGAACTTGTGATGAAGGAAAGAGATGAGAAATCTGAAGAACTATCTATTGCTTGCTAATCTCTTGAGAAGGAAAGAAAGAAGGTAAAAAAGTTGAAAGCTCTCCGAGATACCGCCAAAGAAGAAGCTAAGGAAATTGAATCCAAAGTCTCTGCTGCCGAAGAAGAGTTCACCAAGTGTGCTGACATTTCCTTGGCAACTCAAAATGCCTCAAATGATGTTGAACAGAAGAAGCAAGTATTTAGAGAATTCTCTTCAGGATTTAGTTAATTATAAGTTGTATTTAGACTAGCTTTAGGAGATGTCATTCTTTATTTTTAAACCTTTTTGCTTTCTTTACTTCTGTTTTATCTGATTAGTTGAATTCACTAACATTAATAAACTCCTTCCACTTGGCTTTATATTGCGTACTCTTTTCAATACATTTTTTTCTTTTTAGCTTCCAAAATCATTTACTTATTATGCATCGATGATAATGTACTAAGCCTCAACTTGAGCCAAATTTTGTTGTTCAACAGCTTGTGTTTTTAAGGTAGAAAATTCGTATTTGGAGACGAGAATACCAAAATTATGAGCTACTTGATTTTTCTTCTTAAAAAATCAGACTTCTTGATTAAAAACATACCCAAAATTCAGAATTTTAGAGCATTTGGGTCGTTCCAAATAATATTTTTGAAGTCAAGTTTAAATGCCGTCAGACAGACATTTTCAGATTTGCGTGACTACACCAAAAAAAATTGTATCTTGATGTAGAAGTATCGAAATTAAAATACGCCTAATTATAAGTAAACTAGACTTCCAAATCTAAAACATATACAAAATTCTAGATTTTAGAGCATTTGATTCGTTCTAGAAAGTATTTTGAAGTCAAGTTCACATGCTGTCAGACAGACATTTTCAGGTTTGCGCGACTACACCAAAAATATTATATCTTGATGTAGAAGTACTAAAATCAAAATATGATTTATTCCCCATAAACTAGACTTCCAAATCTAAAACATATCCAAAATTCAAGATTTTTGAACATTTGAATCATTCTAGAAAGTATTTTGAAGTCAAGTTCACATGCTGTCAGACAGACATTTTCAGGTTTGCGTGACTACACCAAAAATATTATATCTTGATGTAAAAGTACAAAAATAGAAATATGATTTATTTCCCATAAATTATAATTCCAAATCTAAAACATATACAAAATTCAAGATTTTAGACCATTTGGATCATTCTAAAAAGTATTTTGAAGTCAAGTCCACATGCTGCCAGACAGACATTTTCAGGTTTGCTCGACTAAACTAAAAATATTATATCTTGATGTAGGAGTACCTGAATCAAAATACGCCTAATCCCACATAAACTAGAATTCCAAATCTAAAGCATATCCAAAATTTAATATTTTAGAGAATTTGGGTCATTCTAAAAAGTATTTTGAAGTCAGGTTCACATGCTGCCAGACAGACATTTTCAGGTTTGCGCAACTACACCAAAAATATTACATCTTGATGTAGGAGTACCTAAATCAAAATACGCTTAATACCACATAAAATATACTTCCAAATCTAAAACATATCCAAAATTTAAATTTTTAGAGCATTATCTTTCTAGATAATATTTTGAAGTCAGTTCAGGTTTTGCTTTTCTCGATTTTTCAGCTTTGCGCGTTTTGTGATAGAAAACTCATAACTCAGGATGTGAATGCTCGAACTATGAAATTTTTTTGGTTATGGGACTGAACTTAGAATGAAACTCTAAGAGTCTACGTACCTCAGTGAAGAAAATCAAGTCATAACGTAGTTCTGAAGGAGCAATAAATTTGTTTTTTTTTTTTTTTAATTTTTTTGTGTCCTAACTTTTTTTCTGGGCCTCCTCTTTCGAGATTTTCAACCTAGCGAACACTTTTTTTATGGGTCGTACACAGTTTATACTCTTGCGGGCCAGGAATAACATGCAGTTTAGGCTCGTGCCTTAAGGAGCATTCTTCTTTTCTTCAAGGATATTATCTTTTTATGAAATTTCCATTGATGGGGCCAGTATTAAAACCTTCAGAGTCAACAAGTTTGTAAGCACCACTTGAGTATACTTCTTGTATGACATATGACCCATCCCACTTGGCTGAGAACTTGCTTCTAGATTGACGAGAGGTGATAATGAGCCTTTTTACAATAAGAACTTGGTCACCTACTTGAAAGCATCTAAGGCAAACCTTCTTATTAAAAGATCGTGAAAGGTGGAATTAATAACATGCCAGGATTTGTTGAGCATCTAGCCTCTTTTCATCCAAAGCCTCCAATTCTTCAAGGCGTAACCGAGCGTTTTCTTCATCAGTAAGTCCTTGAATAGCAAGCCGTAATGATGGGATTTGACTCTCAAGTGGAAAAACTGCTTCAGCTCCATAAACAAGTGAATAAGGAGTTGTCTACGTTGGAGTGCGATGCGTTGCTCTATATGCCTAAAGAGCTTCTTCATCCTATCATGCCTTCTTCCATCCTATCATTCCAATCTCTTTTAAATTTTGAAATGAACTTCTTCAACAAGTTACAGAGTGTCTTGTTAAATGGTTCAGCAAGGCCATTGGCAGCAGCATAATACATAGAGAAGTTGCATTGCTTGAAGCCAAAAAGATCACATATCTTGGTCATCAACTTATTATCAAATGACTTACCATTATCCGTCAGTATATATCTAGAAATGCCAAAGCGATAGATAATATTGACTCAAATGAAGTTTGTCACATTCTCTTTCTTTACTTCTTTTAGAGAAACGACTTCAACCTATTTTGAAAAATAATCAGTTACAGCTAGGATATATAAATGTTCACCAGAAGACTTCGATAATGGTCCAACAACATCCAATTCTCATGCCTCAAAAGGCCATGAAGAAACAGTCGAGTGTAATACCTCTGGGGGTTGATGTATGAAATTTGCATAAAATTGACAAGCTTTACACCTTCGAGCGTAATCTAAGCAATCTTTCACCATAGTCTTCCAATAGTAACCTATCTTTTTTATATGAAAATGAAACTTAGGCCTAGACTGATGCGCCCCACACACTCCAGATTGATCTTGTTGCATAGCTTGAATAGAATCATCTGTGCCCAAACAATGTAAGAGTACTCCATCGAATGATCGCCTATAGAGTGTACCCTTATAGTAAAGAAAACGAGGGGCTCGTCATCAGATTTTTGTTCTCTTTTGAGGGTTTTCTGGTAAAATTCTATAACACAAGTAATCAATTATTGGTTGCCGCTAGTCTTCAACCTTGGCCTCAGAAGCAGTGATAACTTGTTCAACTTCCTCTACATTTTCATTTGGTGGTACTACCCATCTTTGGCAAATGATGACTTGCATTTGATCAGGAGATACCAATGCAGAAGCTAAAGTTGCCAATGCATCAACCCTTTTCTTTTTCGTCCTAGGGATATGTTGAATGGTAATCTCTCTAAGCCAACTTATCAACTTCTGAGCGTAATCTCAATAAGGAAGCAACTCAGGCTTCTTGACCTCATAACTACCCAAAACTTGATTGATTACTAACTTGGAATCTCTAAAGACTTGCAATTATAATTGTTTCATATCGACATCCATTTCGAGTCCAATTATGAACGCTTGATATTCAACGACATTATTAAAGAAACATTGTGTTAAAGTGAAGAAATATGGCAAAACTTCCCCATTGGAAGTGATAAACACTACTCTAGCACTAGCTCCCTCACGATGTGCAGCGCCATCAAAGTACATCTTCCAAGGAGATTGGATTTCTACAAACATAACATCTTTATCAGGAGTTTATCAGATAAATTCTAATCATGTGGAATCGGATGGTCAACCAAGAAATTTTCTAGCACTTGTCCTTTCACTGTATTTTGAGAAATATATACTATTTCAAATTATTGGAATTTTAGGTAACACCTTGCTAGTCTATCGCTTAAGACAGGCTTGGACATGACAAACTTGATAGGATTCGCTTTAGAGACGAGTCATACAACACGATCTTGAAAGTAATGCTTCATTTTCTGAATTGAGAATACAAGTTCCAAACACAACTTCTTTATAGGTGAATAATTTATCTCATTTGGTGTCATCATCCTACTTAAGTAATAAAGATCATTTTCTTTCCCTTCATGATTTTCTTGTGCTAGAAGTTCCCCTACTGATCTTTCTTGTGCCGCAATATATAATATTAATGCCTTTCCAAGTATGGGAGCTACAAGGACTGGAGGATTCATTAGATAAGACTTTATACTCTTAAAAGCATTGGTGCAGGCCTAATCCCATTAAAGGGGACATCTTTCTTCATAAGACGATTGAATGGTTGACACCTCCCAGCTAGGTTTGAAATGAACCTTCTAAGATATGCCAACTTTCCTTGCAAACTATTCATCTCGTCAATATCTTTAGGCTCAGGCATCTTCAAAATAACATCTACCTTATCTTGATCAATTTCAATCCCGCGATGTCGAACAATAAAGCCAATGAACTTTCCAGAAGCAACTCCAAAAGCACACTTTAGAGGGTTTATTTTGAGTTGGTATCTTTGAAGTCGTTCGAATACCATTCTCAGATCATATAAGTGGTTATTTCTTTTTCTTGATTTCACCACTAAGTCATCAACGTAATATTCTTATGAAGCATATCATCAAAAATATTTTGCATAGCTCGTTGTAAGTAGCACCAGCATTCTTTAAACCAAAAGACATCACCTTGTAGCAATATATTCCTTTAGAAGTGCGGAAGGCCATGAGTTCTTAATATCTTGGTGCCATACGAATATGATTATACCCAGATGAACCATCCATGAAAGACATTGCCTCATATCCAGTTGTGGTATCACACATAAGCTCAGGTATCGGAAGAGAAAATTCATTTTTAGGAAATGCATTATTAAGATCCCTAAAGTCAACACAAACTCAAATTTGACCATTCTTTTTTCTTACAGGTACTATGCTTGAAATCCACATGGATACTTGACTTCTCGAACAAAACCTACTTTGATGAGCTTGTTAACTTCAGTTTTAATCAAAGAGACTAATTTAGGTCTAAACCAACGTTGAGCCTGCTTAATAGGGTGAGCACCTCTCTTCACAGCTAGGCGATGAACTGCAATTTTAGTATCTAATGCTCGCATTTCTTTGTAGCTCCAAGCAAATACATCTTTATACTCCATAAGAAACTCAACATACTTGTTTTATTCATTTTCATCCAGTAAGGTGCTTACATATGTAGGCCTTCGATCTTCATGAGTCTTAAGATTGACTTCCTTCAATGCATCAACAGTGTTCTTCGCCCCTTCCTCAAGTTCAGGTGATATATCTTTAGCATCTTCAACTTCTTAAGGATCACCATCATTGAAAGATATGTGATGATATGTGTTGATATTAATGAACTCATCTTCGATCTTTACATGTGGGAGAGTACCCTTCTTGTCGCAAATTGCGATGTGAGATGATGATCCTATACTTTCTACATATTCTTCATGCTCCTTAGTATGAACTATAGTATGAGTTCTTCCTTAGAGGACATCTCCACATGCAATTAAGACTTTCATTTCTCGCCTCAGTTTAGAAGGAATCAAACTGGGGCAACTTTTGTGAAAATTACGCTCTTTAGCATAAACATGTTCTTCCATCCTTCTATCATTTTCTTGGCATTTGTATTTCTTCTTTATTGGACCCAACCTATCGAACACTGAAGTTCTTATATTGTAATACCCCGAATCTGGTACCCGGAATGCTATACGGTGCCCATGACCCCGAAGGACCATAAGCTAACCCATGATTGATATCTGCAAACTGAGCACTGAATAATAGTAATAATATCGTAAATGCGGAAACATGAACTGAAAGTCCATAAGGTTCAAAACTAGTACATAACTGAAAAATATGATATAACAATACCAAAACAACTGAGATAATTGTCTGAACATACTGTAGTCTAAAAGCCTCTAAACTATCTAAATAAGAAGTTGATGGGATATGTCCCAAACTAACTCCAACTACTGAAATAAACCTAAAACTTAAATAGTAAAGTGATCATCATATCCTCGAAGGATGAGGACTCACTGCTAACTCTGATCGCTGAACTAGGATGTTACTGGTTCTCTGGAGCTCGTGCTTCTAAACCTATGGCATACGACACCATAGCGCAAATACGTCAGTACTTTAAATGTACTGGTATGCAAGTGAGGTAGGCTGAACCGACATACCCCATACTAAGCTAACTGGGGTCCAACCTGTAACCCCAATTGGGAGGGTGTCAGTACTGCACCACTGGTAAAGACAACTGCTGTGAAGTCAGTCCTAATCTAGCGAGTGACCCCTGGGATCAGTCCTATATATTTAAATGCGCTAATGGGTGATCCCTGAGTATGTCAGTCCTATCTAACGGGTGACATCTCGTACCTACGCTGGCTACGTAGTTCTGGAACTTAGGGATTGCTTCTAGGGATCTCAGTCCTATGTAGCGGGTGAGTCCCCATCCCTAGGGTTGCTCGGTGCTGAATCCTACTCCCATCTAAAAGACACTGAACTGATTAACTGAACTAAGCTGATACTATTGGTATTGTCTAGTGGAGCTAAACTGAATTTATTGAGTTTCGTTGACTGACGGAATGTACTGATTTCTGAGGACTGACTCAGAATACTGAAGTTACTGAGATTACTGAGCTACTGAAATTACTAAGATTTCTGAGATTTCCTGAGTCACATAACTGATTGAGTTCTATGGATCATAGCTTGACTGAGGAGATCATGAAAACATAACATGGCTTTAGGCACACAACTAAATGATCGGGTACAAGTACCCCCATGACTCGATGAGAAGAAACTGACATAGCATGGCTTACTTGAACACATGACCAATAACACAATCCATAATTCATATATTGAAGCACTTCATCAAACATGTGATATGCATAAGCTTGTACATATATGGGGATTTCATGATATCATACTAGTTGGGCATTGTTCCTTCATCTAGGTATTTAATCATACACATTGTAGGCATAGCACATGTAGACAACATTATACAATAATTAATAAACATGATTCATCTCTAATTTCATCATCCTAAGGTTTATTTATAGGTTCACATGAATATACATTTATACAAATCAATTCTATATAAAATTGATCACCCAACATGGATTTGAATTCAATTAATCATTCTCAACATAAACAAAACAAACCCAACATGAAATTCATAAAGAAATCCATAAACTTACACTTAGAAAAGAGATTATCGGGCTTCATGGACGAAAGGAGTCCATGAATGAACACTACGCATACCATAGCTTGTGATTCTACGAAGATTGACGAAGAGATTCTTGAAATTTGATGGTGAATTCCCTTGGAATTGAGCCTTCTATGAAAACCCTAGGGCTTGTTCTTGAGAGTTTTTGAGAGTAATTGAGTATAAGTTGTTGAATTATGGCTAAATCTCATGTTATAAGGCTTATATAGGATGGAAAATTGACCCTTTTAACCCTAGGACACATATTTAATTTCTAATTTTTTTTCCAATTATCATCCTTGGAGCGACGCGCCACTATCGCGCCAAGTCACTGGAAAGTGACAAATGGGAAATTGCACGGTGGCGCGACGCGAAGCTATCGCGTTGCCACCTTGTATACGACCTGAAAGTTTGGCGCGATGCACCACTATCGTGGAGCAACACTGAAGATTGACAATTTCCATTTGAGCTATCTCCGCGACGCGCTGAAGGATCAGGTGATACACTGTATCACTATAAAGGTTCTAACTCTTCGCCCGGGTGTCGAATTTGGGAGAATTTGGTATCGATGAAAAGCTTATTGAAATTTCCACATGACAAAAAGTGAACATCATAAAAATACCACATGTACAAAAGTGGATTCATCTTTCAAAGAAAGCTTCTAACATTCCTGGAAAAATTTTCAAGCTAGGAAAAGTACGGGTATTATAATATCTCCCATTGAGAATATTCGTCCTCGAATGAGACTGAGAGTGAGGGGAAGAACATAAACTGACGTACATACTGAACATGAATAACTGAAACATGATCTCATGACTGACATGACTGAAGATCTGAATATAACATACTGAACATGCATATCTGATGCATGACTAATAAGCTGAATTCATGCATACCTGATGCATGACTGATAATTGACTCATAAATACATGACTGAATAATCTGATGAACTGAATTTTCCCACAGTGAGAATGCATGTCTGATGCATAATTACATGACTGAACTGATATATGAATGCATGACTGAATATACAAGGGTACTTAGTACCAAGTTTGTAACGGGGATCTGAGCGTGAACTGAATACCAAGTTTGTAATGAACACTGAACATGAAACTGAGTAAGACTAAGGAGAACTATTATCTTAACCGGAAATGCTAATGAATTTGAGATCGTCTTACTAAACATGCATGAGCGGAAATACGAGAACCTAACTGAGTCTGGTCTGATATGTGGCATACGAACTGAACAGCACGAATGGAACTGAGACTCTGAATACTTGGCCCAAAGTTGAGGTTGGTACTTTGAGGGTCAACTTATGAATACCCTCTACTCTAAACTGGATTCTTTTTTCGAAGAGAAACTTTATTTAAGGCATGAGAACGTTGAGAAAATAATAGGGTATCTCCCCCTTAGGACACTATGTTCCTCTAAGAATGCTCACCCTACTGAGATACTGGAGTGATGTACAGGGTATCCACAGACTGATTTATGACTGAATAACTCATGCTGAAAATCTTAAGATAAAATGAGAGAAAGAGGTCTAACAATGCATATCATGAGTATGAAGGACCTATAACGTACCCGAATCTATGCCGAGGGAATTTCCTTGATTAGGGCGAGTCTGAAAAGCGTAAAACCTGTTCTAACGCTGACCACTAGTGGTACTGGAAGTGACGTCCTGCTGGCGTAAATCTTCTCTTCTGAGCCCTTACTCTACATTCCCGCAGCCTGTGGTCTGGATTACCACATCCATAACATACCTCACTGCCTGCTCTATATACACCTAGGTGATTCTTACCACACTCTTCACAAAGTGGATAGGTAAGACTCTTGTTCTCACTACCCTGGGCCTCGGAGCCTGGCGATCCATCACGACTGTCATTCTCGAACTTGGGTACTGGTGCACTAGGTGAAGATGGAGCTGGGACTAAAATCTTATGACTATACTGAGTATGTATACCACCTCCTGACTTAGGTTGAGCAAAGCTGAAACTACCTGTCCTTGCCCTCTTATTCTGCTTTTCCTTCATCTAAATCTCTTGCTCTTCTATCTGCTGAGCATGGGTCACAAGTCTGGCTAAAGTCATGTCACTATTCAGCATGGCGGATCTGCACTCATTAACCATGATATCATTCACCCTTGACATAAACTTACTCATCTTGGCCCTACTATCTGTAACCACATAAGGGGTATATCTAGCTAATTAAGTAAACTTAAGAGAATACTCTTTCACTATCATATTTCCCTGCCTGAGGTTGATGAAATCTAGTACCTTGGCTTCTCTAAGATCTAGGGGAAAGAAACTATCAAGGAATACAGAAGCAAACTCTTCCCACTCAATTGACCCTGCATCGTCTGCCCTCTCTGACTTCCACTGCTTGAACTAAGTGTGAACAACATCCTGCAACTGATATGCAACTAGCTCAGCACTCTTAACAGTAGTCACCCCTATGATGTCATTCACCTTCTAAACCTGATCTAGGAATTCCTAAGGGTCCTCATCTGACTTAGACCCAAGAAAGGATGGAGGGTTTATTCGGGTAAAGTCCTGAATCCTGACTGCAGCTGAATTGGCCACTGGGTTGGCCGAAACGACAGTTGGTCATTCATTATGAGTAGCAACTTACTAAGCAAGAGTAGTGAATGCGGCCCTGAACTCCGCATGAGAAACATGTTCGCCCAAAGGTTCTTTGGGCTGAGGGGCTGACTGATTCCCGTTTCTTATTTTAGGAGGTATGTTCTGTAGAAGAAAGGGAGAAACAGATTAGACTGAGAGTTTAACTTTGAGCCTATGCTCACTGGCACGACATGAATACTGAAAGAAGGGAAACTGTTCCTAAAACACCTTATAGCCTCCTGCATATAAGTGTGGTGCACAACACACACATGTACAAGACTCTACTAGATACGACTTTTTAGACTTCCTAGGAGACTATTGAACCTTAGGATCTAATACCAAGTTTGTAACACCCCGAATCTGGTACCTGGAACACTACACGGTACCCATGACCCCGCAGGACCACAAGCTAATGCATGACTGATATCTGCAAACTGAGCACTGAATAATAGTAATAATATTGTAAATACGAAAACATGAACTAAAAGTCCATAAGGTTCAATACTAGTACATAACTGAAAAATATGGTATAACAACACCAAAATAACTGAGATAATTATCTGAACATACTACAGTCTGAAAGCCTCTAAACTGTCTGAATAAGGAGTTGATGGGACATGTCCTCAACTAACTCCAACTACTGAAATAAACTAAAAACTGAAATAGTAATGTGACCATCATGTCCTCGAAGGATGAGGACTCACTACTAACTCTGATTGCTAAACTGGGATGTTACTGGTTCTCTGGAGCTCGTGCTTCTAAACCTATGGTATAAGACACCATAGCGCAAATACGTCAGTACTTTGAATATACTAGTATGCAAGTGAGGTAGGATGAATGCAATAGGTTCATATGCATGAACAATACTAACTGACTGACTAACATGAACGTGAGAATACATGCATCCATACGTAACTGTAACTGAGATCATGATAGGACTGGATACTGTGTTCTGACTACTCAGTCTACTGACATTGACATCTGAGTCACTGATGAGTGAGAAACTGATACTCTATTACTGAATACTAAGGGACTGATACTATGTTACTGATACATGGATAACTGTGTCTGACAGTTCTGATTATGAAGAACTGGTCTGGTTGACTGTATCTGACAGTCCTGAAGCTGAATACTAATAACATAAGTTCTGATAACTGATATAACTAATAACAAGAGTGACTATATCTGACAATCCTGAACCTGATAGAACTAGCTGAGTTTCGTACTGTATCTGAGTAACTGAATCTGAGATCAGTCCTATCTAGCGGGTGATCTCTACAGCTGATGATACTGATACTGATTGACCATAGTTGAGATCAGTCTTGTCTGGTAGGTGATCCCAGGGTCTATTTATAATGATAAGGATTGACTGTATCTGACAATCCTAACTTTATACTACTGAGCTGAATTGACTGTATCTGACAGTCCTGATTTTGTAACTAAAATTATGGGATGTATTCATCTAACCGACATGCCCCATACTAAGCTAACTGGGGTCTAACCTGTAACCCCAGTTGGAAGGGTGTCAGTACTGTACCACTGGTAAAGATAACTGCTGTGGAGTCAGTCCTAATCAAGCGGGTGACCCCTAGGATCAGTCCTATACATTTAAATGCGCTAACGGGTAATCCCTGAGTATGTCAGTCCTATCTAACAGGTGACATATCGTACCTACGCTGGATACGTAGTTCTGGAACTTAGGGATCGCTTCTAGGGATCTCATTCCTATCTAGCGGGTGAGTCCCCATCCCTAGGCTCGCTCGGTGCTAAATTCCACTCTTGTCTGAAAAACACTGAATTGATTAACTGAACTGAGCTGATTTACTGAACTAAACTGATTAACTGACCTGACCTTATACTAGTGGTATTGTCTAGCGGAGCTAAACTGAATTTACTGAGTTCTGTTGACTGATGGAATGTACTGAGTTCTGAGGACTGATTGAGAATACAAAAGTTACTGAGATTACTGAGCTACTGAAATTACTGAGATTTCTGAGATTTCCTGAGTCACATGACTGACTGAGTTCTACGGATCATAGCTTGACTGAGGAGATCGTGAAAACATGACATGGCTCTAGGCACACAACTAAATGTTCGGGTACAAGTACCCCCAGGACTCGATGAAAAGAAACTGACATAGCATGGCCTACTTGAACACATGAACAACAATACAATTCATAATTCATATATTGAAGCATTTCATCAAACATGTTATATGCATAAGCTTGTACATATATGGGGATTTTATGATATCATACTAGTTGGGCATTGTTCCTTCACCTAGGCATTTAATCATACACATGGTAGGCATAGCACATGTAGACAACATTATACAATAATTAATTATCATGATTCATCTCTAATTTCATCATCCTAAGGTTTATTTATAGGTTCACATGAATATTCATCTATACAAATCAATTTTATATAAAATTGATCACCCAACATGGATTTGAATTCAATTGATTATTCTCAACATAAATAAAACAAACCCAACATGAAATTCATAAAGAAATCCATAAACTTAAACTTAGAAAAGAGATTATCGGGCTTCATGGACGAAAGAGTCCATGAATGAACACTACGCATACCTTAGCTTGTGATTCTATGAAGATTGACGGAGAGATTCTTGAAATTTTACATTGAATTTCCTTGGAATTGAACCTTCTATGAAAACCCTAGGGCTTGTTCTTGAGAGTTTTTGAGAGTAACTGAGTATAAGTTGCTGAATTATGGCTAAATCTCATGTTATAAGGCTTATATAGGGTGGGAAATTAACCCTTTTAACCCTAGGACACGTATTTAATTTTTGAGAAAATTTCTCAATTTTCATTCTTGGCGCGACGTGCCACTATCGCGCCAAATCACTGGAAAGTGACAAATGGGAAATTGCACGGTGGCGCGACGCGGAGCTATCGCGTTGCCACCTTGTCTACGACCTGGAAGCTTGACACGATGCGCCACTATCATGGAGCAACACTGGAAATTGACAATTACCATTTGAGTTATCTCCGCGACGCGCTGAAGGCTCAGGTGATACACTGTATCACTAAAAAGGTTCGAACTCTTCGCCCGGGTGTCGGATTTAGGAAAATTCAGTATCGATGGAAAGCTTATTGAATTTACGACATGATAAAAAGTGAAAATCTTAAAAATACCACGTTTACAAAAGTGTATTCATCTTTCAAATAAAGCTTTTAACATTCTTTGGAAAATTTTCAAGCTAGGAAAAGTACGGGTATTACATGTACTTGGGTCAGTGAGCTGATCAAAGACAGAAACCCTTTTGTTAGATGCTACAGAATCATCCTTAGGGCTAATGTAGTTGATACTTTCCCTATTTATAGATATATGGATCAGTTATGGTTTTTTGTAACCCAAACCTTCACGCGATTATTTGACAGCATACCCTTTCTCTATCTTCATCCTCTGAGTAGGATTTAGACCATGGTTTGGACCTCCTTATGCTTCAAGTAGGAGCTTCTCTATCATAAAGGATTCATCGATATTATATCCAGCTTTTTCCAATAACTTATAGGTGTTTGGGTCAAAACCCTTTTTCGTACACTTTTCAGGAAATAGTGCAAATCAAGATTAGATAACTTGACAAAACCTTCCACCGATCTTGAAGGCGACTTGATTACATCAATTTGCTTAATGAGAAAGGCCAACCCTCCTAACGTTTTTTGCTATAGTTCAGATGATTGTACTTCAACCTTCTTTTCCTTTGGGACATAACAGATAATTGGAGTCACTTTCTTACTTGACAATGCCGCATTGATCTCGGGTACCTTATTCGCATCAGAAAATGTTCGACTCTTTTCAACCACCAACTTTTCCTTTCCCGTTGCCTCATCATTCTTCCTTGCAATGTCAAACTTCCTTATAGGAACCACATCACCAATATTTACCTCCTGTTGGATGTGTTTCATCAAGTAAAATTTTACATCTACAAAATGGGCTTCTGCTTCAGTAAAAGGCTCATCGTCAACAACTACCTTCTTTTGTACTCCATTTTCAAAGTACTTAAAGCATTGATGGTAGGTGGACGTGATCACTTTGTTATCATGTATCCATGGCCTTCCCAATAAGATGTTATATGAGGTCTTTGGTCAATCACATACATTAATATGCTTGAATACATATCTCCCATGTTGACTTCCAGTTTGATAAAACCTATCGCTCTTTGTCCCCCTTGATTGAATTCCTGAACCATAAAACGACATTCAGACAATTTATCCATCGAGATTTTAAGATTCTTTACAGTGTGAATTGGGAGAATATTAACTCCAGAACCATCATCTATCATAATTCTTTTCACTTTGTGCTCGCACACGTAGCCAACCATATATAAGGAAAGATTGTGTGATGTCTCACCCAAAAAGAGGTCATCATCAGTGAATGTAATCTTTGCATCACAAGTGTTCACTTCTTCAGAAAGAGGATTAACGGGTTCTTTATCTAAAAGGATTAAAGGCAATGACGAGTCTCCCATTGTTGTCTTTTCTTTATCAATATTGCAACATGAGGCCTTGATGCCAATATAAGATATTTTTTCACGAAACCAACTCGGCAAGAATTCCTCCAATGTGACTGGGTAACGGGGATTTGGACGATAATTCTTCTCAATTTTCATCTTTCTCACATTCTTCTCCGCCATTTTCCTTTGGGGTATTTTGACTATCTTTCCCCTTGTTGCTTGTTTGCTCGGCTACTTTTATGAGATCATCTTACAACGTCTTCATCGAGTCACCAAGATCCATCCTTCATCATCAGTGTGCTCAATAAGGGGTTGACTTTCTTCTAATGATTCCTCCTTCACTATTACTCCATTCATAATAGGAAGAGGCAATGGCCTACTAACATCGATGGGTTCAATGTCACCAAATTTAATCATCTTTTGCGGGGTCGAAATTAGGACATCATCACATTCATGAACTTCAACCAAGTTGCAAAGAAATATGGGATCAAGTGAACCAAAAGTGACCGATACTTGATTTGAACTTTCCTTCTCATCTTCGAGCAGTATCTTTCCTTTGCGGGCCAAGTCCATGACCTTTTCCTTAAAGATAAAACATTTTTCTTTGGGATAACCCAACAACCGATAATATTTGCAGTAGTTTGGATCAATGGTCCTTCCAACTTCATCTGGATGCTTTATTTCAGGAAAATCAAAGAGTTTATATGAAAGGAGTTCTTCAAAAATTATTGGGACATCTGAGTCCAAAAACAGATACTCTTTTGCTTGCATCTCCTTTAAAGTCAACTTTTTGCTAGCATTATTTTGGAAAGATATGGTTTTCACACTTTGCTTTTTACTTAGCTTTGTGGTGACCCTCAATGGTGCGGCATTAACATTCATCGCCTCTTTACTTTTAGATTTTGGCACAAATTTGCCCCCTTTCTTCACTTCTAGTTTGTCTTTTCCTTTTCGGGGCTCGTAAATAGGTGGTCTTTGATTTCCACTTGAGGACATGCTTAACTCCATATCATGAGCGCGTGTAGCAAGTTCTTCAAATGACTTTGGTTTGATGACCTGTAGGATGTAACGAAGTCCCTAATGCATTCCTTGAATACATATTTCTATCCCAAAAGCCTCACTAAGTCTGTCTTTACAATTAAGACTCGCATTCCTCTATCGATTGATGAACTCAATGACGCGTTCATCTTCTCGTTGGCACATATTAGTAAGTTCAACCGTACTTACAATACATCTCGTGCTATAAAAATGATTGAGAAATTCATGTTCGAGTTGTTCCCAACTATCAATAGAACCAGACTCGAGGTCAGTATACCAATCAAATGCATTTCCTTGTAAAGAGCGCACAAACTGTTTAACAAGATAATCTCCATAAGTTCCAACATTTTTGCATATTTCAATAAAGTGTGCAACATGTTGCTTTGGGTTTCCCTTACCATCAAACTATTGAAATTTTGGAGGTTGATAACCTACAAGCATCTTCAATCCATCAATTATTAAAGTATATGGCTTAGCATATGTGAGAGATGGTTTGGAAGAAACATCGTACTTGTCTTTAATGGTTCCAACAACAAAGTCCTTCAGTTGGTGAATTGGGATTAACCCCTCAGTAGATACTTATTGTTCATCAGCAACATGTCTTTGTTTTACAGATGAGTCTCCTTTGTCTTGTTCCATCGGACGCTTCCCAGATGCTTGGATTGAGCCTCCCTCCATAACTTTTTCAACTCTATCTGTCAACTTGACAATCCGATTATCAAGATCTTGCACATATTTTGTTAGGCTTTCATTCGCCTTAGTCAAACTTGCAAGCTGTTCTTCCACAGTTGAGGTGTTAGTCACCATTGCTGGGATAGCCATCAAAGCTGAATGATTAAATCATGGATTTTCCCTCAAACTGAAAGCTGAGTAAAATAGTTCAAGCAGAGTAATTGGAGCAGACTTAGTGATCAAAGCATGATCATTTCATGCATAGTGTGGTCCTTAGTCTTAAATGGGCTGAGTCGAGCTAAAGTCTTCTCAACGATCTTAGCGATATTTTTCCCTTCTTCCAACTCATTGGGAAAAAATCTTGCCCCTTTAAAGTCTGAAGATCAAATACAAGAGCTGATACGGACGACACTTCAAGTGTTTGTTGTCCTAGTAAGTTTGCTTTGTTCCTAGTAATGGGACCCACACTTTCCATGGTAGCATCAAGTATGTTATCCATTTCCGCTGAAAACTTGGAGTCGGTAGCCTTAGCAACAACAGATTTGGTGTACAACTTCTTGGATGCCATTTCAGTATTCTTAAATAGGGTGATTAATATGAAGAGATAAGAGGTAGAGAAGGTCCCACTAGGCATGCCAAAATTTATAGACGATAATTTTTCTAAGTCAAGAAAATAATAATCGAGACAGAAAAATTGCAGTAACAAAATGTATATTTTATTTCAAGTGTAGTAAGTGTTACAATCTCTATGATAATTCTCTGATTCTGCAAAGTAATATGAACTTGGACTTGAACTTGATTTGAATTCAAGGGCTTGAGTAGCTTGATCTTGAATCTCCGTCTCCGGACTTGAATTTGAATGTTAATTCGTCACAAACACTTGGATGGTTGCCTCGAATGATGAATATGAACAAGTAACTTGATCTTGAACAAAATTTCTTGATCTTGAGCTTGATTGTTTGAAACTTATAGCTTGCAGAGAAATTATGGTTTTTGATCCACGAGCTCTCTTCTTACTTTTTGTTTCTCAAAAATACTCCTTTTGTGAGTTATGAGGACCCCTATTTATAGTTGGAGGGGCAAGGTAATTGTGTGATTTGATTGGTTGGTTTAAAATTGACCAATCACATTCTTTTGGTGAAAAGCTCTAATTTGATTGGCTAGAACATGTCACCTGCACACGTGGCATAATTTTAGTGTCTCATTTCATTTAATTTGGATTGCCACGTAATATCGACACGTGCCATACTTTTAGTGGCTCATTTCATTTAACTTGGATTGCCACATAATATTGACGTATGACATATTTTTAGTGGCTCATTTCATTTATCTTGGATTGCCACATAATATTGACATATATCATGCTGTCAGTGGCTCATTTCATTTAACATGGATTGCCACATAATATTGACATATGTCATGTTTTTAGTGGCTCATTTTATTTATCTTGGATTGCCCCATAATATTGACATATGTCATACTGTCAGTGGCTCATTTCATTTAACATGGATTGCCACCTCATATTAAATTAACCTCACGTATTTGTGATTAGATGATTAATCCAATCATATTAGTCTTATTATTTGGACTATTTTCTTGAATTTAATATAGTCCAAATAAATATATGAATTTTAAAAAAAATTCAATACTCACAACAAGTAACAAACACTATTGGTCAGAGTAATCAGAATATTAATTAATGCATATAATAGTAAGTCAAGCCAGCCATTGTTTAAGGCCACTCGTGGGTTCATTTATTTAACTCTAATTATGGCACAAATTAAGTCCTATTAACGATACATAGTAACAATATTTTATGAATTAGACTAATGGTTGAATACCTCTCGAAGGAAAAAAGAGCAAGATCAAGATCAAGGGGATGACTTATTCCTTGTTGACTAGGAATTTCATTAATTTAGTACTAGGCGCAATAAAGCAAGAAGTCATTCTGCTCCATTCATCTCTTTTGACTATTCAATTTTTAGTTTTAGGCCTCCTCGAATTTACTCCATCTCATTGTTCGAAATTAAGTTTCTGATAGATTTAATTAACTAAATTAGATAGAAAATATTTATGATCAAAGCTCTCGAAACTATTCCAAAATCACTTTAGTATTCGATTTTTATTGGATTGATGTACAAAGTGTGACTCTTTTCATTAGTGTCTAATTTGAAGGGTCATTAACATAATAATCATATACAAATAAACACCATGAGATAAAACATAGTAGGGGTACTGGGGCAGTGGTATCAATTTTGGTACAGCCACATTTATGAAAACATCGGTTACAATTTAACTTCTCTAATAATGTGTTGCACAAGTGACCCTCTAAAATTATCAAGTAAAAGTCTCCACTTAGCTAGGATATGTGTACGTGTAAAGACTCAGCTGACTCAGCTAGTCCAAAGACATTTTTAAATTGTGTGATATTGTTACTTTGAGTCAAATCCATACGATTTTCTCCAAAAGGCCTCACTAAGAGATCTTACACTTTCAATTATCAATATGAGACTTTTGTTCGCACATCCAACTTATTCAGTTTGGTGTTGGGTTCGAAATCTAGAAGACATCATGCGTAAGCTAATGTTTGCAAATCATAAAAACGATATTCAGACGAAAAGAAAAACATAGTACTAAAATATGTTATTAATATTGTTTGATCAAGTGACCTACATATTGAAAAACATAAAACGTATTGGGAGAAATCTCTCCCTAAATAAAACTCTATGAGAACTACATTATGAATGTTGTTGTGTTATAAGTTGAGAAGAAGATCTTCTATTTATCTATAATCTATATCTATAATCTATAATCTATATCTATATCTATATCTATATCTATATCTATAACTATATCTATATCTATATCTATATCTATATCTATATCTATATATCTATATATCTATATAATCTATATAATCTATATAATATATTAAAAGTGTAATCTATATATCTATATATCTATATAATCTATATAATATATTAAAAGTGTAAAGATAAAAGTGATTTGAACTTTTTACCCTTCATTAAAATACTATGCAATTGACAAAATTGTCTTTTTACTCTTTTTAAATTATTACTTAATTATATTTATTATATTTTAAAATAAAGAGTTCCAAAACATATGAAAAGTTTCACAAATTAAAGAGTACTAAAATATATAGTAAAAATTACTAAGAAAATTAATATTTATAGATTTCTAAAATATACTATTAGAGGAGGAGAGAAAATTAAAAAGTACTGAACTTAAACAAATACACTTTTTTTCCGGCTAAACAAGAAATATATGTTAATGCCTAACTTCCTATTAAGGAAAAGTTAAAATTAAGAAAAGTTCAAAAAAGGAAAAAGAAAGAAAGCAAAAAAAAAAAAGTAAAAAACGTATTATTATTCTAATATTGACAAATAATAAATTAAAACCAGCCAAGTATGTTATTAAATTTATTTCCTACCTGTCTTTGTAGTTTGGAAAACCTAATTAATTATTTTCCTAATAATTAAGGGTTTGAAACCAACTAAAATAATATATTAATTTTTCCTTATTCGAGTTATGTAATTTAGGACTTTCAAACCAATTAATATTGTATATTATTTTTTTCTTATTTAGGACTTGTTAGAGTTTTTGTCTTGATTTTCTTATCAAAATTAAGTTTTACTTTTTCTTGGAAGAAAAATAAAAGTAACTATAATTACTTTTATTTTTCTAAAAGGAAAATATAATTCTTTTTTTCATATTTGGCTAACCTCTTTCGTCGAGGAAAGGTTTTGAACATCTATAAATAGAAAAATCCCCTTCTCATACCATAACACAATAACATCCACAATGTAGTCATTAAAGAGTCTTTGTCTACGAGGAGATTTCATGCTTTTCATATTAATTTTTTTTATACGTAGGGCAATTGGCCAAACAATAACAATAATATAGTTTTTTAATATTGTTTTATGTGTCGTCTGAATTATGTCCTCTATGATTTGCAAATTATAAGCTTCCGCATGACGGCCTGTCAATTTTGAACCCAACAGGACTCTCTTATACATTGAGATAGAAAATACCAATATCGTAAAATTTTGAGGTATGCTTCTAATCCCGAACACCTTTTGTCCTTTGGTGAATTCTCAATTTTCTTTTTCAAGATATTTGTTTTCCTTCAAATAACATGGAAATCAAAATGTTTTTTCCTTCAACATCGATGTTTGTTCTTCTACCATATTATTTTTCTTTCGTCATTGATATTGATTCTTGTAATATAATTAAACGTTACACGTGCAAGGCACGTGCGATTAAAATAGTATTTATAAAAGTCCAAAACTTCTCCTTCAAAAAAAGAATAAATCAATTATGGAAGAGATTTTTTTTCAATAAGACAACATTTTCTACTAAGAACTTTTATTAAGGAAAACACAATTATAATAAAATCTAACGAAGTAGAAAATTCTCGACAAATTCTAACATTCACAAAGAGGTGATGTTCAATTTATTGGCCAATTGCAATCCATGCAATATTAAAACAAGCAATATTACTTGAATAATAGAGGTAGAGGTAAGGTTTCTAAGAAAACCATAAATTTCTTCATATTTCAAAGATATTATTATAAGTATCATCTACATTAAGCATGATAACCAAGTTTGAAGTTTTGTTCAAAAATATTCATAATTCTATTAATCTAAATGGGAGAAGTCTAGAAAAAGCGTTGAAATTTTTGTTAGTTTTCGTTTATCGCAGGGCCAAAATTTTGAACATAAAAGTGGTTGTGTTATGACTTGTTCCTTGGTAATTCTAGAAGATATTGTTGATTATGTTATAAAATAATTTCTCTATCTTCTAAGGTTGAGGTAAGATATGCATACATACTATCTTTTCTCACAATCTATTTATGAAATTACGCTAAATATATTATTGTTATTGTACAAATATACATACACACTACCCTCAATTGAAATTTACACTAAATAGATTGTTGTTATTATAAAAATATACAATATATAGTGTATACTATTGGAAATGGTCTTCAAGCTAAAATATGTTCTTACATAAGAATTCATATCAAAATAATTAAGTTCATGATTTGTGGTCCAAATCTTATACGCATTTTAATTTGTTTTTTTTTGTTGGTTCCAAGGCCCAAGCCTCAACTTGTTTATTAATCATTTTCCTCTATATTATTAGGGGCATATTATTAACGTTTTCATTAATCTTATTCTGGAATATTCACTATTCCATCTTGTTGCGTACTCAGACAAGGTGGTGACATTAAACAATGTCTTAATGTTCTGGAGTTGCGAATAAGAAAAGGTGGTGACACTAAACAATCTTGTTGCTGCAATATTCACTATTCCATTATTAACTTGATTTTCATTAGTCATTTTGCTGTCACAATAAAACAACCAAATTAGAATCACAAATACTAATAATAAAGTCTTAAATTTTAAACAACTTGTTTCTAATTAACAATGAAGTTTTTATGTTCTTCTAATCGCCATTCGAATGAACTTTGACTCGTGATGAAGCTTTTATATCTTCAAATCACTATCAAGTTCAAACAGAGTAAAAAATAAAAAATATTTTAATCTCCAAAAATTAAAATACAGATTATTTAAATTCCTTAGGATTGTTGTTTTCTGGGTACAAAATCTGTATTAACAATAAAGACTTCAAACACAAGTTCAAACAACTGATGAACTATCAAAATGAAGTTCGAACTACTTTTTGGGGAAATAGAAAAAACATCAAGAAAGAGATGAAGAAATGAAAGAAACAAATCCACCGAATTCATGGTGTGTTATTAAGAAATTCATTCCCCTTAGGTACCCAAGGTTAATAAAATATATCCTCTCAAGATAAAATGATTCACTTCAGCAAATAGTGGTATCTCAAATTTGCCGAACTACGAACTCACTCAATGCTTTATAAATTACACTTGAATTTTTCAAGAAGAAGAGAATGTATTTACTTCAAAATTTTGTACTTTTACGTGAGAAAATAATCAAGCATTTATAGCCAAAAGAGGGTGCTTTCGAAAGGAAGTAAAAGTTCATGAAAAACTATATCAATTTGGACCGTCGGACGATAGGGTCCACCTGTGGCCACCGATGGCCCACCTGCGCCTGCAGGTTGCCTTTTATATTAAAATAAAAAAACTTTTGTCCCACCTGTAGACACCATCTGAGACTGACGCATGTCGCACTTCCTTTTTCAAACAGTGCCTCGAAGGGTCGCATTCTTCGAGGTGCGTTGTGATATGCGCTCGCACATGCTCGGGTGCATCAGCAAATGGAGAAAATTTTCTTGTCGAATTTTTGAATTAAAATATCATTAATTCTTATAATTTTAAATGAATTTTAACAAAAGTTTTAACAAAATCTATCAATCCATATCCAAAGACGAGTGAGCAACAATACGATGCCGCGAGGCTTGCCTTCTTGCCTCACTATCCACATGAAGACATACTTCTATATTTAAATATGAAGTTCTTTGCTCTCACTAACATGGAAGAACACTTCTTTTCTTGAAGTGAAGAATTTTTACTTTCTCTCCATTTTCTATTCATCTTCATCACTTAGAACCCAATGGTAGTTAGATTAGTGGTCATCTTAGCAGTTATACCACTTATTGCTTAGTTGTCATGAAGTTTAGAATTTGGATATTTAAGCACAGTGTAGATATTTTTTGTAAGACCCCGCATGTTTCTAAGCTAGGAAGTGAATAAGTATTCCTACGTATGAAATCTCCTATCCTGTGATTCATACTTGCGTACATGACTTACAATGAATATCCTAGTGATAGGATAGCTTATGATGCATTAAGCATGTTCATATGAGTCACTTAAGGTAATACAAGATAAGAGTTTTTGAATCCATCAATTTTTAGTGTTCGAGTTTGCAAGGGTCATCTTTCAATGAGTATAACTTGATTTTAATATGGTATTTTGGATGATTTAGACCCACCAAATTGTAGATAATCGAATTAGCTTTCCAACGATTCCAATTTCGCCTTAATCCAATACCCGAGCGAAACGTTATGCCCATTTTCGTGAGAGACAGTAAGCATAGGCGATTGGTTAGGCGCCGCCCAACCTAGCTTAGGCAATCACTTGGGCGCCGCCTAAGTCAGTTCTAGGTGCCAAAAACACTCCGTTTTGAGTTATTTTAAGGGTAATTAAGTCTTTTAACACTCCTTACACGTCCCTAAACTTAAACCTACGAAATATATAGCTTCTAAACATATTACAACCCTATTATCATCTCAAAGCTCATCATCCAAGAGCACTAAAAGAGAAAAACAACTAGGGTTGCATAACTAAGCTTGAAGATCCGATTTCAAGGAAATTCCTCCGTCAACCATCAAGAATCATCCTTCTAAGGTATACGTGAGTTGATTCATGGACTCATTTCGTCCATGAAGCTCAATAACCATCTTCTAAATTATGTATTATGATGTTTATGTTGTTGGTGGTTGATGTTCATGTAGTAGGAGTTTGATGATGCCTAAGATGGGATCTTTGTATGTTTTGTGTGAGGGTATGGTGGTATTTAACATATAAATATGTGAAAATGGTAGTTGAATGTTTGAAATCTTGATGAATCCACCTATGCCTAAGATGTGCATGTAAGGTGCTTGTGAAAATACCTAAGGGAATAGAAATCATGCTTTTATGACATAATAAGTCCTTAGTGACTATTCCATGTTCTAAGTTTATGTTCAACGTGATCCCCATGCTACTGTCTTGAATTGAAGAAGTTGTATGAGATGCTCATGATATTGTTGTGATATGGAATGACCATGTTATTGAAGTCATGCAAGTATATAGATGTTGTGTGCATTCCCGATCATGTGATAGTTTGTTGAGAATCATTCTTATTATGAAATCCTTACTTATGATATTGTGAATTGTGGACTCAAATCTTGTGATCAAGTCATGTCATGTGTGTCAGTTTTCTCCTATCGAGTCCTGGGGGTACTTGTACCTGAAAACTATAGCTATGTGCCTAGAGCCATGTCATGTTTCACGATATCCGAACTCAAACTATGATTCCATAGACTTCAGTCAGTCATGTGACTCAGGAAAACATCATGATCTTAGTCAGTTGTCAGATATCAGTAACATTCCGCCAGTCAATGGAATTCAGTAAGATTAAGTCATGCACAGTCAGTTATTCATGTCTAGTCCCTCTAGATGGGAGTAGAGGTTAGCACCGAGTGAACCCAAGGATGGGAACTCACCCGCCAGTTCAGGGTGTGATTCTTAGTAGTCATCCTTGTGTTCCAGAACTACGTAGCCAACATAGGTTGAGACATCTTAACCCGTCAGATTAGGGTTGATGAGGTGGCTTAACCCGTCAGTTTAGGGTTCCCACCGTTCTCATTGATTACCCGCCAGATAAGGGTCACTCACAGGCTTTTCTTACCCGTGGCATGGTATTGATACCCCTCACCTCGAGGTAGAGATTGGACCCCAGCTTAGCCTTAACAAGCATACCTGGGGCATGTCGGTTAAACACTACTTCCCACAGTTTCAGTAAAAGAACTCAGGGCGTTCTTCAGATTTTAGAATATTCAGGACTGTCAGATACAGTCGTCCATGTTATCAGTTTCAGTATCAGTCTCAGTAAAAGAACGCAGGGCGTTCTTCAGATTTCAGTATATATAGGACTGTCAGATACAGTCGTCCAGGTTATCAATTTCAGTATCAGTCATGACAGTTATCAGTAAACCATGTATTAGCTTACAGGTCATGCTATCACGTATTCACGGTCCCAATTTTTATATATGTGTGTTTGCACTCCCACGTTTATATTAGTCAGTTAGTGTTGTTCATGCATGAAACCCTTTACGTTCAGCCTACCTTCATCGTATACTCAGTACTCCAGTTGTACTGACACATTTGCTCTATGGTGCTTTCTTTTTATGTTACACCATAAGTTCCGAGACACGAGCTCCAGTCCAGCAGTAGCGGTAGCATTCCAGTCGCAGAGACACAATGAGTCCTCATTGATTCGAGGACAATATGATTTGATACAATTATTTATTTCTTCAGTTCAGTTTTACGGAGTTAGTTGGTGACATGTTCCTTCAACTCCTTATTCAGATAGTTTAGAGGCTTTCAGATTTATGTTCAGATTTACGTTCAGACTTATCTTTCAGATTAAGTTGTATTGGGTATTTTCACCCACATGGTTTTATTCAGTTGAACCTTATGGCCTTACAGTTCTATGTATTCCGCATTATTATATCATGATTTGCAGTATACAGGTATAGATATCAGTCATAGGTTAGCTTGTGGTCCCTCGGGGTCATGAGCACCGTGTAGCATTTTGGTTCAGTGAATCGGGGTGTTACAAACTTGGTATCAGAGCCTAAGGTTCAATAGAGTCCTAGGAAGTCTGAAAGTCGCATCTAGTAGAGTCTTGTACATGGGTGTGTTGCGCGCCACATTTATGTGCGGGAGGCTATAAGATGTGTTAGGAACGACAGTCCCCTTTCTTCATTATTCATGTCATGCTAGTGAGCATAATCACAAGTTAAACTCTCAGTCTAATCCATTCTTCTCTTATTCCAGACCATGGCCCCAAAGAGAAGAAACCAGCCAGCTCCTCAGCTCGAAGATCCTTTGGGAGAACATGTTTCCCATGCGGAGTTTAGAGTCGTATTTACCACACTTGCTCAGTCCATGGCAGCATAGAATGAACGGACACCACTCATTCCAGCCAATCTAGTGGCCAATCCCAAAGCAGCTAGGGTTCGGGACTTCACCCGAATGAACCCTCCATCTTTCCATGGGTCTAAGTCTGATGAGGACCCTCAAGAGTTCATTGACCAAGTTCAGAAGGTCATTGACATCATGGGTAATACTTCTATTGAGAGTGCCGAGTTAGCCGCATACCAGTTATAGGATGTTGCTCATGATTGGTACAAACAGTGGAAGTCTGAGAGGTTAGATGATGCAGGTCCTAGCGAATGGGAGAAATTTGTCACGGCCTTCTTAGACAGATTCTTTCCCCAAGAGCTGAGGGAAGCCAAGGTTCTTGAGTTCATCAACCTCAGGCAGGGGAATATGATGGTTAGGGAGTATTCTCTCAGATTGACTCAGCTAGCCAGGTATTCTCCTCATGTGGTTGCAGACAATAGGGCTAAGATGAGAAAGTTCGTGTCAGGGGTCAACGATAGCGTGGTAAATGAGTGTAGGTCTGCGATGCTGATCGGTGATATGACTTAGCCAGACTCATGTCCCAAGCCCAACAAGTAGAAGAGCTGAAGTTTAAGACTAGGGAGAGGCAGAACAAGAGAGCAAGGTCAGGTAACTTCAACTTTGCTCACCCCAAATCAAATGGAGAAAACCATTCACAGTTTCTCTCCAAGTCAGCCATTCCAGCTCCTTCCTCTGCCAGTGCTCCAGTACCAAAGTTCAGAGATGGCAATAGAGATAAAGTGCCAGGCTCTAAATCTCAGGGCAGTGTTAGCAGTGCCCGAACGAATCCCCTTTGTCAGACTTGTGGTAAGAACCACAAGGGCATTTGCAAAACTGGTAGAGATGTCTATTTTGGTTGTGGCAAGCCAGGCCACAGGATTAGGGAGTGTCTTCAGTCAAGTCTTCAGGATCAACAAAATTATTCTACAGCTCAGTCCAATCGCCCGAACCAACAGGGTGCCATTTCCAGCTACCAGTGGGAAACACTCAAACAGACTCTATGCTCTTCAGTCCTGGTAGGATCAGGAAAATTCTCCTGTTGTCATTACTGGTACGTTACAGATTTTCCATGTTCATGTTTATGCTTTGCTAGACCCAGGTGCATCTTTGTCTTTTGTTAATCCATACATAGCAGGCGATTTTGGAATCAGTCCCGAAGTCCTAGCAGAGCCCTTTTCAGTCTATACCCCAGTGGGTAAAACCATCATAGCCCGACGGGTAAACAGGAACTGCCCGGTTATGATATCTCAGAAATCCACGTCAGCAGATTTAGTGGAGTTAGAGATGACTGATTTTGATATCATTCTTGGCATGAATTGGTTTCATTCCTGCTATGCCACAGTCGACTGCAGAAACATGATAGTTCAGTTTCAATTCCCGAATGAGCCCGTCCTAGAGTGGAAGGGTAGCATTTCAGCGTTCAGAGGTCAACTTGTTTCCTACCTTTGGGCAAGGAAAATGATTTCTAAGGGGTATGTGTATCATCTCGTGCATGTTAAAGATTCCAGTCCTGAATCTCCCAGCCTCGAAACAGTCCCTGTTGTTAATGAATAATCAGATGTCTTTCTCGAAGATCTTTCAAGCATTCCTCCCGAAAGGGAAATAGACTTCGGCATAGACCTTCTTCTGGATACTCAACCTATTTCTATTACGCCATACAGAATGGCACCAGTAGAACTCAAGGAACTAAAAGATCAATTAAAGGATCTCTCATATAAGGGATTCATCAGACCCAGCATTTCCCCATGGGGTGCGCCAATGTTTTTCGTGCGCAAGAAAGACGGGTCTCTCAGGATGTGTATTGATTACCGTCAACTCAACAAGGTCACGGTCAAGAATAGATATCCTCTTCCCAGTATTGATGATCTATTCGACCAACTTTAGGGTGCCAGTTACTTCTCCAAGATAGACCTCATATCAGGCTATCATCAGCTCAGAGTTAGAGAATGTGACATTCCGAAGACAGCTTTCCGTACTCGGTATGGTCAGTTCGAATTTTTAGTCATGTTATTTGGTCTTACCAATGACCCTGCAGCTTTCATGGATTTGATGAACCGTATGTTCAAGCAGTACTTGGACAGGTTTGTCATAGTCATCATAGATGATATTCTGGTCTATTCTCGCACAGAGCGTGATCATGCAGACCATCTCAGGATTGTTCTTCAGACTCTCAGGGATCACCAGTTATTCGCTAAGTTCAGCAAGTGTGAATTTTGGCTAAGATCAGTAGCATTCCTTGGCCATATTATTTCCGGCGATGGCATTAGAGTAGATCCTCAGAAAACCGAGGCAGTAAGAAACTGGTCCAGACCTGTATCTCCATCAGATATTAGGAGTTTCTTGGGTTTGGTTGGCTATTACAGATGGTTTGTCGAGGGATTTTCTTCTATTGCATCTCCCATGTCCAGATTGAATCCGAAGAAGATTAAGTTTCAGTGGTCAGATTCATGCGAGAAGAGCTTTCAAGAGTTGAAGACTCGACTTACCTTAACTCAAGTTCTAGCTATTCCGGATGGTTCAGACGGTTTTGTAGTCTATTGTGATGCATCCA